>CM023483.1:4118281-4718281 GCA_013339685.2 Hyalomma asiaticum | reverse complement strand
CCAGGCTTGCACCCACAGCTTTCAGGTTCGCATTCGAGCATCACTAGACCATCACAACAGAAAAAGAAGGAAGGCACATTCGCAAGAATGGAATAAGCCAAATAAGTAAACCAACAAAGACCGACAGAAAGGCTGGAATCAATCGCAGCGACGAGCCGCTACTGGCAGATCTTGGCAATGCAGCTATTTGAACTGCTTTGTTCCAAACCGATAGCCAATACTATTTTTTACAGTTCAGGTTCGGTTCGGGTTCAAGCACATTCTGAGAATATCAGTTCAGTTTTGGGTTCAGCTCTGGTCAAAATTCAGTTCGGGTACTGTTTCGGGTTCGGGTTGGTTCACCACCGTCTGCAACAACTCCATCATCCATATCCAGAAGTGGGAATGCCTTAAGGGGGGATATGGGTCTTATGAGACCAGAAAAAAATGATGAAAAAATCTGTTTTAAAAGTTGCATTTTTATAATTTACAAACAGTGGCACACATTCCTGCAATGTTTCCCACCTTGTCAATTATGTGAATACTTCACAACTTCTTGTTACATTTGAACAATTGCAACCCTTCTTTGTTTTTCTGCATTTTTTGTAAAACCTGAATTTTTCACTCCTTGCAAGCATTCAGAAGTGATTTCTCAGTTACCAGAGCACCTAGATTTGTAATGCTTGTTGCAGTACTGAGATACACGAATGGTGCCCGCAGTGGTAGGAGCAGATTTCTGTACTTCAGCTTAGGTCATTTTTTATTGTCCATTCAATAGAGGACTGATTCTGAAGAGAAAGAAACCTTTGATGTGCCGTATAATTGTTAATATATGTCATATCAACAAAGTGTTCCTACCATTGTGAGGCTTGTGCTTTGTAGCATCCGGCTATGTGGCTAAAGCAAGAATTTGATGAGTGGTTCTTGCCCTGTCGTTCCCAGAAACAATGGTAATTAACTTTAATTAGCCTTAGAACTAATTGGCATGCTAAAATGGTAATTAGCTATTTGGAATCTGCAAAGAAAGTTGAACAAGACTGTGCAGTCTCACTCGGTAAAGTTTGGTAAAGGCGGGTCAATAAAGTTTTTAAAAAAATCCATTTCGCCCCTTAAGCACACAGCTCACGGATCAACTAGCTTCCAAGACTATCCCTCCCCCAGTTACGCATGCATTTTGCCTCAGGTATGTGTTTTCAGAAACAATAATAAGCTAGCTACAACAATTATGGCAACCCCACTCTTGTACTGAAGCTGCAGAGCAAAGCCTAGGGCATTAAATAAAGTACAGTCAACTCCTGATAATTCGAAGTCGCTTAATTGGAATTTTCGGTTAATTGAAAGTGAAGTCGGGGTCCCGTCAGTTTTGCATGCAATCCAATAGAAAAAAAAGCTCAGTAATTCGAAGTTAGAAGTCTAAGGTGTCGGTTAATTAGAAGTTATTTCTCAATCTTATAGCTTAAGATGATCGTAATGTTTGAGAAATTCCATATTATTAAAGTGAAAAACAGCTTTGCATGATGAATTTACATCACTAGCATCGCAGCTGACTACAGTGCCACAGCTCATGAAGTGTCAATGTTGCGCACTAGTGCCATCGGCATCGCAGCTGACGACAGCGCCGAAAATGATGAGGCGGCAGGCTTAGCCCATCCGCCCAGCCATGCGCCCAGCGCAATCGCAGCCTTGCATGGTCGCGTTGACGTACTAGGCCAATCTGTATGTTTCCTCGAGTGTTATCGGCTCGCCGGCATCGTTGCACAATCGCGGCAGTGGCAACTCGCGGACCTTATCGTACGCTCGATTTGGCGACGAAAGTTAAGATTTTGGAGGCAGTTGAGGACGGAGGCAACGGAGGAACCGCCAAGCGGGATATCACGGAAGTACGGCATCAAGCGCTCTTTCGAACACCAATAACAAGCGCTCGATACTCAAAGCATTTGAGAACGACCAATTTAAAATGTCATGCATGAGAATGCGCACCGGTGCCCACCCGGAGTTAGAGCAAGCATTGCTCATTTCGATTAGGGAGGCCTGGAGCAACCAACTTCGGCTCAGTGGCGATATCTTAGCAGCAAAAGCCTTATCGCTTGTGGCGATATTAGACAATAAAAATTTTTGTTCGTCCGATGGGTGGCTGTACCGAAAGCACCTTCTCGAGCGGATGCTTTTGTGCATGGATAACTCCACACAGTGCGAGGTGAGCCTCCTCAGTGCTATCCACATGCTAGCGCGAGCATGGGGTCGCGTTAAAGAGCACATGATCGCGAACTGCTTCAGGACCTGCGGTTTTACTGCAAGTGCCTCGAGAGATGGAGGTGGTTCGTCTTCTCCAGCGGGGGAAGCGCACACAACCGAACTTGATGATACTCTTCAACCAGCATGTCCCTCTCGAAGAATATGTTGCCGTTGACAGTCAAATTGAAACATGTGGTGCACTGACAGGCACCGAAATTTTGTTCGTCCGATGGATGGCTGTACCGAAAGCACCTTCTCGAGCGGATGCTTTTGTGCATGGATAACTCCACGCAGTGCGAGGTGAGCCTCCTCAGTGCTATCCACATGCTAGCGCGAGAGTGGGGACGATCGCGAACTGCTTCAGGACCTGCGGTTTTACTGCAAGTGCCTCGAGAGATGGAGGTGGTTCGTCTTCTCCAGCGGGGGGAGCGCACACAACCAAACTTGACGATAGTCTTCGACCAGCTCGTCCCTTTCGGAGAATATGTTGCCCTTGACAGTCAAATTGAAACATGTGGTGCGCTGACGGGCACCGAAATACTTGGGATCGTTCGGCCCAACAAGGCTGCTGACTTGGACGACGATGTTTCAAGCGAGCCGCAACCTACAGCTGCTGATGTAGCTGCGGGCCTTGCCCTCACGCAGCGGTTTTTTGCTGCAGAAAGCCTCTCCAAGGAAGCACTCAGCCACGCCTACAGCCTGCAGAACTTGCTCTCCGCTGCAAGATGCTGCAAGCAGATTTCTTTTCCAAATGAATTAACAAAAATGTCCGTTTTTACCCGTTTTGGTTAATTGGAATTTCAGTTAATTCGAAGTTTTTCGCGGTCCCCGTCAACTTCGTATTAACGGGAGTTGACTGTAGTGCCTGTGTTCTGATAAAGCAGTGGTGACCTAAACACAATCACATGCGTACATTAAACGCATCGAAATATCTTGAACCTTGTTTTTTTCATGGCCATGCATTTCACATAAGCTATCCTTCCATACACTGAAATACTTTAGCAAGCATAATCTAGCTTTCAGAATACTTGATGCAAAACATTTGTGCAATGGTCCAACAGGTCCGAATTCACAAATTTCATGAAAAATATGGCAATTTCGGCAGGTACATGTGTGCTTGGTATCACTGAGCCAGGCAATGCTTGCAATCCTACCTGCTGCAGTTCTTCTTCAGAACCAGCCATGGCAAGCATCATCTCAACAACCCCTGGTGAAGCGAGGCAGTTATTGCCAACATCTAATGGACCCTGAGGGTAGTATAGAGAGCAAACAGATTAATATTCAGGTGCAAAATATGCCAATGCAAAATTCTGTGAAAGAAGAAACAGATTTTAAGAAAAGAAAATGTAATAAAGTTAGACACATTAGTAGGCATGGTAACAAAAATTCCTTAGAGTAAATAAAATATGAATCAAAGAATATTGCCAGAATCAAATAAACTATAAATTATTTTGCAAACAGCTTTCAGCTATTAGCATCTGTTTTCACAGTAAGTACAAAATTATGTTCACATAATGCCCAGTGGGCAAATGCATATTATATTGCACATTAAAATTAAATTAGGTAGTTTGTTGGTAATTCATTTATTTTTATTTATTCATAAATACTGTGGTCATTCACTGAAAGATCATGGCAGGGTGGGTGCAGAGGTTATCAAGATACAATCATGAACAAGCAATGTACAACAAATCAAATACAACATAATGCATAAAAGTGCATATACAAAATCACAGCATAACATATACAAAGCAAAAAAGAGTGATGGTAAAGTGAGGCTACTTTCAAACAATGACAGTGTACTATATGCTCCAATTTTATGCTTGGTATTACACACGGTTTACATATTGAGATATTAAAAAAAATATTCACATTTACCAATAGCAATTACCCAATTCAAAGAGAAGAATGAATCAAACTGTTAGAAAATTTCTAATGCATACACACCCACAGATGCAAATATGTAAGACATCTCATCCTTGAAAAGATGTCAGAAAAGATCATCTCACACAGTAGACGCAAAGCCAAAAATTCTGGTGACTGTTATACAGACACCAAAATGTTCAAGATGTAACACATTAGCTTAAAACAACAAAACAAGACTTACCAGGAGCAATGTAGTGATTGCGGCTGTAACACGAACTTTGCTTTCAATCTCAGGATCTCCCAATTTTGAACTGCAAAAAACAAAAATAGGTAAACAAGTTTGCTGCGTACGATATCCAGTGCACTATATACAGACACAACATATTATTAGTATTTCACTATTTTTTTACATAGAGGGCTCCGCTGACATGCCCTAATTTTTTTTTTTTTAGTTTGGTACTAGGGTGATCTAGTATTTTTACATAAGGCCCCTGAAAGGCTCTGTCACTTTTAACTACACCTTGAAAGAGCTTCTTTACTTGTACATAAAATTATAAAAGGTTGCTCCTGGAAAACATTCTCAATAGCACTCCTTTTCCATTTCTATCTTTTTTCCTCATAAATACTAAGCAGACACCAAATGTTGTCAGCGCCAAGTTATACTAGATTGTTTTATCACACTTGCATAACCACAGACAAGAAAGCTTTAACATAAGTGGAGAGCAGATGCTCAGGATGCCACAAAAGGTGCTAGAAGTGTTGTGACGCTGCACTGAACTTGCTATGCTGACTAACCATGCCATAAAAAATTTTATCAGCAAATTGATAAGAACTGCTGTTTTCATACATATGAAATAAATGAATGAGTGTTGGTGATAAAGGTGAAGTGTTTCCTTCATCCTGTTTGATATTGCCACTACAATGATTGCAGCCATACGATCAACCATGTAATTGAAAAATCTGCTCAGTACACAAGCCCCTTTAATGCGGCTTTCGTAAGATATGAAAAAGCATTTGGCTCAGTGAAGACACAAGGGGTTTTGTAGGCACTGCGTTGTTAAGGAGTACTTGTGGCATGATCTTTCAGCTAACATCTACAAAAATTCCAAATGTACACTGATTCTCCAAAAGCGAAGAAAAAAAGAAATGACATCAAGAGTGGATCACGTAAGAAGGTACAATCCATCCAATGTTGTTCACTACATGCTTACAAATATTAAAACAATTAGATTGGGATGAAATAAGAATAAATATTAATGGAGAATATATCAATGATCTACAGTTTGCAAATGGTATTGTGCTCTTTAAATATGACAAGAGACAAATTGGAAAAAAATGAGTGAACACCCAAACCACAACAGCATTAAATATTGTTCAATAACTTGGCAAAAGCTCACAGGTTAAAAAATAATTACCCTCTTGAATGAAAACAAAAGCAGGCATGTCTAGGCCAATTATCAACAGAGAAACCTACGCATACTAAGGATGCCAATGAATAAGGCCAGGCTGGAGCACATAATATCTAACACTCTCAATCAATCACAGGCAATTTACCACTGTCCCTCAAGCAAAAAGTGTTCGATCAGTGCATACAACCAGTACTAATATATGGTGCGAAAACTTGGAGAATAACTAAGGAACTTGACAAAAAGTTCAAAACACACAGCATGTCATGAAAAGAAAAAGGATAGGTGTAAAGAGATTGGAAAAGAGCAGGGTGGATCAGTGAACAAACAGGGGTAACTGGTATCCTAGTTGACATAAAATGAAAAAGAGAGAGAGGGAGACCTGGATGGGACACATAGTGCACAGCAAACTAGGAGGGAGGAAAGGGGAAAAGACAGGGAGGTTAGCCAGTGCTGAGGCCGGCTAATGGTCAAATAGAGAAACCGTATGGACATTAAGGGATGGGAAATGCAGCCAAGAGGGCAGCAAATTATACTCCGTTTCATACATCAGGTGCAATGCTGTGAAGGCTACGTAAGTGGTGCATAAAAAAAAAGGAAAAGGAGAGGTGTATCGCTCCAACAAACAAGAAACATAAAATACAAACTCGCACATTTCGATTGTTTCCCCAGCAATACGGGCGTGTTTTGTCAAGCTGATGAGAAATATATTACGTGGAAGGCTTCCAGCAAGTATTTATTATTTTTCAATTCAATTCAATTTATTTCTTTCAATACAGAGTAACATTGTTAGTGATATGTATTACATTCGGAGGTCCCATAGTTACGCTTGTATTCACTCACCACAAGCAATGCACTACTTTTTCATCACGGAAATACACAGTTTAAACACAAACACTAGCTTTTACAGCATCACAAATGACGTATCAAATGGAGTATAGTCTATAGTGATGAACTTTACAGGAATGAAATGGAATCAGCTAGCACAAGATAGGGCTAATTGGAAATCATCAGTAGAGTCATTCAAGCGGCAGTGAACACAAAGCAGACTGAAAATGATGATGATGTCTGTTGGTAACAAATTCTGTATTGCTACATGCGCATCATCTTGAAGGTGCTTTTTTTTTTTTTTTATGACTGATACAGTTATCCCTTCTAGCACACAACGTCCCTTTCAGTGCCAGAACCTTATTAAAGATTGTAACCAATTCAAATGTGAGATGAGCATGTTTAACTAGAGTGTTTATGTGTCACAAATGAAGTAGAATAACTTTAGAATTTGCAAGAGCACCCCTGATTGTCATGAAACGTACAGCAGGTGCATCACAGTTGTGGCATTAAAATCAACAATTGTCAATGGCTATCACTTGAACCTAAGCACTGCTTCAAATTTTGGGCACAAGTTTGCAAGCTCAAAACTTTCATCATATTTAATTCACCCTTTGGTGATTCTGCCACTTGTACCAGTGTTACTACTATGTGAAAATACTGAAATCTTTGGAGATGCAGAAATATAAGAAAGCTTTGGTGCTACACAGTACTGAAGGGTGCTCATATATTAGATACATTAAATACTTACTTCACATAATCCATCACTTTCTCCCTGTACTTTTCTTTCGCCTTGTCGTAGTCCATACAGAAGTATATCCTTTCAAATGCAACTGAGCAGTTCGGCCTCGTATTTGGAGTTATGTCCATGCTGCTTTCATACTTGATGTCCTCAAGCTCACTTGCAACTTCCAGCAACTCCCTAAGGCCTGAAACATTTCCCATGTGTGAAACCTCAAGAGGACAACCCATCAGCATGCTCAGACACCACTGAATGTACTGTGCTGTATACATTACCATCAACATCAACCAACTTTATTCCCCAGTTGAGGCACTCATAGTCAACATTCTTCGTGATAAGCTCCAAGATTGCATCACGACCCTGTGCTGTCATGACACGACTGGAGGAACTTTTCACCAGGGCAAGCATGATCGCATCAATATCTGCTTCATTATCTGCAGAAAAGAAATAAACAATTAAATAAACAAGGTTCTCACATGGAAAATGGAGATGTGAAGTGATGAGAATTTGCTGGAATGAGGAATGCTGCTCGAACTTTCTCATATGGACAGTAAGCTATGCATACTGTCCATTTGAACTTCCAAGCTGCTAAGGATGTTAAGGAAACAAACCACACTTTTAATAGCATATCTATCCTCGATTATATCTGTATGATTTGGGAGCCATGTCAGGATTATTTGATACAAATAACAAATAAACTTCAAAATCAGGCTGCATGCTTTGTCTCCACTAAGTACTACCCTCTCCAATGTGTCACTGAAATAAAACTCTCCCTGCGCTAGGATACCTTCATTGCCACCAACGAAAAATTGTGACCCAATTTCTTCCACCATATTGTTCACAAGGCCCTGATAGCCACAACTACCAGATGGAGCCAACATGTGTCCACTAGGCACGACCACCTAAAGAAAATATGTGAATATAATTGCAGTACATATGGTTTTGCCAAATCCTTGTTTCTACAAACTGTGATAGACTTGAACTTGTTTGCAGAAGAATGTGTTTCAGTGTATGATAATCATGATTTCTATTCCCAGGTGAATATTACTGTCTTAATATTATTTGAACTTTGTTACCCTTAATAGCCTTACTATTGTTTTTTCACCTTGATGTTAACCTGCTTTATGTATTTTGCCTATTAATGTTAACAATTTAACACATTATTCTCAAGCTGCCTCTGAGGCCATGGGGTTATTCTGTAAGTATACAAATAATAAAGGCAGCTGCTGCCGCCACAAGAGCAAGCCGCCTTTGTGAAATGTCAGATCCAACAAAGTTCTTTGTTCAATAGCTTCTCATGTCTACATCCCAAGTAACATACCTTTCATCATTTGTTGATCAGGTTTTTTCGAATCTTTAGAATCCATGCCACTGAGAGCATTGATGATGGTCTGGAAAAGGTACTGCACTGCTGTGATGTGCTGCTCGTCCTTGCTGATGAACTGGTCAATCATTGCAGGAAGTCCAAACTCTTTCAGCACTCTCAAAGCCTGTGGAGGAACACTCGTACTTAGCGCTAGAACGCCGACAATTTTTGCCTTAAGTTCACATACCCACTGAAGCTTCTTCTTACTCAGTTCGCTGAAGATTCGTATGCAAGACAGAGAAAATTCTGCATTTTTTAACGATCGCATTGCACTCAGACATTTTGCTATCCCATCAGCTTGAATAATGGCCTCAGCACCAGCCTTTTCCCTAGCTATAACGACAAGGTTGTTTGCAGCCTGAAAGAAAAAAGGAAAAGTGATAAAACATCAGGAACGTTAATGAAGATGTTGGGTCTGTTGTGAACAGGCTGCTACCTGGTTCTTCAGTTCAAGTGAAGAGCTGTTGTTCTCTATCACACCAATCATCTGAGTCACCTTGTTGGTGGTGCTTGCATTTTCTCTTGCCTGTAAAAATGAACGGAAACTTTCACATCCCTTTCAGGCGTGACTTATAGTGCAATGGTGATGAATGCATCAAATGCCTGATAATCTATTGTAAGGTACTGCACACTTCATTGCACGAAAGTTAAGGAAGTATGACATCGCTTATATGGAGGGACAGCCTGTGCTGAGCGATAAGAGGTTTAGTAGCCAAAACAAAAACAAAGAATGCGGAGAATTGTGCAGTCGATAACATTTGTTTTTTTGCGTGACAAGAATTTAACCAGTGACTCGAAGTACATCAATGAGTCAGTTATTGGCTGCAAGCATTATGAGAAGAGAAAAAAATTCTTTCAACAATGCTGTCATTAGTGGAATACCAGATGATTTGTGGGGTTTAACGTCCCAAAACCAGTTCTGATTATGAGAGACGCCGTAGTGGAGGGCTCCAGGAAATTTAGACCACCTGGGGTTCTTTAACGTGCACTGACATCGCACAGCACACGGGCCTCAACATTTCGCCTCCACCGAAATGCAGCCGCCGCGGCGGCCGGGATTTAGTGGAACCCCAGGCAACCCGTAAAATGTGGTAGTGATTCCACCAATGCTATTGTGCTTAATTACAAGCAGAAAATTACCACTTCAATGAGTGTGAGTCAAGTACGAAGGAATAGTTGAAAGCTCAATGCCTGTTGTTTTTTGTTTGCAGTCACGGCTTACAAGTGGAAAAAAACAGATCACACACCTCATGGCTGATAAAGTGGTTTGGACTGCACATATTGTATATCTTGAAGATGTGGCAGCACATAACTCGAAGATGGTCTTAATTACTGGAACCTATAAATATCACAAAATATCTACTTGCAATTTTCTCAATGGCATGGCTAAGACGGCGGAGGTTCTGCTGGACAGCGCTGTTCTTCGGATCTATGTGCAGTATTTTACGGGCGTCTTTGAAAGCTTCGTCCACTTTTCCAAGCGCCTCGTACGCTTGACTCCGACGAAACAGTGCCTTCACATCCGATGGGTTAAGCTCCAGAACTGGAATGACAGAAGACGCGACATTCATTATACAAACAAATTTCAACGCACGTACGTACAATCCGACTTACCTTCTGAAGCGTCCTTTAGGGCGTCTTCATATCTATGAAGTTTCAGATTAGCCGCGGCTCTGTTGTTCAGCACGACGGCCCTCTCGGGGCTGTCCGCGATGGACAACGCTTTCGTGTACTTGTCCAAAGCGCCCGCGAAATCTCCAGCTTTGAACAAATCATTGCCTTCTTGCTTAACGACTTGCGCGTGACTTGATGAAGCTCCCTGTTCCGATGCATCTGTGGTCATCGTTCCTTCTGCGACTTCACAAAACGCGTGCTGCGCGTACTCTACCGTGAGCTCGCACTACCGGCACAAGTTCGCTCCCCAATAAGCAGCCAAAAATAACTTGCCGTCTCCTACGCCGACTTTCTAGATACTTCTGAAGTCTCGTCCGCGACGTCTCAGAAGCATGTTGGCAGGTTTCGTTAGAGAAGGTCGACTCGAATACGACGGTGAGATAGGCGTGAACACGCACAGTTCTCATAAAAACGAAACTGTCAAAACTTTCACGTAGTGGATAAACCGGGATAAACACGAGGCGGTGGACTGAGAACAAACTTCGTAGGCTAGGAGTGCCTTAAAAGGCATTAACAATGCTTGCTACACAATGGCTTTGTAAGCAGGTATTTGTTATAGTCGAAAAGACTGTTTCTCCTTTATGAGCTTTGCGATTTCTATTCTGCATTTGATATTAAACTAAACAACAAAAGGCGACTCCCGTGTGACAGTGGCGTCATCTATGGATGAATCGTGAACACCGCGTCAAATATCATCATCGCTGGTCCACCGTGGCTGGCACCGCGGGTCGACTGCGCTAAGGTGCGTGCTCACATTGCGCGTGCGGTAAAAATAAACGTCTCAGTGCCGTGTTTCTTTTTGAATGGGTTTAGCCTTGCAAGCTCGGTGATCGCCAGTACATGGCGCCGGCGTTTCGTGCGTGAGCCTCTACGGCACCGAGCTTCGGGCCACCATCCGTCGCTTGACTCATGTAGCTGCTGCTGCATATCCGCTAAAGCGATGGAGAAATACAATTACGAATCTCGCGGTAAACGAAATTTTCTACGCAAGATAGCGTGCACTGCCGCGATAGAACCTTTGAGTGGTTCCCGCGGTATGAAGAAGTCGCGGCGCCTGCGATTTGTAGAGCCGCACGCACTAATCGTATCGCTGGTAAAACACGGGAAATGTGATTGTGTGATTGCCCCTGGAGTGGCCCGATAAAAGCTATCGTTGAGGGCGTGCGCTAGCAGGTTCTGCTCGCATTTCCCGGGCGTCGGAGCTAGAGGAAGTAGTTCAGTTCAGTCGAGCCGCTGTCGTTGCTTGCCCGACCGCGGTGCTGTGCTCGTTTCAGTAAGATCCCTGGCACCTTTTCAAACGCTCTGTTACAGCTTGTGCTCTGTTTCAGACATGAGGTTGGTTATCCTTGAAGATGACGGCGAAGTGGCTGACTGGGCGGCCAAATATATTAGGAAACGAATTCAGGATTTCAACCCAGGGCCAGACAAATATTTCGTCCTTGGGGCTTCCTACAGGTAACGCTGAGTTTCCCGTAAATATGGTGACTTCGTGGATCTATAGAAAAAGAAGTTTTCTTTCAGGGAGCACACCTCTGAGTTGTTACAAGAAGCTGATTGAATTTTATAATCAGAAGACGGTGTCATTTCGATATGTGAAGACGTTCAACATGGACGAGTATGTAGGCAAGTATAAAGCTCATCATTCTTACCAGTTTTAAACTGTGAAAATTTGACAGAAATCTGTCTGGTTGGGCAGGATAATGATAGTTGATATAAGGTGACACGAACCAGTGCAGTGTGTTATGAAGAGAGCAGCTGCTGATATTGTAGCAGGGGTTATTTCGCAAGGGACAACATTTCGTGTACTTCAGAAATTGTTAAAGGCATGTACACGAGTCATGACATCTTCCTTACCAGCTTTATCATTTGATTGCCTTTGCTACCAGATAACATATGTACTGATTTTGTTCGGAATGGGCTGCACATTGTTTGATGCAGTCTGTGATTTCTCCTTCATGCCATTGTTGCTGTAGCTGTGTTCAAGTGCATCAGCATACACTATAGCCTTTGTTTTTTGGTGCAGATGCAGTAATTTTTGAAACTGAACTAAGAATAAATTGATTGATGCCATAAGAAACACACGTAACGTTTATCCATTTGTTTCTTGTCAGTGGAAACTAGGCTATATACATATTTGCACGAACCAAAGTGAACTGGAACATCGCAATTGTTGGTCCAGAACATGTGCACACAGGCTTGTCACATTAGAAGTGGCAGCATCATTATTATAAAAATTACCTTTGAAACCTTCAAGAGATATGAAATATGGCACAAGAAATCTATAATGAAAATGTTGATTTGATATCTTAAAGATTTCCTATCCACAAAAATCCTGTTCTGCCCCTAAGCAAGCGTTGCAAATACATTGAACACGCCCAGTCGCAACAGGGGGTGTGTTACTCATACAGAAGGCTAGGGTTGTTCTGGTAGGAACCAACCTACATTGGATCTCACAAGGCTAGCTAAGGCAACAGTGTGTTGCCATACACAAGCTGGCTCTTGGAAGTAGCAAGGGTTCGTCTGCAAGCCAGTGACCATATGCTAGGTATGTTGGTCTGAGCACAGAAGTCTTACACAAACTCAAAAGAGGAATGATTGGGTCGATCAGGACACCGATGCACCACAGCAGGGTAAAGGAGGAAATGACAAGGCCGACACTCTCCTGAAGCTCGGGGAGCTCTCACCTCCTTCACTTTACTCCCTGCTGCCCTTTTTCTACCCTTGTTATTGCCTATTCCTTGCACCGCAAGGTTGTAAGATCGCAAAGCTCAACCTGTGATGGGGGCAGAGAGTGGCGCAAATGGGAGCATAGGTCAACTGTGCAGTGGAGACAAAAGGCAGAAATGAGAGGGACGTCTTCTAATGTGTCTTTCTCAGCCGGACCTTAGCACAGGCTTTTGTGTCTATTTTCATTTGAGTAACATAGATGGCACTGCTGCGCCACACACTCCTGAAATCTGCCAACCTTGTTTGTCCCTAACATTCTGACACTGCTCATGTCGGCGCGTATGGGCAGCGAGTGCCATGCGTACAGCGCTTTGGTCAATTCGGAGGTGGATAATCAAAAACTGCTGTTGTTGTCCACATCTCTTATGTATGCAGCGTTTGTACCTGCTTAGCTGAGCTTTGATTTTTGAGCAGTTCCACTCTGGTCTGAAGTTACCTTGAGAAACTACGTAATAATCAGCATTAGTGTGGAGGATCCTTGGGTCAACATAGTACATTTCACGCTTTTTATCAAAATGTGAAATTGCAGGACTGCCAAGAGACCACCCAGAGAGCTACCACTCATACATGTGGAACAATTTCTTCAAGCACATAGACATTTTGCCCGAGAATGCCCATATTTTGGATGGAAATGCGGCTGACCTGAACGCTGAATGTGACAGGTTTGAGCGGCTTATCTCGGAAGCTGGTGGAGTGGATCTCTTCGTCGGAGGTGAGGGCAGAGTTTATTGCCATACTCAGTTTGTTTTCATAAGGCTTTTGTTATCTCCGAAAGGGAATGACGCAGGACCTGTCTCAAGACAAACTCTTGGATAAGCAGGATGCACCGTTAATGCTCTCTTGCACAGTGTGGTTCGCTCATAAATGGAACACATGCCTTGTAATTAAGGCACCCAAGGTACAGCATCCTTAAAGTCGTTGACAAGAACAAGGTGGCTTGTATGATGTGTTTAGCAGGCACCCATCATTGAAACAATAACCTGTATGCCTTCACACTACATCTGAATTGCAATCAGTGGTGCAGTACAATTTAGATGTTCCGTTTAAAGGGCAACTCTGGCGACTTTGTGTTTTTTTATCCTCCTGTCACGTACCTAATAGTAGAATTTCTCCACGCACTCTAAAACGATTTGAAATAAGCTAAAATAGCATACAAGAAACTTTAACTAAGCAAACCCCTTCGTGTGACATAATGAATGGGACACTAGTAGGGTGTACATGCTAGGCATGCTGGTAGCACCAGTGTGGAGAACAGAATCTGAGTGCAAGGAACTGGACACACAATTTGTGGTTGTATTGGGTCATAGGACAATGTCTTTGAAATTGTCAAGTAGTGGGAGCTTCAACTTCAATAAACTAAGCAGCCTTCAATTGCTGTTCGTATTTGACCCATTGCCGTGCGAGCCAGTTGCTGAGGGCCCCAGTAGCCCAGTATAGCACAGCATGCTGCAACATTCATACCAAAGGTATTTCTAATCACACGTCTTGTCTAGCTGTTATAGGTGTTCTCCCTCTTTTCAATAAAGTGTTTGTCACAGTCACTGTAAGATGCCTTAAAGCACTGCTTTCTGCATTTGTGCAATTTCCTTGGAACACCATTGACAGTCGAAAGCCCCAGCTTGTGCATTTGTTTACATATGCAGGCACAGTGGCTGCCCATCATTCGTCTGATATATAATGTAAGCCATTCCTCAGTGGGCATCAAATGATGTCAGAACATAGAAAAACAAATACATTTTGCTTACATAAGCACCATGGAGTGTCCTGCAGTCATTATAGCGCAAGTAACTGAATGTCTTTGAAAACAGTGAGCTGGAAACCACACTGCTGTTGTACTTATTTAAGAATTTTCATAGTGTTTTTAGCATGCAATTGATGTTCGATAAGCTAGGCATAGATTGCTAGCTCTGTGCATATGAATGCTTACTCGATGAATGTCGTAGTTTTATTGTAGTAATGACAATGCCAGTACTGACTCTATAGATGAGGGAGTTGTCTGGGCCATTTTAACAAAGGGGCCACTGCTTGTTGTCTGCTTGGAATAAAAGGCACGCAATGTGTCTCATAGTGTGACAATGAGTCAGCTTCCTAATTTTTATGTTCACACTGTTTGAAATGAAGAGTGGTTGATTTGAAATCTGTATGCTCCTAACAGAGCAGTTTTATTAATCTCTGTGACTTGCGCTTTGGATAAAGCTCACCAGCAGCAAATATATGAATTCGGTGGCTTGTTATGCTGCACCGTGACTGAATGTGCATGACATCAATTCAGTCTGCCTGTGTGAGAGCTGAAGTTCATGCAGCCAAATATGCAACATCACTTGCTACCGATCACTTGACTGTCCACAAGGAACACTTCTTGTCACGACAGCAGCATTTTGTAAACTACACACCAGTTCATGAGCGTCGTGCTCTTCACTCTTGACACTGCCATGTGCCATTCATTTCCATCATGCTTTGCATATGCAGTCTGTTACACCATTAAATTAGGTAGCCGGTAAGTGTGGAAAAGCCAAGTTTAGGTCCAAGAAACTAATAAAATTCATTTGTAGAACATTTACGCAACTCCCCAGACTGTTTCCATGAAATGATTGAAGTATGCAAGAGAACACATTCAGCAAAATGTTTGTGATTCATTTACCTTGCAACTTCTCGGGAGTTCTCTCTTAAAAGGATCCTGAAATAGTTTTGACAATTTTGTACTATTGTCAAAACTGTTTGAGCAGGTAGCATAAGTCCTTCGGACCATTAGCAGACCAATATTGGTTCTCTGCATAAAGTGTGTATTGTACTACAAGGTTTGAAATATGCAAATTTTGAAAGACCTAAGCAACTCAACCAAAACGGTTTTCTATCGCCCTTGCCTACAGGCCTTTGCATGGGCATGCAATGTCATGTCCACGGCTGATTTGATTGGCTACAGCTGTGAACATGACATTCCAGCTGACGTCGTGAGTCATTTTTCCGTCTTGCAGTATAGTCGCAGCATGTGGCAGTGGAGATTTGAGTCTCTGCAGTAACCAGCGCGCACCAAATCTCACAGGCCATGGAAAATACAGCGGCCCTGTTGCAACATGCCCTGGGCAGTGCGGTTATCGCTGGCATGGACCCACCCGATTGACGGAAGTGAAAAGGAAAACCATTTTTGAGATGGGTGGTAATCTTGGATTGCACATTGTGTTTTGCATGATTTAGGCTGCGAATAATTTGACAATGCTTCAGCCTATTGTCTTGCATGACATAAAAGAAAAACATTTTAGGGACTTTTCAAGAATGAACTCTACTGTGCATAACTGAGCTGCCTATCCTTGACCGATTCCTCAAAGGCTTCAGTAGAGAACAACAAATTCCAATTTACAATCACGCATTTTTATTATTTCATTACGAAAAGGCATTGGCCCGGATGGACACATTGCCTTCAATGAGCCTGGTTCAAGTCTTGCGTCTCGAACTCGAGTGAAGACCCTTGCCAAGGACACAATTATGGCAAACTGCGCGTTTCTTTGGAAATGACTTGACCAAGGTTCCAAGGAAGCATTGACCGTGGGCGTAGGCACCGTGATGGATGCACGTGAGGTAGGATTGCTTTCTTGTGGTTTCATAATGCACCTCCTGTTTACCTCTTGCCTTCTTCTTTTTTTCAGGTCATGATACTTATTGTTGGTGCACACAAGGCATTTGCCTTGTACAAGGCGATCGAGGAGGGTGTCAATCATATGTGGACTGTGTCTGCATTCCAAATGCACCCCCGGACAATCATAGTCTGTGATGAGGATGCAACCAATGAACTGCGTGTCAAGACTGTGAAATACTTCAAGGGCCTGATGCATATACATAACCAGCTGGTTGAATATAGAGATGAAGTCAAGACTGATGACGAGAAGAAGGCTGACCAGCAATGAATCGTGTTCACCACAGACAGTTTGAGCATATGTTGCACCACGACTGCGGGATTTTATAATAGTGTTCCATGTGATGGACATTGGGACTTTAGTGTATACAATAATATTACTTAGGAATATAATTTTAATGCATACTTGTTGATCTATCCTGAATTACTGTATCACTTTATTAAATGCGTACAAACGGGTCTTCATTTGTGTGTGTGTGTGTGTGTTCTACAAAACTTATCCTATTGTTACATGAACCTCAACACTTGTTTGCCGAATTACCCATGGAATGTATCATGTCACTGCAAGACAAACCTGGTTTGCATGATACATAGTTTATGTGACCTACAGTTCTCTGGGACAAAATAAATGCACTCATTTACAAAGAGTTTAGCCTTAGATTAAATTTTCTCTTTATTTAGCGGCTTTTATTGCAGTGAGCGTCTGCATTTAGCTTCGCGGATGTTGACAGCGGCTGCACTAAGCAAATAGCCATAAAAAAACTGACATTCATGTGATGTGTGGCCTCCGAGATGTCAATCGCCTCGTTTACAGATCTCGGAGGCCACATTTATATTTGGCACATCGGGTTACGTACTGCGCTCATTCATAACTGCTTTAAACGTCTTCGTGTAAAGGAAATAGTAAATAATTTTTGGTGAGCAATGATTATTTGTAGTAACAAAAACGTTCTCACAAGTGGGGTTTTTCACCGTCGTAATAGTGGTGTATTTAATCTCACGTCTACCGTCACTATAGCTGCCTCGCTGTTTTGAGTGTGTAAAGATGGTAAAGTCTCTCGCTCAGAGATCTCTGGTCGTCAATGGTTTTGTGCGCATCAGCCGGTGGGCCAATTACTACGGCAAGTGAGCCTCACTTGACGGAAACAGCATGATTAACTCTTTCACTGGGCTGCTCTATATATTGTGCAAGTGACGTTTTCAGCGCAGTAAGTGCTAATCGCGTGAGAACATGAACCCGGCGATATCAAAGTTCGTTCAGAAGAAGGTGATCTACCCCGGCGTCGGCGAGATTCCTCGCTTCGAAAAAGGTGCGAAGTGCACGTTTCACTTTTGTGTAAAGCGCTTGAGCACCGACGAAGACGATCCGGACGGTGTTATCGACGACAGCCGCAAGCTTGGTCGCCCTATGGAACTTCTCATAGGCAAAGAGTTCAAGCTTCCTATTTGGGAGCAGTGCATAAAGTCCATGAAGGTTAAGGAGGTGGCCGAGTTTACTATAAACAAATGCTTGCTCGACAACTACACGCTCGTGTCACAAAGTTACCGCGCATTCGCGGGCGTCGGGAAGCCGCACAAGCGCCGCTGCTGCGGTATGATGGAAGAAAAGTTCACCACTGGCCACGAAGACCTAGACAAGCTAACGGAGAAACTGGTGGACTTGTCGTGCACCTTCGAACTGCTCAAGGTGGAAGAACCGGGCGAGTATGAAAAGGACGCCTGGGCTATGACGGCCGAAGAGAGGCTGCGTGCCGTACCAGCGCTGAAGGAGCAGGGCAACCGGGCTTTTCAGGCGGGCGACATGGACGCGGCCATGAACAAGTACAGGGAAGCCCTGGAGCACTTGGAAAACTTGCTGCTTCGCGAGAAACCGGGCGACGAAGAATGGAACGATTTGTACAAGATGAAAGTGCCGATTCTCTTGAATTATTCGCAGTGCCTTCTTAATCGGGGCGAGTACTACGAAGTCATACGTCACACTTCCGAAGTGCTCAGCAAGGATCCCAACAACGCCAAGGCTCTGTTTCGGCGGGCAAAGGCCTACTTCGGCTCTTGGAGTCCGAACGAATGCCGCGCGGATCTGATCAAACTTCAGGAGGTCGACCCGTCCCTGTCGAAGGTTGTGAACGCCTGAGCTGAAGAAGCTCGACGCTGAAGAAAAGAAAAAGAACAAGGAGGACAGCACCAAACTGATGAGCATGTTCAAGTGAGCAAATATGCAATTCCTGTACGCGCAAGCAAGTGAGGAACTGCTGCGTGCGCACAGAAAAGAGCTTTCCCGCTAGTCGATGTTGCAGAAAATAAATTTTTACTGTTTGTTAACACCTTTTATGTTGTAATAGTTGTCTCGATTTGTTCTTGTTGTGTGCTCTATTTGTCTTGTGACAAGGTTAGATGTTGCGATTTCTTAGAATTGATGGGCAAGAAGACGGCCTGGTGAACTACTCGGTTGTAAAACATTTATTCAAGTCGTTGACCTTGGTTATAAATAAGGGCATGGAGCGTTTGGCGAACTGTCATTGTTGTGGCATCTCTGTTGTAACAAACCTGCAAGGACAGAAAACACATTTGCCATTTTATCAAAACAAGTTCAGTGGACTACGGATATGCGAAACTTGCTTAAAAGGGGATGCCAGATGATGGGATGATGGCATTAACTTAGCACGCCTTAAACTGGGCCTATCTTTTTGTGAGCGCCGGTTCAGCAGTGTTCACGAACTTGAAATGGACTACGATGTGCCTCTAGGTATTCTGTACAAGAAAAATGCGAGAAGCGTGTTTAACGGCCATCGCTTATGAAGAACGAAAAAGAAAAATTAATCGATCAGGCAGTTAAGGGGAAGTTCAAGATATTGAATTTGCACTTATACATTCATCATGAATACCTTGCTAGTCAATGTAGTGAACCCTGAGAACGAATCATGACGCAGTCGGCACAACCTTGAAATCTGGTTTCCACAGCGCCAGGAATAAAATACCCTACCTCTAGATGATGTCCTTGTTGCCTGCTTTGAAGCAACAGTTGGATTATAGGAGTTAAAATCAATAATCAAGGCACACCTATATTCTACCGCAATGATATTAAAACGCTCGAGCAGTTCGAAAACATTGACTTTTGGTAATTTTTTAAAGCAAGCACGACGTTTCTGCCCGTTCAAGCGACTTCTACCAATAAGTAAAGCTTAATCCGTTTCTAACACAGGCGTTAAAGACATCAAAATAAAAACTAGGCACGTGGCGTGTCATTCCCTACGCGGTATTTAATTATTCCTTTTTAAGAGCTAATCATGTTGGCTTTATTTCTTCTTCTTTCTTTCATTTTTTTTTTGGGGGGGGGGGGGGAGAAGCCGGGGGGGGAGGGGGGGACGCTTCCAAGTGGCTGAACAGCAGGGTAGCTTCACTGCTACGTATATTACTATGCAGAAAAGCTACCTTTACAGGGCACGAATAATCGAATGAGAATTCTGATCTTCGTACTCTCGCCCTCGCATCCACTTACTCCCGCGTTAGGTTGTTAAAGCAGCCCGAGTTGAGCGGTGAGTCTTCGATGTATCGCCTTCGTGTTTAGTGTTGCAGTGACAAGTTACGAAGCGCGACGCCACCAGTATAAGGTACCCCTCAATTTATCTGAACTCAGAAGAGAGAGCCGCTTATTCCCCACACGAGCTTGCAGGTACGGTTAATCAAGGCAGTTACAGTGAACCACACTGCCGTGATTTCTCTGAAACAACGGTTCAAAATTTCGAGTTACCTGTTTGAAATCCTAGTGCAAATGGTTATCCCAAGCTCAAAACCTGGCCATGGTGAAGCAGGAGTCTGCATGCTGGCACTTATCATGGCAAGCATGGTGTGACACGCTTAATTCAGTTAAGCTCAGTCAACGGATGTATACTTCATCGCTCGGGCAATGCGCTTTTGAAACAAAGACAATGAGTGTTGTGCTGTAGCTCGTCGGCTTTGCTTAAATAGTTTTCTTCTTCTTTTTTTTTTCTTTTTGGAAAAGGGGGAATAGCAAAATTTAGCTTGAACGTATTTCAGTTTATTGCATCACGATTTTTGCTGTTAGCGCCAAGTTGGGATAAAAAAGAAACTATGAATGGCAACATGTGTGTACGCAAAAATGGCTGAATTAACATATCAATGTCGAGGTAGATATTTAGCGAGAATAATTTAGTTATTTGGTGTCATTGGAAACTGAGGACGATTTTACTGCTGTTTGGATATCGCATTCGTGTTCGCAAAATGAAACGGGTATGGTTGTAGCAACACATTACATAACGGAACATCAAGTACATGCACCTGCGTGCCAGAAAGCTCGCTAACATGTTACGAGCGCTCAATTATACGGCTCGTATGTACGTACAGAACCTAGCGGTGTCCGTAGCCTCCTCCGTGGTGTCCGTAATGTCCCTTGTGTCCGCCGTAGTGTCCGTGACCGTACCCCTTGTGCCGTGTCCGTGTCCATGGTGACCGTACCCGTGGCTGGAACCGCCGTGGTGTCCCCGCTTGTGTCCTCCGTAATGCCCGTGGCCAGCCGTACGAGTCGTGACCGTGGTGACCGTGCTTGTGACCGCCGTAGTGAGCCTTGTTGCCGTGGCTTCCCCAGTGGCCGTGGCTCTCGCCGTGTCCCCCGTATCCTCCGTGGCTTCCACCGCCTTTGTCCCAGCCCCACTTGCGCTCGTGACCCCAGCCGCGGTCCTTCCAGTGCTGAGCGTGGTTCTTCCAGTGGCCGTGCTTGTTACCGTGACCTCCGTAGGATCCGTGGTTCGAGTGACCGCCGTGATGGCTCCCACCCCAGCCTCCGTAGCCGCGGTTTCCGTGGTGACCGTGACCACCGTAGTGACCGCTGTCGTGACCCCCGTAGTGCTTGTTGCCATGGCCGTGGCTGCCGTGGCCGTAGCCGTGGCTGTCGTGCCCGTATCCGTGCCCGCCGTGGTGGCTGCCGTGGCCTCCGTAACCACCGTGGCCTCCGTGGCCTCCGCCGTGACCTCCACCGTGACCTCCGTAACCCCCGTAGCCCGTCTCGAGCGCGACGAGATCGTTGCTGAGCCTGCTTTCGCTTTGCACGGGTCTCGTTTCCGACGCGGCTACCGCGACTAAGTCTTGCGAATCATCCTTGGTTTCTTTGCACAGCGCTGACTTGCACGAACAGAGCAGAAGAAACAGTGAAACCCGTAGTATCTGAAAACGAGGGAGATCCTTATAGTGAGAATTCGTCCTTTAAATCTCTAAGAACAGTGACATTGCTCTGGAAGATCATCGCTGTAAGCGTCGCTTCGTTGTGAGAACGCCCCCGGGAATATGTATTGCACTGATAGCTGCCTAAAAATAATTATAACGGGAAGTATTTCTGAGGATTTGACAAACTCTCCCCGAATTCGACGCGAGTTCCGAAATATCGTCATTATTAAAGTGCTGACAAAAACCACCATCAGTGTGTGTTTGTGTATCCAGTCAGCGGGAGGATGTGCGAGTCTGTGCGTAGCCTCAACACTATACGTCTCTCCCGCCGAACCTTATCTGGACCACTAACAAATCAACTTCACGGCAGACGTTACGGAGGCAGTGTTCTGACGTCTTATGGCCAACATATGGGTCGTCACGGAGAATAGATGTACATACACCTGGGTAGCCTTTTGCTTGAAAGGGCTCACTCATTAGCCTTTGTACGTAGCTATGATGTTAAAATGACTATTACCTGCACCGCGGCTATTTACTCAAGACGGGCGTATCGATCCTTTTGTTCTGGCCTCGGCAAGATACTGAAAAGCTTCAACCTAGCCTATAATTTTAACAACTCGTTGGATGCACGAATCAGTGGTTTATACTTCTCCTCGCAACGCCAACCCTCCGCCCTCCCCCCTGATACAAGGATCCTGCATAAACATCTTCATACACTGTCTCCTATTCAGTCGCATATTTCCCTTCATACGTGCTCATGCATCAAGTGGTGAGTAAAGCAAAACCGAGTGTATGGAACGCGCAGCATTTTTTTCCGTTAAAGCTGACCACCTTCTGCACGTGTCGTCGAGCGCGGGGTTGGAGCAAACGTACTCACCTTCGGCGAACGGCCCATGACTTTCACGCTGGCCCCGTGTGGGCGAGCTACGGCTGCCGTTTTCCTCGAAATTCGCTTTTATACGAGGTCCGCGCCGCATCGCCGCTTTCCACAGGCTGCGGTGCGTCCCACGTGGTTTCACGGAGACGTCGTCGAGGTGCCCCTCGAGGAGAGCGTGGCCGATCTTCGAAACAGCTGACTGATCGCGAAAAGAAAGAAAACACGCGCACATACACAAGAGGAAGAACAATGGCCGAGTCCTTCCTCTCTTTAACACCTCCTTCGCCACTCCCTTCCCTCTCTCTCTCTCTCACTCTTTTTTCTTTCTTTCTTTCTTTCTTCTTTCTTTCTTTCTATTTTTTTTTTTACATCAGCCTGCAGTACGACGGGAAATCGTTCGGAAAGGGCACCTGTAAAATATTCGCGTACTCTTTACACGAACTTAATTGACGGTTTCCGCAAGCGCTTTTAAGCCGCGGCGGTGCCGTGTTCGGGATGAAAGGAAAGGGTCAGTTCTAAGTACTGTGGTACGTAAGAAGGTTACCTCTCTTTTTTTTTTCTTTTTTCTTATTCTTTTTTCTCATAAATCGTCTGTCAGAAGGTTCGGTGCTCTGAACGAACTTGGGTCGGAACGCTTGCTGTATACATTGTACTCCCTCTGTGACCAGAGCAAGCAGTGAAAGTGCCGTTGGCATTACTCGAACACAACAGTTCCTCTCATTAACCTCTTCAAACACGCACCTCTCTGTTCTATGTTGTTCCTGCTTTTCTTTTTTTTTCTCTCTCTCTCTCTCTTCGCCACTGAGTTTTCGTAAGCACTCTTGTCCCAAGTTGGTGTTCAGCATCGCCAGCAGACCTGAAAAACGCCTAATCGCAGCAACCGCAAGTGCCGACTTCGCGGTGCATTGCGAGTTCAAGTTGCGGTGTCAAGTCGTGTCGCGCGCCTTTCGGCTTCTTTTGAGGGCAAGTCCTTACATCACAATTGCGTAACCGGTCACACCTTCTGGCTGCGGTTAACGGTAACAGTTACTGGACAGAAAACAAAAAAAGAAAAAGAAAGAGATGAGGGAGAGGGCAGGGGGGGGGGGGCTGCGGCGATAAACGGCTAAAGAGGAGATATACAAGCGTGGAATTAATTGGTCGTGAGCTAAAGGTATTCGACATTATCGTTAGTACAAAGAAAGGTCGAAAAAAAAAAGAGGTGAAGCACATATATGTAGTGCAACTGCCACAACTAAGGTTGTATTGTTAGAACCGAAGACTATAAAGGCAATTTTCGGCTGCGAAGTCAAGAAGGGAAAAGTTTGGCAGACCATTTGCTAGCGGCCCGGCACTCACATGACATTTGGTCCTTTAAGAATCGACACCCAGATTATAGACATTCTGGAAATTGTTATCGATACGTTTCCTAAGTCCTGACGCCAGATACCGTTCAGGAATGACCGGTGCATGAAATATGGAAAGATTTTCTTCCAGGTGGCAACGTTAGCTGACACTCCCCAACTCTACCTCTTTGACCTTCTGCTTATACACTTCCTTGGACATAAATGTCGTGGCTGCGGCCCGCTAGCCGAGGTGAATTTGACATTCCTGCTGTAGGCTATGAAAGATGGCTAATGGGCAACAGAGTCTATAAGTCGTTTTTGTAGTACATGCACGGAATATAGGACATCGTGCTTGCTTATTAATTTCGTTGAGACATTATGCTGCGTGGCACCAAATCGTGACAAACAAGTAGCGGATGCAGCGGATGGTAAAAAAGAACAAGACGGCAGGGATGGTAGAGGGCCAGAAACGGAGAAATGGTGTAATAAGAAAAAGTGCAAGAAAGAAAACCGATAGTTTTGTTATGTGACTTCACGAAAACAATTTCGTCTTATATAGTATAAGTTCGACGTGCATACGTATACGTACTTGAGCTACAGTTCGCCTCTTGAAATAAACTTTAGTTGTGGGTGCAGTGTATTGCCGTGGTCTGAATCTTGCACAAACGATAAATGCACAAACGATACTAGTGTACTTAAAATTTGCCACGTATTTTTACTTACTGTGATATTGTTTAATGAGATAAAATACGCCATTGAGGCTACCCTGTTATAGCATTTGTATACACCTTCATAATCATATTAACCGTACGTCTGCTCCTAACACCCACATAGAAAACTAACTATAGCCACAAAGGCTAATGGTCCAAATATCTTTGTAACCATTTCCTGGATAGATAGATAGATAGATAGATAGATAGATAGATAGATAGATAGATAGATAGATAGATAGATAGATAGATAGATAGATAGATAGATAGATAGATAGATAGATAGATAGATAGATTCGAAATGAACTGTATGGTGAAACTTCCGTTATCTCGGCACTCGACTACATGATGAAGCGGTTACGGTTAAGTGTTAGAACACCTTAAGAATGCGCAAGGGATTAGCAAACTTTCAAGGAACTAAGTTAATTTACCATGACCAGATCATAAGGAATGCATACCGTGCTAAAAATCTGAAACGCGAATAGATTTTGAAACTATACTTTTGTGTTGTTTGGCTTTCAGGTTGACAAGCATTTGTAACGACGGTCTGATTCAGAATGCAAAGCGTATGCGTTTGTGACTACCGAAAGTTTATAAATCGGCTACATGACGCAATTCGAAGTAAGTACGGGGAAAAGGACTTTCCTTGCCGTTTCAGTTCACAACGTCACTAGATTGCCTGGAAATATTGTCACTATATTATACTCTTCCCCATACATGTTTCTTTAGAAATTGTGCTCAACGCATTTAGCAAGATGAGCCTTCATTCTTAAGCAATTATTTCATTATCTCAAAGTATACTAAGCTTTCATTTTTGCCTATATTGGAATTTACAGAGATGGACAAATAGCTTAGCAAAAACAGGAAAAAAAGACGAGTCCGGTTGGACTAACCATGAGCTGCCCATGCTGTTGAATCTATTGTTAATTTGTTACCACTTAGCTTTCACAAGCAAACCAACCAGTTATAGGTGGCCTTCCCGAGAGCCAGCCAGGCTCGATTACATTGGGGAAACCACTAGTTGGTCTACATGTCGTAGTAACGGCGTGACCTTTGTAGTCCTGCAAAGCGGTGGGAAATTGGTTACTCAGACAATTTTTGAGTTGATGTGTTTTTTATGTCTGCCGCTTCAGGTACTATCACGTGAAATTACAGAACTGTGTCAAATGCTACAGTCACAGTTGTTGTTGTTGTTGTTGTTGTTGTTGTTGTTGTTGTTGTTGTTGTTGTTGTTGTTGTAAACCTGCGCGACCTACACGAAACGCAAACGCCCAGAAATAGTTGCCGTTCGGTCACGCGCTCTGGCATAATTTTGTCAGCAGCCATACGTGGAAGGCGAGGCTGCATCGCTCAGCAAGCGAGTTTCTCCCGCCGTGCGCGTGCCAGCGCACGGCCGTAACGAGCGGCCGCTGACCAAGCTGATTTGCCGCTCGCTGCCGTCGCGTCGTGCTCGCGTCAGTCGACGTTGCCCGCGCTAGAGCGCCCGTACTATGGCGTCGGTCGCTGCGGAAGTCACGCGCCAGGCTCGATGAAGCGAAGCGCGCCTGGCGACGAAAGAAAGAGAGAGAGAGGACAGCCAATACGAGGCGTATGTAGCGGCTCTCAAACTTCCGCTCAGGCAGGGGAAGTGGCGAGGAAAAGGTACCACCAGCGGAACGCGACACGCATGAGGTGCCGAGGAAATCAAGTGCGGCGACGATCGTAAGCAGCAAAGGGTACATGCTGCCTCCCGCGCACGGGGGGTGCCTGTCGGCTGGAGTGTGTTGGCTGTTACGTGGCAGCGTATACAGACAAAGCAGGGTCGAACTCGACTGATTATTCTTCGTGGCAGAGTACGACGTGTTGAAGAAAGTTGATACTTCCAATGAATACCGCGTGCGAGACGTCGCGCATAGACGGATATGAAGCATGAGGTTCATTGTGCAGATTAAGAGTTACTTCGGGCTCTTAAGAGTTAGTTCGGGCAAGTTGGTGCGACATCTTGCAAGGTTCAACCAGCACAATATAAGCCGAACATTGAAAGAAAAACGCGTACGCACAGTGCCAGTGATAACTATCAGCACTGGTCCTGTGTGTACTTGTCTTTCGCCAGTGTTCGTCTCTTGTCGTACTGGTTAACCTTGCAAGACGCTGCGTAGACGTCAGAGATAGATAGAAAGCGGATATCTGCGAGGACGTTCGATGCAACATATTTTTATTGAGAACTAGGCGTGGGTGATGTAGAAATAAGCTATTGAGTGCACTACTTGAGTGACCGTTGTAGCACGTGCTCTTAGACGACTGTACTGCTGCTGGCAACTTGTATATACACTTTGTTAAAGCTGGCATATTAGCGGCTGGGCACACTGCGAAAAGTTGGCAATACTTCGTCGTGAACCGTGCTCTATGTGAGCCTTCTTTGACCAATCTAAGGGCCGCAGTGGCGTTGGAATTCGTGCTTTCTCACGACAGTGTGGCTTGATACGCTTGGCCGCCTATTTCTCTACCTGGGCGGCGCTAACGCCACAACTACGCCTGTATAATTAAGCGTGCACGACATTTAATAATAAAAGAAGATCGTTATAATAAGTCTGTTTCAGGCACATCGTTTCAGGTGCCTTCCACGGACGCCTGCAGAGAAGGGAACGCAGGATTGTGAACCCTTGCCGACTAGCTTATAGCTTTCTGTCGTTATCACCTTTCCTTTAGGAAAGGAGGGATGGAGTAGGGGGCGTGAGCCAACGTGCAATTCACTTGCTGTTGCTTTCCTCAATGAATTGCTAACAGCCACTTCGGGAGATTGATTTAATGGTTCATCATCATCCTCGTTATATCCGCGTTCACTGTAAGGTCAAGTCTTCGTTTACCCATTTCTAGCGCCTGAAGTTTCCAAAATTAATTACGGTTACAAAAGCACTGGGGATCTTCTTTCCCATTGTTTTTTTTTCTTTTTGGACACAAACAAACGGACCTCTCTGCTGAGAGGGAGGGAAAAATATTCCTGTAAGAAAGAAGGCGCGCGCTTCATTTCGTTTCACTTATTTTACCCTCATTCGCACAAAGCTTTAGAAGCGCTGTACATGAAATACCAAAACACAAACGAACAAGAAAATAGCATCAAGCTAGGTAAAAACATTTAAAACGCATACGAGGATGCTCATAAGTGCTCCCAGTTTACTTTTTTGAAGCCCTTCACAGACATTGGAACGAGTCCAATGCTTACTTTCTCGCACCGTTTGTTTCACAAAATCAGAGAAATAAAAATTTAGGTGCCGCTCTCCTTTCGCAAACGCCTAGTGACCAGCGGAGCTGTGGGGCTTAGCAAAGCATTGCAAAGTTATGTAAAGGAGAAACGATTTTTTTAGCAAACCCATACCTAACTTTTCTTACACTGTATAAGCCTCTCTCTCTCTCAAACACACACACACACACACACACACACACACACACACACACACACACACACACACACACACACACACACACACACACACACACACACACACACACACACACATCGTCGGTACAACGTAATTAAATTATTTCCCATAAATGCATGATCTGTGGGTGTCGGTGTATAGCCTAGTGGCTATGATGCTCCTCTTCAGACCATGAGTATCCAGGTGTCCGAATCCCGCCTCGCCAAAAAATTTTATTGTGTTTAATTTATTTCTTGACTTTTCTCGCTCTCTGTCTGCCTGTCTGTCTCTCTTTCTTTCTCTATCTGCATCTTCTCTCCTCATTTCATACTTTATCCACTTCGCACGATGCTGCGGATGTCAACATGACCAGCCTAGTCATGTGCAGGACGTTGCAGGGCGAAGTCCTTACAAGACAAGCCAGCGTATAAGAAGTAGAAGACGGAAAACTGAAGATGGGAAAGTGAAGTGGATGATAGAATATGAGGCCTGAGAAGACTAGTGTAAACTTGGGGCACTAAGCACTGGTGTCACCTTCTTCCCTGCATTGGAATTTTTCAGCTCCGCACATGCTTCCAAGGGCGTGATACATCGAAAGTGCTGGTGAACATCCTTAATCCGCACCCAATAGGACTGAGAGTATTACTGTTGTACAGCGAATACAGGTTTAGAGGTTATACAGTCACAAACTCAAAACCCTGTATGTCCAACTCGAGACGGAATTGTCCTATCTGTACAACAGTAATACTCTCAGTCCTATGCCGAAGTACTGTATTGGGTGCGGATTAAGGATGTTCACCAGCACTTTCGATGTATCACGCCCTTGGAAGCATTCGTTCCGACGGAACAGCACCGTTTTTACGCATGCTGCCAAACAGCACATTGAATTTGCAGGGAACTAGCTGCGATAGAAATGGAAGATGAATGAACAATGCATCCATATATTACATAAAACACCTCGTAATGGCAAACTGACGAACTCGAATGGTTCACTGCAACACATGCTTGTGATGCGGTGAAGCTCGCAAATAGAGATAAAAAAAGAGTCGTACAGTGAAGCGCACCACCTGTGCCCTACATTTCCACTACTACTGATTCACCAATATATCAAAGTATTTCGTGATCGTCTCCACGCGTCATACATGCGAGTTCGCTTGCATCATTGTTCCGAAAACTAAGAGTTTGCCGGACCCAAGCTGATCCACCACAGCAAGCTGCTCAGATAATTTTGAATATTTCCGGGATTTTCAAGGGTCTAGAAAACACACTTTTCGATTTCGAGGGGCCCCAAGGACACGTACTTGGACTGTGCACGTAACAATTCTATTCCGGCTTTTTGGACCGGCGTTCTTCTGCAAGGGTCTAAAAGTGGGTTGTTCTGCAAGTGAAAGTGCAGACAATAGAAGCATTTGTTTCTGGACGTCATCGGGAACGTACAGCGTGTGGGAGTCACGCCCACCACCAGGTTGGTCTCAGCTCAACACGTGCTGCGCCATGTCGGTGCGCGTGAACCACCTGCCTGCTATAATGATTATGATGATGATGATGACTGTGGTCTTCACATTTGTATCGGGCGGGTACTTCAAGGTGCACTGACCGGCAACACTCTTTATTTTACGACTGCTAATGACTGCGTGTTATCTTTGTTAAATTTCTGAAGTTCCGTTCAGCGGCGCTTTGCATAAGCAACTCCACCGACAAAAAAAAAAAAAAAAAAAAGCAGGAAGGTGCTTATGTGACGCGTAGGAAGGAAGCCGCATATATAGGGAATTTTTTTATCCCTCCAACAAAAGGTGCACCAAGAAATTTCTCTATTTAAAGCACATATACAGAGCGGGCAAACTACATGTGAATTTCGCCTGTAGATGTGGCTTCTTGGCAAGAACTCTCACTTTAAGGTGAAGCCACACTTGCCTAAAGCAGGTACGTACGAGTGCGTTGCGAATCGCAGTGAGGTCACACTGCGCTTCTTCAGTGATCAGAAACACAATCGCATTGTAAGCATACTCTTCATTGACATGCCAGCTTTAACATCAGTTGCAGTGACTGAATTTGTAGATGTCTTTCACGGCGGAGCTGTTTTAAAGACTCGCTAGGTTGGTCATGTTCGCATCCGCAGCATCGAGCGAAGTGGAGATAGTGTGAAATAAGTAGAGTAGTGCAGATAAAGAAGAAGAAAGAAAAAGAGACAGGCAGGAAGCGAGAGATATACAGAAATAAATAAAACAAAAGAAAATTTCTTAGCGAGGCGCGATTCGAGCCCGGATACCCACGGTCTAAAGACGAACATCATAGCAACAACTAGACCATACATACAGATACACTTACAGAAAGAACGTGCCTTCATGGGAACCATATGATTGAGTTGTACCGACGATTGCTATGGACGAGATAAAGCAAAACTGATAGAACGAGAGAGATAAAGAAAGACAAAGAGATACAGAGATACAGAAGTTAGGTCTGGCTTTGCTTTTGCTTAACCTTGCAATACGGTGCTAAACACCCACAGCTCGTCATGAGTGTTTGCGATAGCAGAGCCACGCCTTTTTTTTTTTAGCTAAGTCTCCTCGCAGGGACGGATGCAGTTGTATTGAAGCAACGCCCCGCATATAAAAGAAAATCTTAAAGCGACTCGGAAACGGTTTTGGCGGTTCTGTACAAGTAGCTCAAGCACTTCTGATCATGAGCAGGCCAACATCAGCGCTGTGCGTTAAGCGTGCAATTTATTACAAGGTTTCAAGCATGCGTACCGTCAAGGAGCGACGCCACTTAATACAAATTATTTTAAACCACCTCTGCCGATGGGTCGTGCAATGGGCACGCAAAGTCTGGTGCAATTGGCTTTCCCCTACTGACGTCACGAGCACCGGACAAAAGGTTTCGTATTGAATCTTGATAGCGATAGGACAAAAACCGATTTGACCGTCTGAGGGCGCTATTGACGATTCTACTACATTCATGTGGGCCATGGAGGAAGCGCAGGAAGGAGCGAACCTGAGAAAGGCCCTTAGGTCGCATTTTTTGGAGCCGTACGTATAAGGGCTCCCCAGACGAGGTCGGCCACGCTTCAGCTCGCTCGCGCATGTGCTGCTAGCGCCGCATAGAGCAAGGCAAGCGGATGATCTCGGTTGCACATGCGGTGTTGCACAGGCGAGCCGCATGAAACGACAGCAGTGGCAGCGCTACCAAGGAATCCCAGTGGCCCTTGCGAAAGCACGTGACTTCAGGCACACTTTTGTTGTGCAGCTCGGAAGCGCACTCTAGCTCGGACATCTAGCACCCCACCTAAGCTTCTCTTCTCCGTCCATGGTATGGTCCCTAGATTCTAGGGACCATAATCATGGTGCTGCTGGTATTGCGTATATGTGGAGATGTTCATTATCTCTGTGAGGACTCAAGTTTCAGAAAAGGATTGCTTCCGGAGTAAAAGGGATTTATGCTGCTCTGCACAGGGACATACATTACACTGTTATCTAAGAAAGTGGGATAATGCACGAACGTGCACCCGTGGTGGTACCTTTGCCTATGCCCAACACCCTCGTGCCTTGGTCACATTGTTCTGCGCATACCATTATTACTTTCTAAGTCACTTATTGGCCAATAGACCCTTTTCATAAACTGCAAGCTAGCTTTCCTGCAATGCAGCTTGCCCTATACTAATGGCGGCATTGGCAATCTGGCAAACAACGTGTGCAAGCGCAATTTAGATCCTGGTGGGGATGCAGGAGTCGGGCCGCCGGTCCTTGGATCCACCGCTATCAGGACGACGTTTGACCCATCCCGACTCCAAGGGAAGGATGCCGGAGTGCGGAGTTGACACGGAGACGATGACGATTCAGAAGAGGAAGAAGAGAGATGATTTATTTTACATCATGATCTGGAGCTCGCGTCCGTGTTCTTATTTTATACAAAGCTATATACAATAGTGACCAATCCCAAGGTCGTCTCCGCCCTCGAGGAGAGGGGGTTACATACCAACACCACGATTTGTATATATCCAGAAACTTGACCACCCATGTTTCTATACAGCGTGCACTAAGATCTCACAGCACACGCTTCGTCTCCATCGAAATGCGATCGCCGTGGCCGCGATCCAGGCCGCATCCATCGGGTCAGCGGCCGAGAACCATATGACCATTGTACTTGCCAAAGCTGCACTGCTGGTGACACGTTAATCGTTTTCAATAAGTGAAACACTGTGGCTTAGGCTGGTCTCATTTTTTTTTTTTTTTAAGAACTCGAGAGAAAAAGAAAAAGAACGTTCTCGTTAATTTCGCCACTTCACGTTGTATGTTAAAAGAGAGGGAGAAAAAAGAAGGGTCAAACATTTTTCCGCCAAAATTTTGTGTTGTCACGAACCCTATTCTATTAAATTTTCTGGAAAACGCTATGTTGGCCGAGTCTCTAGCTTCCTTACAGCACAATCTATTTCTCTTTTTATTGATAATTGTGTAAGCCATAGCAGAGGCCGTCAAAGATATACGACGTCATGCATATAAATGCGGGAATATCGTAGCACCGTTGCCATCTGTCTTCTTTTTGTGCATTTTCTTTTATACCAAGTGTCTTGTCACAATGGTGGCGTTTTTGGTATTGTGAAAAGGTAACTTACCAACACGCAATGAACTGTTTTAGCTTCCCCTTTACACAGCTGCTTAGTGGATGATGCGTACTTGTACGGTTAGCTTCTGTGGCATTGCCTCCAACATACACGGCTTCCAATACTTGGCAGTTTGTGTAACGTATTCTTGGCGATGTTGCTTGGGTGCTGTCCTGCACCTCAGCGTTGCATATTCCCCGCAATGCCTGACGAGTGGCAAAGGCTTTTTTAAATTATTACCATTATGCCTCAGTATCTAAAGTGAGTTTTGCTAACATCGCATGATGGACCTTCTCATTATTATAGAAATGCTGACGATGCTCAAATCTTTCAAGTAGTTCGAAATTTCAATGCAGTAGCTTTGAAAGAAGATGCAAGGTCATGCACCATAGCGTGAACAGCTCTTCATACTTATACAGAGGTGTGGACAATATTATTAATGGGTGTCTGTCAAATCAAAGCATTGCATAAAGTAGTTTAATTTTAAATTTTTAGTTGAAGTGATGTGAACCACTTCACACAGTTTAGCTCTGTACTAGAGAATTGGCAGACCATGTATTCACTAAAGTGACCGAGTCTTGGAAGATTGCTTCCTTAGAAAAGTTCAGTCGTGAGCTTTATGTGCTAAAATTAGAATCTAATCATGTTGTAGATGGAAATTAAAGAGAGAAATTTATATAATCCGTGCTTTTTTATAGCATCATATGCCTGTCGAAAGAAGATTGCAAGTCTACATCTCAAATTTGTGTGGGGAAGAGAATCTGCATGCTTAGCATTATAAACTAAACACGATGCTGTATTCAGCTAAGGAGGAATTAGATTGTGTGGGAACATGCAAAGCATTGCGGAGTAGATAAACCCCAGTGATGCTTTGCCAGTGACAAATACAGGACATGATATCAGTACGGACAAACATTTATTACACAAAAAGCTAGGAACGACACTTGGAGACATGATTTGAGACGTAACATTTGGTTGGGGCCCAGGCTTTTGCGGACCCAACGGAGCTGAACACAAGCTTTTGTAAAACTTTTCCAACACTTCCGCTGATCATTGGAGCATAAAAAAACACAATGAAGGAAATAATTTATAACAAAAAGGTTTGCAAGATTGTTTGCACACACAGATGGCATAAGGAAAAATAATCTACAATGCACAGATGAATATTGGACGTTGGCCTTTTATGAACACAAATTATGGACACTATAATAAAGCCAATACAATTCAAATAGAGGTGAACAATAAAAGTAGGTTTAACAGTCTCAGACACGATGGGTAAAGTACAGTAAACAAATTTAAAATGATGGGCCCTCCCATGGAAACTCACAGCAATACCTTCACTAGCACACGTGAAAAGTAACACATGCACCCATACAAAGATTTACAAAAGACAGCAAATGGGACCAGCAAACAAACAAAGAAAAACGTCAAAAATGGGAGCTGGTGAACATATGTACAAATGGTTCTCATTTCCAATGCCTTGACACAATAGTAAAGAGAAAATGACCGTACAAAAGAAGAACACAATTATCTGGTAAAACAAGCACTTCAAAAAATAAAAGTCAACTATGAATTTACAATTGATGGCAAAGACAGCAAAAAAGAGGACACGGAACAAAGCTCAGAGAGAAGACCCAAGCAACAACATGAGGGGAGAGAAGAGCGGATATAAACTAAAGGTGAATTCCACTAATCACTCTGGGGAGAGCTTTGCTTCTTTTTGCTCCGTGGGCTATAGAACTATTTCACTCCACCGACTGAATCAGAGATGGTTTGAATTTTTTAATGGTTGTTTCGACTAAAACCCTAGACACTGCGAGAGATCCGCTCAGCTCTTGTTCCAACGCCAGGGTACGAGCTCACGTGCGAGTTCCATAGCACATTGAATAGCTGTGTGCACGGTAACTTCAGTAATGATCTACTGGTCACATGTTTCGTCATCAGATTTGGCTCTGTAAACTCTCGAGATTAAGGAAGCAGCTCCTCCAGGATGACATGTGGAATTCGCCGTAACAAACACTTGGCATGGCGGCTACAGCTCTCTCATTAACCTGGTATTCGATAAACAAGGTGGTCCTAGAGACTCATGGAAAGAGAGGGAAAAAAAAAAGAAATGCGTATACAAATCCTTTTTTTTTTTAAGCCTTCGCCCTCCACCCTCGCGTATAAAAAACTCTTACTCTCTCGCCACCTCAACTTAGATGCTGCAAATGTTGCCTATGTGTGGTAATAATGAACAATGCACAGAGGATTCCGGCGTTGTGCAGACCTTACACCAAACAAAGGCCGCGCTCACTTTTGTGAGCATCGGCCATGTCTGGTGTGGCAGCGGTTGACATGAGATATAAATTAGGATGGGTGTACACGTCTGTGACATGAGTGAATGTTGTGAATGTTATACCCACCAGGTTATAACTCTCTCTCTCTCTCTCTCATCTACACATTCACACATGCCAAAAGAAAACATAACTCTCGCTAAAAAAAAAACTCAGTATGCACGAGAAATAAAACACCTTATGCAAGCGTTTAATGCCGCGAGTGGAAATAATTACCTCGAAACACAAGACTGCACAGTGTGTTGCTGGGCCAACAGCAACTACACGAACATAATAGAGGATGCTACAAAAGAAGCCTTTTGAAGTAAGCGCAGATATGACACATTTAATAAGAACACAATGCTGTTTTTTTCTAATGGAAGCTTAACGCTATGTATGAAAGCAGCCGCTGCTGCCCCTAGATTTGCATTGAGGTAAGAAATCTCAGCTGTGAAGCAAAGACAAACAAGAAAAATGAGAAACAAATGAAACAAAAGAAGAGGGGAAAGAAAATGCATTACCCGTAAAATTCACAGGCTCTCTCTCACAGCGGCCATCCCCAGCAAATGGAGGTGTCCTCACAGTGTGTCGTGTCATTCACATGGCGTGTCCAGGTGTGACTGTTGTGTCCGTGTTTATGTGGGTGGCACATGTTTGCGACGATGAATGAAAATGCATCAAGAAATGGAGCTCAATGCTAGATGAGTGCTACCTTACAGGGATGACATCTGCCGAGATTCATACATGGGGACAAGCATCTTAAAAAAAGAAAGAGAAAGGGGGGGACTAGGTTAAAAAAAAAAAATACAAGCCGCATATGTACTTGAGATGAATTAAAAAAAAAAAAGGAAAAGATGTGTATGATGTCTTAAATATAACAGCAGATGGCACATGCACACCACTACAAATATAGCTTCTCACAAGCGCATTTCCATCATGAACATTTTGAGAGAAGAATGGACATACACTGATCTCTATTCCCTGGAAGAAGTTAAAGTATGAGCTATGCACAGTGCGAACCATGAATATGCCACAAGAGGAAGGAGCACGGAGAAACGATAAAACTGCGAGAATGTTTTGCTCTGCCGCTGTCACCAACATATGAACACTTCACACACAAAACACATCAGTGTACCAATGCAGACAGGAAAGAACTCAATAATAAAAGTCATCAGACAAGTAACTGCTTTTTTTTTTCCCCTATGAGACAATGAGTGAGGCATGCTTGCAGCCAGCTTGCATCATCTTATGTGTACAGATAAGTGTGCCATATAATATATATTTATATATATATAATATGTATAGTATCTTTGTATACTGCAAAAACAGCTTTGTGTGAAAAAATTTAAACTCCTCCTTCTCTCTCTCTCTCTCCCCCAAAGGAACCACCCACAGACCATTGCACTAGACTTGCACGATTTCTTACACTGTACAGCCCCCATGAATCCTTCCCCGCCCCGTATATTACAGACTAAACGGAAGCATGATCCACCATTCCGCTGTGCTTCTGCTATCGCCATTTTCCACTACCTTTCCATCGCTCTGTTTTCTCTTTCCTTTCTCCCCGCCTCCTCTGTTGCTTTCATCAGATCACGAATCACAATGTGTGCCCAGGTATACATTGGTATAGCATGCACTCTACCAAGACAGTGAGGGTGCAGTACGGCTTACTCCACCAATGCCACAAGCTGAAGGACCCTGGCAAAGCTTTTACAGAGTCAATCAGCGCAGAACTGACCAAAGAGAAAAAAAAGAAAGGTTCGACAAACTTATGTACACTGCTTGCATTATATGACAAATGTTCTGAGATGTTGAACAAGAGTTGTACATTGACAGACCAGGCGTACCCCACTGAACAATGACAGCGTAATGAAACATATTAGGCGCAGTGAGAACAAACCCTGCAGGGGGCAACAAAAATTTGATGTCGAGGTAGTGAGCTAACTTCGGAACTCTGGCACAATAACATGGCCACATTTACTACAGGCCACTTCATATATAATCGTAAACGGCTCTTTTGGCATGCTTCATTATAAGGGCAAGGAGTGGTAAGAAAGAACCGAGTAAGTGGGGAAAAAGAAGAACACACACAAAATCTTGCTGCTGCTTCCATCCAGATAGAGCAAAAGAACAAGTTGTGTAAAATGGCATTCAAGCTATGTAAAACAAACCAGGAGGCAGTGAGAGCATCGCCTGACAAAGTTTTACGAGTTTTTGTCCCCTTAACCTGGAATGCACTTTACCAGAAGTGTCTTGGCATGTCCCCTTACCCTGCCCGCACAGTGTCGAAACACTTGAAACGCTGTTGTGTGGCATACGTATATGTGTGTCCTTGTCCGCGTGTATGTTCATGTGTGCACATGTGTTCATCTACACCGGTGGCCCTTTTTGTATAATGTGTGGGTGTGTACCCTCCAGATTTGTTTTTTGTTGCGGCCAAGCAATAGCGCAGAAGAGCGAGAGAGGGTGAACCGGGCTCCCCCCACCCCCGGGAGAAAGTGGCCTCCACGGAGAGACAGCCGTTAAGAGTGGTTGGCCACAATGACCCCGGGCCGGCGCGTCGCCGTGCCACACTGGATCACCTGCTGGCGCAGCACAGGCTCGGGAGCCACCAGGATGCTTAAGCTGCTGCGCAGCATGCTGGTGTTGCCATCGCCTCCGCAGGTGCCCATCCGCTCGGGAGCTGCGCTGTGGGGTTCGTCGTCGCGAAACAGGTGGTCCCCCTCGAGGTGCCGGATGGCCTCCACGATGGTTTCCAAGTTTTGGCGGGACGTGCTGGCATGATACGGTGATGTGCACGGAGAGGACTGAAGCGGCGGCACCGCAGCTTCTTCCCGAGCGGTCACCGGAGGCGCCACCGTCACTGCAGCGGGTGCCGCAGGCTGCATGGAGTGTGTGCTCAGGTCCTGGGGCAGATCGGCTGTGGGGCTGGGCAGAGGTTCCGCCGGCTGTGGGTGTGCCCTTGGTGGGCTGGTGCTGCCTGCCGGTAAGGCGACAGGCGCTGGTGCTGGAGAGAACTGCGGTGTTGGCAGTTCTGGAGGAGACTGGGCCACCACTACAGCAGCTTTTGTCGTGTCGGTGACTTCCTGCGAAGTTCAGGGAGAGAGGCAGCAATTTTAAGTTTTGAGACTTTAGTGGGCATGGCACTTGAAACGATTCATCCTCTGCAAATTAGATCACTGACATTGATGCTGCACTGCAGTCAAGATATGAAGGGATGTGCACATTTACAAGAGGTCCATCAGAGAAGCACTCAAGAGAGAGCCAAGACTAAAGAAACAAGTCCAAGATTCATTTTAAAAGCAGAGGCTGGCAGTACGTTGGCAATAAGGAAACAATGAGTGGTGTTAGTGACAAAAGGAAAAAAAAAGTATATATAAAGAAAATATCAGCAGGGGCAGCGGCCACCCTTCCAATGTTTTCTTTTCGTGATAACTTATTGTGCACTGTCCCCTTAGCACCCTGCACAACATCCTGGGGTCACCCTTAATTGTCAGCCAAATGAAATGCAGCACCACAACATGCAAGGTGCCTTAAGTAGCAATAACCCAACGAAGGACAGTGAATAGTTCAAAGTGAAAGTGCTTTTCCACAAAACAAGACAAGCGGGTACAAGGCAGTTTTCATTATACAGTTGCTATTTATAATTAATCCCACAGAGAAGTGAAGCAGAAGTTCATACACACTGTCTCATAGAAGCATTGTGTGTAGGTAAATAACAGCAATTACCTCTGTTTTGACCTTGTGATGAGGTGCCGTGGCAGGTGCCTCTCTGATCCGTTCAGTGTAGGCTTGCGATTCCATTCCACGTGCCTGGTCCTCTAGGATCATGCGCAGCCTTCTCTCCCGTTCCAGCTGCACTCTGAGGTCCACAAGTTCACGCAGGACGTCTTCCTTTGTGTCTGTGTCCTGTGGGCTCATGCCAGCAATTCCCTCATCATCCACTGCAACAAGAAGCACAACATTAAATCAACTTGAGTAAAAAATTGGATACTTCAAAGTAAGCACACTGAAATTCAATATGAAAAGGAATGCTTCACAAGCCCCGTGGGCTGCTGTTGAAATAGTTCCATGCAACAGTGCCGTGGAGATGCAAGCTGTTTCACGTATCTCAGAGAGTTATCGTTTCAAGAAATACCTCCCCAGTTCTCAATTATTTTATGTGTCCTTTTCCAAATGGCAGACATTGTGCATTACCTATCCTTCAAGACACTGCTAAAGGCAAGAGCCACAGAGGAGGAAACAGTCAGCCATGGTTAAAAATATGGTGATCTTTGAGCTAGGGCTGGATGTTGCCTTTGACTAGTGCAGCATATCTGCTTGTAAACATATCCATATTTCCACGTTCATCTTCACTGTAACATTTTGGTGAAGGGCTGTGCTAAGGCATTAAAAAAATTTGTAGACCTCTTTCCACTCAGTGAAGAAGGACGAGCAGCTAAGCTGTGGTGTGTTTTGCCTAAATGGATACATCTATTAATGTACGTTATATTATTATTTATTGTTATTATAGTAGTAGTAGTAAAGTGGTGTTGTCAGCGATTACACTCTTGTTGCTGTCGTCGAGCCCCATTCACATTGCATTCCTTATGAGTAGGCTTCAATGTGCATCACACGATGTAGGAAAGGCAGCTTACAAGCACAACGCTTAGACCGATAACCTTAAGGTTGCACTCACTTGTAAACATGAATGCCACGCTTGGAGTACATTTTTCCAGGGGCAATGTAAATGTAAGCTGTCTTACATGAAAGTATGAAAGCTCTATGTCCTTTTCTTTATTACTTTATTAATGGTCCCTAGCAGTGCTGTGTTTCTTTTTTTTTTGCGACCACGCAATGGTGTCCATGCAATGTGTTATACACAGACAAGACCACCGTAGCATACTTAAGAATTACATATGATCAAATATAATGCTAACACTAAGCTGCATGATATGTTTGTTTAAAATATATGCAATATTACACAGGACCTTGGCAAACTGAGCACTATCCATGAACTTAAAGGGGCATCAACAGAAAAGCCTTCGTGTGATGTTGTTTCGCTACTATATACGTAGCCGGGGCCTGTTCACAGCACATCAATTGCTCAAGCGTGTGACAAATATTTAGTTGATTTGTTACTGACTAGTTTCAGATTTAGTCTGGAAGAGCTCCGAAAAATGACAAGCTGCCGAGTGCAACTAGCACCACCAAGTGTTTCCAACAAAGTAAAAAATATGACCACGTGAGCACACAATTGACACACTTCTACTTGGTCCTGCCATACATCCAGTGCATTGTCGCCATCGCCGCAATTGTTTTTGGGTGGTGATTTTACTGATCCTGGTATTGCTGGGAGTCTACCAGCGCAAGCTCAGCAAAAGGGCAATGGTGGCCATAACATCATCATTGCCAGTTAGCACTGCTCAGAGCTCCCCTTGCCATGGTTAAGTCCCAGAAGTTGGGGGTCGCCTTCGGTCACCATACCCAAGTTAAGTGCCTGCAAGTTGCGGCGTATAGTATTCAATAGTGCACATGAACTTCAATGTTCATTTTAATTACCTTCTGTTCTACATCTGCTGTTGAGATCTGGCGGACGATACGTGCATGTCAACGAAAATTGGTCCTGCATCATATCTCAACAACAGTAAAATTTTGGTGTTAGTGTCCCTGCTGTTCTAGAAAACTAGACCAGTGTTTTGTAGCATGGGGCACAAAGAGCTCAAGTGGGACAGTGATGTTGAAATCTCAAGCTGCTGCACAACCACGTGGATGCTAAAGAGTATGGTGAACTTCTCTATGGCTTCTACAATGCATATCCCTGGTTGGCTCGCAGTGATAATGACAAGAGAGGATGAAAATGCAGAAGTGCTTACTGTTGTCGCCTTTCTTGCGCTTGGGCAAGGGCGAATCTGAAGACGAGCCATCACTGTCTTGGCTCATCTGGCAGTTGAGGAGGCGCTTCAGCTGGCTGTTCTGTGACAGCAGGCGTGTCTTCTCCTGCTCCAGCTGGTAGATGTACTCAGCAGTGTGCTGTAATATTGCAGCCTGCACAGGTACAAAACGGAAAAAAAAAAGGGGGGGGGAGAAGAGTGGTCAGGGCTCAAGTTGGTGTCATGGACAAAAGAAAAGCTATTTATAGCTACATGAAGTGTACTATATAAGAATAAAAAAGCCACAACCACCTGAATGAAATAAAATGAGGTGTGCAAACAAGGACACAACAAAAATGGGCAACGCATGCTGTACAGCTTCCTTCTCTAGTGTCAGTGTCTGTAGGCATTACCTTATTTCATTATGAACCCTTACCAACAAGCTCTGCATTCTGTCGTTTTAGGCATCTGAAGCTACAGATAAATGCTTTTTTTTTTTTTTCATATTCCTTTAGTGGTGCATGCGTGGATCTAATTCCAGTAACCAGGCTTAAAAAGTGAAAAACCAAGTTCAGACATCTTACACACGCACGCATCAGGCGCATGCTGCTTCACATTGTGACTATGCCACCATATTGTGACGGTCGACGCTAGATTTGGATCAAGCCTCGTGCGCATGCGCCCACGACAGCCTAACCTCGCAGCTTCTCTTTCTCAGTTACACAAGGTGCCGACACATTGCGCGGTCTACGCTTGCATGGTCGGCGCCTCGAACTTCGGTTTGGCTAACGCAACGAGTCAGTGCAACGTGCGTCCCCGAAGAAGGCTCCTTCTCTCCCTCGGCCGACTGCGAGAGCGCGCGGTCCGAACGAGGTGTCGACGGCGGCGTCGAACGGAAGTGGGGCGTGGGAGTCGTCGACCGGATGCCTCGATTCGGAGGCGGATGCCGTCCGACAGCAGCCGCAGCTGAGACACACGTTCGCTCGGCTCGGCGCTGAATGCAGGCGCGACAGTGTCATCGCGCGCGCCGCGTCTGAGAACTGATCATTACTTCACGTGTGTTCTACTTGTTCGCTGGTATACAACACGGCAGCGGTAACTATACTGATCGAAGCGCGCAAAGCAGCGGAAAGAAAATGAACGAATACGTACAAGTACGCACAACTTTCGAAATCGAGTAGCTACAGTATAATTTCTTTTTTGTTTACGTTCTTTTGAGGCGTATCCTGTCCCGACGACCTTGGAGAAAACTCGGCGCCGGTGAGCCTTCCGGTGATTCCGACTATGACTTGTCGTTCGGGGAAACGAATGTAGAAATGAAACCGCGGCTAAAACTGGAGTTCGATACGGCAGCGCCGGAGCCGAGCAACCAGTTGCAGAATCAACGGCATCACTATTCTGCCAGGTAAACAATGTCGACATTGTATATAAAGAAAAAAAGAAAGAAGGAAAGACGTGCAAGAGAGACATTCAGTTGCATCTCAATGGTCGCATTTTCGATGGAGGCGGAAATGCCAGAGGCCCGTGTACTGTGCGTTGTCAGTGCACGTTAAAGAACCCCAGGTGGTATAAATTTCCGGAGCCCTCCACTACGGCCTTTCTCTCCTCTCTATCTCTTTCACTCCCTTTCCCCTACGGACGCTTAGGCGTGCTCCCTACATGGGCTGCAGAAATTAGCGTCCTTTCCTAACCGAACCACAATCATCATCATCAATGGAGATGTCTACAGCGAAAGCAACGCAATAGAACGCGTAGAGGCCGGAATTCACGGTGCGAAGTTTTTAATGACTGAAATCTTTTTATTAAAGGACGCAGAACGTGCGCTGCTCCCAAAAGAACCGCACTCTTTCTTCCTCCCAATCGGGCGTGCTGCTTATCGCGGCCGACTGTCTCGGCCATGCACAGTAGGCGCAGCCAAATCCGTGTGTACCACCAGCAGCAGAGCGCGCTCCTTGGGTCCACAAACGCGCACTGCCTGGCGACCCCCTCTTCGCGCCTCCCTTTCTCCTCAGTGTGCCATTTCGGGTAGCACCGGTCGATCACGACTTTCTTTCTTCGCCCCGTAACCGACGAGGTGCACGCCATCGACCTGCGTCTAGGAGAGGCCCGCGGACGCTTCTGCTGCTGCTGCCGCCAGAGTTCTCCGACGAACAACGCCGGCTCGCGGAAGGAACATCGTTCGACGGCTTGAACTTGCCGCGCAGAGAAACCCTTTTCGTCGCTGCGGTTTATTCTCGGTGTATCTCGATAGGCGGACGTGTACAAACAACCTCAGGGGCGGCTGGTAGGCACCCTGCTGCTGGTGAGTGTAAGGTCACAGGTCTCCCGCAACGTGTTGTACGCAGGTAACGCAGGCAAAAGGAAGACCCGCGCACTTCCCTCAAGTGTGCGCTACAGCCGATGCCCCACGTAAGATTGCGCTCAGTTAGTTCTGTGTTACTGCCCAGGCTCCCACCAAGGCGACAGACGAATTCCGGCGCAAAACGAAAAACCGCAATTAGGAAGCTTAAAAAAAAAAAAAAACAGCGCGTCTACAATGGGCAGATGTGACAAGCTACTGGTTTTCCGGTACGGGACGCTTGCACAATCCCTCTATCGTTGTGGAGGAAGCGCGAGAATCTCAGTTGAAGCAAATGAGCTCGGGCATCGCGAAGCCGGGCGGAACGAAGAAAGAGAATCTTCTCTGCTGCTCTGCGTGAAGGGCGCCGAGTAGCGAGAACCAAAATGGTCCGCCCCATAGAGCTCCCTGTACTGCTTTTGTAAGCTCCTTGGTGGGCGAAAAAAAAAAAAAAAAATGGCCCGTCCCCACTTCCACACACCGCAGCCGCTCGGGTGAACACGTGCTCGCATGGTCAACTGCGCGCGCCGCCGACGCTCAAATTAGCGAAAACGATGGGGAGGAGATAAGACGGGACCAGAAAGGGAGACGTTACGCAGCGGACCGCGAAAAAATAAGCCCGCGTTACACGAAGTCCCCATATGCTCCGCCTGGACAACGAGCAGTAATGAGCCTGTAGAACATCGTAGCGGCGGCGGTTGTTCGCAGCCAGGGAACACAACGGCAGCAATGCAGCGCTTCCAAAACGTCTTTTACAACGCTCGCGCGAAACTCATCCGCGTGGAAAATGCTTGCACGCTGCCTGAAACGCGGACGGCTACGGAGCATCAACGCCTTTCCTGCAGAGCAAGACGCGCACGCCTTCCGGAAAGGACGCACTCGCATAAAGTGGGGTCGCATTTAGTGTAACGTTCGAGACAAATACCACAGCTTTGGGGCACTTCACGGAGTGACTCGAAAGCGACCGGAAAAAGGAGGTGGCGAGGGAAGGGCAAAGGGTCCCACTGAATCAGTTTCCCCATACTGCACGGCCGTTTCGTACTTACGCGTCTATTCTCTTACGAGGCAGTCAGGCCACAGGCATGAACCACCGCCCGTACAAGCAGGGCCGCTCAACTCCGCACGGCCTCTCAAAGTTAGGACTCCACCCCTCCCCCACCCTTGTTTGCGCAAGCGAATACTTCGGGGCTACCAGTCAGTGGTGGTACAACATAAGAAGCTGCCGCGCCGGTTCCCACTTCCTGGAAGACGCTGCCGACGACTGCGCAAACGGTGGGAAAGGGTACGAGAGAGAGAGAGGGCTGGCCAGGCTTAGCTGGCAGCGCACGATTAATCGGATCCCGCGATAGCGATGACGCCTCCGGAATGCGGCTCGGCCAAGGTGTGGTCGCCACCCGGTGGACGGCCTAACCTGCCTGCGCGAACGCAACGGCTTGCGAAGGCAATGTACGGCGCGCCACCCTGCCAATCCTCTCCCTCGCGCAACCTGTTCGAAAATGAACAGCTGATAGTCTGCGCCGGTTAACGAACAAAAAGGGGAGGAGGAGGAGGAGAGCAACCTTGTCGTCGCCACACGGCGGTACCCGAGGAGATGCAGCATCGCCGTGCCAAAGCAGGAAATGCCAAATCAGTCACGTCGGAAAGCTGTTATACAAGCGGGGACAAGAACGGTAGTTTTTGTTCCTATAGCAGCTGATACAGGCGAGCGGGGCACAGTGTTGCCCTCACGCGGACAGAAAGAGGAGACGCGGCGGTTAAAACGGAAGTGTCTACAGTGGTGCAACGTTGCTTCTGCCCTGGGAAGAACTGCAAAGCTGCGCCGACTACTTCAAACGCGGAGCCAACAAGCACCAATGCAAAGTTACGGGCCAACGGCCCCCCGCTCAAATCGACCGCACTAGGAGCGTTGACTAGCGGATGATTCAGTCGGTAGTCGACAGATGGCGCAGCGGTTCCATCTGGCGGATGAAAATCGGCGGCTCGCTCCGTCCCCTCCTCCTCCACTACACACCATCGAACAGTAGCGGCATCCGCCGCGGCAGCGAGAGAGAGAGTTGGGAAGGCGGGAAATGCGGTAACTGCGTTCCAGAATCGTTTTATCGCCCCTGCCGGCCCTGTCTTCGTAGTAGTGTCGAAATATTGGCCGCGGTTCCGCCGCATTCCGCAGCGTTCGCTGCCCGTTCCTTCAGCACAGCGACCAAACGAGGTGGTGGTGAGGGGTGGGAGTAAAGGCGGCAAGGTCTCGCCCTCCCTTTCCTCTTCGCGCACTGCAGAAAAGAGACTTGCGAAAACGGGGAAGTTGTCGCGCGAGGAAAAGGCACGCGCTTCCGCGGACCGCCCCAAAAGTCAAGGCCGCCGCAGTAGCACCGTCGACCTTTCCGCGAACGTCGCGCGCACTACCACCACGCCGTGACTTGTTTTATTATTTTTTTACCCGACTTGGGATTTTCGCGAGCCCCCTCGGGCGACCCCGCGGGGCAGCCGCGATGGGCGGGTCAACTCAGGTCATCATGCCGAGGATGGATTAGGATCTTTCCAATATGAGGAATGTTCCCACGCCCGCAGGTTATCGTGATAGGCAAAAATAAATAACGTTATGCCCCAAGAACGCACTAAAAAGAATGTGGCGCACGCATTCAGAAAGGATACAGACATGTCAGTGAAGATACTACGCGCAGCGGGAATGGCATCGAAATGCCAAGCATACAACACACTGGTAAGGCGCCGCGTCAGGCCATACTTTCAGCACTGTTGATAAGGTGAAGGGAAAATGTCGGAGCGAGACATCGCATAGCGCACCTAATGTCCTTAGCACAGTTATTTTTTTCTTTCTTTTTATTCGTCAACGCGTCATACTGTTACCTCTGGCGACACACCCTCTGGACAGCAGTTTACCCTGCGCACAAATCTAGAGAGCAAGAACACACCACGTTGCTTCCATTCTTGCACACTGCTCGTCGTGCAAGAATGCCAGAGACCGGAAGCAGACCAACGATAACCAGTAGGTGACACCAGTTTGCCACAGCAAAGAGGACGAGTACGCAAGAGCCCACTGATGGAAATCAACTCATCAATCGCGCGTAGCGCCGGACGTGTGGAGGGGTGAAAAGGCGCCCCACGCGGGCAGGCCTAATGAACGGTCTAGGCCGGCAGCGGCTACCACCGCTGCAGTGCCCCGCCCCACACCGCACAGAAGCCCAAAATCGCGACTCGCGGTCGCTCCGCGGCAAATATGGACGGCTCTCCATTGAGAGAAGAGAGCAGCGTTCGGGCACGGGGGCTGCGCTGCCGACGACCGGCCAGCGCTGCGGCGGGGCCGAATTCCCCGATACCCCCCTCACACGCACCCCCCCTCCCCTCCCGAACACCAGCGCGAGACGCTGGCGTGGGAACGGAGGCCGCGGGCGCCGCCAACACTCGGTTTTTGCCTCGCGGTGGTGCAGCATTTTTTCGGCCCCCTTCCCCCCTCTTTGAAGAAGACAGAGGGAGAACGAGAGACGACGTCCAAGAAGCCGGGGACCGGTTTCCGGAGGGATATACTGTACCCTCCTCCCCTCAACACCATCTCCCTCCCTACGGCGTGTACACACCACGCGCACGCGGCTGCTGCCCGCGCTAGGGCGGTGGCGGCGATCCGAAAAGAGCGCGCGCGGCATTCCACTCCGAAGAAGACGACGACGACTGGACCGACTCCCCGCCGGCCGAAGGAATCTCCACACACGCGCGCACGCGTGCTTTTGCCGTTGAGGAGAGCGGACCCCGCCGTAGCCGCTTCTTCCGCGGACACATGCCAACGCGGGCGAGTAAGGAGTGAGGGGGAGAGAGATGATGGAAGCAGCAGCAAGAAAAACCAATGGTCACGCACGCGCTCGCGCGTTCCGCGAGGCGTAGCGCGCACAACCGGTTCGAGATATGCAAAAAGACCCCCCGCCCGTTCTCCTTCCTTGCCGGCTGCGCACAACTGGCCGCGGCCTGCTTGCCGACGCTCACTCCACCTCCCCACGTCTTCTCCGCTGGGACGGCACGATAGGAGTGCGAACCCTGTCTGCGACCAAGAACGTACCAAAAGAAATGAAGAAACAGTGGGGAGGAGGGGGGCTTCGTTCGTCACGCCCCATCTGTTAAAAAGTGGCCGCGCGGTGGTTAGATGCCGTCGTGAGTTCCGATTCCGGTGCCACGTTTGCTCAGATGCGGCTGAGCGTTTAACGGGCCTTGGCTCTTGTTTTTTTTTTGTTTTTTTTTTCCTTTAACGGTGCGCCTAAACGCGCGGGTCATCGTGGCAAGCATACAAGACTGGAACGGGAAGAAGAAGCACCGCTGACAAACAGCAGACCGCTCCTGATACACGAAATAAATTCAGATCAAGGGGCGACGACACACCTAGTTGGCACTGGATGAGGAGCCAGGTTTCGACAGGCGCGCAGAACGACCACAATCCAGCGAATGTCAACGACGCCTTCGAAACTTTCCTCCACAGGAATGCAGTCGGCGCAGATAACCCGTGGCCGTAAACTGCAGGTTATGCATTAGCTAGAAAAATTAGCAGGCCGGGAATGGGGGGATGAAAGGGGCGGCAGCACTTCGCCCGCGGCACTTATCACCGCTTGCCTTCGGAGGTGAAGAACCATCTCTGATCGCCGCGCCCGGCAGCACCGCTAGATCAAAGGGACCCTCTCCCTCGCCGGTTGCCTCAACGGGCAGCGAGGTATCGCACGCCTCTGGCGATAGGCGCAGGCGGCAGTGCTGCAAGCATAGCGCGAACCATTACGCTTCCGTCGGCCAACTGGGCATTTGGATACAGTCAGCGGAAACGGAGTGCAATAGAGCAAACAGAAACACAGAGTAACACGCAGTAGGTACAGGAGGGGCCGACGACCTGACTCATCGCTAAAGCGATTGCGGCACCTGCAACGCTAGCCACGTTAAGCAGGGTACAACAGCTGAGACCGTGCTAGGCGGGCCGTATATTTTCACCACTGAACAACAACAGACACGACGGATTGAAGCAAGGCAAGAGACAAGAAGAGGCAAATGACAGCGTCGAAACGGCAATATCGCAAGTTACCTTCGTATAGCAGGTCACAGTGGTCCGAACAGAACCCCAAGATTAGTAAATGAAATGGAATCGATCTATGCCGGTGAATAAGCGATACGTGTTTGGAGTTTTCTCGCTCCGCGGTTGTCGACTTGGGCGTAATGTGCGAGCAAAGCAGCTGTATCAGCCGCTGAGCCCTCTTGCTTCTCGCAGTGCACTTTGCCTAACGTACTGGTTCAAAAAGAAGAGAACGACGATGGCAGCAGCGTGCATAGTAGGACGCTGTGCACAACCAGGCGCGCTGGGGGTTAAAACCGTCAACCACGAAAGCGTATTCGGATGGCGGCGACAACACCGTGCGGACGCGTTTCATGCCGCCAAGCACCGGAACTAAGCAGGGCGAACTCGTTTCGCGCGGATGGAGCACGTGGCCAGATGAGGCGTGCAAACAGCGGCTCGTCGCGAGCGCACAGTACGAACATTTATATCCGTAAGAGCGGAGTGAGAACAGCAGCTAGCTATTCGCTTGGAACGCACGCTTTGAAAAAAGAATAACAATAAAGAGGCCGCTGTAGTACATTTTGTACGCTGGTAATAGATTGATGTGTGGTGTTTAGCGTCCCAAAACCAGTTCTGATTATGAGAGACGCCGTAGTGGAGGTCTCCGGAAATTTGGACCGCCCGGGGTTCTTTAACGTGCACTGACATCGCACAGCCAACGCCGGCACAGCACACGGACCATAACATATCGCCTCCATCGAAATGCAGCCGCCGCGGCCGGGATTCTATCCCGCGACCTTCGGGTCAGCAGCAGAGTACCATAACCACTAGACCACCGTGGCGGGGCAGTTGTACGCCAGTAACCACCAGACGCAGGTAGTCCCAAAAGCGGCGGTCACCAGAATGAGACCTTTGCAGCAAGCTAAGCAACTTCGCGTCGCCACAGCGCTATACCGCCGTGAATATCAAGTAATAATAGCTTAGTAATAAGTAAACGGCAATATCTCAAACAAAAACGGAGGCGAACGTTGTGCGCTATAGCAGTCACCGTTTTCCTCGAGAGGTCGATCAGAAATCAACTTTAACTGAACGGAGACATTCATCGGATGTGTTAACACTGCTTACGGCAGTAGGCAAGTATGTCTTCCTTTCGCAACCGTCATTATATAAGGCTACGTGTTGAAATGCGTAACGGGGGGTCTGCAGGCCGTCAAGCGCGTGAGACGATGTATGCAAAGCGCATTCCACAACGTTCCGAGAAGCGCGTGCAGAGAAAACTCGCACAGCAGCACGGCTAGAATGCGGAAAACGGAGCCAAGAAGGACGTCGGCCCAGACCAAGGATGAACACACCGTGTAACAGGAAGCCGCGCTGCTAATCAATACAGAGACCGCAGTAATTCTCTTCCCCTCCACTACTACACGCCACCAATTGCGATAGTTCTCAAGAGTTTCGCCGAAGCGCGGACAAGCACGCCTAAAGATATATGGAGATCAACTATAATAGAAATTGCGTGTGTAGCGGCTTCCGTTGCCGCCGTTTGAGCCGCACGATAGTAGTGCCTGTGGAAGCGAAAACATATCCGAGGATCCCTGAGCTGCTAGCGCATGAACGCCGGCACTTCAGGGTCTGCGGACGACAAATACACCCACCAAGCAACACCGGGTATAGTGTCTGCCCCAGTCGGGTGACAGCGCAGGGCCCGCAAAGCACGAGCGGGCCGCAAAACGCGACGCGCATTGCCGGCGCGCTTCGCATTCGCGCGCGCATCACGGCGAAGCCCGCACGCCGCGCGCTGCGGCAAAAAAAAAAAAAAAAAAAAAATGAGAAGGAGGGACGCCAGAGCGAACAACGCACAACAGCGCCGGCCTCGCGGGCGCTTTCGGGGCGTAGCGGCGACGGCGCCGCTAGCTCTCTCCCTCGCAACGCGGCAGAGACCAAAGGGAGATAAAGAGAAAATGCGAACAGTCGAGCGAGTGAGAGAGAGAGAAAGAACGTAGCGTAACAGCAGTCAGCCGAGGTGAGTCGGCGGAGGAAAGGAGAAGAGAAAAAAAAAACACAAAGACAATCAGCCTCCACGGCCGGCGCACGCGGCGGCGAACGACGCCATATGTTCCGTCAGCTGAGCCGCCGTCGCGCCGTCGCCGGTGACGCAGTCGGCGGCGCGTTGGGGAGGCGGAGGCGACAGCCCAGCGCCGGCAGCTACTGCTGCGTATACGACACACGCGTCTCGTCGCCACGCTAAGCTAAACCTGGCCGGCGCCGCGCAACACGCCGCTCGGGCAGCCAACCGCTGGAACCCGACCGGGTCCCCAAATTCCGCCATAAAGGAATGCCCAGCTCTACAAACCGGAAAGAGAGCGCGACCTCCTCTCGTCCTGCGAGGAGTGGTGGTATCACTTTCGACGAGCTTTCTTTGGTTCTGCGTTGAAGGTGTCGTTCCCATGCGGCATTGAATCGAATGTGCGCGCAACATGGTACGATCCGGGACACGGCCCTCTGCACTTCATCAATGTGACAACAGACACCCGCTACAGAGAGTACTCGAGACTGCATGCCATAGCGCCTAATTTGCATGCAAATCCGCAATGAAGACGGTGACTGCAGAAACCGCGAGAATGCTTGCTGCCGCTTTTGCCACAGAGGAAACTCGCAAAACCAGACAGCAGACAAGAAACGTCGTTTGCAACCACAATTGCTCCTGCCCGCGCCTTTTTTCTTTGTTTTTCCATAGCGCCGCTCATTTTTTCCTTCTTCCGCCCCTCTTAGCGTCACTCGGCTTGATACGAAGCGTTAAGCGGAGCGCTGCTCGCACTGAAGAATAGTGACCTTCGCAAAACAAGCTAACGTAAGACGTCATTCTCTTTTTTGTTTTTTTTTCTTAAGTAGCTTTCTGGTGTAGGAAGTCAGCGGCTGCATTAAAGCTGAGGGCGTCAGTTTCTGCAAAACAAGCATGGGGTAGGCTCCCAAGCCAAATATGGATCCTCGAGTAATGACCGTTTTCCTAGAAAAAGAACCATCAGTTGTCTCGGCTGAAACTGCGCAATGAAGTGCGCGCTGCGTAGGATCGGTCGCAATGTGAGCTTCCGTACTATACGTTTAACGCTTAGTTCGGTGCAAAACGCCCACACGAAAGTGTACCGTCTCGGTCTAAGAAGGTTACCGTGAAGTAGATACTACAACTACCGCACATCGGTTAATTTCGGTCATTGGCCTCGGCCTCTATACACGACTTGAGAGACCACCTACGCAGATGCACGCGCTAAATGTCAAGGCTGGCGTCAGTAGCTCAATATTTGCCCTTATTGATGTACAATCTTAATACGGGTCAAATTCCAAGCAACGGGAACGACAGCAGTTAAACGGCTTATCCGCTCGTGCAATAAACGCGGTCATTCGCGTTCCATGACCTTGTACGCAGCGACATACGAAGTGCAGAATGGTGGAGCGAATAACGAACAAGTAATGCGCAAGCACGCTTTCCCACACAGTGCTAATGTTCGATCCCGGCCGCGGCGGTCGCATTTTCGATGGAGGACGAAAATGTCAGAGGCCCGTGTACTGTGCGTTGTCAGTGCACGTTAAAGAACCCCAGGTGGTCTAAATTTCCGGAGCCCTTCACTACGGCCTTTCTCTCCTCTCTATCTCTTTCGCTCCCTTTCCCCTACCCCTACGGACGCTTAGCCGTGCTCCCTACATGGGCTGCAGAAATTAGCGTCCTTTCCTAACCGAACCACAATCAATCAATCAATCACAGTGCTAAAGCGTATCGTTTTGAATGCCTCGACGAGTCCACTTACTTTCGGTCGCTACCGTGAAACACTTCAACAACGACTTCATGCGTGAGTACAACGACCACGTGACGTCATTCCGAAGGCCTCGCAGGGCACGCGCGGTCTGCGTGCACGTGATGGTATCGAGGCGGCAACTCGGTTAAAGCTCCGGCGTATACAAGAGGAGGGTGGTGCACCTACAGGGGAGCGACCTTAATCAAAGCCGCGCTCCTTCTTCCCATCGCCATCCAACGCCAGGTGGCTAACGAGACGAAGGCGTCCGCGGACGGGGGCCGGCTAAATTTGGCCGCGACAAAGCCACGCCGGCGCCTCCTCGAAGTGAGACGCCCACGGCCGGCCGCCGCACTGTTCGGAGTGGCCTTAGCTACGTTGTGGCTAAATTTAGCGCAGTTTCTCTTGAGAGCAGGGCGCCCGAGAAAACCCCTCGTCTAGACGGCGCGTATTTGGGAACCCGGGATCCAAAAGAGGTGTCGCCCTCGGCGGGGTAGCCGAGAAGGCCGTCCACCATGCAGCTTTCTTGGGCGCTCGCTGGCCGACGCAACGCACCGACCTTCGCGAGCTCGCAGGGCGAGCTGCGACTTCCAGCACCACACTTCGAGAGCCCAATCACGGGAGAAGAGGTCGGGACCTTGGGAGGAGTTGGGGTGTGCGCTGGGGTTCGACGACGCTCCGCGAGCGCATACAAGAACGACGACCGTGACGATGCAATCAAAACGAAGTCCGTCAAACACATGCGACGCCGCCTAGGCATTACGTAGCAGCCTGAAATGGCTGACCACGAGTGGGGCCTCGCATCTATTCAGGTGAGTAGGCGTCCAGACCTGGACGACTAGCAAACAAGCAAGAGATATGCGTAACCCTGGCTGTCGGGCGCAATTCGACGACGCCCGTAGACGTGGGACAGAAACCAGAACGACGCAAGAGGAGGGTCTCATTAGTCAGTCGCGAGCGAGCAAAGCCGCGCAGGACGAGAGGGCGAGGCAGATCGATGCGACGTAACCGAAACAACGCCTTGCTAGCGCGAGTCACATGGCGAGGAAAAGGCGTGTGGGCGTGTTCAAGGAGCGCGTTCGCGTGACGGGCAGACTGACAGTACGCGAGTCGAAGCCAACGAGACGGAGGACGAGCAATGAGCGGCGGAGCGCGTAGACTGTTGCACTGCACCGTTCACTGCAAACCAAGACGTGGCGCCACCGTAAGCAGTCGGCCCCCGTCATCCTCCGCGGCCCACACGCCGGTCCTAACAACACTGTTCAGGCACCAAGCAAGCGGCACCGTGAGCGAGCTCGCGTCACTCACGGGCGCGCACGTCACCCGGGGAGGGTGCCGCCGCTTCTTCATTCAGGCACCAACGGGGCCAGCCAGTCATGGCGGCGCGATACCAGCCGCCGCCGCCGACGTTCATTGAGAAACGGCCGGAATGCGGAAGCCGGTCCGCCAGCTGACTGGGCCGACCTCGGCGGCGGCTGAGTCAACGGGCCGCGTGGGCTGCACGTCGTGTTTTCCCAGCCAGCGCGCGCGCGCCCACCGCTAAACGGGGCCGCACGCGATGATGTGGCCCCGCTAGCGGCGTCCTTTTTACGGACACGTCACCGCCTTCCGAGGACACGACGGTGGCAGTACGAGTGTACACAGCGGCTGCTAAGTACGGGCGACCACTCACCGCTACTACAACTACACCGGGCAAGCGCCCGACTGAGCGGAGGAGCCTCGAGCGAACAGACGAGCGCTGTTGGCAATGGTGCACGGGCTCGAGCGTGTGAAATAAGACCTGGCCGGCTGCCGGCCTCGTTGGCTCGTCGCGCCGCTAGGAAAACCGCGATTACAAGCAAAAAGTGCCACGCTAGTCGAGTCTACTACCGTTTCGCTATGCCGCACGCGAGTGCTCTTTTAACTTGCCCCGGATGTAGACGTCGCCTAGATGCACAGCCAGAGACCTCATAACAAGCGTGGCGCGCCAGCGGACTCGCGGAAAAATATCTTGGCCAACGTTGCGATAAGAATGCGCCGGTGCAAGCATACACGCGAGCGGATCCCACCGCGTATCCGCGGGCCTCGGCGAAAAAGAACGACGAAGTTGTCGCTCGTTTTTCATCCGACCCGTAAGACCCGCCGCCGCCCCGCTACGACACCGACAAGCGGCATCATGCCCAGCGGCGACCGTCCTCCTACCAAAGCGGGGAATACGTGCGCCGTCGCACGCCCGCGCCGACTTTCCGGGCGACCTCCCGCCGTCGCATTCCGGGCCGGTGTCGAGAGGAGACCTTGTCCCTTTTGAAGCCACGCACAACACCGCCACAGCAGCCGTCGTCACACACAAGCGCCGCGGCGGCTCCCGTAGCAGGAGGGCAAGACAACACTCGCTCCCTCACCACCTCTACAACTCGCGAAGGCTTCGCCGTTGCGCCGCCGGATGGCGACGTGCGCAGCCAGGCGCTTTGCGTGCGCGCCCTTGTGGAGGTAGGTGCGACAGGTGACGTGACGAGACGCAACGACAAGGGACGAGTTTTGTCAGGTACGCACGGCAGAGGGTCCCCCCGTGAACGGTCGACGAAGCTTCCTTTGATCAGCGTGTGTCCACGAGCTAAAGCTTCCCTCGATTAAACTTCTGCGGAAGTAAAACGACATTCAACAGACGTCCCTCCTGTGGCAACGTATGCTCCTGTAGGGACAAGAAACAACATAGCGCAAGGAAAGACTCGGCGTAGAGTGAAAGGAGGCAACGGAAAAGATTCAAATCCAGCGACGAAGCAAGCAGGCGAAGATCCAGTCACACAGGGTACCTTCACCGATGCTGAAAGATGTGCTGGTTGGTTCTAAGGCCAGAGTCGAAGCTCTAAGGCCAGAGTGGAAAGCATATACAGTATACGAAGCATGCGTGCAAATCGCGCCTACCTCTTCCCAAGCTCATGAGAGATATTTCACCGGAAGAAAAGATGTATTATACGTCGACGCGGCGACATACCAAGAACACTCCGGAGCAGTAACCAGCGTTGTTGATCACCAGCTTAGGGAAGTGAATTGCGCGTCCATCAAAGGCAACAACATCCTCGAGGCTGAGGAAGCGGCGATCGCGCTCGCCATCACTCATCAGGGCGAGGAGGATATAGAAATTCTTACGGACTCGCAAGAAGCCTGCAGAAGGTACAGCAGCGGACGCATATCCACTGTGGCCATCCGCATCCTCAAAGCGAGGAAAATCACGTTCTCGAGATGCTTCATAACGTGGACACTAGGCCATGAAACTGTGACAGGGAACCAGCGTGCGGACGCCAACGCCCGAGCATACGCCAACCGGGGGGCGCACCACGACGGGGAACTGAGCACAGTCACAAGACGTTATGGAGCAATTTTGGAACATCAAAGAGCCTTAAGAAGGACATATCCCCCTCCCCACAAAGACCTTAGTAGAGAGCAGTCGGTTGCCTGGAGACAAGTGCAAACTAATACATACCCCAATTTGAGCCTACTTAGCAAAATTTATCCCACGACATATGACGATAAATGTCCGCTATGCGGGGAACACCCAACACTGTACCACGTTACGTGGGCCTGCCAAAAATCTAGAGTATAGTGCCAGTAAACAAAGCACCAACACCGGAGCAGTGGGAGGCAGCGCTATCCTGCTCGAAGCCTGATGAACAGCTCAAGCTGATCGACAGAGCTGGCAAGATGGCAAAGGCCACAGGGGCCATGGACTGAGGGCTCCTCCTACGCCTGGAAACTTACCTTGCGAAAATAAAGTTTTTTTTTTTTCTTCTTGCCGCGCTAATCGTGTTTCTGACGGTAATGTGGCGATACGTTCTGCAATACGAAAGGAGAGGCACGGCGTATGGTTTCTGCTTCGCCCTGAGCTGGCCAGCGAGCGTTACCTTCGAGGGAGCCGTTCGGGCGTAATTTGAACGCAGCCCACGATGGCCAGGCCGCTTTCGGGACGAAAATGCGTTTAAGAGTTGGGGGAGCCCCCCTCCCGAAATAGTTTCCGCGCGGTTGCCGCTTAAACCGCCTCTAGCTATACGGCTTTACTGGGTAACTAGTGGTGGTCAGCAGCGCCGCCGGCTAACTAGGGTGAGATGAAAGCCGAGCCGCACTTAAACGACCGAAATAGAACGGCGAGAGGCGATGCGTCCACAGCTCGCGCCCATCAACCACGCACACGTACAGAGAGACGCTAAGTTAACCTGGAACGACGTTCTAATGCGCTTAAGGAAGTCCACTGAAAAAAAAATAAATAAAGAATGCCGATATATGTTGGCAGAGATGATACATTCAGGCGTAGCTGCTAACCTGCGCACTTTACAACTAGCAAGGAACCCCGGGCACGACACTGGATAGGTGCGGGAGAGAAAATGCGGGTGGGGAAGGAAGTCGCGAGCTTACCACATACGCATATTAAACGAGTATGCCTACGTCTACACGCAGGTCAAACACAGTATGAAACACGGGAAGGCGAATACGTAGTCAGGGAAAGCGCTGTACTCAACTAACGCAACGATATCGATGACAATACAGGAATGCTCTTTAAGACGCAAACAAATGACACAATAACGAAATACCCCGCTTCTGTCTTTTCACGATCTACAGACCTCTAAAGGAAGGCCTAACAACATTTTTCGTAAACCCCGGCGCAATATTCTAGAAAGCTAAAAATTTCTCGGGAAGTTCTAGAGAGAAACTCCTATGCATGTACTACGCCATCACTAGAACGTGTCAACTGAAATAGCAGTTCTGCATCGTTTACTACGCAGCTATGTACTTCTTCAGTGCACTGTACGGGCACGACCGCACTCGAAACGAGGGCGCAGCAGGCTTGCGAAAACGAATGAGAGGGAGAGAGAAAGGAGGAAGGCAAGCAGCTGCTCGACCAACAAGTAGCAGCAGCCACCCGCCGGGTTCGTACGGGAGCTGAACCGCGACTACGACACCGCGGGTGGGCTTCGGGTCGCGGCGGGCGATCCGCGGACTCGCAAATTGGACCAAGCCAAGCGGCGCCGGGCTGCCACGCGTCTTCCTGCTATACTTGGCGGAGACGACGATACAAAGCGTCTGTGCATATGCACGTGCAGCACCACTCTGGCTGAAGACTATTTTTACGGACAGATGAAACGTCGCCGTCTTGAGGCTTTTACCTCAGAGGGACAAGAGCGTGAAATACTATACAACACGCACGAAAGGAGCGTTATCACGGGAATGTAGATTCTCTCCAAGGCGCGTCATTCTACGTGCTGAAGTGGCCCGGACTGAGCGTCCTTCGCTACTTCACGTCATCTACTTAAAACGCAGACCTCGTGAGAACGGAACTACGATGTCCCTTTGCTTCAACTGAGTTAGTACTCAACGAGTACACTTACTTCAAAGCAGTGAGAATCAGCGCGATTAATTGACGAAGAATGAGGGCCAGTAAGCGCGCTTGGAGGTGACTGTGAACCTCCAAGAGCGCATGAACGTAAGCATGAACGTGAGTGCCGCAGAGTACGTGTGAATTATGCACGCGAACATGAGCGAGTCACCGTAGGGTGAGTATAGGCACGAGACTGAAGACGAGTTCTGTTGAGCGTAACTGGGCGTCACTCCATATGTGGGGCCCGAGAGTACATAACGCGCGCTTCCCCTACAGCCTCCTTCCTCTCCAAGTGATCGAGATTATCGATAAATGGTGTGTCGGTATAAACGGGCCAGGAACGCACAAGCATCGGGACGCCGGCGCGGGCACACGCGCTCTCGTGCACGGGCAGCCAGTTCGGTGCGTGAATACGCGGCTCGTAATAACGACGCGTCGGCCCTGTCGTTGGCCCTTTGTTTTTCCGCCGCCGCCGCCGCCCCCTTTGGCGCCGCGCACGCGCTACGGCACACAATGGAGGGGGGTCCATGGCATTCTGCGGCGGCTTTGTTTTGTCCCCGATTCCCCGCGCCACTGAAGAGCGGCGGGAGGGAGGCCGCGGTCAAAAAGAGCGGGGGGTCAACCGGGGTCAAGGTGCCCCAACAACCGGTCGACCTCTGCGCGCCCGACGCGGAGCGATTCATCCAGAGCACGCGGAGAGTCGAGCGAAGCCCTTCGCTTTTGCCGAAATATCCCGCACACGCACCAGCGGCGTTACGTTAATGCGTGCTTGATAAGCAGCCGGAGGCAGGCATAACGGGGATGACGCTCTCACGTGATGGAGCTGGAGGGCTGCGGGCTTGGAAGATGCCGAAAACTGACCGCAGTGGGGCGGGGATGGAGTAAGGAGCACGTTGAAAAAAAGCTCGCTGGGCGGCACACCAGGCAATAAACGCGACGAAGCACGCCCGGATTTGCAGCAGATACCGTCTTTACTTACTAGGATACGCCTCCCACGCAGGCAGCAGTAATAGCACAGAGACCCTGCACCCGCTCCACCCTTTTTCGACATAAGCGTGGTTCCTGCTCCTTCCCGTACGTACTCTCACCGTCTCTCCGAATACGTCGCGTCTGAAAACATTTTGTACAAGCCGTCATACCAAAGAGTGTAGCTTAATCAAGCTCTCACGTTGCGTAAGCGCGAGAACTTGATTATTATCAGAAGTGATCGACATGGGTCAGGTTGGGGGAACTCGCGCGCGTCTCACCTCAGCACCACGGAAATCCCAAGCAGCGCGCAGAAACCGCAGAGCGCCAGTGCTGAGAGAAACGCAACTACAATGCTCAAGGAGCCGTGCTTCAAAGCGCGCTAAAAGGGGTGGGGTGAGAGAGCGAGAGAGCTTCCAACAAAGAAACAGGCGGTAATGCGAGGTAAAGCACGAGGAATTCAGTCGAAAGAGGCGGCCAGCTCTTCGTCGTGGGTCAGGTGCAAAAACGATAGACCCAGGCGCGCGCGCGCGACGTGGCCGCTTGCGTAATTAAGCCATCAGCGAGTCGCGCTCGTTAGGAATGCACGGGGAAGGGAAGGGGAAAAGGGGCGTTGGCGAGGAATCGGCTCTCTGGGGCCAGCGTAGTCGCCGCCGTCGGTGACGCTAAAACGGGGGCAACAGAGGGACGACCACGAGGAGCGCGTGCCCTCCGAGCGCACGACGGAGCGGCGCTAAATCGCCGCAGCCGCTGTTGTCGACGAAATCGGAAGAAGGCGAGGATGAACTGAAACGGGCGAACCTGCGAGGCTTCGCGGAGCGACGAATGTGGGTGACCCCGTCGCCCTTTGTACCAGCCGCCCATTTCCTCCGTCGCGACGTTGTAACTACGCGTTTGCGGTGAAGCAGCAACCAGCAGCACTTTGGCGCCCATGCGAAAACGATGCTCGCGCGACATACAGGCGGGCCTATTTTACTAGTACAACAAAGCAGAGGGTAATGCACTAAAAAGGCCAAAAGCGAGTGTCCCCGCATACGCACGACACTAAGGAGGCTTCTAAATCGCGAATTTAACGTCGGCGGACGATTTCGGGCCATGCGATGAAGAGAAAAAACATCGCCGTGTGTGTCCTCTGTGTCTCCGACGTCCCGAGTTTTACCTTCACTCGCCTCAGTAACGAATGTTCGTCAAACCAACAGTGCAAAATGCGGAGCAACGAAAACTACACACAAGATCGAATTTTATTTATTTTTTTTAATTTTAAACACATAGCCTAGTTTGTGGTTGTTGCCCGCAGAGCTCCCACGACATCTCACCCGACAGTTCCCGGCCTCGCAACAGTCGCCTCCTTCCTCACCCTTCCCCTGCCCAACTAGCCATACAAGAAACAGCAGCTCACGCACGAAACAGTTATGCTCCCGTGTGCGCCCCTTTCCCCTTCATTTTTTACAACGTTCCCAATTCTGCACTGCCGCAATCCCGTCACTTCTCAACGATGACAAGGCGGAGAGGGTCGGGGACAAGCCGAGGGTACAAAGCGCAGGCCTGCGACAGCGCAGCAGCAGCAGCAGCTCAATCGACGCGTCGGAGCTCTTGTCGCGAACCAGACTCCCCCGTCAATGTCTCTCATCTGACGCCAGCAGCAGGCAATGAAGGAGCGCACGGCGTCGATCAAGTGAGTGTCCAACAGGGAGCAGCGAGCCGCTGGGTGTTGCAACGTTGCTGCAGAAACGGGTGCCTCGCACATGGTGCGCGAGTAAAGCGAGAAAAAGAGGGGCGGGGTAGCGGACCTTTCGACCTCGTTACTCCTCGCCCGCACAGCAGGAGCAGAGCTTTGCAGCAGTGCCACTTCAACTGAGCAAAGAAAGGTGCCGCCGCCAACTCGCCCGTCTCACTTCGAGCAGCACCGGAGAGAAGCAGATAACGGCGCAGCGGCAACAGTGCACCTTTCGCGAGACCGATAACGAGCGCCGAGGCGCCTTCAGCTCACCCACGGCACGATAGCGGCAGGAATGCGTGTGCACGCCCCGCTCCCCTTTTCCATCCCCTTCAGCAGCTTTAAGCGTAGTGTAGACCACAGCATCCGCTGGCCTCAGTAAACGAGAGAGGCCGGTGAAGAAGCTGCGGTCACTGAACGACAAGGTGAAGACTTACGCTCGCAATATTCAAATTCACATCGAAGGACGAATAAAGCTTTTAGGTAGTATAATTTCTTTAAAGTCAAATCCGCCTGGGTCTTGGCTAATCCCCCGAAGTGGGTAGATGCCAAGTGTAAAGGATCATAACCATCATCATCAAACGCAGAGGCATTTCGAGATCCGTACGGGTTCCTTGGTCAGTCAGGCAAGACTTGCGGCTCTTGCCCGCTTGGTGTGATCAAATAACCCGTGCGGGTTTCCAAACGTCTCTGTTTTATGGCTTGGTCAGTGACCGCAAATTCTCCTTCATGTTACCTGAACAGACGAACTGACCCCAGGGAGAGCCTGGTGTGGTCCTCCTCACCCATCTTAGCGACTTAGTTTCCGCTTCAAATTTATCGACGAAAGACGACGATCATCCGGAGCAGACGTTTGAGTTTACGATCTTGTCGAATGCAAGGAAGTGGACCCGATGGTTCACGCGCGCCGGGAACGGTACACTCGTTTGCGGTCAGAACGAAACTAGACGAGAGGGGGCAAACAGAGAGGGGAGAGAAATAAAAAAAAAAAACGCACGACGGAAGAGTGATGGAAAACGCTATCACGTGAGCAGCCTTCTACCGAGATTGACGCGGGATCAGAAGGCGGGTGTGTAGAAAGACAAGACAGCAAGAGATACAAGAGCACGGCACAGGCAGGAAAGAAAATGCGGAAGCAATATCAATACGCAAGAAGGGGGGACAAAACGAAAGAACAATATAACACACTCGACAGGGAAAGCTGGCGCAGAAGCACTGAAAAAAAAAAGGAAAGAAAAAACAAGCTCGTCTCTTGACGTTCCTGACGAGCGGAAAGGTAAAAGCGAAGATCCGGAAAGAACAGCAAGAACAAAAAATAAAAAATAAAGCCGCCGCCAATGCGAGCCCCCACCACCGGCGACCGACGATGGCGAGAGTCGACGATGACGTCGTATACGCAACGACCCGTCGCCCGTCCGTGCCGTCATCGCTGAACGCAACGGCGGCGATGGCCCCGCCTTCCAGCAGCACGTCAAGGGGTGCGAAATCGAGAACACGCGGGTCCGGTCGAATGAAGAAGAAAGGGGGGTGGGTGACCCCATCGAAGCAGGGGAATCGGACACACGGAAGCCATCGTCCCTCAGACGCCCAAACAGCGTTGCCCGTCCTGCCGGACACCAGCCGGCCACGTCCATCCCGTCTGCGCAGCTGCTCGATGCGCGACGCACAATCACGCCGCGTTGCTTCGCGACGCCTGTGGCCAGACGGACGACAACTACAAGAACAGCAACGAAAAGAAGCGGGCCACACGCACGCGTACAATCGCGCAGACAACGACGCGCGACGACGACCCACGCCGCCGAAACGAGAGCAGCGTCGGGGAAGGAGGCAAAAAGAAGAAGAGACAGTCCGAGCGAAGCTTCGCATTGTTTTTTTCTTCTTCTTTTCGCCCTCTACTTCGCGGGGCCACAGTGTCTGGGGCGGCCAAAATAGAAGGTGTGGCTGCCGCCGGCGGCCCCGTATTCGTCGTGAGCGCGCGGGGCCCCGCCAGAAACGGCGGCGGCGACGGCGATTACGATCGCCTTCTTCGAGAGGAAGGCGCGCCGCCTCACTTCGACGCCCGCGCAAGGGCCTCGACGGTGCAGCCAGGCGAGGACCGCCGGAGCCTCGTGAGGACAAGCCGATTCGTCGTACGAGAAGGAGGCAGGCCGTCTACGATGCAGCCAAGTGCAGTAATAAGCCTGGCGAAGAGAAGACGGCGCCGCAGTACGTGCAGGTTGAAGACAAAAATAATAATAAAGGACGAGGACGTTTTAAATGCGCTGTTTAGTCAGTCTTCGTAGTGCGCGATGTCTTCCGAAATTGCATAACCGCTATTCTGGCTGCGTTCTCATGTAACGAGCGCGCCAGACGGATGTGTGAGCGGTCGGAGAGAGTTGTCACAATTTCGCATGAAGACAAGTCCTCCAGCGTCTAACTTAATAGCAAATGAGGCGAAGAGTAGGACAGACAACACGATATGGACGAACGAAACAAATCGCCTTGTCTTCATCTTCTCTATCGCCCCTCTATGCACCCATGCATCACCCTTTCTCCACCTCGCAAAAGACAGCGCACGCAATTTTAAACCAAACAAGTGTTTTTGCTAGCACTCCGAACAAAACTGCTCAAATTCATAGCAGCCAAGAGTTCACAAGCACCAATCGATGAGCAAACCGGCAAGCAGAGCTGTTACACACACACACACACACACACACACACACACACACAGTGTAATGATGGCGGCTCGTGGTGATTTTGGGGCAGGTAGAGGAAGGGCACGGGCTTGGTGGGAGAGGTCCACGACTCTCCATGAGCGCGTGCAGCTTCCAGAAGTGTTCAGGCTGTGCTGGAAGGGGGAGGCAGCGAAGGAGCCCCCGCCGCGATCGGCATTCATTCACAGCGCATCAAGAAGTTACACGCCACTACAATCGGAGCCGCCAAAGCGTGACGATTATCTTTTTTTTTTTTTCTTTCCTCCGCATCGCGAAAGCGGAATAGATCCACCGCGCGGACCGAGGGAAGGATTGCGACACTATACGGGCGCGAGAGTGCCTCCCGCGAACAGGTTACGTACCATTGCTACAGGTATACGGTCCGAAGCGTGAACCGTATAGCGGCCCTGCGCAACGGCGCAGTATGCGCGGATTCCACTTAGATCCGCCGATTACCCCAAGCGGCGCGTTCTTGATGAGCTCCATTAAAAACGACACGAAAGGCTCATACGAGCGCCGGCGAGACTTTTTTTTTTTTTTTTTCCACGTCAGAGAAGAGCGCCGCAGGCATGCGCATCGAAGAAACGCGAGTAGCAATCCCACAACGACACGACTGCGAAGCGAGCAGTGACCGCCGCTGCACACGGGCCAATTCGGAAGTTACGCCAATTCGGCGTCGCTATCCTGGCGCACTTCGGAAGGCAGGCACACACGCACTTGCGTGCCATTTAAGCTGGCATGGAGGAAGCTTAGGAGAGCGCCGATTAAGGGGGGATATGAAGAAGCCCATAAACGAGGCGTCACGCCGACACGCCGCTGTAGCATGCTCCAGACATACCATCAGAGATGCGAGGCACTCATTCCAAGATGGAGCTGGCAGCAGAGAGTCCGTGATGCAAGCCATTACGGTCGCAGTTGCAGTGAACCAGGAATGGCGTTCCACGGTGCTCTGCGGGCAATTGGCCACATACAGCAGCATCTGTCCAGCCCCTCCGACATTTAACGCACATGTGCTACGGTAGCACACCCCTACACCAGCCCTCATATGAAGACTAGCTTGAGGTACTTGCAACAGAAAACTTGCCTTTCAAGAGCATCAGGTTTGACAAACTTGGTTTTCCCGGGATGCGGGTGGGTTTCCACCAAGTGCGATAAAAGAGCAGGCTACTGTCACTGTTTCACGTCCCTTCATTTTCTCACCCCTCTGCCTTTGTCTAGCGTGGCTCCCCGCCGCATTTAACGCCGGAGTCGGTCACGCGGGCCCTACGAGACATGAACCAAAACGTGGGAAAAGAACACTTCCAAAGTAGGGTCACAAGGGGGTGGTCTCATAAAACGTGGGTCTCCAAGGAGCCCGTGAAGCTAATTCGCGCGGACTTGGTCATTTATCATCGAACTATTTGAACTAAAACGTACAAACCTTTTCAAATTCCGTTTTTCTTAGCATTCATGAGCGCCAAATTAAAACTCCGGCAACGGCACACGAGCTCCACGCCCCGTAGAACAGCCTCGACAAATAACACAGCTGCTGCAAAGTCGTTCGCATACCCCGAGCGCATGCACACGAGGCGTATCCGGCGCCTCTTGTTGCCACTGTTCTCAACTATCAGAATCAGAATGCGAAATGATTTTATTTAGTCATCAAATTAATTACAAAATATGTGTATACAGATGGAGGTCCCATAGTCAGAGACTGAATCGGGACCTCCTACAGTAGTGAACATAGAAAAAATTAATTGATGCAGTAAACAGAATACAAGCAATAAAATACATCGCAGGCAAAAAAAAAAAAAAAAGATGAGTTCTACTTAAGACAATAGCAGAAAGCAGCAACAAAAACCGAAAATAGACAACATAAAAAATAAAGGTAATTCAACTCTGCTAGACAATTCGCGCGAACAGCGAATCCCGACAGCTCGGTCACTCCAATGCCACGGTCACAAGTTGCTGATCAAGCACCATCGGGTACACCGCCGAAATAAAAACAAATAAATAAATAGCGAGACAAAAGCGAGGAGCCGAGAGGTAGCGGTCCAGCTACGCGCACGGCAGTGCACGATCCGCCGTTCGTAGTGACCACCCCCCTTGCATCTCTTTTTTTCTTACTCCCACGAGAACAGGGTCAGCGGGTCAGACCCGAGAGAAGAACGAGCGCTCCACGTGCGAACCGATGCAGTGGACAGGCATACGCCACCACGACCGGCTACGTACGACGAAGCAGCCGGCGACGCCGCGCGGGTGGTGGACCGCCACAACAGCCGGCGAAACATCCAGCGAAGCAAGCGGCGGCACCACCACCAAAATGGAGGAGGAGGAAGGAGAAGAGGCATCCGCGTGCCGGCCTTCCGCGACCTCGGCGCGAGAGAGGGATGCGCCGCCAAAACAAACGCACGCCGCCGCCGCCGCCGGCGGCCCTTCACGAGAGAGAGAGAGATGGAGAGACGACGCAACCCAAACAAGCAGGAAAAGCGAAATAATCGGCCTCCCCCCACCCTTACGTCGCCAACTGACCGGAACTGCTGCTACCTCGGCGCGCGGGACAGACGAGTGCAGCAGCACGCATGACATGCGCCGCTGCAACCCCCACTAGCCCACCCACCCCCTCATCGCCGATGGCCAACACGCGGCTTCTATTTATTATTTGCTCCTCCATTTCGCTGCAAGCGCTGTTTTTTTTCCTCTTCGCGTCCCTTCTTCCGAGCTCGCCACGCCCGAACAGCTCCTGACGCGGCTACCGTTCGCAAGTTACACCCCTTTTACTCTCTCTCACTTTTGTTTTCTTACGTCGTCACCACCATACGCTTCCTCTGTCATGACCTCGCGAACAGTCCCTGTAAACCAGAGGGCACTGATCTGGCCCGGCGTCACCTCGAAACAAACTAACGCGATAGACTAAAGCGCGAACGTTGTTTCAACAACTTTCACCGTTCCTTTCTTTTCTTTTTTTTTCGTTTTCATTTTCAGTGCAACGTACATAAATTCCAGCCCAGAAGGCAAATGAAACGGACGCATCCAGATGTACACAGCTGTGCAGCCTACCTTCTCCGTACATCCGCAGAGCCCGACGTTCGCGTAACGCTAAGACTGCGCCCTCAGGTACAGCCGCGACTGTCTCTCGCCAGTAGCATGGGAATGGCGGTGGTGTACGCTGTCTGTGTGTGTGTGCGCGCGCAGGAGGAACAGCGCTACCACGTACGAAGGTCGCGACGAAGAGCGTTTGTTGGCGGGACGCCGTCGTCGCAGAGCAATGCGCGTTGCCGTGACGGCATTTGGCGGCCATCACCGTGACACGTTCTTCTTCCTTTTCCCGCGGTTGCCCTTGCCCGACTTTCCGTCTGGCGGCAGCATCAGCTCCCCCTTCTCAACTTTCCCAAACACAAAGCTTCCAACCCACTTTCCCTCTGCGCTATATAGCCTCATCGACGTTCGACCACTGCACGACGGGATCTCACCCGCCGCAGAGTCGTCGAGGTTCGAATGGACCTTCGCCAAAAGTCGCGCCGAGCCATTTTCTTGCTTTTGTCTTCGGTTTCCGAGCCGACGCGCGGCTGCTATACTTGTATATCGTGGGGTTGGAGGGATGGGAAGGTGTTTTATGATGGCTCGATCATCACACAGTATACGCGTACCGAATGCTCGCACGCAGGTTCCACAACGCCGACGCTGGCCTTTTAGCGAATCCCGCGGGGGGAAAGCGAGCGACCTCACTCAAGCACGCCGTAGACATGCAATCGAACTCAAAAAGCGCAACGAGACTTTTAAAGAGAGAGAGAGAGAGATGAGTGCAATCGCTGCGCATCGGAATCCCTTTCCGGGCCCACCGACGACAACGATCGGTATTCCGTTTCATTTCACACGCCGTTCGGCGATGGGAATCATTGGCGCCTCCCGCGCCATACAGACATCGATGATGACGCGTTGCGTGTGGTGTTTCGCATGGCTCCGCGCCGGTATACCGACGATGGGAAGAAAAAAAAAAAAAAAAACATGCGAGGGCGAGGCTTCTCACCGAAGTGCCGCCGTTAGCGTACCGGCACAACGCAGTCCGGCGTTGAAATACTACGCGGCATTTGTAAAGACGAATTTCGAGCTCGAAGATGTCCAAGAAAGAAAGAAAAGAAAGAAAGAAAGAAAGAAAGAAAGCGAAAGCCACGGCGACAAACCGAGAGCATCTAATGAAAGAGGCGCCTCGAATAGCAATAGGAGCCGGGCGTAAGGCCGCAAACATCACCAAGGAGGGTGAAGCGATTGCCAGGCCGCAAGCACAACAAGACGCGAATAAGCTGGGAGGTGGGCAGAAAGAAAAAAAATTAAAAAGGAGACGGAAGCGAAGAAATGACGCAGTTTCACACACGCGCGAGCACCTTTCCCGACCGTATATCGAAAAAAAAAAGAACAATAAAGAAATCTTCGGGGCCTCCTCATTTCAGAAGCGGCGCATTAAAACGAAACCCCGCGAGCGTTTGGTGCGGCAGAAACAGACCCCGCTCGCCGGCAGCGCCGAGGAGGGAGCGTTCGAAGGAGACGAGGTGCCGCCACACGGAGAAAACAAAGGCACCAGCGCGCCAATGATAGCCGCGTGCGCGTGGAGATAACCAACGAGAAATAAAGAATTTTAAGAAGAAGGAGGAGGAGGAGGAGAAAGGAGGGAGGAAAGACAGGGAGGTTAGCCAGTGCTGAGACCGGCTGGCTACCCTGTGCAGGGGAAGTGGGGTGAGGGGAATGAAAGACAATAGAAAGGAGACACGACAAGAGAAAAGAAAAGGACAGAGAGAGAAAAAAAAAAGAAAAGTCGACAATGACAGGGCGCCTTAATCTCAAAAACAATTTCCACCAGCTATCTCGCCCTCCACCTACGTCTAGCGCCACCTAGGGAAACTTCAGTGGCGCTGCTGCGACTGAGGGCGTGATCGAATTGGAGGCGAAAGAGAAACGCTCGCGCCAAACACCCACCGGTCAAACAATCATGCCTCGAAGGGCCGCGCATTGCTTGTAAACAGCAGCAGAACGCCAGTGTGGCAACACTACCCTGCTCTGAGCGCGAGCACAGGGGCAGGGGGGTCCGCTGAATTTCTGACAGCGAAACTGTCTCGTGGTGCCTGTCCCATGGTTTATTCTTGCGCTGTGTACACGCTGACAAACCGGAGGTGGACGGAGATAAGATCGGGACGGATGGCGCGCGAGCAAGACACTGAGCGCCACCCGCTGTGACAGTGTCTTCTCTGCTGTTCTCGTTTTGTCAATACACAAGGGCAACAAGAAATTACGTCATCATACAAACGTAAAATACAAGGCGAACCGTGACAGCAATAGGCATGAAACGTCGGCGAACAGGATAACAAACGAGGAAGGAAGATCACGCGCTTGTAGCACACGCGGCACTAAACTGTAACTCAAGTTCGCGGTCGCACGCATGCGGGAGGGACTACAGAGCGAACAGAGCACAACAGTGTGCAACATCGCGGCGAAAAGGAACGGCCAGTACAGCAGACTCCGACAGCACGCGAAGACGCAGGCTCGGGCGCTGGCGCGCAGACTGCCTCCGTTAAACGAATCAATGGAACGAATCAAAAACAAATAGCTCACAAGTCGAGTCGGGCCTTCGGGAAAGCCGGCCGCTGGAGTCGCGGAGAAATATGCGACGACAGGGCGGGAGCAGCGCGAGTTGGAACGAAGAGCGACGGGGGATCGACGCGCGTAAGCGCGCGGGGTGCCGTGTTTTCGAAAAAAAAAAAAAAGAAAGCCTTTAGAGGCTATACAGCAACGACGACGACGTCAGTTCCACGACGAAGGAAATAAAAAAAAACACGTAAGCAATAACGGACTTCTTTACGGCTGCCGTGGGAAACATTAAGCGCTATAGTTTCTTCCAATCTGTCTGCCCGTAGCGGAGAAACGCTTGCTTCTCATGCAGGCAGGCAGGCCTGCCAAACACACAAGCCCCCCCTCTCCAGTTCCCAACCTCCCTTTCTTTCTTTTCCCTTCTTCCTGATCCGCGTTTTCGCGAAAGAAACTCGACGCCAGTCGTGGGACCCGGGAGGAGAGAGGATCGCGAGCTCTCTTATTCAATTTCCAAGCCGTGCGCGCCTCCCATCTGAGATCCGCACGCGGCGACGACGACTGAGAGAGCGCCCAGGAGAAAGCTGCAGCAGCAGCAGCAGCAGCAGCATGTGGAACGCAGGCGAATAACCGAGTGAGGGAGAGTTATTTCGTCCTATATAACCCCCCCCCCCCCCCCCTTACTATAGATGCCTCTGCTGCCGCCGCGGGGCTGTCAAATGCGGGATTCGATGTCTGGATGAGAGAGAGAGGGAGCCCAGTGGTGGCAGTTCGATTCCTCGGCCGCTCTTCCTTTCGCTCACAGTATAAGCAGCGCGCGCTCGCGCACTCACCCACAAATAAGCAAGCAAGAGAGGCGCTCGAAAAGCACAAGTGAGGGCACAGCATACACAGCAGGCCAGCGACGCGCCGCCGATTCCCTTGCTCCGGCTCATATCGTTTTTCATTTATGGATCCGGTCAGAGCAGAGTCGGGTCCATGCCCCACGGGTATGCTTTTCCTGCGTAAAGGGTGGTGGTGCTTGCTGCAAAAGTGCTTGCTGCTGCTCTGTCCCGTGCGTTGCGTGAGCTGCGACGGAAAGCTCGAATAAATATCGGCCGCCGTGTCGGTTTTTCCTTATTTTTTTTAAAGGAGATCGAAAACGCGTGAGCCAATGACACGATAGAGGGAGCAGGCAGGTGCCCCAGTGGCAGAGCACACCACCTAAAGCAGGAGAGGGGGGAAAGGGGAGTCCAAATTCTTGTTTTTATAACGCCCCCTTAATTAGTCGAAATTTGTGGCGCATTCATTTTGTGGCACTGTCTGTCGAACCTAGGCGACAATGTACGACCGAAGGAGACAGCAGGAGATCTGGATGCAGGAATTAGGATGTGTACTGGCTTCGGACATCTCAGACTCAGGTGTCTGTCATCCCACTGACGCCTGTATAATTAATTGGCCCTTTCGCACGCTCTCTTCGCGTCTTTGTGTGCACGGGAATCGAATCGGGGACGTGTTCACAAACCGCAAAATTAACGCAACTGGAACGGGCGATGAGGACTGTGGCGTAAATTACAGGAAACCCACCCGTGCACCATCATGACACGTTTATGTAATAGGCAAGAAAACGAAATAGAGTACTCTTTTTTTTTTTCTATTAACTAACCGTACGCTACCAATCAAAGAAGCTATACGCGGTACACACAAGTGTCGCCGAGACCACGCACGTGGGACAGCAGCGAAAACGAGACACTTTCGATACAAGGACACGCGCCGCACGCTAGCGCTGACGCAAGCGGGACAGGCAGGCGCAGCCAGCAGGGACACCAGAAACGCACTCCGAGACAGCAACTCTTCCCGTAAAACCTATATATTACATCCACACTTCGTGATAAGGATCTCTAGCGTGGATATAGTATCGCGACGGCGCGTTGGAGAGGTAACAACTCGCTCGCTCCTATAGTCTCCCGTAGGCGTTCAACCCGCACGTGCTCGCGAAACACGATTAAATCGCGAGACGCGGGGTCGGCGATGGGAAGTGAGAAGCGAGGCAACGGCGGTGACCCGTGCTATCACCTCGTCACTATCTCGCGCAGCACCAGGCTCCATTTATAGATCCCGCAGAGCTGCCCAGCCCGCGCGCGAGCGCGCACACACACACACACCCCGACGATGTCGAAGGAGCGAAATCGCGCTGCGCCAGCAGCACACACTCTCTGATCCGGCTCTCCAATCTTGCGGGGGGCAAACATGCCGCACTCGTGCCGTCGCAGCAGCATCCTGTCAACAAACGCCACGCCGGTTGCCCGCGATTCTCTCATCTCCGCAGCGACAGCAGTTCCTCGGCAGGCGCGACCGCGCCTTTCCTTGCTTCCTTCCATTCGCGAAAGCTGGCGTACGGCCGAGATCGCACCGGGGGTCACCAGATCCACGTTTCAGCGTGAACGCCGTCCGGAGGAATGGCGTCCAGTCGCACTGCCGAATGTCCTTTCCCCGAGTCCTTGAATTTGGGGATAAGCCGACGACCTGCATCGCTCGCTGCGGCGCACAATCTCAAAATGCCCTTTCCCGGGACGTCAGCAGCAGATGTCAGCTCCCCCGGCAACAGTGCGGCGATGTGGATACACCCTACGTACGTCGTCGGTCCAGCCGTCGCTCCATGCGAACAGTATATACAGCAAAGCGTATTGTTCACGTACGATACCGCGGACTACCGTTTTGTCAAAGGAGGGCATAAAGCCGCCCGTCCGTTCCCTTTCCGCAAACCTTTTCAACCTGCAAGCCCTGAACCTCAGAACCTCCCCCCCTGTACTACGTAGTGCATACATGCGAAGAGTGGACAACGCTTGCTTGTGCCCCCCCCCCCCCCCCGCTTCTGTAGTATTTATTAACGTTTCTCGCTAGGGAGAGAGAGAGAGAGAGACTCCAAGAAAAGTGTTTTACGTGCCGCCACAGTCGCCATCCCGAGCCTTCAGCGTTGACTTCGCTGAAGATTCAGGAACGTTGGCAGGGGCTCAATTTTACCATAACACTGCCGGCACCGTCACAGCAAGATCGATTGTTCACACGCGCGATCCGCCGTAACTGAAAAGTGTCCTAAATTCGCGAAATTTGCCACGAATACCCCGCACATCAGACGCTACACGTCTTTCAAGGTCGCCCGCCAGCTGGGCATCAGGAAGCGTGGGTTCCACCAAGACGACGACGAAGCGAGGGAATTTTCTTCAGCGCGAGGAAAAATCAAGGGGAAAAAAAAAACTCCGTCTCGTTCTCGCGTAAGCTTTCCCGAGACCGCTGCCGGGACCGAGCGGCAAACAACCAAAAAAAAAGAAAGAAACAAAATAAAAGCCCGTCAGTTCAACACGTCGTTCTCACGCTCGATCGAAATGGAAACGCGTTCGCTCGGCGACAACCCAAGCCGACTTCGTCGGAGGGAGACAAAAAAGGCCGCATCGCTTTTCATTTCTCCCAGAGAACAATCTTCCCCCCGCGAGGTCTGAAACAATCACAGAGGAAATACCACACGGCTCTTGCGTAACGACCAGGCGCGGCTTCGACAAACGAACAGCGGCGGACAGAGGAGGGAGACACGCGGAAAGGAACAGCGATGAGGAAACAAAAAAAAAAAAAAATCTGAAGAGAGAGAGAGAAAGGAGAGAACGCGACAAACGACTGCGGCAAACAAAACGAGAAAGCTAAAGGGGGAAGAAAATGTGTATAAATAACGACAAGCGGCAGCGGTGGAGTTGCAGAAACAGCGGAGGGCGAGATCAATTGCGCAACCTACGGTGGCGCGCGCTCCGTGCCCGGGGTGTCACTTTGTATCGCGCGCATCTCGGCACCCCCCCCCCCCCTCTCGCTACCACCATCCGCGCTCTCCCCCCCGCTTGATCCGAATTGCGTCACGTCGCGTATGGAGCCGCCCACGCAGTAAACGGGCCGCAGCCGTACAGGCGCCGATAGCGCTACCGTGGCCGGCCGGCCGGCCGCCCACGACGAACAGCGCGGGCCGCTGATAGCGCGCGACGTCTATGTGGTAATAGTGAGCTCTCTCTTTTACGGGCGCGCGAGGAAGCCAATAGAGCTAAGTGCCGGAAAACGTCGGAGCCGAGGAGAAAATGAACCACTTTAACTGAGGGACAAGAGGCAAAGAAGAAAATCTGTACGTTTCGGAAAGCCCTTATGTCGGAATTCAAAAGCGCACGTCGGAAAAGGAATTCAAAGAGTGAGCGAGGGAGGGGAAGGGGGTGACCACTCATCGTGACGCGTGACTATAACGTTAGTGAAGGGTGCGCGAATATCAGACAGTTGCTTAGGTCACGATAGCGTAGCTCAGCGGCCGCGCTCAGCAAGCAACACGCGCCCCAAGGAAGTGACATGCCAAGGGGTGCTTTTACTTTGCGCGATGCCATGCACAGGGAGTGCAATTCCAATAGAACTCTGTTTTGCATCAGGGCACCACCGCGGAGATCCCTATTTCCCACGTCCATCCGCCCCTAACCGACACAAGAACCACATCTAGGGAAGTTCACATCCAACACTAAGTTACTCCCAAATAAAAAAAATCACAGCATACTCACGGGGTGAATGATGATGAGTGGGGCGAAGCTCCGGAAGGAATCATCGGTAAACCGTGAAACTCTTCCGTGCAATTCGCCCCACAATTAAAAGTGAAACACTTGAGTAAATGTCATCAAACATTTATTGCTGGTTTCCGTGGTCCCTTGTTTATGACTGCTTTGTGGTCCGTGAAATGCAAGGTAACCGATAATTCCTGCTCCGTTCGCAAGGTAACCGATAATTCCTGCTCGCGGTTCTCCAACGCTTCTCCAACGCGAGCAGTCGGTATTTTTCAATCAAGAAACTCGCTAGGAGACGCTGCCTGCGCCAACGTTGTCTCTCGCGGGCGAGCGCGTGCCTCCCGGCAGGCACGCGCCCGTGGCTACCTACTACTACTACTGCTACTACATACATCGGGGACGCACGACCCACGCCTTAAGGAGCTTCGCCCCTAAAAAAGTCAACAGCCACGTGCGCCGACGACGAGCAGACCGCATGAGCCAGCAACCGCCAGTGACGGCGAACTGTTTTTTGCGAAGTCGGATCGCGCGACACGATCACGCGCACCAGAAGGCTGAAGAGCTGGAACGAGCCACGGGTGGCTCGATCCTCTCAAATTCGTCCACGACAACGAAGCGTCGCGCACAGTTCTCCGCATCGCGTTTCCATCTCTCGCCTCGCCGCAACCAACGGAAGCCACACAGAAGAAGGGAAGAAGACAACGAGGAGAGGAGCGCCAGCGAGCTCTTCGCATAACGCCACAAGCGCCGGCGGCGGGGAGACGTATGCGTAAAAACGATGGCCTCCGGAAGGATTTGCATGCGGATCGTTTGTCACCGATGTCGCCGCGCTCCCTTCTCTCGCTCGCCCGCCGCGCCCTTCCCGGCGAGAGTGCGCTGCGGATCAATGTGGAAACGGATGCGAGTTAAACGCAACAACCGACCGAGACGACGAGCCAAAGGAAGTGGCCAGATGAACTGGGCGCGCGTGCCAAAAGGGGGGAGCGAGAAGCTGATAAGAGCATAAACAAAAGGAGAGGACAGACTATACGTATATACGGCGAATATTGCAGATACAGGCACGGGCGGCGATCATCGCCGGCCGGAATTACTAATCCGTCGCCTTTTATCTCTCTCTCTCCCTCTCGGCGTTTATGCTTCCGGCCGCGGCCCTCAGCACCCCTTCGTGCCGCGCAGTCACCCCGTTTATTCGTCGTTTCCGTTGATTGGGCGGGAGTGCATATAGAAGCGTGGGCGGCGAGGGCTTTTTTTGCGACGCGCCGGCGTCACAGGCGCTCGCGCCAGCGACCGCATCCAGCCAGATGACTTCCGGCCGTCCCGGCTCTACAGTGTGAGCGTGGCCCTGCCCCTTCCCCCTCCCCCACTACCTCACCACCCCCTTCCATTGCCTCCGGTGTAGTAGTGGAGTAGCTCTGATTCACTTCGCCAAAGAGAGCTGGCTAGCCAGCCGCCGGGTCCGGCGAGACTGATGGATGGGTCGCGCAGCGTAAGCGATGAATTGCCCGCCTTGACCCCCCACCCACCCGCTTACTTACCCACCCACCAAGCCAGCCATTCCGACCTCTTCCCCCCACGCCTTTTCTCTCAAGCACACAAGTAGGATGCGAATGCTGTTCTGCCCGTGGATGACACTTTCCTTCGATAGGCGTAATACGGCAAATATACTAATCATCGTTGCCGCCTATTTATGCCATGAGACGCTCCTCTACTAGCATCAGTAAATGTGTAAGCGCTAAAACACGGACTGACGTCCGACTAGTCCGTCTTTCCACTCTTCTCACCAAAGAGTTGACCTCGCCGCACGGCTGAAAGGTGCTTCAATGATCGCTCCATCTATTGCAGTTTCCTGACGGCATCTAACTATGTGCGGGATGATTCAGAGAAACAGCTCCTGTAGAGCGTGGTCGTCGAGTGTTATACACACATTCGACACCGAAACTATTTAACCGAGAGGCGGGCGCACACGTCTGCATGTCTTGCATCTTACGACTTCCGCTGAACTCACGTAGTATTCAACCTACTGTCCCACGCGCTTCAGTTGGTCTCGATTGTTGCCATCCCTTGTGGTACGGTAGACGAATGAAGCACCTTCGAATGCCGACGCCTTTTTTTTCTGGACACACTGTAGGAGCTTCGTGCTTCCTCTTCCCGATCATTGCCTCGTCTCCATTCGGTGGCTGAAGCGACGAGCCGCCCTTCAGTCTTGCGGCCATACAGACAGACAGACAGAGGAACTTTATTGTGTCCTGGGACGAGGGTTCCTAAGAACCCGCGGAGGGCATCGCCCGCGGAGGGGCCGGGAACCAAAGATTCCCGATCGCTTCACAGGCTCCCTGGACAGCCCGGAGTTGATTCGCAAGGTTGGGACTTGCGATGCAGTGTAAGAATTCCGTCTCGTTGACGTGATGCTTTCTTCTGGAAACGCGCAAGCGGGGGCACCGCCACATTAAATGAGAAAAAGTTGCTAGCTGATCGCACTCTGAACACTTTGGCGAAATGTCCGTATACACGGCCATAAGTCTTGCGGCCATGTTCGTAATACATTTCTCAGACAAGCACCGTGAAGCGCCATCACAATATCGGTTATTAAAGACCAAAACGGACTGTCGTGTGTTTTGTCTACTTCGCGGGCCCGAAAATTGCGGGGACAAATAAAAACTTATACAACACAACAAAAAACAAAAACCACCAAATTGAAAGGCAACAATCCAAAACATAAACGAACAAGCACCTGTCTGCACCGCTCGTCTTTCTAGGGGTCCGCATTTATCGAAAGAACACAAGGCTTCTTCCGAAAACGCGATGCACTTCCCTGAAAGAGAAATAACAAAGCTGACACACGAATCGTTTATGCTTAATCGAACAAGCGCGCCCCCCGAAAAAATTGCCGTCGTCGTCATTGCTCTCAACATCGACGACGCACAGTAACGATGCTCTTTTTTTTTTTTTTTCAGAACGCCGATCATCCCCCTCCCCACTTGCGCTTACAGGTACCGAGGGGATGGCAGCGTCAACGTTCTCCCACTATAGATTAATCTCTCGCTCGCTGCTCGAAATGAAAACGGCAGCGAGCTCTTCTTCGCTGCTGCTATTCGCTTTCCTGCCCAACTGCAGACGCCGCCGCCGCGCGCTGCCTCATTTCATCATCGTGAACAGAACAGAAAGACACGGTTTCAGGTTTCTTCGAAAGGCGCGCCTGAACGGCTTTCGCAGGTTGCGCCAGCTGCCAGAGCTGGGCGCGTCCTCCGCGACGACTTCCGATGCAATAGGCCCAGAGAAAAATATCTATTTCAAAATAACAATAAAAAAACCAACTCGGTGGGGGAAGGCGGGTTAACGAGGAGAAGGAGACGATCGAATGGGAGAAAATAATAATAATACACTATGGAACAGCAATGCGCCACCACCACTACTACCTCCGGCAACGAACCGTCACAGCGCCGCAGTTCGCGAAGCACCGACCGATCGGGACGACGCGTCCCCAACGCCCTCCCGCTACTCCCCTTCTTCCCTTCCCCTCGGGCAAACAAGCCGTGTCAGCTCGGCTACTGTGTCGCGGTACGCACGAACGGGCCACGGCGAAAGGGGGGCGCACAAACGAGCTTTAAGAATGGGAGAGTTCCTGGGGACGGGAATGAAAGAAAGCACGGCCCCGTACAAGAACGGCCTTTTGACCGACTACGCGACGACAATGAAAAAAAAAAAGTGGGCATAGAAATAAAGGGAAAGGGAGAAGAAAGGCTGGCACCTGGCTTTCCGCGTGCCGCTGCCCTACGGGTCCCGCGTATAAGTGGCCACCCCGCGCTCCCAAAGAAAAGGGAAGGGAGAGTGAAAGAAGAGACAGGTCCGCACTTCCCTCAGCTCCTCAATGAAACCGGCCACCAGAATGCATACCGGCACCGCGTTCCGTGAAAGGAGCGAGACGGGAGGGAGCTCCCCTACTCCCGGGGCTTTCGGCGACGCCCACCTCTTCCTTCCCAGCTGACTGCCTAGCTGGCTTCTTTCGTGGATCATTTTCTTTTTCCCCTCTGCCCACTTTCCTCGCGAAGCCTGGAGGGGTTTCACTCGCCCTTCTGGCGGCGCAGCTGAGACTGCACCACCTGAGCGAGCGAAACGAACAGAAGAGATTCCCCCCTCCTGAAGCTCGTGCAACGAACAAACGCGCACCGGCCATCGATGCAAAGCAGCGTGGGACTCTGGAGAGCCGTTCATGCGGCGAAGACGACGGGCAGAAAGCTTAGAACGTGAACACGCGGGCTCTGCGCAGTGGGGGAACAATGAGACCCCATCGGGTCCCGGGAAAAGTGTACAATGGTGATGCAGGCCTACAAACGCCGCCGGGGAGCTTCTCCTCGGCAACCCCCCTCTGCCTATTTCACCGACGGTATTCGAACACACCGCTGCAGTCCCCACCGAGCTGCCCAACACAACCCAAGCGCGACTGCCGCTTGCTCGCACGTTGGAAGAAGACAGGTGGTGCGTGCAGGGTTGGTCCCGAGGTGGCAAGCCACCTGCTCTCGCGAGAGAACCAGGTGGTTGGTGTTCGCTCAGCGGCAGATTGTAAGGGGCGATTCAGAAGCCGCAACGGAAAAAAAAAATAGGGGGGGGGGGGGGGGTAGAGAGAAAATGACGTAAGAAAGCCGCGCCGTGCCTCCTTCACAGCGGACCGGTTTCCTTCCCTCCGCGCGGTCGGTGTTCGGCTCACGCAACCTCCCCGTGAACGAGGAGAAACTCGCTCAATGAGCGGAGCAACCGTTACGAGTGCACCCCTATCATTGATTACGAGACCCACTCGTTGTCGACTCAAGGAGGCGGGCGAGGGTGGAAAGAGAGAGACTGGGCGAGGGGAGCAACTCCTCTGAAGAACATTCATCCGAAACCGACGAGGACGACGTAACGTGAGCTGTCACAATCGGTCCGCGGCGCCCGCCAACCGCTGTCGCGGTCCTTTTCCTTCGATACGCGCTCTAGAAACCGCCAGACGCGGAACACTTTCAAGTGTACGCCAACGAGCTAGCAAACGGCCCATACACGTAGGTTAGGCAACGAGCTGCCTGGGGGGCGTGCACTGGTCTGTAGTAGAGCGTAGCACATTCGCGACATGTTGGGACAAGTTTTTCACCAGCTGGCTTCTCGTGCAGTTGCTTTTACTTTTTTTTTCCTCCGCCTCATCCGGAAATCTGTCGCAACGGCGACGCCTCGATCAACGAGCCCCGAGACGGAGAGACAGTCAAACAAGAGGGGCGCCTTCATTTCCCGTCCGTAAAGCGGGACACTTGCGTCGCCGCCCCCTCCTCGAGCCGACGACGCACAACGTCCTCGGTCCGTTGCCATATTACGCATGACGACAAGCAAGCACGTCGCCGACGGCCTTTTTGGCGGCCACGTGGGCTCCGAGCTCTTTCCCATCATTTCTCTATCTCTCTCTGCTTTCTTTCTTTCTTTCTTGGCTAGCCGTAGGGCAACTGGTCTGTAAAGGCTGCGAGGAAAAAAAAAAAAAACGAAGGCGCCTTGCCGCGGAACCAAACAACGCGGTCCCAAAATGAGTGGCGTGCCGGACGGGACGAGAACGGAACAAACACGAAGCATCCAGGCCGGCGGCGGCACGCAGGGGACAGCCAGGCGACCCTGGTCGCGCCTAGCTAGCCGTGGCAGGGCCGAGAGGAGCGGTCCGGCGTTCTACCGGCAGCACCGCTTCGGTACCCCCCCCTCCCCACTTTGCCTCCCTGCTATGCTGCTCTATATTTGTCGTGCCGGCGGGACGGCCAGACTGCACCAGCATTCGAAGACACCCAACATCTCTCCCTGCACCTCTACTTCATCCTTCTAGTCTCTCTTCGCAGCAATGCTCTCTCTCGTCCCCCGCCAGAAGCCACAGGGAAAAGGACCGCGGGCGCCCGCGCTTTACAAGAACAGTCGGCGCATTCCGCTAAGCCCTCCCCCCCATGTCTCCTCTGCCCCACACTCCTACGTTCCTCACCCACTTCGAGGAACGCAGTCAAAGGGGGCCCGACGAGAGAGGCTTCTACTCGGAAGTCGGGGAACGCCGCAGGGACAGCGCAGAATAGACAGTGATCGAGAGAGGAGGTCGGAGGGAAGTAGATGAAGAAGAAGAAAAGTCTAAACGCGGCTGCACCTAAGGCATCCCGGAGAAAAAAAAAATCCTTCATTTCCGCACTTCGGCAGCCGCGGAGACATGAACAAAGCGCACGAGAAAAATGGTCTTTCTGCTAAGGGAATAACACGGCTCGCGAAGGAGACGGGACGGGAGAGAGAAGAAAAAAAAAGAAAATGCCCCGCTGCGTTTGCCGCTCCAAGAAAAGCCCGGGACGCAAAAGCTTAGGGCAGCAGCGGGAGATGAACGGGGTGGTGTCCTAACGAGGACCGCATAGCGCGTCTTCGGAGCCGTTCACGGTTAGCAAGAAAAACTCCGGCGGCGGCAGCCGGAATTAGCGAGGTTGTTCCGCGACCTTCTTTCGCGGGATTCTATGCGCACCGCTGGGAGGAGAAAAAGGGGGGAGAACTTCAAGGTCGGTGCAGGCATGCAGCCTAGGAATGCAACATCACAGCTGCAGCTCCCGGTATGAGAGCTCTGCCCTTCCCAGCCACTTTTTAGCTTGAAAGGGGTGCGGCAACACCAAGCTCGTTGACAGTACTAAAGTTTCCAAGGCGCGATGTCCAGAAATAAACAAAGTCGACTGACCGTATTTGTTAACTTACCCGTGTCCAAGGCGCGATGTCAGAAACGAGCAGACAACTAATGCTCTTGTCACGTGGAGCTGCTGCACTGTTCTGTCAGCGGATATAAAGGCGCCACACGATGAGGTCAGAGCGATCGCCCTCGCCCTGTGCCTGCCTATCAAGGTACCTCCAGCAAAGCTCTTCATTCGATCTATCCCCCTATCCAGGCGCAGCGGTGGACACCGTTGGCAATGACATTGCAAAGTACCAAAAAAAAAAAGAGCAGCACCTTCGATACGTCAGGGAGGGGAGGGGGGCCAGACGACGCTAAGGGTGTAAGGTGACGGCTCGGTAAGGGGCAAATAACCGGGTTAACGCACGCGCGACGCCTCGAAATATGCCCCACGATCGAGAGAGCAAGGCGCCGAGAAGTGAACTCGGGCATGCAAAACCGAATCACGAGTACGTGAAAGACGGGAGGAGGGACGACGAGTCAGCACTCCGCGAAACCGGGTTTTCCGCAAGATGCGTCAACGCAAGAAACGGCGGCTTAGCGCTGCGAAAGCAAAGAGTTACGTAAAAGAGGTTATAAAGTTGCTGGCAAGGCAGAGAAGCTCATCAAAGCGCCACTGCAACATTTTCTGCGAGAGGAAAAGGTAAGTGGAAGCTGACGACAGTGCGAAATAAACGAGTTATAGAAAGACCGAACAAGACGCTTCGGCGGCATTCTCCTGCCGAAGGGTAAACAAAGACAGTCCCGAAGCGGGACCAGAGAAATGAGATATAATTTGCGGGTACAACGTTGAAAGGGAAGTGAGACAACAGCGTCAGCTACGCGCGTAGCGCGAGTACTGTGAATGACCGGCTCTCATCGTTCCTCTCTCTCGAGCTGACGCAGCATAGCACACACGAAACTGAAACGGTGATATCTCCAGCTCGAGAATGCCGCACCAACAACTCGAAGCTTTCTTCTTTTTTTTTTTTTCCCTGAGGCTCACAGCTGTCGACTTCGGCAATGTAACAGCCAACGGGCGGACCGTAACTCTTTGCCATCACTCTTAAGTGCCACAGGGCTTTCCCGCTTATACTATTCGACAATCGACGTCACAACCCCCTCGCTACTCTTCATTCGCCGGTCGGATGACATGAGAACACCTGCGAACGTAGCGGGTACCACATACAAGGTGCACTATTGTAAAGAAGCTGGGAGGAGGGAAAAAAGGGGGGGGGGGGGGGCAAATTCGCACTCGTCCCTTCGTTTCACACCATGCTCCGGTGGCAAACAACAAGCAGCGCACACTAAGCAAGGGACAGAGGAGGAGGACGAGGCGGAGAGAGCCACTTTTCGACAAGCTCGGCTCGAGCATCAGCCGGCAATGCGGAAAGAAAAAGCCCGGGTTCAAGCTACGGGCGAATACGACCGCGGCGGCGAACATGTGCGCGCTGGCGCCCGGTAGTCGGACGCCGCTTACTCCTCCTGCTGCCACGGGAAAAGAAAAAAAAAAAAAAGTACTCAGAGCAGACAACGACGACGCTGAGAGATCGCGCGGCTCGCGATCTCAGAAGCCGCAGCAGCACGCAGCTGAGGCTGCCGAGATGGGCGCGTAAAGTAAAATACAATAAATTCACCAGCGCCGTCGTTGGTTCCCGCATGTGACGCCAACGCTATCGCTCTACAAAGCAACACAAACGGAGGTCACGGCACCCACGCAGTCGCCACAACTTTAGCGAGAGAGATGTGGCGGGCTTTATTAAATCTCGTATACTATAGTGAGCTGTATTAACACTAAAAAAAAAAAAAAAAAGCCTGCGTTGACCTATTCGCTTTCCCATCGAGAAAAAGCTCAACCTTACGAGACTGTACATACATTACGCGCGCGCTGACCGTGTCAAAAGAAAGCCTGTTGTCCAAGTAAAGCAGAAGCATCTACACATTGTACTGCTGTCAAATACGTTAAGAGGTCCCTCCGCGAACGCGCACAACCACAATCGGGAAAGTAACTGGCCACAAGCGCGCGCGCACACACGCACACACACACACACACACACACACACAGAAAGAAAAAACAGACAAACGCGATTGATCGCAACGGAAGCGTCATCAGACGTCTAGGAAAATGAAGCCGCATCACTCTTTTGGTAACAGGCGAATAGTGCGCGCCTCCCTACACTTGCCGCTTCTATGATATATGTATTTCTTTTCTCCTTGCGAGGCAGCGGCAGTTTACGGGAAACTCCATCTCCGTCGGGACGGCCGGATTCGGGAATCGATCACCGCAGCGGCTTTGGGAAAACCCCTCCCGCGCGCACGCCCGTACACTTACCGTTTATTCTGTGGAGCTTACTATACAAAAGAAATTGCCGCAGCAATACAGCGGCGCCGCAGTCGCCCGCCTACTGTGGTGGGTACAATAAATATATGTAGCACACACGTGGACAACTTATTCGTCCACTCGCGGTTGCAGGCTTTGTCAAGAACGTTGTGATTGCGACGTGCCCATTCTTGAGGCAGTCGTACATTTCTAATCACAAATACTCAGAGAAAAATTCATATCCAACGCAAAATGTTGAACACGAAACGTAACATGTACCGCAGACATGTCGCGAGGAGGAAGAAGCCTAGGCAAATCCATGCTCTAAGCATCAATCCCCGTGCTGACAAGCGCAACACTCGTAGCGCCCATCGATACCAGCTCCGGACTTCCGTTTAGGTACTTATCCCACAAAGAATCGTATTGGCGCAAACGTCACACGCAAAATGATTGCGTCATATAGACACACCGCTGTACGGGGTACACCAATGAGGGGCCCAACTGCTGAAGGCCTTGACTATTTGAGAAAAACATCTATTTTCATTATTTGTTTTCGGTAAAACTGCAGCATGTACAATAAGTAAATTCTTAAAAGCAACGCTATTAATAGGCTTGAATTTTATGTTATTGTCACTACACTATGTTATCAACACTACCTCATCATCAAGATTTCCGGAGGGGCCCGGACCCCTAGGCCACCCCCTCGGTTAGGACGTAGACCTTTCAAACGTATGCACCGCGGAACGTATGCCACGTGCAACGCCACCTACTCAGTGCATCGTAAACAAAGCAAAGAAAACCTTCTGCGATTACGCAAGGCCACTTCACCACACGCCTGCGAACTCCAGGTACAAGAAAAAAAAAATAACAAGGAACGCACGGATGACAATAAAGGAAACAGCGAAACAATCGCTCGGACGGGGAGGCTGCAAAGTTCGAAGGGCGCGTGTCTATTCTGTTCGCCAAGTCATACGCGCCAAGGCATCGAATAATGCCCCTGGAAGATGACCCCCCGCCCGCCACCTCCTCATCCGGCTTCCTCCCGTATGGCGGTGTCTGGCGTGTGGCAGACGACGTGCCGCGCCCTTACGTAACTTGCGTCGCTGGACCGGTCCCACAGCGAAGAGCGCAGGAGCGACGAGACAGCGCGGTGGCGCGCGCTTTCGCCACTCGAGAGGCCCCTGCCACCGGACAAACGAAACAAAACACACTCCCCCACCTTGACGAAAAAGAGAGGAGGGAGAACGATCAGCGCAGGCCGGAGAACGTAAGGTGCAGTGCAACGTAATAACCAGCTACAAGACAGAAAAATGAAAGCAGTGAGAGAGAGAGAGAGAAGGCGGTGCTGGAACGCGTTAAAAAGAGCACTGTGGACGATGACTACCGGGAGACGTGCACACAACCCTTCCTGGAGCAAGGAGTAAAAAACAAAACTATAGAATCCCTGGGCGGCAGTGCCGCTTCCAGTGCAAGGCATGGAGGAGAACGGCGGATGCTTCGGGAAAGCGAAGCAATAAATGCACGCAAGGAAACAAGACGGGAAGAGAGAGAGAGAAAGAGCGCGCCAGTTTCCGAAGGGAAAGGTGCATCGATCCGAGACCCCCGCCAACGCGCTCGCGGCCGGCACCCCGTATTTGGGCGTTCCGGCTGCCATGGCAACCGATGCCGGCGACTAACCCCCCCCCTTTCCCCACGTAATTCTCTCCACCCTCTTCCACGCGTCATCCGAACGCAGCCGCCGCCGGCAAGCCCCGGACGTCCCTGCAACGTCACGACGTCACGTGGTACGCCGTCTCGCACGGCGGCGAGACGGCCGTCCGCCGCCGCCGCCTCCACCCACACTCTCATCTCCCGCTTCTCCGTTCTATCCCGTCGATCCGGAGACCTTTTTTTTTTTATTATTGGTATTATTGCCGCGCCGCCACTCCGGCCTCTTCTCTCGTCCTCTTTGTCTCCGCAGACGGCGCGTTTTCGGTGCCTCTGGCTACCCAAAGATGGCGGCGGCCCCCGGAGCAGAGGCGAACGACCGGCCGGCCGGCCCGGCAGGCGGTTGCGGGCGGCGAAACTTTTTCCTTCAAGTGCCGGATATCGAAAGGGCCGCCGCCGCCCCTTTCCTCCATCCATCCGCTCTGGCCTCGGAGAAGCCGCGCCGAAAACGACGCCGCGTCTGGTCGCCGTCGTCAGCGTTCGTTTTTCCCGGGGTCCGTCTCGGTGCGCGCGTTACGTCATCGATCCGAGCCGCCCGTCACGCGTGCCGCCTCGCTAGAATGCGTCCGCAGTCATAGTCTGCCGACGGCAGCTGCCCCGCTCGAAAAAGCGTGGACTTCGCAAGTTGCGCACTCGTACCGCTTCTCCGGCGTCCGGGGGCTGGAAGGGTCCAAACCACTACATCTTCTTACGCTAATGGGGTTAAGTGCACAGGGAACACTTGCTACGTGTGTAACCCCGAGGAAAGTGTGAGGAACGCAGAAGCACGGGAGAAAGCACGAAAGTCGCTTCCTTCCGCGCTGCAAACGTTCCCGTTGTGTCGCAGACACTTTTTTTTTTACTCAATAGAAAATGATTGATTGATTGTGGTTCGGTTAGGAAAGGACGCTAATTTCTGCAGCCCATGTAGGGAGCACGGCTAAGCGTCCGTGGGGGTGGGGGAAAGGGATAGAGAGAAAGGCCGTAGTGTAGGGCTCCGGAAATTTAGACCACCTGGGGTTCTTTAACGTGCACTGACAACGCAATAGAAAATAGCGTCTTTCAGATTATTCTACAGCATCGACATAAACCGCAGGCCGAACGGTGAAAGGGTAACAGTGAGAGGAGGCAGCTCTTTCCACCACTACACTCCGGCGTTTCAGCAACGGCCTGCCGGCTGCCCGCCGCTCCCAATTCGTCTTCGCATAACAAGTAGCAGCTGTTTCCATCGCCTCCGCCCAGTTAACTCGTGGCACGGGGCAGCGAAGGCGGGCGACCGAGGAAACAGGCGAGGGAGGACCAAGAGGAAGGAATGAGGAGGGATGGGGGGGAGGCACTTCAAAACGGTGAGGGGTCCGATGCCCCCCTCCGGTGGCAAAGCCAGGTGCACGCGACACCTGTCAGGGAGCTGCGGCCTCAAGAAACGGGCCCAAAACTCCGAAACGATGACGACGAGAAGTAGCGACAGGGGAAAAAAAGTAAAAGATAAACAGAGAATCGGCAGACTCACCTTGGAGAGCTTCTCGCCATCGTGGTGCGGCAGAAGTGTCCGCAGCGACTGGAAACCGGCGTTGATGCTCTGCATGCGCCTGCGCTCGTTGCTGTTGGCGATCTCGCGACGAATCCTTTTCTCTTGCTCCATCTGCGTCTTGGGACTCGTCGGGCGGTTGCTGAGACGGCTGCGAAGGGGGACAGACCGACACACCCTCGTTAGACGCTGCGGTCGACACCACACAGAAACGCCAAAAAAACGTCGGCGTTCTACCGCGCGGGAATCGCGTTCAGAAACGAGCAAATGAAAAAAAAAAAAAAAGGTCGCCATCAGGCCTATCTGTCTACGTCGCCGCCGAACGCCCCCACGGCCGCTAGGCGACAAGACAAGCGTCAACAGCTGATCAAACCCTTCCCGCGCGAGCCACTCACACTTTGCTCGAACGACGATTGTCTCCTCTCGGATCAGGGTGACAGCTTCCGGTCATATCGAGCGAACCGCTGTCGAACAATCTCTCGCGCATCCTCCACGCAACGAGAAGCGGCAGTGTCTCCAACGTCGCGTTCGCAGTGGGTCGAACAAAAGGCGGCGCACACCAAAAGAAACGGCGTTTCTCCTGCACCTCTCGTTCGAAGTGATTGGTTACACCTCATCACAGGCATCCGAATCACCCTCGCGCACGTGATGGCGGGGCTTGCGCCAAGCGCGAGATGTCTCCTTGCTTGCTTGTTTTGTTTGTGGTGAGCATAAAATGGAGTCCACCGGGCAACGGTAAGTGGGGACACGAGGGACGCATCGCAAAATAGTGAACCAAGACAACGCCACCTAGAAAAAAAAAAAAAGAGTTCAGGTGGCGTTGACCAAGACCGCGAGCTCCTGTACACTAGAAGCGCCTGCCTTTCTCGCTTCCGAGCCGAAAGCACAAGCGATCGGGCGTAGGCCAGCTTTCTGGTTCACGGCGGGAGACGCAAGCGGGAAAATGGTATGGTTGCAGAAGTGGCGTATTTTCGTCATCATCATTCGCGTCCCCCCCCCCCCCGCCCCCGTCATGGTCACACGGAGACGGGGCTTATCTTTGCTAGGAGGAGAATATGCATACCTTCTGGCGAACTTCTTACAGCTGCGGACTCAAACTCAGGCACGGTGATCGCATTCGATGGAGGTCAAATGCCTGCGGGACCGTGTACAACTGTGCGGTTACAGTGCGCGTTGAAGATGATCGTGGTTCGGTTAAGGACGCTAGTTTCTGCAGCCCATGTAGGGAGCACGGCTAAGCGTCCGTGGGAGTAGGAGAAATGAAGCGAAAGGGATAGGAAGGAAAAGCCGTATTGGAGGGCTCCGGAAATTTTGACCACCTGGGGTTCTTTAACGTGCACTTACAACGCACATTGGCATTTTCGCCTCCATCGAAAATGCGACCGCCGCGGCCGGGGTCGAACCAGCGTTTTTTGGGTGGCAGCTGAGCGCCATAACCACTACACCACCGCGGCGGACCGTTGAAGTACCTCACACTTGGTCGAAATTTCCACTACAGCGTTCCTGTTCTTTACACACTCATTCTCTTCCACACCCCAACCCCTTACACGGACGCTGAGCCGTTCCCCCTACAAGAGCAAACAGCGTCCTTTCTTTAACCAAACAGCACACAAAGACGCTGCCTGTATGTGACAAAGATTGTGCAGAGACGCTGCGACGCGTCCACCAGCGACAGCACAACACTTCTAATACGCAACAAAGCAGCGCAAGGACCATCGGAATAGGAAGTCTACTGGCCGATCAGTGAACATCCATTAACACTAATACAAATCTCTGAGAGAGGCAAAATAAGCCCGGCATGACAACGCAATAATGCTCGCCTTATCAAACGTTCCAGTGTAACCACGCCACAGAGCCTTGAGCTGCAAACAGAAGTGAACGCGAGTGCCATGTCCCTGACAACGCTGGCACGGTAGCTGCTAAGAAAAGGCGAACTATATCGTTGTGCAGAGCCGTTGCCTGCCAGAAGATCAAAAGCCCCCATTACTGGTAGCGCCCTCGGATAAGCATGCTAAGTACATTGGAGGAGCGCGAACTGCTACCTGCTTCACTGTTCATCGGTATTACAACACTCCGAGTATACGGGTGTTCTGCTACTGCGCCCGGATGTGACGGAAGCCCAGATGTGAACAGGGAAAAAGAAACGGGCACTTTTGTGAAAGCAGCTACCTGTGCGCAATAAAAGAAGTCAAAGCAGTTACTCCGAACCACTGCGTTCCGACATCTCTAACAAACCCCGCGTCCCTCCGGAACTCTAAGCGAAGTTAAGCGATCAATTCGATCAATCAAAACGTCCGCACCCATCACAAGCACATATCGGAGGGAACTGTGGCTAACGCGCACCGATCATGCGCAGCACACACATCACGAAAACCATGCAGCTTCACCACGTTTTTTTTTTTTTTGGAAGGGGGGGGGGGGGGGAGTGTACATAAAGCCAGCAAGATAAAAAGCGAGAGCACAGCAGCACTTCTTGCTACCATTCACCGTCGCTAAACTACCGCGCAGTTTTACGTTCCAAAACAGCGATAACATTACGAGGAACTCCGGGTAAGTTCTGACCATCTGTGGGTTTTTTTTTTTTTTTTTTTTTTTTTTACTGCGCGCCATGTCCAGTTCGAACAATGAATTGGCCACGTAGAAGATTGACACCGCCGACTCCCAAAATTGGGTTCGCGAACTCTCAAAATTTGAGTTGCCCACGCCAAAATAAAAAATTGACCTGAATCGCACGACACTTGCATTTCGGGGCCCGCCGATATAGGCGGCAGTTGGACCCGCGTCCCAGGGCTTATCAGCGGCGCCACACTTTAACCTGCTACACGCTACCGCGAACATTTTATAACCTATACCACGGTGGGTTCCCCCAATGCCTCCTTTACTAGATGCCAGTCGCGTGGTCCGAAAACCGTCTTCCGTGCCTTCTCCTTTTCGTCTCCGTGAAAGGCAACGAGCACCGCGTGCGGCGCAAGCATGCAACGTTGAGCATTACCTCCGAGACTGCCGTAACATTAACTGCGGCCTCGGAGGTATTAAGTACGGCACACGGTACAACTTTTGCCAAGCAGACAACAGTTTCCGTAATATCTTTGGTCTTCCTGTTCGAATAAAGAAACAAAATATTGATTTATGGTAAGAAATTTGGAGAAACATGTTCCGCCGGAAGTGTGAAAGGCAACGAGCGCCGGCTCACGGATTTTGGCTGAACTGAGAGAACCGCAGCCGCAATGGGAGAGCGAGCGACGCTTCTGGCATCTACTATAGTAAAGGGGGCATTGGTTCACCGCACAACAGCGTGGCAAGTTCCTTACACGCATCCGTTATCTCAATGCTGCTGACGTCAATGAGTGGGCATACGTGCACGCTCCTCGGCATGCAGGACTATTTCGCGCATCGCGCCATGTACAAACCAGAGCACGACCGCCTAATAGATTCAGAAGCCGGTCGTGCAGTCAAGACGCGAGCATCGAGCTAGGCACCGCGAGCGAACGCCAGGCCAAGGCCACGGGAGGAAGGATGCTAGTGTTTGTTTGCCACCGGACGCATTCTAAAGACTGTGCTTTCACCCACCCCGCTCGAGTCTGATGCCGCTGAATCGACGGAACGTCGAGCGGAGAGGAGCACGCCCCGTCCTTACGCGCTGAGGTAAGCGTCTAGACTCGAAGCATGCTGCAAATATCCGGGCAGTTAGGTACGCACGGACTGCTTCCCGCGGCCGACGCAGCGGTTAAAGATGCTTCTAAGACAAACCGTTCATAACCTGGCTACGCGCCCAAAGTTGTCGGATCTCTCTCCTGCCCCTGCCAATTCGCCGCAGCAGGCAGGCAGCAGCAGTAGTAGAGCGTGTTCGTAAGTTCAGAAAGGACCGCCCGGGTTCAAGGTACACTTTGACGGTGATCAAGGGGTACACCTCGTCCGCTGCATTACACACACAAAAACAGGGACGAAAGCGCCTCTGATTGCGAACTTTCAAGTAGGGACTTTCCCCATTTCGTCAACGAAAAGCAAAAAGCACCCACGGTGAGCGTACAGAAATTCGAGCCACGCTTCTACAGAAACACACATGGTAAATCCCCGTAACACTGGTATTTGTCACACCCAATGGGGTAAACTAAGCTGCATAATTCGACCTGGCGTCCGTACCTGCTACATTTGCCACATCTGGCCGGTTCGGTTCTTTATGGCATACAGCGACAACCCACAGAAGCTAGGCCTCGGTCTGGGTTCGATTCCCGATTAGGCCGAACGAAGCTTTCCTCGACTGCCATGCTATAACTACCCTATCCAGTAGACGTTTCGTTCCCTTACTTTTCGTACTTGCACTACTTTACAGTGTGCACAACGCAAGCTTCTCCCAACGTACAACAATAACAATAAATAAAGTCACTTCTCTCTCAAAGGCCCTCCGCAAACGAAAGCACAAAAGTGCTCTACGACAACACGTGCGCTCCATCCTAGCGTCTCCATTGTCCGAAAAAAAAAAAGACAAAGAAAAAGGGATTCACGCGTTCTCGCTTCTCGCACCATCCTTTTATTCAAATAAACCGAGGTAAAAGTGAGCTCGTCCGCCGCGACAACATCGCGGAAACGCGCAAACTACACACGCGGAGAGACCGCACTCAAAAACCTAGGCATGCAGGAGCGCGAACGTCTGCTACTTCGATTTGTCACGGCGAACGACAGGACAATATTCGCCGGCCGACCACTGCACTCCTCCAGCGGGGAAGAAAAAAAATAAAGAAAAAGAAATGAGGTTTGGCATTCGGTGCGGTCATTCGCGTTCGCCCAGCGACATACGTGACGCAACAGCGCGCGTGTCCACAACGGCGCGCAGTAATCCAGAGAACGCGCCGCACGACGACACGCACCCGGAGTACTGTAAGGAAGGGGGAATGAAAAAAAAAAAAAGGAAAGTGCATTAGCAGAATACATAAAAGTGCGCGTCTCCGTACGTCGCGTCGCGCACTCCGTGACAAGATCATCCGGCGGCACGCCGGTAAAGCATGCCTCGCGCCACGCACACGTGCTGGCAGCGCGCGCGATCCATCCGCGAACGACGACCTGGCGCTTCTCGAAAGAACGCAAGATGAAAAGACGACCCCACCAGAAATGACGAGCCCGAATACGCGAGGCGAGCCCTACGTCACGACGTTACACGCAAAACCACCACCACCACCGCCGCCGCAAACGGCAAAAGAAGTCACTCACGGTCCCTTAGCTACGCATGCTCGGTACGTCCGCGTGGAGATGGAAAAAAAAAATAATAATAAATAAATATCCCGTAGCGGTTGTCGTCGACACGTGGGACGCGCTTCGGAGGCGAGCACGCCAACGAATCGACGAAAAAAGAAAGAATGATGATGAAAAGCAAAATACCGAGAAACTGCGGAAAAACTGCAGGAAGGGAAGGAGGTGGTGGGGGTTTGAAGTCACAGATTGGCGACGCGAAGCCAGAGCACGCGCGTATTTGTGTATGAATGCCGGCCAGCCAGCCAGCCGCCTTTCTCGCTCGTCGCCGAATTCATAACGCAGTCACGAAAAAACTTCCGGCCATGCACGCGAAGGGGAAACGACAAGAGACTCTCTCGCTCGCCCTCGTCACCTCGGCATAATTCACCGTCGCTCCTATAGCGACGGGACCGCGTCAAGAAGGACGAAGAAGAAATTGAAAAAAAAAAATAATAATAACGAAGTGTAACGACGGCCACGCAGACAATGACCAAGGAAGGGCGGCACGAAGCGGACACGAAGTCGACCGACGCAAGCTCCGGAAAGGTAAGAAACCTGCGCGTAGAGGGCTGCAGCGCCAACTCGCACTGGAATGGACAAAGACAACCGAAAAACCCGAGGAGGAGACACGCTTCGTCCCTCAAACCGCGGTTCGTCGTGACCAACGCCGAAAACGCAAGCGACGAGAAGGGTCCAGCCATGAGCCGACGGCGTAGCGAAAGCTGCGCCCGAAACGGCAAAAACGAAATCGCACAAAATAACGCCAGGCTTTTCTCTCTCTTTCTCTTTTCATGGGGCAAGGCTGATTTCCAGCACTCGTCCAATAGAAATCTCGCGCATGATGTTGCTCGAAAAAGAAGAGCAATGGATGGAATATAACAACACTTCCTCCCCCATTAGCCATCTTTCCCCCCCTCCACACACACACTGACTCGCAATATCGCTCTTGCGGTCGTATCCGACGGCCGAAGCAAGCAAAACACTCGCCAAGCTCACGGCAACCGTCACGACCTTCACGGAAACTCGGCAAAGGAGAGCAAAATGAAATATGGAACGCGAACAAAAAAAAAAAAAAAAGGAAAAACATCCACAATGAAGGCAATGGCGCTGAGCGCCGACAGGGACGCGCGCAGTGTACACGAGGAGACAGAACCGGTGGGAAGGCACAAGCCATCGTTCGCTCTCACTGCGTGCCCGCTAATGCTCGCCGAGGTTTGAAGGTGGAGGGGAAACGACAACCCCCGTCGACTCTTGCCGCGGGCAACCAGAGGTGGACCGAGAGACGTAATCGTCTCGGGATGACCAAAGAAAAGAAACAACTGGCCACCACACCGCCGGTCACGGCCGCTTTCGAAAATCCATTGTGTAGAATCCCCCCCCCCCCCCCCCTAAGACTTTATATGTCTTTTCTTTTGTCCTTTCCCAAGCAACAACGACCATACATTTATTCATTACTACATTACGTGGGGGGCGCGAACACTTGTAAAGAGATTCCGCATTTTCGGACACACAAAAATCGGACAAGTTTCACAAGGAGTACGAAAGTGCTGTGTAACATGAAATAGATTGAGCGGCGCTGTCATCCGTTTCTCTCCATCTCTCTCTGATTTGTGGGGTTTAACGTCCCAAAACAACCTCTGATTACGAGAGACGCCGTAGTGAAGGTCTCCGAAAATATAGATCACCTGGGGTTCTTTAACGTGCACTGACATCGCACAGTGCACGGGCCTCAACATTTTGCCTCCATCGAAATGCAGCCGCCGCGGCCGGGATTCGACCCCGCGACCATCGGATCTGCAGCCGAGTGCCATAACCACTAGACCACCGTGGCGGGGCATCCATCTCTCTCTTTCCCATAGCTTGTGGTCTGCCAAGCAAGCCCCTTCCCCATTACGAGTGGCCGCTCGGCTATTATGTGACACAAACGCCAACTTTCTACCGAATTAACGATGGCGCATGAAGCACTAACACCTCTACGCGGCTCACACATCCCATATTACCGATGGGACGCCTCCATTGGCTGTGCCAAACCGATCACGTGTAGTCCCACCGCGCTCCGCGATCAAGTAATGTAACACCGCGCGGCATTCCGACTTCAGTCGTCTCAAGCACGACCAACAGTCACAAGCCGCTGAAACATGCCCAATACCGGCACGCGGACAGACATCGCATTGGTAGCGCATTGCAGCAATGACTGCCGGGCGTTCCGAGACGTAACGGGTTGACGGCGACGTAGAACATTCACTAGACGCTGCAATGGAGGCAACACAACTTCGCTCTTGTGCCTCAGGTATATACATATGTAGTAAATTATATAAGGCATAGATAGCCTTCCAATGCGCGCGCAAGCATACCCTTTTGACAGGTGCGCGAGTCACGTACCACACAGGTTCGCGACCCAGTGTCGCCGACGACGGCACTTCTCTCGCGGTATTCGTAGAGATAAATCACAAAGACTGGTCGTGTAAGCAAGACGCTTAATCTAAAAGCCTCGTATTCTCGCACAGACGACGGGCCAACCGTAAGTTTGAAGTTCGCTCTCCTATGTCCATCCGAATGACACAACCAAAACTTATAATAAACAGCGAGGATCCGATAAGATGAACTGTGCTGCTATACCACGCGGTCTCACAGTACCATGTGGTTTTCCTTATTTCCGAAATATAAACAAACCTGACGCAGTCATGGTCTCGACAGCGCAGGATCCAGAAAGCGCCCGCAACGTCTACGTCGGGCGCCGTTAAAGACGCGCGACCCACACAGAAGCCATTGAGTAAGTGGCGTGCACATATAGCGAGTCACAGAACAGCATTCCCTGGAATCGAGAGCCAATGATGCCTCGAAGTCGCTGATGAACGCCACAAGCAACAGCAAACAGGCGGGCATTACACATGCCGGTTGTAAATGAAACATTAGGAATAACCTGCAACCTCCTCCGTCAGTAAATTCTAACATCTCGCGCTGCCACACAAAAAGGCAGCGCGCCCGAATGCCTCAAGCAAACCACAGCAGGCGTGGGGCAGAATTTTCGCTATCCTCGAAAACACGAAGGAATACCGCCGCACGTTGCACCACACTCATCTTACCGCTTTTACAGCCAGTCATAAACTTCAATGACCGAATTAAAAATTCTAACCGCGTCGCCGGCCGGCGCTCGGCAGCCTTCCATCCTTTCGCGTCAAGTGAAAACCGCATGCGCCGGTCACAGTGGTGACGGGAAAAAAAAAAAAATGAATGAATAAAGATGCCAAACGACGAACGAGAACCAGCGTTCGTCATTCACCGGAGACCTGTAGAGAGAATTGCAACACGAAATGAAATCGCAGACACAGAGAGAAAGATAGAGAGAGATGAGTATTTGTGCTATGCGTCAGGGGCACCGATAACCTATATATGCACACCGTCCGCGCATTGCGAGGGTCCGCTGAAAGCCACGCTTACGCCGAACAGCTGCTGCCGTTGCGGCGCCCTACGAAAGCATGCAATAACACGCAGGACAGCACTACGGGTGGGGGTGAGGGGGGGTAGACAGCTGCCGCAGTAGGAGCGATGGCTGTCAGGGCTGTTTCGCAGGCACTTATCAGCGAAGGGGCCTGTCAAGCACCGTCGGCAGGTGGGGACGCAGCGGGCCATGCGCCTCTACTCGCTCTCACCTGCTCGGGCTGTGCGAGTCAACAATCCAGTCAACAATCCACCACTACTACACCACCGCCGCTACTCCCGACGACCGGGCGGTGTGCGCAGGAAGGGACCCATGGAGGAGGAGAAACGCCCAGCAACGTCCTCGCGCGATGCCTGGCCACGCACCACTTATCTGCCGCTACTAAACACCACTCCATGCTGGAAATGCTAGCCTCGGACAAATATCCACCCCCTCCTTCTCCGCTCTCTCGACGCGGACGATCCCGCTGCTCGACTACCGAGACGATTACGTGTTTGTTCAGGGAAAGAACGCAACAGCTGAGCTCTGCAGGCTGCACGTTATTTAGTCTGTGAATGTTCTACCTGCTCGTTACGTTAACAAACTCGGTTCAACGTCGACTATTAGTTTTCGCGACGAGGAGTTCGAAAAGGACACGTGCACGCCCGTCGACGTCAGAACATTACAGAAACTCGTGAAACCGTGCGGACACGACGGTGGAGAGTGTGAAATGCCGATGTCTCTTGCGGGACACGTAAGCAAAGCAAATCAAAAACGAGAGATTGCACGCAAGCAGCGGCAATGTTGGGCGTGGCAAACATTCGCAGCCAACAGGTCGCTCTTGGACCGAAGTGGCAGCTTTCCGTGTATTTTAACCATAAAAGTATTACTAACGGGACGTTAGCAACTCAAAAAAAAAATGATTTTCTTTTATTTTAGTAATCTAACCCGCGTAGCCGTATCAGCAAATGAACAGAAATTATTATGTAGACGTCTTAGGCAAATATTCGGGAGAGTTGGCACACACGCAAACCATTTGCAGGCAACCAAACAACCTTGCGTAGATGAACACTACGGAAAATTAAAGCTAGCAAACATGCAAGTGGTAGCGGAGACATCTCTAAATGAGCTAGCATTGTCACGGTCTTTAAAAAATGCAGGAATAGGAGACACGACCGCTGTCACATGCGGCATGCGCAGGCTCGAGCGTTTTAGGAGTCATCCCAAGGTGAAACGGAGAAGCCACAACCCTTCAAGCTTTCGAGGGAATGCGGTGCACCGAAGGGATGCTTTGCTCGCGCTCCTGTCAAGCTCGTTACTAGTGTCGCAAATCGCGACAGTGAATAGAAAAGAATACGAACGTCACGAGTGTGTCACAGTGCGAACAACGAACGGAATTACGCACTCCCGTGACATCACGGACCGCTCGCTGTGGGGCACAGCTTGCTGGCTCTACGTCAAAGAAGAGAATGCGCTTTTGTCGTCTCTCGGCGGGGCACCAACCCAAGCAAGCTGGACAGGACAGATTACTACACTACTAGCTGCAAAAGAAAGGGGTGACCTTGCGTACATCCAAGCGCCGAAGGAAGAATAAAGCAACGTAACCCAGATATGAGAACTAACAGCTTGACACACTCAAATAACTCATCCTGAGTATGGATTAACCAGGCGCAAATTCTAACTTTCCTGTCCTCGCCTGTCTCAATTATCCAAGGCTGTGACTGTAAGCGTGCGTCTCCGGGCATCAGACTGCCGAAAGGCAATTCATCTGTCAGATGATAGTGCCAACACCAGTGGGTTCTACCATTGCTGGCTCTGGTGCTGTAAGGCACACCATGCAGACTAAAGAGGTCGTCATCATTTGCCCATCATGTGACTGATTGAATCGAGCGTTCTTTCACGATATTCTAACCTTGGGGCCAGAATCTCGACCGCGAAACCAGCGAAAGACGCCCAATGTTTGAGAATTGCACTGACACAGTTGAAAAATTCGCTCCCCTTTCTGGATACTTCCGTTAGAGTAAAGCGCTTCTATAGATTTCGTCACAAACGTTACGGCTAGCCACTTCCGTGATTCAAAGTAAGTGGGGCAGAAAGTTTCTGTTCTGATTTTCTCCCTTCCAGAACCGGCGAATTCCTAGAAAGCGTGTACTCGCAAGGTAGAGACGTCCGGAGAGAGAGAGAGAGAGAGAGAGATGGAGGCGGCGGCTACCTTTATAAGATAAGCGCTGCTTACAAAATGAGCGTACGCGCGCAGTAGCCTTTCCTTTATAACGACTCTAGCACGAAGTATCGTGTCACGGTCGCTGAAACACTCGCTCCAGCAATCGTGAATTTACGACGCAGTTATTACCCCAAAGTTGCCACTCGGAAAACTACAACAGGGGGCAGTATTATAACGTCGCTTTTCGTCCACTCACTACACGCCAGCCCTCTCTCTCTCTCTCGTTTTACAAGCCTCGGGGAAATGCAGGGTCCTCCATGCAATTTGTGTAGGGGCCGTTTATATAGCGTCTTTAGAAAAGCAGGCAGTCGGCAAAGCAGTCGGAAAAGCAGTCGGCAACCGTGCGAGAACAGGAGAAGCGGATGCAGGAGTGGCCGTGACGACTAGATAACGGCAGAGAGGCGGTTGTAAGAGAAACATCTCTTCGATAAAGGGCGCTACTTCGACACATGCGGCTCAGCTGAGCTTCGCCACCAGCAGCGGTTTTCCACCGCGCAACGCTTCGTTCACACTCACGTCGGCAATCCCTTATCACCTCCTCCCAATGTCTCAGAAAACGTGTCCCCCTCCCCGAGAGAGAGGCGCCGTACGCTATCATTCAGAGAAGAAAAAAAAAAAAAAGGCGCGTCCTTGATCCACATTCGTGAGACACTTCTTTCATTTCCTTCTGTGTTGTTTCCTTCTTTTTTTTTTCTTTTCATCCAGGTAGAACATCGTCCCGAGTGGCCTTCCCTTACAGCGCGACAGCGTTCCGTTTCCTTGTCGCGTACGTTACGTAACGCGAAGAACGGGACCGTCTCCGACTCGTCCCGGTTAAGCCATGGAGGTAAACAGGAAAGGAAACTAGAGTGGTCAGGTAGACAGAATCCGCACTGAAATGGGGTGAGAAACAGAATCGCAAATGTAAATAACCTGCTTCTTAGAACTGAGCAAGGCGTCCTAAGGGCAGGTGGCAAACAGATGACGCATAAATGCATACAACCTTCAGAAACTGACCTTTCCAGCCATCGAACGGTTGTGTACAACACATTGACGTTGACTAAACTCCGTGTTCCTCTCAAACTAGCTATGTTTCAAGCAAAATTCTCCGACAACATACGCGTTGCATTATCTTTTTGTAACCAGCTGTGCACATTACTCAACTGAAGCGAAGTTATAGAGTTCAGCGTTACTTAAGAACTGAGAGCTTTCACAAATTCTATGGCTGACTCGATGTGAGCTAGAAGCTGGGTTAACATTTTTTTTTTTTTCCGTGATGACAAAAGCAGTAATACTAAAAATTGATCAAGATACGGCTGTGGGAGGCGTGCATACACACCTCGTTCCGCCTATATGTCACAGTAACAACGACGTAAAAGCACAAACACAGTTGAAGCAGCGCCATCAACACTCGCACCGAATACGTCAATTCAAATTTTAGCGCGTCACAAATTTCGCAAAACAGCGGGAACACAGCAGCTGTCTAGCGAACCGGCAACAAAGCCCGATATCCGGCTAGCATCAGCTGACAACCGCGCGAGCATTCGCACGATCTCGAGGCCCTCTCACAGGCGGGAGGCCTCGAAGACGCGGGCGGCCGCGTGGCGTCAGATGCAAGGGGGTGTGGGGGATGCACCACGCGTAGCCCGCGAAAACCGACCGACCGGACGCACCGCCGGCTGGCCGGCCGGCAGACCGAGCCGCCATAAAAAGCCACCGCGGCGCGTCGTCGCAGCTGATTCGGGGCAAGAGCGAGAGGGCGAAGGAAGCAGCGACGCGACGGAAAGGCGGGAAAGGGACCACCGGCGAGCGAGGAAGGGGAGCGGGCCGCGTCGCCGGTCCACAGCTGCTGCTCCCTGGATGCGAGCCAGCGAGGAAGACGGCCCACACCAGCGCCGCCATTACCCGGCGGCGTCAGCGGGCAGCAGCGACGCAGCAGCACGCACGCACCGCCGCTTGGCCGCGCCAGCCAAGCCAAGTCACACAAAGACCCCAGCCAGCCGCGTCGCGCCCGTCGCCGGCGGCGGCGCGCTGGGGTCCCGCGTCTGGTTCGAAAAAAAACGCGCTCGAAATGCGGCCGCTCGGCGGTCAGACGCGCCTCGTAGAGGAGCGCACGAAGGGCTTTGCGAAGCACGCACAGTACACAACACTGCTGCCGAAACGTGCACGGCAAAGCGAGGCACAAGGGAGAAGAGGCCTCGTGCATAGCGTCCACCACGTGGTGCAGCAGCTGGTACACGCCTGCTTCGCGCGGTCGCAGTTGTGCGCGAAACACGTTATACGTAATACAAAAGTGCGCAATAAGAAGTAACAGCGCCCCTCATAAAAGAAAATGCAGTAATAAATGAACGCACATGACGAGAATATCACACGAACATCGATAGCACTCGCGATCACCTAGCCGGCGCGCCCGTTTAAAGGGCCGCGGAGGGAGTCAGCTGAGCGCGCAAATTTTGAAAAAATAACAGTTCCGCCTTGAGACGAACGTACACGAAATTTGAGCGTGGAAGAACGCATGCAAGCGGAAGGATTTCGTGGAGCCAATCGAACGATCACGGCGTTCAGCGGCATCGTCAACGTGCGAGCCGCCGCACGAGGGGCCTGTTCGAACAGCTGGCTCGGGACGACGCAGCCGCGGCGCAAACAGCTGCTGGCTTGCCGGCGACGCCCGACATCGTGGAACGAGGCGTCGCAGCGACGCAAAAAGCCCGCCGCGTGCGAAGCGTTCAAAACACAGCGAAACTTGAAGGAACCGGGAGTGGCGGCGTCGAGCACGCGAGAAGCGCACCGCCGAGCGCCGGGAGAAACGTCACACCCTTACCTGACCAGGCTGCCGATCACTTCTTCTTCTTGCCGACGAAAATCGTTGAATATCCGCCGTTTTTCCGAGCTCCGATGGTATAACGCCATCACCCGGTGGCACGTATCCACAAAAACAGGTGTAATCTGGTTGATCTCCCGCACCAAATCGAAAAATCCGCCGCTGCTATTTACAAAGGCGCCTCCGCTTGATTCACCGAATGGCTACCTTTGGCGGGAAACGCGGCGAGCGTGCGAGAGTGTATCCTTCCGCGGCCCGGCGAAAATGCGACATTCAAGAAGAGCGCTATACTACCACAAATTACATCTAAAAACTTGAAACAAGCATCGATTATTGCGCTAATTTGCACAGATAGTCAAGTGAGCAACGCATTTCTGCAAAACCGGCAGAACTACTTTCTTGAGCGCACTCTGTTTGCTGCCTTGCATGTCTATCAGCTGTCGAGCTGGCAGGAACACGCTTTCAGCTGAGACCCCGTCTTGAGAGAACTGCCACACCGGTTCGCGCATTCTTGTTTTAAAAGCAATCGAAATTTTATTCAAACACAGCTGAAATTTTACATAAAATTTATGGCGGCGTTTCCTTTTAACATTCATTAGTTATAATGATTTGCATTAGTATTAAATAAAAAATTCAAATGTTTTCTTTTATTCTAACTCCATTTTCTCTATAGTAAGCTACTACGTCGGGAATTCCGGCCGACCAATAGGAGGAGAGTCACGTGACTGAGGAGTCGTTACGTCAATCAATAGTGGCGGGAACCGCCGCATCTGTTTTTGCGTTGTTCAAATGATTTCTTTCTCCCTCTCCGCGTCTCCTCTCCCTTTCTCTCTCGGTCTCTCTCGCTCGCCTCTTTCATTTGCTCCTTCCTGCGTTCGCCGCTCACTCCTCCCTAGGCCGTTCTTGTGGTGCGCTTCGCGTCTGTAGGGAGATTGCCGACGCTTTGGGGCCTTCTCCTTTCTTTGGTCGCCGTTCTTATTCACCTCGTGGGCTGCCGTGCGCCTGTTCCATGCGGCGTGAAGTCTGACTTCGTATTCCGTACAGGTGTGCCGGAAGGGAAGGGAAGATTGTGCGGACGAGTAGGGTTCGGCTCCACCGCGAGAACGATGCGAATTGTTCGATGCGCTTTTGCGTGGCGGAGGGCCGCTCTCAACTTCCGCGGCACTTTCCGATCCGAGTTTTTCCCGGAAGTTCGGCTCTCCAGTCGACTGCGCATCTGCACTTCATACCAAACGGTTGCTGATGTGTCTGAAAAGCCGACTTAACGTGTTGATTTGAGGCTGTCGTCTTCCCCTCCTTCCAGAACTAAAAAAATATTTTTCACTTTGGCCATCAGGGGCGGTAGTTTATCGCCGCTTAGGTGGTAGCAAAAACGTGGGCTAATGCTCCCCAATTAATTCCTTCGTGCTGCTATATCTACCTTTCATTGACGCTGGTGGGTGTCCAGTTGACTATGCTGCTTTTCCTTTTTCAGTTTATCGTTCGATGTCTGCGCTTCCAGTGCAGGTAGACATCCCTGTATCGTTTACTGCAACAAAACCACGAAATAGCAATTAACTTAATTCGCAAGTGGTGTGTTCTCTCTCTATCCCTCTATTTCATTTGTGATTCATTGCGCACGCGGTACGGGTGGAAAAACTTGTTAGAGTTTTACTGCTGGGTACCCGAGCGGCTACGCGTACGCACGTGCTTGCGTTCCTTTGTATTCTCTCCGCGGGCATACAACAAAATAACGCAGCTCCCATAGCACTTGGGGATCCCAACACTATAACTCAGTGTTAATACGGAGTCTTATACTGATTTCACATGGGCACTTCGAACCGACGGTCCCTGTACTCAAAAGTCATGTTTGAGCTGGCACAGGGGCGGTTTCGATGGCCGTCGAGTCGATAGTCTGTATATCAGCTCCTGCCCCGCCACGGTGGTCTAGTGGCTATGGTACTGGGCTGCTGATCCGAAGGTCGCGGGATCGAATCCCGGCCGCGACGGCTGCATTTCGATGGAGGCGAAATGCGGCCCGTGTGCTGTGCGATGTCAGTGCACGTTAAAGAACCCCAGGTGGTCAAAATTTCCGGAGCCCTCCGTTACGGCGTCTCTGATAATCAGAACTGGTTTTCGGACGTTAAACCCCACAAAACAACAAAAATATATCAGCTCCGATAGACTATCGACTCGACGGCCATCGAAACCGCCCGTGTAGCAGCTCAAGCATGACTTTTGAGTCGATGGACCGTCAGTTCGGAGGCCTTCGAAGCGCCCGTGTGACACCAGTATTAGTGTTGGCGTCCCCAGACGATCGTGGGGCCGCGTTCTTTTGTTGTTTCCCTACCCCCAGGGCAAGTACGAAAGAGCCACGTGCCTACGAAAACTCGATGAACAAATCGCAAAATACGATTTAGAACAGGGAATGTCGCAGGAGCCAACGTTTCGACAAGCGGACTTGTCTTCGTCAGGGCGGCAACTGCCTTCTCCAGCGTTCGTTTATGTACGCCTTTGCACACCCTCCCCCGTCCTCAGAAGGAGAGGAGAAGAAGAGCAGCACGTGCGAACAATAACAAAAAAAAGGGGGGGAGGGAGGGGGGTTGGGTGCAGGGGTAGTTCGGTGACAGGTGTTAGCGTGACTAATATAAGGGGCAAGAGCGAAAGCTTCCAAAGAATCCGCTCCTTGTACATATCTTGCAAATGCATTGTGTGCACAGTGCCAGAAAGCAGGACGAGAAAAGGAACACACCCTCGGAACAGAAGTTGCTCCTATGGCATGTGCCCCCTCTCCATTCCACACCACCTGCGCCGCACCAACAGTGCATTTCACTGAAAGCTTGTGGCTAAAAATATAACTACACTGTTTAACGCCGTTGTTCTCGTCCAACTGGATGGGGGCTCCGCACCTGAAAGTAGACTTTCTGGGAGAAACACTGTTAGCTTGTGTATACCTTAACCTTTTATCGTCTTTGTTAACCCCCCACCGTATCTAATGGACTCAAGGGTTCCCTTTGAAAGGTTTATGCCTGTCGGCTGGAGAGTACTGAACCTGTATATGAGATAAGATTCCCTGTATCCACATAAGGCCTACGCAAAGCGGTTCGGGTATCCAGCACTGAAACTCTCTATTAACATGTTCCTTTTAGCGGCAAGCTTCACGATTCCTGAAATTTGCGATTGTGTTCCGGCACTCTGATGCACTTGCCACCAGCCTGCTTGTTTCCACGTCTAAGCCGAACAAAGCGAAGCATTTAGTCTCTCACGGCCTTTGTCCTCAGCAGCGTGTTTCGAACGCGCGCCGTCCCCGTGAGCGATGATGTCTTTGAGAAGGGAGCGGGGCGACGGTGAAACAGCGCCGCCCAGGCAAACTGCAAAGGAAAGATAAGGAACTTCCGTCCCCATAAGCGAAGGTCCCTTTTATTCCCGTTCTTCTTCCCGCTCGCACATTCGTTCTCCTGATTGTTTTTCCCTGCTCTCCCGCTTATGGTTGCGCCGACCTACATAGCGCTCTTGTTGCTGCCGCTGTGCTCCGTCGTGCGCTCTTATATTGTTGTGGATTGGCTTCGGCTCGGCCAGCGGTTCAGATAACGCGCTGTCGTTTCTCTAGAGTGCACGAATAACGATTTGCAGTGATGGCCTAGCTCCTCCGCGTTGCCCACGCCGGAAGGACCCGCGGCGCAGCGAATGCCGAACCTCGGCGCGTCTGCTTTCACTGTGATGGCTTCGTGGCACGACTTCGACGATCTTTTTCCTTGGTTCCAGCGCGTGTTTTGCATCGCGTTTATTTGTCCAAATAGAAGAATACCCGGTTCTGCTTTCTCGCTGTATTGCTTCTCGATGGAAGCACACTGATTGGTTCTTGTAGAGGTCCAGTATAGCGTTGTCCCGTGTGTAGCTGTATCCACATCAGGTTCTCTGTTCGCTGTGCAATCAGTAGACGAACATCTCCAGCAGACGACGTCCACTGTCTTTCGTTTCCGGGCGAGCCATCTTCGTTCATTACTAAGTCAAGCGTCTCGCTTCTCCTAAATAATAGTTATGGTGGCTAGTTCGAGAATAGCTGTAAGAAAGCAGCGTGATCCGAATCCTTGATCGAGTCGGAAAGTCGACTAACCGCGCACTGAGGGGAGCACCAAAGAAATAAATCCGCCTTCTTTGTGATTAATATATGGAAGTTTACTTACACGAGGTTCACCCAGCAGTAGATTTAGCAAGGTTAGAGTTTGGGCTAGCTGGTTCAAACATGAGGAGTAAGATGACACCGAGTCACCAACGATTGGAACTTTCTTGTTATTGTAGTTGTACCATCTGCACATTAGTCAGCATTAAGCAGTGGACTATAGACGTATAAAACGAAATGCGGCCAGAAATTCGGGGTCCTAAGGTAGGCGGTCCTGGTGTACAGATGCTCGGGGGAGGGGAGAAGAGGCGAGTGCACCCTTGTCCACCCACAGCTGACGACCCTGGTTTCCTAAGCAAAAAATTACTTCGATTGAACTTTAACGCTGCCGACACCCAGCTGCACTAATTATGAGGGACATGTCTTCCGGTTGTCGGATTCGGACAGCCTTGTTGAGCTGTCTTATTACACAAATCCCTATACTATCCTTCCCCCCTTTCCCTTCATTTTACTCCTCCCTCAGCTCTGCGCTCGACAGCACTGCGTCGGTCGTCCTTAGAGAGTCCGCTTCCGGTGCGGGAGGTACAGGGTTCGATAGCCCGTGCCTATACGAGCACCCGCCGGTTTTGGTAATGGGATGAGCAGAACCCTATCCTGGCACTCAGTTGTGTGAGAAATCTCCCGCCTAGAGATGGTAGCCGCTTCTTTTCCACTCTCATCTTTCCCTCCCCCTGTGAGTGTTTCGGTTACCGTTTACTGGGAACCGCGCACTCCGAACCGAATTTGTTTTCCAAGTGTAAAGGACGGCGGTCACGGTAGTCCGGTATGATCGAGTATGTGCTGAAGAATGCGCACAGCCACGTAGCGAACATGCGGGGCAGATGGCGACCGTTGTTGGAATTTGTTGTGCATCTGGGAACAGGGTAGCCGGCAATTGGGAACCGGCTTGACAGGTGTTTGACAGCCCCAGGGAGACGTGTAGTTCGGGCAGCCTGTCGAGGAATGACTGTAGTCACCAGCTGGTTAAGATTGGGTTTAGCATCATCTTAGACTACCCTGGCTGGGGTTTGGCACCATCCCTTCCCATGGAGCGTCTTTGTTAAGAGCACGTGCGAGCAAGGGGCAGAGTGGAGGCCAAGGTTATTGTTCACGGGTTTAAGTCAGCGGGGACCTTTCATTGCTGTGTTCTTTTTGTTTCCAGTGTGGATGGTTGTTTCTGTACATTTCCACGTTCCTTTCCGTGTGCAAGTTGGTATGCGGGGTTCTGTTTGTTTGATGTCTGTATGTTGCAAGGGCTTTGGCACTGACCTCTCCCTCCTACGCCAAGTGTGCAGTAAAAGGAGAGGGGGATGTAGGAGGAGTGCTCAGTGTGAAAGCTTGTGATTTTCTGTCAGGGATTCAGGGGCGGATCAACCAGTGTTTATAAGGTGGCCCCTCGTCCCTGTCAGGGAGGTTGGAAGAGAGGTGGTCGGAAGGAAGAAGGCTGATGGTTTGTGAGGACGGAGCGGATAGCGCTAGAGAGCACGTCTACCACGAGTCCGGGTGGTGGTTCTGGTCGCAGCAGCACTGGTCGGCTCTGCCGAATGGAAGCGATCGTTCCACCTAAGTCCTACCAACCGAGGCTAGGGACCACGGAGAGTGCTAGAGAGGACATCTAGTACGAGTCCGGGTGGTGATTCTGGTCGCAGGAGTGGCGCTATGCACTGGTAGGCTCTGCCGAATTGAAGCGACGGTCCCATGTAAGTCCTACAACCGAGGCTACTGTCTGTAAATAGGTGTATACTGTCTTGTATATAAAGTCAAGTTGTGTTTGTGTGAGAAAAAGTCTGGTCTCCATCCTTCAAGTAGAGACAACGCAACTTCGGACAGGCAGTAGGGAGAAGACTTCCACCCATCCTTCTTCACAGCAGCAACGTCAGCTGGGAGAGCTCGGCTCCACGAGGAAGTGAAGAAGTAGAATGAAGGAGAAGGTGTTAACTGAGTACAAGTTCACTACACCAAATCACCCTACCTTCTCCTTTCCCAAAATTACTCCAAGGAACCTCTCTCTGTCGCCATTACTGCTTCCAGTTTCGAAATGTATGTTGTCGTGGACTCGTGTCGCCATCAGGCAGGGAGCAGCCGTAGGCCAGGTGAGAAGAGTACGAGGAGCGTTGGGAGTGAAAATATTTACAACGTTAATTTACATCATTCTTGGGTAGCTGATTGCCGAATTCTCTGCTGCCGGGTGTTCTCCAGATAGCCCGCTTTCCCTAGGACGTCTTCTAGGGAAGAATCCTTTGAGGTTTCCCCTCCGATCCAATGTCGAAGGTCCGAAGGGTGGAGGGGGGGAAGAGAGAGAGAGAAGGTGATGCATCGCTCTTATCAACTGCGCCGTGGCAACCCTTCTCGCAGCACGTGAAGGCAGCGGGACTCTTTCGGGTAAAGAATGCGGTCATCCCCTGCTGAGGTAATGGTGAAGTGGATACCAGAGCTCCCCTCCTTTCCCTCTTTTCGGTCGCGAGAACTTCGTCAATGAGCTTCTGGTGGCGCCGCCTCATCTCCGGCATTTGGGTAGCAACATTGTACCACTTCATTATGCATGTTACCGACCAGCCCCGTTCAGTACCTTCCCGCAGTGCTGTATTTCCCCTGTGCGGACATCTAGGACATTCGTGTCTCTCTCTTTTTTCTGTCTTTTTTATTTCATAGTTTAGTGGTGGTACAAACAAGTTGATCGCTACTGAAGATAACCAGAAATAGATGGTTGTGAAGGCAAGCTGTGGATATTGCCCCTGTCCCAAGAATTTTGGGGAGGACGCCGCCGGGAACAACCAGTGCACGGCCGCGCTGAGCGACGCCGACAGAGGGCGCAATCCATCCGTGAGAGCGGGCACCACCCTACAGGAAGCCTTGGGTTTTAGGGCGAACAACGGGAAGCTGAACATAGCCGCAATGGACCACTTGCATAAGTACGACTGCGCATGCGCCAGAGCCGGCGTCGTCTGCTTGGTTGGAAAACAAACGGGCTGCGAGCGCGACGTGACTCACGCCTCAAGGGTTCACGCACCTAATATGCCTGAAAATGCGTAGTTTTCGTCACCAGTAACTATTTCGATAGAAAGAGAAAGTAGCAATTTCTCCTAAATTCCTCTCGCGATTGTTACTGCAAAGAGAAAAGTGCGTGGACTGCAGTGGTGAAGCGATCGAGGCATGCGATGGTATCCAACCGCGTTGTGTTATCTGTGGCGCGCACTTTGTCAGCGGAAAGCACGATGAAACCTTTAGTGTTCACTTTCTTTTTATAGGGATCGACTGCGCGTGCAAATCTAACTCGATTTGCAAACGAGCTACGAGCCTATTGCAGTTGTGATAAACAGTTCATGACACCAATACCGGACTCGTAAACGAGAACATATACATCTGGATATTGATAAATGTTAGTGTTAGGCATTCCGTGCCATAACCACGATGTGAGTTTTGAGACAGGCCGCATTGCGGGAAAATCGATACAGATTAATTTTCACAGAATGTTCTTTATGTTGTATCAAGTGCGTGGGCATTTTAGCTTTTCGCGCCCATCGAAATACACATCGCCCGTCGGGCATCGATATTGTTAGCAGCACAACGAATTACCTGCTAAGCTAGCACGTACTTCCGTGTAAAATTGCAAGTTATCACACATTTGTATTGACCAGTGTCGCCACTTTCGCGAATCATGTTGTCACCAGCTGATGGCTGACTTGAAGGAGGCCGCCCGCTTGTAAAGCCACAAATATAGGACTGCTGTGTTTCCGTTAAGCCTAAAGTTCCTAACGTAACCTTCTTTTTCCAAAACCTACCCGCAGTGCGCCCTACAAACGAACCAAATGCCGGTGTGCGGAGAGCGTCGTGCGTTGTTGCTCGCGCTCCGACACCCCCAGAAGACAGTCGTACGACCCGCTTGGGAAACCGGCAAGGGAATGAAGACCTCTAATCAGGTTTAGGTAGAGGTAGTACCATTGCATTAAGGGAAAAACAAAGCATCGAGGCATTCACAAAACGTGACGAAAGCTCGTCATGCGTGGTGCCGCCGTATGTAAGCAAGGCTGGAGCACGGTTTGTTTTCCAACCAGGCGGCGTTTCGAGTTTTTCGCGCTAGGTGGCGCTCCGACTTTTGCAAGTGGTCCATTGAAATAAGTAAGAGACGGTTAGAATACTGGTGGCAGAAAACTAAAGAGAACGGACAAAACTAATTATAGGGAAAAATATGGACTTTCTGACATAAGGGGCAGGAAACTGGGCTATGAATTTCCGTTTTTGCTATAGTATGATCGATTTGATAGAAGTAAATTTAAAAGACATGAGGAAAATTTGAAGAAAGAGAAAAAAAAAAGTTCTACGAGCCTGGTGGTGCACGTCACTAGAGCACTGCACGGGCCGGCTTTTTGCGGCCCGGGCCCGGCCCGGCCCGAAAACGCCGAGCTCCGGCCCGCCCGAGCCCGGCCCGGTGTTTTTAAATACGGCCCGTACCCGGCCCGGGCCCGAAAGGTTTAGGCCCGGCCCGACCCGGCCCGGCCCGGCCCAATTCAACCAATTATTCTTTGAGCATAAACAAGGCACTGTCCAATCTTCTCCTATATGGAAGATACCAGCCGCACTCAAGATACTTTCCGGAGAGTGTTGTGAAAACATATGACAGTGTCACGATTTTCACTGGTACTGTGTTTACCTTCGGTTAATTACACCTGTAACACTTTAGCGAAAGAATTGCAGGGAGTTATATGAGGAGGCATAGCTGGCTGTCTCATGCACGCAGTGCTAACGGTGCAATGTTATTATTTCTTTTCAAAGAACGACTACGTCATACAACGCCAACCTAAAGTGGGAAAACGGCGGACATTTATAATTGGCTTTACTATAATTGCTGGGACTATTGAGTAAATAGCGCAGAACTTATCCTCCAAACTTCGTTTATTGCGCAATGCAACGAGAGGGAGAAAAAAATGCGCTCTAACTACTCGTGGGAGGATTCGCCAGGCTGAGTAGCGTTATTAAACCTGTCGTTTCGGCTCCTCGGTAGGCAACTGTCTCCAACGTAGGCTACATTTTCATGCTACAAAGAAGGGAGTCCTCTCCCGCACCTTTGTTCGCCGAACCACCGCCACCGCAGTGCTATAGATCTGTCAAAGCAAGCCACACACGTTAGCGAACGACATACCGTCCTCGCTATTCGCTGTAGATGCCTATCTCGTCGCCTTTGTTTGACCGTCCTCGGTCATTGAAAGTGTTATACTTTAAATCAAGACCGGACTAAGGGCTTCCGAAATAGCTGCTTATTAGAGCGCCCAACTGAATTAGCCGCTGGCTTCTTAAGCGCTCCACGTCGAACGCGGCGGGTCTGGTGTCCGGAGCGTGATCCCATGCAATGACTGCAATCGGGAGAGCTCGTTGTCGCCGAGGACCAGAGACCTCGGTGCAAACAGGGGAGCGAAGTCTGACTGTCTGTGGCTCGCAGTCGTGGTTGTAGTCTTGCAGCTGGCGGCTGTGACGGTGGAGGCGACGTGTGCCAGAAAGGAAAAAGCGGTGACTACGATGGGCAGCAAAAGGCGGAGAGTAGAGGAAAAGCAAACTTCTGAGAGGGGTAGCGCCCACGTGGAAGGACATTTCACGCGGATCTCGCATATTCTATTGCTTCACTAAAGGCTTCATTTCAGAAGGTGTCAACTGCTCCGTCAATAAAATAAGTTATGTGTTCCATCATATGAATGAACTTGGGCCCTTCTGCTTTTGTTTCAATATGTAGGGTGTCAAGCATCTCAAGTGCGGCACAGAATACTTAGTCTATGCCTCTGTATATAGCTTCCGCAAAACCTGTATTACCCACTATAATCAACTTATGTTAGCGCACGCACCGAGCTAGCCGCGCCATGATTTTGGATCGTGGTACACTTAACACGCGACGGTGATACCGCAGCCGATAAAAGTAAACGAAAAAGTAGCGCACATGTCGCACACCAACTTAGCGATTCTGGCTAACAAATTCTACTCGTGCCGGGGAAACCCTACTTGCTTACCACAAGCATTGAGGTCATTGACGCTTTGGTCCACGGAGCAGTGAGAACTCTACGAACGGGAATCGCTGGGTGCCCATGCTACGCACGTCCCGAGGTTTCACAGCAGGGGAGCTGCCATACGTTTTTTTTTTTTTTTTTTTTTTTACTAGAGGTGGGGTTCATGTCTCCCGTTTTCATGTGTGTTCCTTAACCGCTAAAATCTAATAGCGGCAGAAGTTCGAAGGCAGATGGAAGCTTGAAGGGATGAAAATTCGTCCACATGGGGTGTCTCTGGAGCCCTTAGATATTTGTGCGGTAAAGGGTGCCAATACACACGCCCGTTACAAAGTGCACTGCAGTAAATCATATTGATTATCACCTTCCTTAGGTGCTTGCTCACTTCTGTCTCGGGAGCGCGTCCACGTTTTTGAGCGCCACGAGAACACTTGTGCTCCGACGAATGACGAAACTTATGAATTACTGACGAAGTGTGACGAAGACAAAGGTGGCCGTGGGAATCAGCAAATGCACACTCGATGTGATGAGAATCCGAGTTAAAGGCTAGTTCTGAATTTCTAATTGCCAAATCATAAATATTTGCAACTGCCTTGCTAGCACAAAAATCAGCAACATCTGCGTGGATCGGCGACCCTGTGACAGGAGTCACTTCTCTTCTTGCGCTTAAACTGCAGGAAAAACAGCTCCTCAAGTCTTAATGACTTACGAGTCGCGTTGACCAGTCTACAAAGTCACGAAGGCGGAAGCAGGCGAGGCGGGCATGGGAGCGTAGCTGCATGCTCGAAATGTTTCCCATGATACCCATGAGTGCATCTTATATGCACTAATCTGGGCAGTGTACCGTTGCTTCGCGCTTCTCGCAGTGCTGCCTTTCAGTGCACGCTAATGCACTTCAGGTGGTCTAAATTGCCCGGAGACTTCCACTACGGCGTCTCACATAGCCTGACTAGGTTCGGGACGTTAAATCCCAAGAAACAACAAAACCAAAAAGCATACACGCGCCATTACCGACACGTATGAGAACCGGGCCTGATTCGGGCCTGACCCAGGCCCGGGCCCGGCCCGGGCCCGAAGCTCATGGGCCCGAGCCCGGCCCGGGCCCGATTTAACAATTACTTACCCGGCCCGACCCGGCCCGCGGGCCGGGCCGGGCCCGGGCTTTCGGGCCGGCCCGGGCCCGTGCAGTGCTCTACACGTCACCGCCCCGTTACAAAGGGGACGCTCATAGCATCCACCCATCCATCCCAGCGGAATGCGTCACGCCATCCATGCAGGGGACGTCACGATCTGGACGCGCTCCGGCAACCTACTACCTAGGCCAGATAGAGGAAGCCCTCCGAACCACCGTCGTAGAACAGATTGGGCGCAGGTGAGGTGTTGAGTGTTCTTTTCCTACACCAAACCAGAATTTCTTGCAGAAATAAAGCGTCCGGCAATGCATCCCTCAACATGAAACTCACCAGAAAACCAATTCAGGAGGTCCAAACCATCCGCATTCTTGGGGACCCCTTCAACAGTCGAGTCAACAGATCATTCACCAAACACCGCTTCCTTCGAACAGGGCTCCATAACACAGCATCGGAATTTATTCGAGCCCACCACACCAGTGAAGTCATGCGCCTGGTCATCACTAAAACAGGGCGAAAAACACTGTCGCAACTTGACATCGAAACCGGCACTCAGAGGAGAGTGAAACAACGTATGTCACACGAGTGGACACAGGATGTCATCACCAAACCACTACCGCGCAACATGCACCCACAGTTTCACAGACACCGGCGACGGGCCTGGGACAAGTGTTGTGACGCATATTTGGACATCGAGGGTGCCTTTTTTGTCGATGCGGCTGGACCAGTCTGTGACAAGTACACAGCATCCGTCATTCACCAAGCAAAACATCATTACCTATCGGCCCCAGAAGCAACTAGCACGGAAGAAGCAAGAATTTTTTCGTCCCCCGAAACGCTGGATCCGCCTTCGTTCTCATGGACTCGCAAGCAGCCCACGGCAATTCCTGCAAAAGCCACGTCGGACCTATTGCGCACCGAATCCTCACATAGCTACCGTCCCGACGCTCAGAGTGGAAACAGCTCATGTGGATACCCGGCCACTGTGGAGTTTGAGGCAACGAGCTCGCTCACGCCTCGGCCTGAGAATTACTCTTGCGGACCACCGACTCCGGCCTCATCGCACATTCACTCATCTGCGCATATGGACCCACTTCTTACATACACTGACATTCTTCAACACTAAAGACTGGAAAGACAGAAATTTCCACCCCCTGGGACCCAAACTCACTAAGGAATCTCAGGCAGCGTGGCGTCGCCTGCAGACGCACTCCCACTCCATCCCATGGATATTATCTATAAGATAGATACCGACACACACACCATAGTGCAAGTTCTGCAACAACCAGACAGCCTCTCTGTACTATGTGCTATGGGAGTGTCTGCACAAGCAAGCCAGACAACACGGGAGGCCACCAGACATGTAAGGATTGGGGGGCAGCCCTCTCCAGCTGGGACCTAAGAGGCCCTCGTGAAACGGGCAAAGACAGCGGCCTGTGCCAATGGGATCCTCGACTAAGGATCCCACTCGCCAACGCTCTCATTTTGATTTTTTTAATAAGCGCTTTATTCTCTAACAAAAATGAAATCGATGGGAACGAAGAAAAAAATAAAGACTCGGAGATCGACTAGTGGTGATAAAACGGGGGACGACGTTACGTTCGCGCCCCGATATGATCCATAGTTCTGATCGCTTTCAACGCACATCTGTGGGTGCTGAGTTCTGAGATCGGTCGTCGGCTTGCAGCGCTAAAAGAGGACGCATGTGCGGAGCCGCAGTTCGACCCTCGTCTGAATGCGAACACGTGACCACTATGTTTGTGCCTGGCCCGCAGGACGTCACAACGACGACGCCATCCACGAGGCGATAGTACGGGTTTTGCAACAAGCATGGCTGGATGCTTCACTGAAAGATTATCGAGGCGTCCGCATTAAAAGGACAAAGATACATAAAAAGGGAACAATTGAGAGTTGTTAACGAAATGTCAGGGCTGTCGACGACTGCTCCCCGCTGTATTGATCATTAATGCATATGCTCTGATTACAAGAAAAAAAAAAAAAGGAAAGGTTAGCACGTTCCTCGGTATCCTTTGGAAGAGACTCGTATTCCTGGAATCCCTTCCCAACAGCTTTCGGGATGTGCATACATATACACATGCATATATACATGCATACCATCATCAACAAACTTCTGGACACGTCAGCGGTACCGAGAAATCCATGATATGGCTTGCACTTAATCTTCTTCAAAGCGAGCTTCTATACAAAATGTCGCTTGAGCTCAGACAACAAAGGTCGGATTAGAAACGATTGATCGATTTTGAGGTGTTACGTACCAAAACCAGCTGTGATTATTAGAGACGCCGTAGTGGAGGGCTCCGGAAATTTTGACCACCTTGGGTTCTTTAACGTGCACTGACATCGCACAGTACGTGTGCCTCAACATTTCGCCCCCATCGAAATGCAGCCGCCGTGGCCGGGACTCGATCCGCTTAACCACCATGGCGGGGCTGGATTAGAAAAGAAAACAGCAAGTTTCACAAGTTATTTGTGGTAATCCGTAGGTGCAGCAATCGCACATCTGTTTAACCAAAATCGTTTAAGTCGACCGTATATTGCAGAAGAGAGGGTCTTCCATATTGCGGTGTACGGCGCCACGCACAAAGATACGAGGCGCATATGACGTCGGTCACGCGAAATACAACGGTTAGGGGGAGGGGGGGGGGGAGGCGGGGGGTAGTGTCGCTGTCGCGATCACTTAACTTTTTTTCTTAAATTTCTAAGATATAAAAAAAAAAGCGCTTTGTGACTCCTGCCGCGCGTAGCATGCACTGATACAACCACGAGCGAGCGAAGTGAGCACCGCAAACCAGAAGATGGAGGCGGGCATCATGCGAACTGGAATCAAGGGCATGCTTTTACATCATTAACTTCAGAGTGTAAAACCGTGGGAGTATCAACAAGCCAATTCTCTCTAATTTCTAATACTGACACACTCGCGGTCTTAGGCAAGGCGATGCTAATGAATTGAAGTTCGGAAAGACGCTTAATTCTGCAATTCATGCAGCGAAGCATGGGGCAGCGTAGTGGTTGTGGTGTGGGTGAGAGGGAGTATCAGTCTATTTTTGTCTTGTTTACGAGCGCGTGAGGTACCTTAAAAGTGTTGAAACTAGAAATATACTCCAGCACTTGCTCCAACAGTCTTACATGGCCTACGCCAAGACAATGCCGTCACGACCGGCACAATGAGCATCACAGTTGGCACGACTCAGGTTCATCAGAAGTACCTATAATGTTCCTCAATGGATCTAGTGTGAAAACCAGGGCTTGTTGATTTTTAACGTCTGTAGGTATATAGCGCAAATGAAACAGTATGGACAGCGCCGGCCGTGTTCGTCCTGTCCCTTTGCACTATTCCGCAATGTAAATTGGTGGCAGAAAATTACAATCGTACGGAATATTAAATCGGTTATCAGAACTAAACCACTTTCTTGTTATTTTTTTTTAATTTACTGCGGGCCTCACGCATGTGGTGATCTAAACTTCCAAAGCCACAGATGTGCAGCAGTCTCCTATATGGCCCCGCACATCTCGACAGTTCGCGTTCGATGTTAACTGTGCTATATTTATCTGCATACATTACTGCACTTACAGCTTGGATGTGTATACGTATAAAGATATATAGGACGTACACTGTGCAAGTCTGCCGAGTAGGGGAAACCTCGTGCTCTGTAATCGTGATCGGCGACTATACACGCCTGGAGGCCCTACTTTACTGACAGCTGGGTTCCAAAAGAGGTAGATCATTTCGTTCACTTTTTGTGCGCGGGGTCCGCATGCACATAGAAATGACGAGGCCATTAGTTTTATTTCTCTAGATAATTTAAACAAAAGATAATGAAATAATGGATGTTAGGTCAGGACATCGCTAACTTTAGGGGACATTAATGTGAAACATCAATGTGGTTGAGACTCTGATAAATTATTGTACCTGAACTCTACTGCCACAAATTTCATCAATTTATGTTCAATATTAGAAGAGAAAATTACTAGTGTGAGTGGACTCGAAACCATAAAGGCGACGTGAAACGCCTCCTGAAAATTTAGTACGATGTGTGTATGCGCAATCATGGCCCTCCATTCTATAATATACACTGTTTCGTTGCATCGTCTGGGTTAGTTTAGAGCGATAAAAAACGCGGTTTCGATTTCCCAGCGCGTACTCCCCTCAACGCTGACGTCATCTTAGTCGCTACCATAGACTCCGAGACTGGTACGCGCTCGGATTTTCTTTGTCGTTGAGGCATGGTCAGAAACTCATTTTCATGCAGTGCGTCAATTATTGCTGCGCTAACCCGACACGACAATATTGTAAGTGTTGTATTTTCCATAAAAAAAGTACAAATTAGGCTTTCTCCCCAATCCCATAGTTGTTTAACGAGAGCACCTCGCCGAAATGTGGGCAGGAATTTAGTAAGTTAATGATATGAAGTGCCTGCATATACAGCTACACCTGATGAACCCATGTCCTCAACACGAAGTTAAATGCAATACTGCAGACACCATCAATGCTGATTATTCAAAGAAAAGTTGGCTAAACTCTATATTCTGCAATAACGAATCTCGAAATAACGGGTAATATTCCAGAACACTAGGCGTTCTCTTACCAACAAGATGATAGCAAAGTATAAGTGCCTATAACCGACATCGTTACGAGGAATCCCAGCGTAAAATGTCCTTTTTTTTTTTTCTTCTTTAAATGCGATGGATCTCTCAGTGCTCACCTTGAAGTATGTCGTGTACGGTGTATCATAAAACTATTAGTGCGCGTGCACTTCTGTGCAATGTACAATGCGCGGCGTTCGCATGCGCGCTTCTTTCTTCTCTTGCGCTCATACCCTCAGCCCACTACTACACTGGCGAAACTTCTGCTGGCGGTCGCATGTGTTCCGCGTGCAAGCAGAAGAAGAAGAAGAAGAAGAAGAAGAAGAAGAAGAAGAAGAAGAAGAAGAAGAAAAGAAGATGATGATGATCGTGGTTCCGTTAAGGAAAGGGCAGTAATTTCTGAAGCCCAAGTAGGGAGCACGCCTAAGCGTCCGTGGGGGTAGGGGAAAGGGAATGAAAGAGATAGAAATGAGAGAAAAGTCGTAGTGGAGGGCTCCGGAAATTTAGACCACCTGGGGTTCTTTAACGTGCACTGACAACGCACAGTACACGGGCCTCTGGCATTTCCGCCTCCATCGAAAATGCGACCGCCGCGGCCGGGATCGAACCCGCATCTTTTGGGTGGCAGCCGAGCACCGTAACTACACCACCGCCGCGGACAAGCAGAAGACAAGGACAATGTGCGTCGATTTACCCGGCGCATAGCTTCTCGCAAAGCTATTGGCCGCGAGGCCCACCACTGCTGTGGTCGGCGCTGCAATCGTTTTGACGTCATAGATAGGATGGCCCTTCCTACTTTGCTCGTTGCACTGCGTAGCTCGCTTGTAAAACGTAACGTGCGGGTCAAATCGCGCATTCTAAGTCCTTTGTCGTCTTAATGCTCAGCATAGAACATTCGCTTCTGGGAATGTCAAGTTCATTATCGGTATGCAGAGCAGTATTTAACCGCCATGTGGTAATGTAAAAAAAAAATATTGTGTAAAGCCTAAAATATCATGAAGTACCTGTTTTCATTCGTGATTTCCTTATCCCTACGTCTGAAAAGTTATATGGTTATATGAAGACCGTAATCCTTTGATATACATTCGCTTTCCAACAATTAACACGCCGTTCTCATTGTTCATTTAATTCTGGCTCCGCCATTTTTTCCATTAAAACTATAAGAACGAGCTCGTACAAATCCTTGCTGGTGATAGCTGAAGCTTTTAGAAGTGCTGCCAAATTAGCCTTGTCATGTTAATTATCGCTTTATTTTACGCCAAACTAATTGACGTGCTTGGACACGTAAACAAAACTTCCTTGGGAAAGCAGCCGCGAATTCTCGGACTGTTTGTCAATAAGGTCTTGATGCTGGAGAATGACAGGCTAACTGTAAGCGAACAAAAGAAAATAAAATAGGCCAGGTTTGCGTTGAGACGCGCATGGCTTAACACACCGCAACTCGTCGATTTGAAGTTGGACATGGTTCTTCACTTCACTTCACTTCACTTCACTTTTATTTCCTTAAAGACCCCCTCTAGGGGTATTACATAAGGGGTGGTGTTAAAGAAAAAATACTATACATCGATGTTTTTAATGGCTTCGGCAAACATAGATGGGTTAGTGATGGCACAGGTGGCGTGAGGAAGGCCGTTCCAGTCTTTTGCTGCTCGTACAAAGAAGGAGGCTTGAAATGCAGTGGTCCGGGTACGTGGTATTGTGACTTGTAACGGATGACCAGTGCGATGAGATATGTGCGAAGGGGGCGTGATGTACGGTGGATGATTCAGTGAACTGAAATAAAACATATGAAAAAGAGAGAGGGTGGCACACTGTCGGCGTGAAGCAAGGGTTTCTAAACCTGATTCCACCTTCAGAGATGAAATGCTGATGTCATACGAATATGCAGAATGAATGAACCTGGTAGCTCGATTTTGAAGTGATTCGAGTTCTCTTATGATGTATGTTTGATGAGGGCTCCAGATGGAAGGTGCATACTCGAGTTTGGACCTGATAAATGATTTGTATGCAAGCGTCTTGACATGAGGCGGTGTATGGCGCAAGTGTCGTCTGAGAAACCCGAGTGATTTATTAGCAGACGAGATGATGTTAGTAGTGTGATGACGCCAGGACAGGTCATGAGCTAAGGTGATGCCGAGGTATTTGAATGATTGAACTGATTGTATGGGGACATTAGCAATGGAATAGGTAAACTCAAAAGGGTTACGGCGGCGACAAAAAGAAACAAGCTTACATTTGTTAGGATTTAAATTTATTAACCAGCGGTTACACCATGTTTGTATGTTGTTAAGGTCATGCTGAATTAGTGTTTGGTCATGAATGCTGGTTACTGATCGGTAGATTACGCAGTCGTCTGCAAACATACGAAAGTTACACGATACATGCAGTGGTAGATCGTTAATGTAGATTAAGAAGAGTAGAGGCCCTAAGACAGACCCTTGCGGGACACCTGAAGTTACAGGTAGTCGGTTAGAAGAGTGATTATTAACGAACACAAACTGGGAGCGATTAGTCAGGAAAGATGTTACCCATGCAAGTACGTTAGGATCTAGATTTAATAGAGATAATTTAAGAATCAGGCGTTTGTGAGAGACAGTGTCAAATGCTTTAGCGAAATCCAGGAAAAGAGCATCAGTCTGAATGTTGCAGTCAAGGTTAGAATGTAAGTCGTGAATGAAAATGGCCAGCTGCGTTTCACAAGAATAACCTCTTCGGAAACCGTGTTGAGAAGGATGAAAGAAGTGCATCGAGTCCACGAAGTTGATGATATGGGAGTAGATGGCATGTTCCATGAATTTGCAGGGGATACTTGTTAAAGATATGGGACGGTAATTTAGTGGAGAGTCTCTGTTACCTGATTTGTAGACTGGAACGACCTTGCCTACTTTCCAGTCTGATGGCAGAATGCTCGATGATAATGACTGCGAAAATAACAATGTAAGGTATGCGGCACACACATGTTTAACATTGATGAGAAGTTTTGAATTAATATCATCCACACCTGCGGAAGAAGAAAGCTTAATATTTTCTATAATCGAAATGATCCCGTCCGTAGAAAATGTAATCGGGGACATAGACACGGTGCTGCGCGCAGGTGAAGAAAAGTCGGGAACTGAACTTTCATTCGTAAAAACAGAGAAAAAGGCCTCGTTAAAAAGGTTCGCGCATTCCTTGTTGTTGACTGTATTGCCATGCGCATTTAAGACGCTAATGGTGCGCATCTCCTGAGGGTTTATCGCCTCCCAGAATTTGCGAGGGCTTGTTACAAGCATTTTGGGCAGCTCAACATGAAAGAACACGTGCTTGGCATTTCGAATGGCTCTTAAATAATCGTCTTCAGCGGCATAATATTTTTCCCATGAGGACGGGAGTTTGGACTGTTTGGCTGATCGAAAGAGAGGCGTTATTTCTTGTTTCTTAGTTTCTGAAGTGTATGTGAGAACCACGGCTTGTTTCGGTTTGCGGTGAATGTTATTTTTGGGATAAACTTCTCGACAAGAGTGGCTAACTTATCTCTAAATATAATCCAATTCTCATCCACAGAGTGTGTATGGCTTATTCTCTGGAATTCAGGAAGAAAAGATACCAATTCGTTATTGATGGCACTATAATTGCCCTTGTCGTAAAGACGGATTGTTTTGGTGACGAGATCGCGTTTTACAGGTCTGAACGAAAAAGCCGCATGGATTACCTTGGATGGATCACATTGGATCACATGGCCTTGCTAGGTTTCACTCGCAACCAATTTAGCCGTAGCGGAGTCAGGCTTGCGTCAATCAGACCTAACTTAATTAATCTTGCATTAATTAGCATCCGCTTAATTACGCTGGTCAACTAGATAATACATATCTCAATTAGTGTTAGCCTCAGTCTTGGTCTAATTAGGCATGACTTAATCAGTCAGCCTAACTAGGTCCGGCTTAGTTTTATTTGAAATAGGCTTGTGTAATTGGTAATGAATTGATTAGGCCTTGTTTAATTATATTTGGTTTCATGTGCCTTAAGTTTGTTAGGCTTGGGTTGGTTAGAATTACCTTATATAAATATATCTTAATTAATATTGGGTTTATTAGGCTTTTATTAGTTTTATATGACCGGTATAATTAGCTTTAGCTTAATTGTGCTAGTTTGAGCAGCATTAGCTTTAGTAGACTTGGCTTCATTGGTATTGCCTTAAGGAGTCTAGTCCTAATCAGTCGTAGCCTAATTAGCCCTAAATATTCTAGCTTATTTGGCTATACGACGAGCTGATGCAAAAAGTAAACCTATCTACCGTAAAGAAAACGGCGGCGATTGCTAAGCTAGCACTCCTAAGCACGCTTGATAACCGTCGCCGGTCTGCCGATCATTCCCATATGCTGTCGACAGTGCGAGCGGGCCGCTTGCGCGGTGGTGTTCTGCCATATCCTGATTCAGTGGCACATTTTATTCGCTGTTTCACGATCACTTGCATTCGTTCAACACAGGACGTGTGAAATGTGACGTCAAAAATATTTCATAATGAATCATCAGCGTGTCTAGCAATTGCATAGTTTCATATGGCGTTGGCTATGGCTCATGATAGTATAGCAACTACTTACCTGGTATTGTCACCAGGGGCACGGAATCGCCGTACACTTGCCCCGATTACCGGGTCACTAAAATGCTTTTTCGGAGGACGGTCATCAGGCAGGGGGGAAGCGCTCGCGGTGCCCACAACAAAAGGACCCGCGGTGGCATACACGCAGGAAACGTGGAGTTGTAGCAGACGACAAAACCCGGTATCCTATGAGTGACGTCAGAGCGTAGGTGGCGCGACAGTATGTCCTCGAGGCCAATACGTTCGTGACACGCGACAGTGATGGTGATATGTCCCTCAACTCTCTTCTCCCCTTTCCCTCTTTCATTCCCCTTCCCCAGTACAGGGTAGCCAACCGGAGATCTCCTCTGGTTAACCTCCCTGTCTTTCCTTTCCCTTTCTTTCTCTCTCTCTCTCTCTTTCTCTCTCTCTATGCGTTCGTGCGTAGCTTCGCACCACGAGAGCATGCGTCCCCTCCTGGCACGAAGCTATATATATGCACAAACGCATGGTGCAGTACAGCAAAGGGGTGGGAAGGCGTCAAATCAGGGCCACACGTGCCGCGTCTGCCACCGTCTGTGGTTCGACGCGGAAGTCTTTACTCTGAGCTCAGTGCCAAACTGAGAAGTAGTGCTTGACGAGGCGTTTCACGAAGCCTCGGACCTCGACGAAATGCGGAGACAAACGCGGACTAGCCGAGTGGCCATCAGCTTGGCTGCTTCGCTAGCCCTGCGCCACTAGTGCAAGCATCAGCATTTTTTTTGTGTGTGTGTGTGTGAATTCGAGGCTAGAAATGCAGCCGCCGCAGTTATAAACAGAAAGGGAATAAACTTTATTTAAACCTGGTCCATCAGTTTCCCTCGGACCTGCCGCTGTTGCTTAGCGGTGTTGGCATGCGAGGCTTCAGGTCACGGGATCGAATCCCGACCAGGGTGACTCATTTCGGCAAAGGCTAAATGAAAAAGAAAGAAAGAAATAAAAAAGAAAGACAAACAGGAAAGGGAAAAAACACAGGCGTCCTTAGATTTAGAAATCCAGATAGTGAAAGGGACTCTGGAGACTTCCACTACACGGTGGTGGGGGCCTCATAATCCAATCGTGGTTTTGGCACGTAAAATACCTTCAGTGATTATTATTATCAGTTTACCTTTGAGCGAGAGGGGGGAAGGGGAGATTAATTCGAGTGCCGTCCTACCCTCCGTCGGTGATAGCTGTGGTGGTACCCCAGGTGACGGCGAATAGAAAGAAGCAAGAAAGAGAGAGAGAAAAATTTATCTTGAAGATATGGCTCGCCACAGTGCATAACGGACAACTTTCAATTCAATCAATAAATCAATGAACTTTATTTCCTTTGTAGAGGAAGAGTACTTGTCAACTTGGGCTGCTGCAACGAAAAAAATTGACGAACGAGCATGAATTACTTCCGAGAGAAAGCTTTCGCATGCGCGCGTGCGTGTTTCTTCAATTTATTTATTTATTTTATTCCACACTCCATCCAAGTGGTGAGGTCCGTACCAGCAAATAACCGAATCGACTTGTTTCATTTAGTCGCTCACTCGACGGTCAATGCCATCATGGCATTTTGTGTCTTTATACATAATCAGCCTTTTGTCATTAGCTGATGGTTGCTATAACGTTTCCCATTCGAAAATGCCAGAGGCCCGTGTACTGTGCGTTGTCAGTGCACGTTAAAGAACCCCAGGTGGTCTAAATTTCCGGAGCCCTCCACTACGGCCTTTCTCTCTTCTCTATCTCTTTCACTCCCTTTCCCCCCACCCCTACGGACGCTTAGCCGTGCTCCCTATATGGGCTGCAGAAATTAGCGTCCTTTCCTAACCGAACCACAATCAATCAATCATTTGGCCTGTTAACGCTCCTTAGTGACTTTCTGGCAGCTTCATACAAGACGTCACCATAGGACGGCTGCCACAACAGCATCGCGGAAACATAAAGAAAAGAATTTGATTGATTGATTTGTGGGGTTTAACTTCCCAAAACCAGCTGTGATTATGAGAAACGCCGTAGTGGAGGTCTCCGGAAATTTCGACCACCTGGGGTTCTTTAACGTGCACTGACATCGCTCAGCACACGGGCCTCAACATTTCGCCTCCATCGAAATGCAGCCGCCGCGTCCGGGATTCGATCCCGCGGCCCTCGGATCAGCAGCCGAGTACCATAACCACTAGACCACCGTGGCGGGGCAAGAAAAGAATCTGTTTATAAAGACACTATTCAGGGCATTGCGAACGGCGCCGCTCCAACAGAGCACATGGGAGCAAAGGTTTTGCAGAGGACTGATGGGGAATGCGTACAGTGTGCGTGTGTCTTTATTATTATTATTATTATTATTATTATTATTATTATTATTATTATTATTATTATTATTATTATTATTATTATGTTACTGTCATTATGTCCTTCTGACAAAATTCGTCGGCGTGGTTATGATGATAGCGATATATGCTTTGACATTCGGCCCTGCACAGCTTTCTCAGTGTTCACTGTGTTGAAGGACCGCTTCGAGGTCATTATTGTTTTTGGTAAAAGTAACAGAACTACGACTGCTTGATCTGCGGCTGCGACGTCACGGTCATTTCTTTAACTGTGTGCGCGCGACTGTAATAGTACAGAGTATACGTTACAATTACCTTTGGAACTGTCAAGATCATACCGATGTACCTTTAACCTCGGTTAACTCCTCAAGCATAAGTTCCATGACGGATTGAACACTGTACTACAGTTATAACCGTCACGGGAAATAGCTGAGCTGTAAATATATTGCAGACGAGAATAATGAATTACCGGGACCCCGTACTTCATTCTGAAGGACCTTTGCTCTGTATAGCTCTGAATGTGAGAGGCTGAGCCTTGTCGTATGAGTTATTGAATTGCATTCAGCACGTGTATGCATGCAGATCGATGTCATTGCCGAAATGTGAAACTGTTCGCGGTCCGCGCTTTTCCTTTAGACGTATCACCACTCGTCCCAGTGGAGGTCGTGAGCCTGCTCGTTTGCGTTCTCGACCTTGTCCTCACCCCTGATTGATCGAAGGAAAGTTCGTTAGCACTGACCTCGAATGCTATGCAAGCGCCGCCCTGTACGATTCTTTCTTGGGCGGGCTGGTATCTTAAGGCGGAGGTGTAGTTTTCGAGAAAAGGATAATCTATCATGTTCGGTATAATGGAAGGTCCCCTTTCGGCACGATTCCTATTCGCTGCTTAAAACTCATGACTACTACTCGAGAGAAAACCTCCCTCTTTCTCGGGAACATGTTAAGGCAAGTTTACCAAATGTTTTTTACGTATACGCTAAAATGTCCATCCGGAAACATCGCGTTCAACTGGAAACAACATCGACACGTAAATAGGCTATCGTAATTGGCCGACAACAGCTTACGTTGTAAAGAAAAATCGGCTGTTTCCTAGATGGACATGGCGACGCCGATGTTATCACGTTCACTGAACCGCTAGCTATCAACTTAGTACGATGAACACGCGACACCACAAACCGTAGGACCCGCAAACTACAACTGAGACTTTATACAGCTCCACTAGCATCAAACCTGCAGGAAGGTGCGAAGCATGCGGTGATGCGCTGGTGTTTCCCACAGGAAATGTCAGTCGCTGCTAATGGGCTTAATTGCTTTAACGTGGCCACGACGACGTCGTCAGACGCCGACAGCCTGAGCGTGTTAGCAGAAACTCGTCAGAATCGCTTCTGACACGACAACCCTACACATACACTGTCCGGGCGCACTGCCTCCAGGATCGGCCCACACATCACACACACACTATGTGACTGCACTGCCTCCAAGAGGGCCCACCGTGACGACAGCAGCAGGACACGCCGACAAGCCAGCCCCTAATGTGTCCCGCACCTGAAAAAGGCACGATAGTCAGAGGAGAGACAGATTATAGACTGTAAGCAGCTTGTGGCGGAGAGATAGCGGGAGAGATAGCGATAAAAAAAAAATGTCGATGGAAATAAGACTGGCCACATCTCTCAATGTATTTCCGCAGAAGGCTTAAGACACGTTCTGTGTGTCTGCTGCAGCTATATCTTGTAAAGTCTCTGAAGTCAGCGCTTGCCGTGCGGCTGGAGCCTCAGGAATAGCGGCTCATTCTCGGCACATGGCGAAACACCACATGCAGGTTGAGCCAATACTACCCAGACTTTATCTCTATAGTCTGGGTGGTGTTGGTGGAGCGCCACAAAATCTCTGCTGGAACTTGTGGAGTCGGCAGGCCTCAATGAAACATTGTAACTCTCCTGCCTGTGTGTATTTGCGGCTGCATGCGGTATTTGTGTGTGCATACGGTCAGTATAACGTCATAGTTATTATGACGCGAGTCGAATACATACATACATACATACATACATACATACATACATACATACATACATACATACATACATACATACATACATACATACATACATACATACATACATACATACACGACGCATCTATCGTACGCCGAAATATACCTGTGATTGAGTGACTGAAGGAGCTATCGGTATGCGCATCTCTATGAATGACTACTGTCCAAGCAACAGGAGAAATTTACACTTCTGTGACCTTGCCTCGCCGGTGCCCTTCTATGACGACTTGCTTGCGTCATTCTACAGCCTCCTTATTACGTATAAAACTGTGTCACTTATAAATAACACGGGCGGCAGCACGTGTGAAGGGTGTTTCCAAAATAAAAGCGACCCACCCCTGAGAGCGCGGCCTCTCGGAAACCCTCGTGTCAGACATGTGCCGGCGCTCACGCTACCCGGGCATTCATCGCGCCCGCATACGCCGCTTCTCTCGCGTGAAGCGAGACGGCGCGGGGCTTTTGCGCCGAGCCGAACCGTTCATCACACAGCCATGACCGAGAGTGTGCGTATGCGCGCAATCGGCGCCGTGTCTTCTCGCGGTGTATATTTAGATCGGAGCCGTGATTAGGCGCGATTTGTTTCCAGCGGCCGAAAACCTGTTCCCCTTCGAAGGGGAGGGGGGTGGCACCACCGCACATTTCGTGCAATGTCTAGAGGCGGGAGGGAATGTGAGGGGCACTGAGGCCGGCGTCACCCTTCTTGATTCCAGCGTGCCGCCTTTTCATCGCTTCACCTCCTTCCTCCTCGCCCACCCAGTGTAAGTCTGCGTACGCTTCATTGTTAAATAAGCGCACGCAGCGTATTGCGGCTCTGCAAAGTCGAAGCCCGCAAACAATGGAAACGAGCGGTCCATCATGAAATATTAATCGATGGGGGTTTTAGGTACCAAGACGACGATATGCTTATGAGGCACGTCCCGTATGGTGGAGGGCGCCAGGAGAAATTTTGACCACCTGTGGTTCTGAACGTGCAGCTATAATCGAAGTACGCGGGTGTTTCCTGCATTTCGCCACCATCGAAATGCGGTCGCCTTGGCCGGGATTCGATCCTGCCAACTCGAGCTTCGCAAGCTAACGTCCTATATATAGCCATAGCCACTAAGCTACTAAGTCTGGTTGCTCGTGAACATCGCTGGGACACAAAATAAAGTCAGCAGTGGTAAATGTATACGCAACTGCCACCGCTTTTCCCCTACCGAGCGTCGTCTATACAGGTACGGCATAGGTTTGTGACCTTGTTCACAGATTCGTCTAAGATTACAGCGCGCACTTAAGCTCAAGGGTTTTTTACGTGTCAAAACCAGAATACCAATCAATCAATCAATCGATCTATCAATCATTCATTTAATCAATCAAAGAACTTTATTTCCACAAAAAAAAAAGAACATTGTTATCGGGTACGATGTAGTGGGAAACTCCGGATTCATTTCGGCCGCCAGGGGTTCTCTGGCGTTCACCTGCGGGTGTTCGTGCATTTCGTCCCCACCCTAATGCGGCCGCCGTGCCCGGTAATCGAACCCGCGTCCTAGAGGTCAGCATGAAGCGAGACACCTTTCCTGCAAAGCTGCCGCAGCGGGTGATGCTGAGCACAGTGGCCCGTACGCAATGTCACGTATATTATAGAGACGTGCGAAAAAATAAGCGGGCAGTCGAAGTGTTCTACGAACGAAGGATGTCTAAGCGAAGTGAGAAAGAGAGCTTAACTATGACAACTTTCGGTTCGCCGCCCATCGATGGAAAAGGGGGAAGCGGCCGGTATAGGGAAAAATGCAGGTATGAAGCAAGAGAGCACTCGGTAGCTATGTGGGCTACTGGTCCACGTAAACCAAATGAAAGCCGTTCGTACGCACAAATTAATGTCCCTAGATTTTGCACAAATCGGGTGGTATAGAACACACTTGTTAATTTTAAAAAGGTGTTGACGGTGTTTGGATCGGCGTATTGATGGGTTTACACCCCCCCCCCCCCCACACACACACACATACACACAATTAGTTCTGAAGTGATCTATCTATCTATCTATCTATCTATCTATCTATCTATCTATCTATCTATCTATCTATCTATCTATCTATCTATCTATCTATCTATCTATCTATCGAAACCGGCATCCTAAAAAGTCACAGTCTATATCTGCACCAAAGGCTAAGGGACCACGCGTGCTTCAGGTGACCAGCCGCGACGTTCTTTCATGAACGAATACTGTACAGGCCCAATGCTATAGCCGCAAGTTAATTGCACTGATGATGCACTTTTTTTTTTTCTTATTCAGTGATTCACGGGTGTACTATACAGGCCTAGCTCATTGCCTCAACTCCCTCACCGCACCATCCTTTCTCGTGTCCGGCGTTTTCATTCACAGAGGCCCCTACGACCTCGCGGAGATGAACGGCGTGCTTTCGTAACAGCGAACCTGCATACGCCTCCTTTGGGCGGCGCGTAGTGTCTGCGGTACAAGCAGGCCGGATGCTGAGAAATTTGCCCGTTCACTAAACAGCACATGGAGCCGCCGCCGCGTATATGTTGTTCGATCTGTCGGCCTTCGAACCGGTATTCCCGGCGTCATCGCGGGCTCATTTGCAGTCATCGACTGCATATAAGGCGCTTCACCTTGCGCCCCTCAGAAGAGGGTTGTGCCGTGCTACCTCCCTCTCTCTCCCCCTCAACCTTTCTTTTGTCTTCTCTGCATCCGCACGCATCTCCTGGTGCAGCCGCGGGCAACCTCATGGCCTTCGAGAACCGTAGGACCGTGCGCTTGCTTCACCGCTTGACTTTCTCTGAACGCTTCTAACAGTAAGTATAGGATCGAGAACACACCGATGGAGGGTGAATGAGCTAAGAAATTGCAACGCTTGCCGTGAATGTTCTTCAGAAACGAGGTATATGAACACTGCATTCACGAAGCTTCTTACTTATTTTCTTTTTTGGGGAACAAGCTCTCTTTTGCATTCGCTCGACGCCTGCGTTAATGATATCAATCAAATTTCTCAGTTCATATTCGAACACTCGAAGCGTAATTCACGAAAGTATAAGCTGAAACATGAATTATTGATATGCTTCGGTGTTTCTCTTGTTAGGAACCCTATATAAGCGCATGTTCGAGAAATCCCACAAGCTCCGTTGTAGCGATTGCAGCGACGCTCGCCAAGCAGCTATACTTCGACAGACCAGCTGAGAGTTCGCAAAACACTGCGTCAGCTAACAATAGCTCGCGTTACGCTAAAATTCCTCCCTCTTCATCTGAAAGACGAGTACACGCAAAGCGTGGTCCCCCTTCTTTATATTACTGCAGTCGTTTACACAGGGCGCGCACATTAACCCACGCAGACGCTAACAAAACAATGCACTTACGAGAAAGCCACGCATGGCCGTGTTGCGGTCGGGTCATTAACACCGACGCTCGTACGACAGCTGGTCCGAATAGCCCGCCGCACCCGCTGTCTGAACCTTCTCCCAAGCTCTCTCCCTGTCTGCTTTTACCGGCGGCGTAGGCCCCTTTCTGCCTTGAATAGACTGCTTCACTAAAACACTGCAGCATTGTGCAAGTTACATATAGTGCCAACCGCTATCATTATGCAGCCTTATTTTGTCGGCAAACTCGTCACCATTTGCGGATTACTACGTTGCCCAAGGGGTGTAATCGCGAGCGACCAAGTTGGTGCCACCGCCTGGTGACGTAGAGCTTAACCAGATGAACGCACTACCAAGGGGGTTGGGAGGGGGTGGGGGGCGTTGTCAAGCCAGACCAACCGTGGAGAGAAGGCATTGAGAGTGAGGAACACAAAGTTAAGCTGGCATTGTTGGGATCAAAATTTGGTAGCTTGCTCGTGCAAGGTAAATTCCAGTATTACACTATATGTCCGGGACAAAATGCAGCTCTTAATTAAGGTATACGTGCAGTAGGGAAGGGGAAGGAGGGTCTCGAGATGCCTCCGCGGACGGGTTTAGGGAACGCTTACCTCTGTAGGGGAGTTGGTGATGTGTCGCAGAAAATGCAGAAACAAGCGTCTTTCTCTTCTGAACCACCACCCGCTACCACCACCATGGCGCTTAGATCGCCTATTCGCTGCCGCGCGAATAAGCGATCATCTCGAGAAAGTGACGGTCACCGTAATCTTCACGCCGGTAGAGTGAATCTTAAATTCATGTTCGCCTCTTGAAAGCAACGTATGTGTGTTTAATACAGAATTGACAGATCACACGATATTGTCTAACAACCGTGCTTCCAAATGATAGCGCGTGAGCGCACTTGAGACTTTTTTTCCCCCTCTTAAATATAACTTTTCTAGAGCAGGAGCGCTTCTGGACTTTGTGTCATAGGATGAGACATCTTGTATTGACTCATAGGAGCGTAGTTGTGTGCTGTCTTTGATTGGTAGACGGAAAACACTGTATGTCACGATCTCGTGCTTCTGCGGAGCATGCCTGCCCGGCTCGCACGAGCGCATGCTGCTCCCTGCCTGCGAATCATGACCTCTTCTTAACCATGTGCCTCCCACGGCGATAATTTGAAAGCTTTAGACTAAAGGAAGATGATTTCGGTGAGGAATAATTTTAGTCAGGAAGAAAAAAAAAAAAAACAAGAACGAATGGCACATGCGATAACATCAATGTAACGCCTCATTGTAAGCTCCCTGGTGTAGACAGAAAAAAAATCTGGGATTCTTAAGCTTCGCCTTAACAGTTGAACGCGATATCAATGCTTGGTCCCATTCTCATCGCAATCTCTTCCGCTTGCCATGCTCTTAAGTCGCCAAGGCACGTAATTGTTACGACGCCACTTGACAGAAAGTGCGAGTTACCTGCGTTACTGCGTGGCCCCCCTCGTTGTCTTGCGCAATTTGACATAGATGCTCCATCAAACCTCGCCGATGAAGATGGCATGGTTATAACTGAGACTTGAGCTAGTTGGTAATGGTTGATCTTGAGGTGAGTCCAGCACCACACGAAACACGGACAAAGAAGAAGACGAACCTGTGGGTCGCTTAGGAGCAGGGGGTCCCAGGTTTGGTTCCTCGGTCGCCGAAGGTTCTTTCTTATTTCTTTATTTGCATCTACGTCGAATTCTCGCTCACGGGCAGCGCTGATCTTTCGCTCACAACCAACGACGCCGACACCGACACCGGAATTTCTGCGAAATGAGCTCTTTAACGCTGTCGCGTTAAAATTGTGTGCCTACTTTAAACGATGGGAGTAGCTCATCTGATGCTAGCGACAACGTTGCCGACGGGCTGAGACGAGACAACGACGACACACGACCATGTGCCACGACCTGAAGAGCCTGTATAATTCACAGACTTCGCCTCTTCATTTGCTGATGCAGTCCCTGAAGCAAGAGGAAAAGAAGCGAGACCTGCAGTACCGCTAGAATTTGATCGAGAGAGAGAGAGAGAGAGAGAGAGAGAGAGAGAGAGAGAGAGAGAGAGAGAGAGAGGATATTTATTGAAAAAGAAAACAGATTTTTGCCGGCGTGCATATAACCGCTGGCAAGCTACTCTGTTTAGGGACGGGGAAGGAATTAAAAGAGTCCAGAGGTGAGTGGAAAGAAAAAAAATATAAAAAGGAAATAAAAATGAATAGAACAGATAAGCCTGATGCGAATATTTACAGGCGAGATTGACGGTTGAGGATGGGCCTTCTCTATATGAAAGGACCAGTACTTCAGATTTTCCATACAGGCCAATTTCTGATAAGTCGATCAGAAATAAGTGATTTGATCGAGCAGTGTGGGTGATGGCCCGCACTATATAAGAAGCGGGGCCCTTTCGCATGTTTGGACTGCTAAGAAAGACTGGACGCGAAGGCCGAGTTCATATACTTATCCACTGGCCAAAGCAGCAAGGATTGCGGCGTTTCCATTTGCCACTGAAAAAAAAAAAATGCTTGGAAAAATCTGCGCTTTTCCACAAAAATTGCCGCGATATTCCGGGATTGTAGCGAGAAGAATGTTCTGAGCGCTTCAACGCTGCCCAGATATCGAAGACTGCTTACTGCATAAAAATAAATAGCAAGAAGAAGGGTACTGCATTTTCATGCCTACACGATTGTTTGTTCCTCTTGTGAAGCTCAAAAATGGCGAAATTGGTTCGGAGAAGAGCAGCCAGAAAGCAGTAAAGAGGTTTCCGATCGCAAAGGGCTAAAGAGCTGTTGTTATTACGTATACACGTATATAAGAGCTGGCACATACCTTCACAACATCTGCTGGCGCCGCGTCCTTGACAGGCGCTCATGAAGCATGTCGAGTGCGCGGAATGCTGTTAAGACACATTTCTCTGTTGCGGCGTCGAAGCGGATCACAAAGGTCAAAATCTGCAAACACGACGGTCAGAGTTAATGTTCGTCGGCACGCCATTCTATTCGAATATGCAGTCCATTGAATCCAACCGAATTGCATTAAAAAAAAAAAATTTTTTTTTTTTTTTTAGTTCTCACCATTTCCTTTCGTTTCATCGATGCCTTTCACTCTCAAACGCTGTCACATGTTGCGCCGAAGCAGCAACGCTGACATTCGAAAAGAGCGCGGTGACCCTTTCTTTTTTTCTTTGACTCACAGCTGTACTGGTCCGCCATCTTAACCACCTGTGTGTTTTAAAAATCCCATGTGTATGCGTGCGTGGAACGTGAAAGTGCGGTTCGGGGAGGCGTTCAATAGGAATAGGCGCAACCTTGTTCGGGTTGTTGATAAAATCAGACGGGGGAGGGGGGTGTCTTCGAAGGGAACGAGGTGACCGCTGGACCATACAATGTACAATATCTTCCGCCCCAGTGGTCTAGTGGTTAATTGACTGCGTACCTTACGGACACCGGTTCAATGTGCAACAGCGGCATTCGCAATTCTACGGAGGCGAGATGCTATAGAGGCGTGTGCGATGTCAGCTCGCGGCAAAGAAACGAAGATGTTCAGAATTCCCGGAACCCTCCGCTACAGCGTTCCTCTCCTTTCATTTCTTTCCCCACCCCCATTGATGCTGAGCCGTGCTCCCTGCAAGGGCTGCGAAGAGCCGTGTCCTTTCCTTAACCAAACCATGGTCACTGGTACTCGGTGTCTGCTTGTGAACTTAAATTCGTTCCCTCGCGTAGAGAGAATTAGGGTGTACTGTGCGATGTCACTGCACGTTAAAGAACTCCAGGTGGTCTAAATATCGGGAGCCCACCACTACGACGTCTCTGATAATCATATCAGTGATTTGGGGACGCAAAACCCCAGAAATCGGGGGAATTTCGGTAAAGTGACATTTCGATAAAGATGGCCTCTTCTGACTTATGTCTTCTCTCACTCCCGTTCCTTGAACGACGCTGCGCCTAGCTCCGAGCTATATAGGGCTGCAGAAACAAGCGCCTTTCCTAGCCTCACTGAGAGACAGTTACTGCACCGCTCGATACCCCACTTTGCTCTCAGTAGGAATCGCCAATACATGACCTCAGGCAACTCTCTAATGCTTTGTCGTGCCTGGGGATGTTACGCTAAGGAAGATGAACAAAGAAAAAAAAAAGCAGATCCCACGTGCAGTGGGAATCAAGGAAATGCGAAGCACAAATCAGGAACGTAAAATGGATCTGCATTGTCTCGCTATACCGATTTTGGTACATATGAAGTTAACGAAACGGCCGCAAGAGCACCACGACTGTGGCATGTAAACCATGCCGCTCATGACACGTATGTCATGATTGTAATGTTATGACCTGTCATTTACGTTCTTCATGCAGTCATGTTGCATACAGCCATGCAGCCATACCAATGCCAGCGCTGCATGCAGCCATACCAATATTCGCATACATCCCTATTAACGAAACGGCCAGGAGAGCACCAAGACCGTGGCATGTAAATCATGCCGCTCATGACATGCATGTCATGATTTTCATGTTATGATCTGTCATTTAGGTTCGTTCGTGCAGTCATGCTGTGCCATACCAATTTTCGTATACATCCCGTTAACGAAACGGCCAAGAGGGGAGAAAGTCGTAGGGGACTACATAGATAGATAGATAGATAGATAGATAGATAGATAGATAGATAGATAGATAGATAGATAGATAGATAGATAGATAGATAGATAGATACGCTCAAAGTCGCCGAAGTTCGTTAAGAAATGCTTCGCATTTAAAAGGACAAAGAGGGGGGGGGGGGAGCTGCACTATATAGCTGCATTTTTAAAAGGCACGTACGATTTCAGCTGCGCGCAGTATGCGACGGGTTGCGACTCGGTGGCGCCTGTCGTCGTCGGACGGTGCGCTCATAGCGCTGACGTCGTGACAGGGCAACGGGCGCCGGCTGTCACAAGTCAGCCTGCAGCCATTGTGCGACGCGCGACAGGCGTGCTTGTTCGCCGCCGCCTTGTCGCGCGACTTGCGTGCACTCGGAATCTCTGGCGCCGTCGGTCGCGGAACGCCCTGGCTCGTCGACAGAGGTGAAGACGCCGTTTAAAAATGTGACCCCTGCCACTACATGGCGAGCAGGCGGACTGCACAGCCGCGCGCGCTTTGTAATATACAGTGTACCCGATGTTTCTGCAAAGACTGAAAAACTGAGAAGCAGTTTTCTGTTTAAAGTTGTCAAAGGTAGACTGGAAAGCAACACTCATGAATACGTCATGTTTTCCTAAGGGTACGCCACAAGACGTAGAAATCCTTTCACTTTAGTTCCTTTTCAAACAAGAAACAATGTTTTCAAGTACTCCTTCTTCCCTCGCACTGTCTTCGAGTGGAACATGCTGGATAGTACACTGGTTGAAGGGCATGATGTAGACGAATTTCAGGCGCTCATTGAAAATAGTTTGTGAATTATCTTTATGATTATGTTTTATTCTTCCTTTGTTATGCACTTTGTACTTTTATTCTTCTATTAAAATGATGACTTTTTCAAGATTTGTTTTCTTCTATTGTATTGTTATTTTTGTTTGTACTGATGTCAATACCAACTTGCTGTGGACCCTATCCTTTGGGCTAGCAGTATTTTAAAATAAATAAATAAAATAAATAATATATTCGTGTTAAAAGAAAAAAAGAAGATTTTCGAGGAAAAGGAAAGATATTCTTCAAAACTAAACTGTCACGCCCAACAATTTGCCGCTGGTTCCCGCCAGTGGCGGGTGGTTTTCTTTTCTTCATTCATTTCTAAGAATTTCCCCTTTATTGGAAAATTACGTTCCGATTAAGACCTGCGGATAACGGCCCCTATGCTTGAATTGGCTTAATCGTCGGCTGGCTTCATACGGTATGTATTGTTGCTCACGTTAAATAGATGAATGAAAATGCGCGATAGCTTCAATATTCAACTGGCATTGCCGCTCGTATTCGAGCATCCAGTGTTCGAACTTGCAGACTCTTTCATTTCTGCTCGGGTATAAACACCACAAATCAAACAGCAGTTTCAAGGAAGAAAGGTTGGTGAAGGCATTATGCAATTTGTCACCAATCCCGAGCTGTGAGGTACGAGACGCAATCGCCGGAAAAGATCCAAGAACTAACGCATTAATTCCCCGGAAATAATCCCACGAAAGCTTGGACAATTAGATTTTGGTTCCCTTAGGCACACTAGCAAAACGCCAGCAGTGGTTCAAGGACCCGAGTAAGAACCAAGGGTGATCAAACAAAACAAATATATTCTCATCAAAGAGGCAGTTACACAAAACGTGCTCAAACAAATATCTGCCCTATACCTCAACTCTCAAAATATTCTCTGAACACAGGTTAGCGAGAACGTGGCGCAACACACAATATCGTCTACGCCAAGACGTACACAACCCAAAGCTCGTCCTCCCTAGTTTGAACACACTTAAAGGAGTACTGACACGATTTTGCGGCGGCGCAAAGCATACATTTTTCGTTTTCTAGTCATGTATTGTTAACGCCCTCCGCACGCGGAAGCCAGGAAACACGTGCAAAATATTTTAGTTCGGTTTTAAAGTTTTTGTCGAACAGCACGGCAAGTCAGCCCCAGCGCAATGGACACTGCGATGACGTATGAGCACAGTCTCTCAAAAAATCGCTGAAATCGCTGTCAGAGTCGCTGGACGACCGTGAAATTGTCGTTGTTTGCGTGCCCCACGTGTAACTAACGACAGGCGACAGAGTTGCAGCGACGCTATTACGAATTGTTGTTCCTACGTGACTTAGACGTACGTTCGACTCTGTTGACACGTCACTAGGAAACCGCCCCCTCGAAATCGAAACCGAAAGTGGACTTTTAAGGGAGCCGTATTAAAAATATATTCATTGCGTTGCGAGGCGTCATGATACTCTTTTTTGGGGTTCTCCACGCCAGTGCTTTCACTTACAGCAACAATACGAGAATGTCAAAAATTCGTGTCAGTACTCCTTTAAGCGCCAAAGAAGTCCTGTCGCGGACGCCAGTTTTCTCGTCGAAATATGCACTATTTTGTGATATTAATTATCCTTAATGTGTATCTTTTATTTTTTCCACTAATCTGGTTCACTTTAACCGGTCAGGATCCATTTTAAACGGTTTTGGTCAGTTATTAGCATGTATTGGCCCTGTTTTCAACTGCTGTTTTCTGAGCGTCACAACGACATCAAACATTACACGCCGCGAGAGCCCGCGGGCCCATAAAGTTCTCTGCTCATAAAAGCAGATGGATACAAATTCAGTCTGGCCGCAGCGCAGTCGGCTCAGGCATTTTCCGAGCGAACAGACGGAGCATGCAGGCAAACTGAACTCAATGATTCGCGCTCGTTTAACGATATGTCCCGCGGGTATGAATTTGTCTGAATCCAGGCTACACTGTGTGAATTACACGTAGAATTTCTGTGAGAAAAGTTGAAAGTTCCGGAGGCAAGTGTATACCGATTGTTCTTGGAGGGTTCTTCAGTAATAATGTGGACTGTGTCTATACAGATCGAAGTGCTTATGGAGCTCGCACTGGGGTACTGCGACTGGTGGGGAACCGCAAACGAAATCGAAAATGACATTCGATTCACAAACGAAATTGGAAATACTCGCCCCAGCCTAATGATCGTCGTTATAATACATGTTAACCTTTATTTTTTTTAAATGATGGACCTCACTTACAGCACGTGCGTTTGTGCACACGAAGTTCGTAACCCACCACCACTAAGTTGTTGCGCCGAGGAACCTCGGCATATGGCAACCGCGTTCCACATAGCAATCGGCCTCGTTCGTCTTACGGAACGGCAGGACTTCGAACATCTAAACGTGACACAGGATTGATAACAACACAGTACACGCGACGCCCACGGGACAGCCGTGCTGTCCACAACGGGGCAACCTTCCCCCTTATTTTTGCATCCAGTCTCTTCTCCATTCTGCTGTTTGATTCGCCATACACGGCGTTGTTATAACCAGCAAAACAGCGAGCCACGTTTACATCGAGACCTCTCAAAAGGGAAGATCCGCTAAAAGCCTACAGATGACGTCACAGTGTCCACCGAACGGTCGGTTGTCCACGAGCGGGAGGGGGCACTTTCTGCTTCATTGCCTCTGCCGGGGGTCCCTTCGAGAGACCTGCGACAAAAAAAAAAAAAAAAAAAGTGCTCGCTCGCGACGTCGGAACAGTAGCAGAAGCAGCAGCCTATGGACCACGGCAGTCAATAGCAATAGCGAATCCCTGAGGAGGTCGAGATGGGGGTAAAGGCGAGGGTGAGCAAGCTCGCGCTCTTGCTGCTGCTGGCGCCACGGACGGCGGGCTCGCGCTGTAATTGGATACATACACGGGCGACGCTACACGCAGCGCGACGCCGCCGCGGCCGCTCAGTGTTTGGCGCGCCGGAGGCGTGCGCTACTATGGCCGGACGGTCCGCGCTCAAGCGTGCACCACGTGGACGAAAAAAAAAAAAAAAATAAAAGGAAAAAACCCACTAGCCAACGAGCGAAAACTGCATAACACAGGGCTGCAGAAACGAACAAAAACCAAACTGGGAGCCGAGAAGGAGGCAGAAATCAAACACACACAAAGATCAGGAGTGGGGGGAGAGCGTAACGGCAAACACTCCTCTTCTTCGGAGGCCGCGCGCAGTGCCGGCAACGTGCCCCGGGGCTCAGTGTGCGTGTGTGTGCAGTGCTTGCAGTGTTGCCACCAGGCTTAATTGGGCGTCTGCCGAGGGACGCCGAGGAGCTGCATCGGATAATCTCGTTATGCGGACCCCATAAGCGCCCGCTCTCTCTCTCTCTCCAGTCCCCACTCTCGTCGCGGAGTTCTGGTTGGGCTCTTTACACGCACGTGGATACGTGTGCGCTCGAACTCGATGTTTCTGTGAATTTTTTTCTCGACCCTCCTCGGCTGTTCGCGTTGTACAGACAGTATAGATAGGTGCGAGCTTTACCACGGCCGGACTCGACTCTCCTCTCCCCCGCGTTGGAGAAAAGAGTCGAGTCCGACCGTGGCTTTACACAGAACATTGCTCTCAATTTTCATAACAAAAAAAAAAAAAAGGAAGGGGGGTGGGGGGGTGGGTGGGGAGGGGCTGAGACAGACCAAAAGCAGGGTCCGATAGCTACTAAGGGAGCCCTACGCGCGGCAACTTCGAGCGTGCATTCTGGTATGCGCAGTGGGGGGCCCTAATTGACGCTATATAGGAGTCTGTGCTTCGTTAGAAAATAATCGCTTCTCCTTCGTCGCCGCCGCCTCACTCTTGTTTATTTTCGCGAAATGTACCGTATCGAGCCTGCGAAGCAATGCCCCGGTGTCGAGATTCCGCGGCGCGCAGCCAGCGGCGGTGCCCCGAGGAGTCATGCGCCTTTCGCGCGCTCGACGCCGCGGACCTATTAGGCGCGTTACCCGCCTCATTAGCACCTCCGAGCCGATTCGCGCCCGCTCCCGCTATACGCGTGGGCATCGCGCCGGCGGCCGCCACGACGCGTGGGGAGCTCCGCATTTCTCTCTTTTGTCGGCCGTCGTGCGACACGTGCCTCTAGTGCGGAGCCCGCAAAGCGGGTCGGTGGCATGCGTCGCGGGAGGCCAGATCTCGTATGCGTGCGCACGCGATTATAATTTTCGTTATTATCGCACCACCACCACCACCACCTAATCATCGTCGTCATCTTCTTCATCTTGTTCTTCCACATCATCATCATCATCATCATCATCATCATCATCATCTTCTTCTTCTTCTTCTTCTTCTTCTTCTTCTTCTTCTTCTCCTTCTTCTTCTTCTTCTTCGTCGTCGTCGTCATCTTCTTTCTTCTTCTTCTCGAGGCAGGCAGGCACAGAACTTTATTTTGGTCCTGAGAAACTGCAGTTGGACGTCCCCTTCTAGGGGATCCTGTAGCAGTTGCGGGCCGAGTCCCACGCGGGACTTCATCTTCATCTTCTTTATCATCATCATCATCTTCTTCTTCATCGATATGCTATTGTATTGCTGAGAATCGCTTGCATCGCGGCACAATATGGTATAGCATGCACGGACGCCATCGAGTTGATCATTGTTATCACTAAACAGACAGCGCGCTGGATCGGCTATGCCAGCATACGTGGGCTGGAAAACGGACCAGGTTGACGTACTTGACGCAGGATCGAAGCTTGTGATCTCGCGAGGCTCGCGTGCGGAGGCAGGCCAGTTGTGACGCATATTTGTGATTATCACCAGCTATATTCCGATTATCACCAACCGAGCTTTCGTGCCTGCGTATTAACGCCGCGCGCCCTGTACTTTCAAACAATGAACCGCATTTGAATAACGGCGCAGTGATAGTCACTGTTTACAGGAAAGTAGGCACTCGGCTGCTGATCCCAAAGTCGTAGGATCGCATCCCGGCCGCGGCGGCTGCATCTCGATGGAGGCGAAATGTTGATTCCCGTATGCTGTGAGATGTCAGTGCTCGCTAAAGAACCCCACGTGGCCGAAACTTCCGGAGCCCTGCACTACGGCGTCTCTCATAATCATATCTCGGCTGTGGTACATAAACCCCGATAAATCAATCAAATCAATCAATACAGGAAAGCAGCAAGCGCAGAGTTTTCGAGGAAGAGAACGTGTACCACCACTGATGGACGATTTTTGTTGCTATGGAAGTGACATCGCCTTAAAGTGATGTTTCAGATTGTATGCGGTATCACGGCACTGCACACGCAGCTTACACAACTTGGGCCGTACCTTCGTCACGCCACCGCAACCACCATCTATCGCGCGCACTTGCATGGTTGCATCAAAGCCGCCGAGCCCGCGGCACGAACGGCATGTGCGCGCTGTCAGCGTGACATATCACGCATTCTCGATAAGCAAACGAGCGGCCAGCCTCTTTAAGAAAGCAAACGCAACCGAGACTAACGATGATGTTTGTTGGAAAGATACGTCAAAGATACATCAAACATCAAGGGGGACTCTGACGGGCCCATATGGCTGTAACTCTTTTTTAGGATTGTCACGTGAGCATACACATATTGCGCACTGTCCAGTCTTTGTCTCTATTACGCGGTATCGCGATTACGCCTTCAGTGGCGCACGCACAACAACGGTTTCGCTTTCGCAACCGACACTATACAGGGGCAGGTCCTCGCTATTCAGCCACCAATGCACGTATAACGTTCGCCACGCCGTGCTGCTATTACGCAAAGCACGCGGTGAAAGCGATCGCCGCGTGCTCCCCATTGCGTTAGCCGAACGTCGTCGGACGGCAAGCTCTCGTGTGCCGCCTGCGCAATAAGCGGGAACTGGGCACAAACAATGGTCTGACCGAGCAGCTGATAAGAACGTCACACAGGTCCTCTCTCCAACTCCGCAGCTTAGGGAGCATGCGTGAGACGCCGATCGACCGAAAGCAAACAGGGAAACCTATACTTGGACGTATACTTTGAAAGGGGCAAATTTTTGTCGCCACTCGGACGCAACGCGATACGAACTGATATAGGTCATCGTTATCGGTGCAGGAGACTTGGCTGCGTGCATATGGCATATGGTGCGTGTATAAGGTGCATAGTCGTGTACAGTGATTGCGGCAGCTGGACGTACTTGCCATGTCGTTTACCGCATGGTGTCCCCCGCCACGGTGGACGGTGGTCTAGTGGTTATGGCACCCGGCTGCAGATCCGAAGGTGGCGGGATCGAATCCCGGCCGCGGTGGCTGCATTTCGATGGAGGTGAAATGATGAAGCCCGTGTGCTGTGCGATGTCAGTGCACGTTAAAAACCCCAGGAGGTCGAAATTTCCGGAGACCTCCACTACGGCGTCTCTCATAATCAGAGCTGGTTTCGGGACGTTAAACCTCACAAATCATTCAATTACTGCATGGTGTGTGCATGTGCTGTACAGCAAGGGTATGTACAGTTAAACGGGACTACGTTCTCATGCGCTGGAGCTCGGCGCGAGACCGCGAGCTCGCCTCAAGATCCCATCAGCTGTCTCTCAATGGTGAAGAGTACTCCAAAGCGCCGTAATTGCGTACTAATTAGATTTAGGCGCTTGTCAAGTGGCTCCTGCGGCGGAAATTATTGCCAGGATCGATCCTCTACTGCATGCGATGTTTTTCATTACCTACATTTCGTTACGTTTCATTTAGATGCCACCGTAATAAATAAATAAATAAACATAAAGACACATAAGTCTGTGTTTATATTTGCTACGCTTCTTGCAATTAAGTGACACTGATATGCGCTCGTCTGAATGAGCCGATAAACTTATAGGTAAACTTCCACTGCACCGCCAAAACTATAATAGACTTACGCTGTGAAGCTTTGACGGTCAAGATCAACATCATGAGGGAAAAAGAAAAGAAAAAACCTAGGTGCCTGAAGGCTGACCATCATTGACATTGCGGAATGGTGAACCGTGCACGTGTGTTAGTATACATTTACTCGAGGCGTCATATTGTGCTAGATCACCTTCAGTCTCCTTAAAAAGATGCATAGTTGTTTATGCGCTTTTTGTCAACTTGGAATGCAGCGGATTGTCCTTACTGCGTTTTCATGACGTCGTGTCCCTTTCTATTATCTTTCATTCCCCTCACCCCTTTTCCCCTGCACAGGGTAGCCAGCCGGTCTCAGCACTGGCTAACCTCCCTGTCTTTCCTCCTCCTCCTCCTCATGACGCGTCTCTGGGGCTCTTATGCGCACGCACTCACAAGTAAGAAGATCATGCGCAATAGCACTCGCAAGCGTTTCTTTTTTTTTTTCATTATTCATACACTCACGAAGACATTGAAGTTTTGTGAAGTGAGTGAACACGTTTGTGTTGCATGTATGCGTGTTTGCGCATAATCTTATTTTCTCTTGCCTTCTCTTATGTTTGCTCGTAATCGTTTCTGCTTGCACCTGACAAACGATATTACAAGAACAGTCGGCGTATGTTACAATAACAAACGCGTCTCTTTTTAGAATTGTTAACATTAACAACAACTACAACGACGACGACGACGATGGCAACAGCAATAATAATAATAATAATAATAATAATAATAATAATAATAATAATAATAATAATAATAATAATAATAATAATAATAATTCCTACAAGCAAAAAATCAGAACGACAGGCAACCGGAGGTTGTGAAAAGGTCGGTTGTGAAAAGGTATACGACAAGCGTGACCTGCCAACTTGAAATTTAGTACCTCGATACTCAAACTCGCACATTTTTCAACTTTTGGCTGATGGGAAAAGAACAGATGTGCGACATTTACTTGTCCGTACGCACATATGTCACACGCCAGAACATGCGAAGTGTCAAAACACGTGTTAGGAAGAATACAAGGCAAGGATAGGAGTCGAAGAGAAGCGCCTATACTTACGTACACTTGTATGTGACGAGAAAGACATATAAGTGAGTATAATGAAGAAGAATATTGGGTTCCTGACCGTCTTTGAAGCTGCACATAGATAGATAGATAGATAGATAGATAGATAGATAGATAGATAGATAGATAGATAGATAGATAGATAGATAGATAGATAGATAGATAGATAGATAGATAGATAGATAGATAGATAGCGGCGTTTATTAATGGAGAAACGAGCTCATCAGCTGGCATGCTCTAGCCTGCTATCTGTACAAGGGAGAAAGGAAATGGTAGAGGAAAAGTGATGAGTGGAGGGAGAAGTGGTGCATAAGATGACAACAATGTAACACATCCTTGGGGCATCGAAAATGCTCGGGGTCAGTATACTCTTCAAATAGTCCACAGCAGCATAGCATTGTAAGTGTAGCTAAGCCTCACATGCAGCACGGCCTAGCCAGGTATACGACTTCATTGGAATTTTTGACCTCGAACTTTTTTTTTTTTTGGAAGAGGCCCCGTAACGAGTGAGTTACTGACACCTCAGCTGAACGCGATTAGACCGAAGCTATGATGGACGTTTTGCTACTCAGTGCTCGCAGACAGTTCCGCTGTAGCAGTCGTGATACCCGCGAAAGTTACAACCTTAAAATTTAAGACGACTCATCCGACATCATCGACGGCAGCAGAGCTCGCGGCGATCCTTACTGCCCTTCATTTCATCAGAGATGAAGCGCCACACAAATGGACGCTTTTCTGCGACCGTCCAATTGCCGGCATTGCAGTCCCTATTGTCTCCTCTACGCCGCGGACCACATGAACAGCTGGTGTTCCAGGTTACAGAGATGCTGCAGCATACAGGGAAGGCAGGCCACAAAATATCTTTTCAGTGGCTTCCAAGTCAATGCGGAATTATAGGCAATAAACGGGCCGATCAAGCCGCCCGTTCTGCACATAATATGGACCAACAAGTACCCATACCATTGTCAAGGACGGACGCGGCACGGATGCTTAATCTGCTTGCTCGCAAGTGTACTGTATCGCAATGGGGTGGCACACATTTCACACATTCCCGACTTCACTCTCTCGATCCGACGTTAAGCCTTCGAGTCCCACCCAAGACTTGCCGAGGAGAAGCCACGCTCTTATACCGACTATGGTTGGGGTCGCTTTCACAAAGGCGTATGCGTTCTGCATAGGGATGGCCGACACCGCAGCCTGTGACCACTGCGGTCACGAAGAGTCAATTGGGCACATTTTATGTGACTGCCCACGATACAGCGCAGAGAGGCAATCTCTTTGCCATGCACTCAACAAACTGGACGACCAACCACTGTCAGAAGAAGGCATTCTACGCCATCGTATAGACCTCACGTCGCAGAAGAAGGCCATGCAAGCGCTACTGCGCTTCTTGACATCTACCGGCCTTCGCGAACGTCTCTAAGTGGAACGTTCTTTGTGTGTGTGTGTGTGTGTGTGTGTGTGTGTGTGTGTGTGTGTGTGTGTGTGTGTGTTATTTATTTGTTGTGCTTGTCTGGAATCTTGTACCCTCTCTCGCTGTCATTTTTCTAACCCCCTCCCCCTTCTCCCCAGTGCAGGGTAGCAAACCGGAGTCTAATATCTAGTTAACCTCCCTGCCTTTCGCTTCATCTCTCTCTCTCTCTTGCTACGAGCTTGAGATTCGTCGCTTCCTAACCGTTTGTTTGGAAGCGGCTTGTCAGCACCTAGCGTGCTCGCGTTCCATCGAGTCTGTATACATTTCCCCTCTCAGCGCGCACACGTAGTGTGATCTCTTGGTCGACGGTCTAGTTTTTGCAGTGCACCGTAACTGTCGGGCACGTTGTCCGCCGCCAGACGCGCATATATATATATATATATATATATATATATATATATATATATATATATATATATATATATATATATATATATATATATATATATGGATGCACGCACTAAAACACTCGAAGCGTGACCGCCATCCGGCTGCACGCACGCCTGTCACCCGGCCTGCCACGTATCGAGGGGGGGGGGGGGGGGCACCGGCTGGCGGGCCCGCGGCCGCGCACACTTCGTACATACGCATACTTCCGGAGATAAGCTGCTCGAGGCACGCTCCCTGTTTCAAGCCTCTCTTGCCACCTTTCTTTTACTTTTTTTTTACATCTTTTTCATTGTTTGTCTCTCTCCCGCGTGCGCGCGCCCGAGCAAATAGAACGCAACTGAGAGCCGGACGTTTGGAACGCGACGGCAGCTAAGAGACCCTTGGGCCACTCCTCCGGACGCACGACGATGGAATCCACGACTCGCGTTGTTGGTGCCACAGGACCGGCGAGAAAAATAGGAATGCGAGAGCGCGAGGAAGCTTCGGCGGCGATAGTGTGGACCCCACGGCGCGACGCGAACTTAGCGCGCAGTAGATCGGCGTGCCGTTGGAACTCGGCGGCGTGCGTGGATACGAGTGCCAAGGCGAAGGTTGTTTTGGGGAAGGCAACTGGAGAAGGAAAGGAATTGAGAGAAAGGAGAGGTTAAAGAGGAGGCGGATAGCTGAACGGAAGGAAGAACGGACTAGAAAGAAAGAGGAGAGAGAAGGAGGCAGAAGGGAAATAGTTAAAGCAGGCGAGATTGAAGATATGGTTGAGGGCGGAGAAAGAGGCATGGGCGAGAGTATGACTGCAAGAAACTTTTGAAAGTGAGCGAGGGAAGAATGAATGAAAGGTGGATGTAGGCGGGAATACAGTACGATAGCATAGAGAAAAAAGGAAGGAAGGAAGGCATGTAAGAATGAATTGAATAAGGAGTAACAAAAGCAAGGAAGGAAAAAAAGATGTAATAAAATGAGCATGGGTGTAAGGAAGCAGGGAATTAAGGAGAGGCTCAAAGGACGAACGAAGGAGAGACTAAAGCAAGGAAAACGCTAGAGAGAGATAGAGAGAGAAACAAAAAGAAAGGAAAGAACGGAAGCAAGGAGGGAAAGAAAATAGAGAGAAGGACAGTAAGAAAAGAAGGAGTGAATGAAGGAAACAAGGTAGAGAGAAGTGAACAAGAAAGAAAGGGAAAAAGGAGAAAAAAAAAATGGAACGAAGCAAATAAGGGGAGCCAGACTCCCTATACTGCATGCACGGCTTGCACGATTTTCTGCCCCGCGTGTTACATTGTTGCGCGCCCGAGAAGCGTTCATGCGAGAATAGGCGTTCGCAAGTGGGTTGCTCGTTCGAAAGAAGCGGGAATATTACGTGCACAAGAGTGCGTTTCGAGCGAAGAGGATGGTGCGTCAGCGCTCCCCAAATCCGGCATCTCTGTAGGGAGGGCTTCGCATGCATGATACGAGAATGCCGAGAGGTGTGCACGGTTCGACCCTCCTTAAACGGGTTCGTCATGGAGTTCTCCGCTTCGGCTCACACGCCCTACGTAGCAGGTACTTAAACCGCCAGGTATACGAAATTTGCCAGTGCTGAGTTCTCGAGTTGCACATCTTATTTGCGCCATGACGACAATAACAAGATAATAACACTGAACGCAGCAGCAAGGGGTTCTTTATTCGGAGAAATGTGAAATGTATATACAAAGCAGGAGGGAAGGCAGAAAAAAAAAATAACAGAAGACTGTACGATATCTGTTTATTGCGCAAGCTTCTATATAAGAGATGTAACGGTTTGAAGAGATACATTTCGCTCATGACCCATGAAGAAGCACGGTTCAGCTTCGTTGGGGGCCAAGGTAGGTGAGAAAAATAAAGAAGTGGGGAGGGGTGGGGGGGGGGGGGGAGGGACGATATTGTCAAATATTAAGGCGAAAGCCTCATGTCTCTATTGTGGAAGCGACATTCAAAGAGTTATTAATGGCACTTGTCGAAAACCCGGTGTCACCGCTGATGGCGTTAAAAAGTGTCACACGATGATATGGAAAGTCCGTAAGCGCGCCACACTATGATCACGCATATATAAGACTTAATTAATGGTTACCAGGGTGATGACGACGTTTAATCAATAATCGCTTGACTATTAATTAGTCATTCTTTTCAATGTAAGCGCTCCACGCAGATATGCGCCACTCGTTTACCAGGGGTTCGAAAGACTGGCACAAGACGATGCTGGACGCTTTCACCTTCCCTTACTTCTCTCGAATGAAACCACCACCGCACTCCGCACTCCCTGAACCACAGGAAATCGTGTGGCGCGCCTCCGGACCTATTCGATTCCTTCGTCCACAAAATATACGGTGACATATGTCGCACCCCGACCGTGTCGCGCAGCGGCGCAGTCGTCACCCTTGCACACATGGCGGGACTGCAGCAAGGACCCACACCCGCCTGATCTCTCGACCGCTCCCTCGGCCGAAGCGTGAAGCAGTGCACTCCGGGACTGTATAACAGACTGAACGCCGCATCCACCCGTGAAATTTATTTTCCAGTTAAACAAGGTTGTTTATTTCTCTCTCTCTCTCTCTCCTTAGGCATTCGCATAAGGATCCATTTCGTTGTAATTATATTATGATTATGATTGCTTATAATTGTTATCTTCGGTTCCAGGACATCAACCCATACAGCCAGCTGCAGCTCGCACACTGTTTCGGTGGCTTGCCTTTCACGAGCGGGTTGATATTTTTAGTGAGCCGAACGCTGCGAAAAGCCCAAGCATCTATAGAAGTTAACACCTTCGCTTCGCTGTAAAAAAAAATGGGAGTGGGGGGGGGGGGGTTGGGGTTGGTAAACTAGGAAGTGAAAACAGGAAGAGATGCAACAATAGGAGGGAACATATGCGGTATATGTGTGTGTATAAGCCCAACATTGGCACGCAGATGTATGTGCAGGCCGTTAATGCAAACACGGCGACTCTCATGCTCCGTTCATTCATGCTCCGATGAACGACAGACTCAATGAATCCACCCGTACATCGTACTATTATATTTTACTCCTTTTTCATCTATAGCGCTTATACGTAATTGCAGCTGCTACCGGATGTTTTTGGAACTGGAAAGCAGCGTGCACCTACACATACATAGTAAAAAAAAAGAGAGAAAAAACGTAATAGACATGAACTTCCTTTTCAGCGTGGGCGCATGTACAGTACATCCGAGCTGAAATGGAAACGTACGTTGCAGCAGGTTGCAAACGCAAGTGCGTGTATACGTCGAGCACCCTTCCGTATGCAGCTGAACACTCAGGCTGCCACATATATGAAAACTGTCCTTTCTGCTTTCTTCGTTTAGTATTCCTTGTTCCGAAAATTTCGGTCAGCGGGTGCGCCAGCTTCGCTTACAACGAGCTTCGATGGAGCTTTGTTCAATTCACTTATGTTTCTTTGCCCTTCCTGCTTGGACTATAAGTAAGTAAATAAATAAATAAATAAGTAACAACGGCTGTCTCACACCAACCCGGCTGCGTTTGAGCGGTTTTCGACATGTGGGTGCCATGAGTGCCCACGCCTTTCGCTGTCGAAATAGTCGGCCTGTTCTGAAAATTCCGCCGTCGTGTGGTGCAATGGCTGCTGAATGCGTTGGTTCGATCACGGCCGCGGCGGTTGCATTTCGACCGAGACAAAACTATAGATGTTCGTGTACTGCAATGTCACCAAGGTTTAAAGAACCCCAAGGTGGTCCGAATTTCCGTAGCCCTCTATTTCGGCATGCTTAGAGAGAGAGAGAGAAAAAAAAGGTGTAGGCCAGGGGAAGGAGAAGCAATGACATTCTGCACACTAACGTGTTATTAAACAGATAGCTGTCTTTTTTTAAATGAAATATGTGTGTAGGATAGGTGATTGATTTATGGGGTTTTACGTCCCAAAACCACGATATGATAACGAGATACGCCGTAGTGGAGGGCTTCGGGCATTTCGACCACATAGGGTTCGTTAACGTGCACTGACATCGCACAGCACACGGGCCTCAACATTTCGCCTCCATCGACATGCAGCCGCCGCAGCCGGGATTCGATCCCGCGACCTTCGGGTCTACAGCCGAGTGCCATAACCACCAGACCACCGTGGTGGGGCGTGGCACAGAATGACACCAGATGAACAGCACGATCGACACAGGAAGACTGTGCACGGATCGAGATACGACGAAATAGACGCACGCATATAGCCTACACAAAAAGCAAACACTCGCTGGATGTTCTACAGTGCGTGAAAAAGACGGGAGAGAGACAAATATACGTGTGCGTAATGCACACGATGATAGGATAACGCTTAATCTATTGCAAACGTAAAATTTATATTAATCAGCTAGCTTTCACTATGGGCTGAAATTCATTACTTCCATTGAATATTCTTCTCTTCCAAAAGTTAAGCGCGGGCACCACGACCAAAATCGCGCCGCATAGGCGCCCTTGGATAAATAAACATATCGGAATGCGCCCATATTTGCGATGTTCCGCTGTCCCTAGAGTATTCCCCCTTCAATCCCGCCCCTTGCACTGAAAAATATTCCGATTTTCATCATGTGAACTTTTGGCCTTGTTCTTTTTTTTTAGCTAGCACACAGCATCATATACAATTGAATGTTCATTTCTGTTCCTCTGTTTTTGTTTCTGTATTTTTTATAACTGCTAGGTGCGCCGCACTGCTGTATGAAGGTTCTTGAACTAAACCTGTGTGTCGGTGAACGTTTGTTGAACTGTACGTACGCATAGTGCACTAGTAACGTAGCTTTCCAATGAGTCATATTCACGCGTTACTGAGACCTGCTGTTGACGTCACTTATATGTAGTATAACGATTCGAGTCGTGCGTTCATCCCCACCTCGTCTTTAAAAACGACGGGAACGCACACCGCACAGGCCGTGAACTTTCGAGCGCACGTCAAAACTGCATATGTGATGAGGAAAAATTCAATTGTGAGCGTTTATGTACGGGGAATTGTGCCGCGTGCGCATGGCGCCGTGCAGCCGCGTTCGCTGGGTGTTGCTGCCCTCGGGAAAGGTCACATTCTATACGGCTCGACCTCGGTGTCGTGTCAAGTACGCACACGACGTGATGGCGACATCGGGTTGTCGCCGCTCCGCATTGTGTCGGGCGCCAGTATTCGCAAATGCTAGTGAAGGGCGCCCACTTCCCGTATTGGGGACTTGTGCGGTCAACTGTCAACATTGCTCGAGTTGTTCACCCTTCAGCGACTCGGCATATTAGGTTCATCGGCACCGCCACATTAGGCTCCTGTGGAGAATGCTGCATTTTTTTTTTCTGTTCAGCTTTGTATCTCGTGACGACAAATTAACGAGGTCATGAAACTCACAAGAGGCGAGTGTCAACCCACCGCGGTGTACCTTAACATGCATAACGGGGACGTGGGTTCGAGTGCCTGCCACCGCGACCTCGTTTCGATATGGGCAGAAGCACACCCTTGTACTTAGATTTCGGCGCAACTTAAAGGACCTTGGGTGGTCAGAATTAATGCGGAGCCCCCCGCTGCGGCTTGCCTCATGATGGCATCGTGTTTTTGTCACGTGAAACCCCGTTATTGTTGTTTTGTGGGGTTTAGCGTCCCAAAACCAGCTCTGATTATGAGAGACGCCGTAGTGGAGGGCTCCGGAAATTTCGATCACCTGGGGTTCTTTAACGTGCACTACTGACATCGCACAGCACACGGGCCTCAACATTTCGCCTCCATCGAAATGCAGCCGCCGCGGCCGGGATTCGATCCCGCGACCTTCGGATCTGCAGCCGAGTGCCATAACCGCAGACCACCGTGGCGGGCGAAACCCCGTTATTATTATTATTATTATTATTATTATTATTATTATTATTATTATTATTATTATTATTATTATTATTATTATTATTGCCGCACAGCACTGTTCATTTAGCTACACCGCCACAGTGGTCTAGTGGCTATGGTACTCGGCTGCTGATCCGAGGGTCGCGGGATCGAATCCCGGCGGCGGCGGCTGCATTTCGACGGAGGCGAAATGTTGAGGCCCGTGTACTGTGCCCCTCCACTACGGCGTCTCTCATAATCACGTCGTGGTTTTGTGACGTAAGACCCCAGAAATCGGTCAAGCCAATCTCTTCATTTAGCTGTTACAGATTCGAAACGGGAAAAGTTAACCTAAAATGGAGGCTCTTAGACACTGAAACCCATCTGTAACATGTGTTCATGTTGCCTATATGACGCTTTTAAAGCGTGAGGCGGTGGCTTTGATTCCATGGATTCGTTGTTGAGAGAATTAAGCGGAAGCGCTCGCACTGATACAGCACCATACAGGTGTAGCACCATAAATAGCCTGAGAGCAGCCTAAGAGTCTTCCTCCGAAAGACACCCATCGTAGCCGGCACGCAGCGTTACCTTGAGGCATAGAACGGCGTGTGTCGATGATTTGTAAGTCATTAATCAGTTACTGAATAAATTGCTGTGTAGGTTCTTTCAGGTTCAGGAACGTTTCTGACAATTGTAATCCAATTCTCGACTGGATAACTATAGCGTCCTGTTGGAAGGTGTGTGACGCACCATGTGTCACGACTACGGCGCGCCTGTGGTTTCACGCGTTCATATCGCAGTTGTTTTTTTTTATGCTTGCTTTTACAGCGCAATATTAGAGGAGGCAGTTCAATTGAAAGTCGTATGTGGCATTAATTGATTTTCCTCACAGCAGCGCAGGCGTTGTACGGGCGTACCTTATTCCAAAGCTGTTTAACCTTCTGTGCTAGCTAAATGAACGAAAGAAAAGTGCACTCCGAACAGCTGCTGGAATTCTATCGCTACGGGGGGGCCGATAGACATCGTTTATACCGGACAAGTGCTCATGGGCGTTTACAAATTGGCGAGTTAAGTGAACTTTTATGAGGGAACGCATCAGTAGAATTGCACTCGCTACGCTCAGTGCACACAGCTGCCTACTTAATAGCGCCTCATTTTCCTTTTGTTCCTTCTTTTCCTTAAAATTACCCGGCGCAACAAGGAACGCAATTACTACCTATATACGGGGCGTGTGTCGACGGTTTTTAAAGATTGCCCCAGGAGTTGCAAGGAAAACAATCAGCCATTCTTCTTCCGCGATCGCTATAATGATAACAATAATAAAAAAAGACAGCGTCGTATTCTCGTGTTTAGAAGTGGAACCACGGAGATTAATGACCTTCGCATTTTCGGTTCAGTGGAAGAAAAAAAAGAACATCTTCAGCCGTAACTCCAGATGCAGATTGCACGCCCTGTAGTCACGTGGATGCTCAGAGAGATGAGGCCGAAGCCGGTTCACTGCTATGTATAGGAAATTGCGTTGACTGGCGATGTGAGTGGCCGATAGGGGTTGGTGGCCAAATTTATCAAGTTTCCGTGGAATGCCTGATTAGTATTTTTTTTTTCTCTCGCTCGTTTCCTTGTCTTGTACAAGCTCGGCCCGAACGTTCGACCGTGACGGCACGCCCCTTTTTGTTTACGTGTTTTCGGGGCACAAACAGCTCCAGCCTTTTCGACGAGGACGGGCTCGTTTCAGCTGTAAACAACGACAACAAAAAGTGCTATTGCAGCCGCGTGGACGTTTTGGTGGCCGTTATAGATAACGGTGCGGCCAGATGCATTCTGCAAGGCGAGCCTTCTCGGAGATACGTGACTCGGACGAGCTGCACGGCCACGAAGAGAATTAAAATATCCCGCAATAAACCGGCAGTCTTGGCCGATTAGTACTTCGTCTGTGGACTAAGTTATTGCAACAGCATGCGGTATTCAGCGAGAATTTAATTGCCGATACCGCGATCTACATAGTAAATCTACTCCTATATGCGATGCGCACGGCGTCGTTTGCTTCTTTCTTTCTTTCTTTCTTTCTTTCTTTCTTTCTTTCTTTCTTTCTTTCTTTCTTTCTTTCTTTCTTTCTTTCTTTCTTTCTTTCTTTCTTTCTTTCTTTAATGTTTCAACTGCTATGGAGACTTCACTCAGGACGTTGTGCTTGGTGCATCGAAGCAATGCTTGTCATGTGTAAGCTACTGATAATAGCTGTTCGTGGTACCTGTAGCGGACGGAATGCGTCGTTTTCGTTCGCAACAGCCTGGCGAGGTCGCGTGGTATCGGGCCACGGCTAGCGAAGCTAGGATAGCTGCGGTTGCTGCCTTTTGCTATAGCGCCAATGTAATCTTGCCTTATGTAGTAGTGGCTAGGCATGAGGCGCAAGAGAAAAAAGAAGTGCCGCTTTGTTTCATCATGTTGTGTATGCACCAAATAACTAAAAGCGATATTCCGGTTATGGCCGTCCCTCGATTGATAGAACGCCATATACGAAGAATTATTAATCATCGTCACCACCACCATACTATCAGTTGCGCACATTGAGCATTTCAATAGAGGTACCGTGTACTTCCATGCGCTTCGTGATGACGTATCATTACTTGAAAACGAAGCTGGCCCTTAACCTCCAGCACAAACAGCTCCGCTGTTAGAAACATTCAGTGCTTTACTTAACATACTGGCTTGTTTCTCACAAGGGGGACGCGGAATGTTTCTAATGCTTCGTGAAAGAGTCGATATCAGTTACAAAGGCGTGGGACAGCATTTCTGCTTTATCGCGACTGCGATCTTGCCTGACACACACACACACACACACACACACACAAACACACACACACAAACACACACACACACACACACACACACACACACACACACACACACACACACACACACACACACACACACACACACACACACACACACACACACACACACACCGCAGCAGCAGCAGCAGCATGACGCGCAAGTGGCGCCTTGCACATGCTATATTAACGCAAATAATAACATGGTATGTGCGTCCTGTTTGCGCCTGAATAAAGAAAAAACTGGCACACATAAAATTAACATGTTAAGTTCCTATTGGCATTGGCGGCACTTGAGCAAAGGAAAGCATGCTGTGTGTGTGTGTGTGTGTGTGTGTGTGTGTGTGTGTGTGTGTGTGTTAGTAGGCGGCATAGTGCTCGAGATAGGAGCAAGCACCAACTTTACATATTGTGGAAGGTATAGTCGTCACACATAGACGATGTTTATTCAACAATGTGTCACGTATACAAGCGGTCGACAGCCGACTGATCTAGCTGATGTCTCAGCAATATTTCTGCAAGACTTGTTAAAAGCAGCATAAACACGAACAACTGTGGGGTCTGTGCTTCTTTTATTTATTTATTTTTTCAATATACGTGACCTGTGTCTAGCGACATGCCCCGCGAGTGCCTGTATTTGTGTGCTGCCGATATCGCGCCCAGATTCTCGCAAATAGGCTCATACATGACTTTATCACACAGCACGTAATGAGAAAGGAATGGGGCAGGCTAAAGCTATGGAATTTCGATGCAACGACATCTTTTATAGTCTGTATAGGGCAGGTACATATTATACCATATGAGAAGAGTCGTTTCCTTTTCACAGGCGCAGAAGGATAGTTCGCCGCGGTCGTCTAGTGGTTATGTCACTTGGCTACTATCCCTAAAGACGTAGGTTCGATCCCGGCCGCGCGGCGGGCGGTAGCATTTGCGACAGGGGTGAAGATGCTACAGGCCCTTGTGCTGTGCCCGTTGTTAAACAACTATACAGACGATCAAAATTTCCGGAGCCTTCCACTATTAAATCTTAACCTGCCGATAGTCCACAATGTTTGCGGCCGTCGAATAGTATCCCTTGTTGGCGCAAAAATCTGGAACAGTATACCTACCCTGATTAAATGTCAGCCAAATATGGCACAATCGCTCAGGAAACTCTTCATGTCGGGGAGTTCCCATTCACCATATTGATATCGCATCACAAACTGTGTGTGTACGCGCACATTGATTCTGTTCTTTTTCTTTTCTTACATGATCGTATATGAAATGTGATTTGCGTTTGAATTTTATTAATAAACATTGTACTCGCTAATTAAAACCACAATATGCAATGTCTGTAACGGATCCTTAACTAGCCATATCGGCTACGGATCCGGATGTTCTCGCGGAAATTTTTTTTGTAAATCATTTCAGTGAAATAAAAACATTCTTCTTCTTCTTCTTCTTCTATGACGTTCCTCACGACCATGTCGTCAGTTTGGCTCGTGAAACTCGGCAATTATTATTAAACGTATAAGTTTATATGGCCCCGCTCTCTCTCTCTCTCCCCCTCCCACCCCCATTTTTCTATTTCCCCTCCACGCGCGCGTTACTGTATCGTAATTTGGCAGGACCTAAGGATCACAACCTAGGGAGACGCCCAACAGTTATGTCTGCTTTTTTATAGTATATGTCGAACCACATTGTGTATACTCCGACTTTGATGAACACGGAAATGCGCTACAACGTGCGTCAGCCCACCGGCGTGTTGCAAATCCTCCGTGGAAATGCGAATCCCGTTTGCTATAGTTCGGCTGTCGCACATGCACGACGGCTCCAGGTATAGCTTGAGGTAAAATGATGATAGCATGCAACTGGTGATAACCACAGATTGCGCAAGTCTTTAGCAAGGCGCCTAATTGCGGAAAAATTTAGGTTGTTAAGCGTTGCTAATTATGATGAGAAATATCGAGCCGTCTGCAAGAGGCGCTGCGGCACGCGATTCGTTAGCCAATAGTTAATGCATGAACTAATTAGGGGTCTCTTCTGCCTCTGTTCGCGTGGTTGCCTGCCACAGGCAGTATAACGGAGTGGAGATGACAAGCCCAACTTGCTGCATCTTACCTCAACCCCCTCCCTTTTCATACTCCCCTCTCGTCGGAAATTTTCAGTGATTAAAGAAGGTGCCGGTAAAAGCGTATATTGCGTGCATGCTAATCAGTACATTTACGACGTACAGTCGGTCGAGACTCCAAATGTTCGTCTCTTTACAATTTACTTTATATATCTTGGCAGACGCGTCTTTATCGTCGTCTTGATATATTACTTTGCATGTGTGCAGCTGGCATACGCTCGGCGCCCCTTGTGAAATCACGGCAAGGATATCACCTTCGTCCCTAATTCCGGCGTAAGATTTGTGGTAACTACGCAAGTTGCAACACTCTTCGCAATTAGCAGGTGCCTGCGAGAACGTTCCATCATGAATCGCGTATATTTAATAAGCGCATCGAATTAGTGCGTGTTAATTTTGTGTCTGGCATATATACGTATTTCGAAACGCATGAACTTTCGTCCTCATTAAACAAAAAGACAGAAAGGAAAAAAAAAGTGAGTGTCGGTGTCATTTCCTTTCGCCGTTGCAAACATCCGCCACTGCTACTTGCGCGGTTATGTGCATAGCAGGAGCTAATTATATGCGAAGGAGAAGCGTGTAAACACGGACACAAGAGTAGAGGAGTATACAACACGAAGGCCGACTGTCAGCTGAAGCAGAGTACTTCAGTTGACAGTCGGTGTTCGTGTTGTCTATATACATATACTCCTCTACTCTTGCATATGTGTTGTCACGCCTTTTGCTTGACGTAATGAACCTTTAGCAACTCGCCGACATTTCTGTCATTTGAAGCAGAGGCGAAATCTCTTTCACGGAGACTGCGCCGTGTTACCAGTGAAATGAATAAATTTGGAGGTCTTCAGAAAAAAGAAAATAGTCGTCATCTGTGACCAACTTGAAATTGAAACAGCGAAGCAGAACCTTTACGGAGACCCAGCTGAGCCTCATCATTCAGAAGACAATGGCAATTGAGGTGCTGCGGCCTTTCTTCTTACTACATTGCTTGAGACTGTAGATAGATAGATAGATAGATAGATAGATAGATAGATAGATAGATAGATAGATAGATAGATAGATAGATAGATAGATAGATAGATAGATAGATAGATAGCTCAGACAGGTAGCATTTGATTTAGTATACCTCACGTCGGGGGAAAGAGAAGACAGAAGAACAAAAAGGAAAAGGGAAGCATAAAGGTAACACGTCATTTCACTGCTCGGACAACGTTATTTGCTGGAAAACTTGTGCAATTTGCGCAGCCAGGCACGCCCGTGCAACTAAAAGCGCAATCTAACGGAGCTAGTGCTCTGCCACCATTCACAGTTAAGTATATCCGACTCTGTGGATGACAGACCGCGTGATAACTTCGCCGAAGCAATGTCGCAGCAAAATACAGAAAAACGAAACTTACCATTTTACCGCCTTTGTTGAGCAACGTATACACATGGCGTCGTTATAACACGTTGTGTAAGCTGTCACTACCACGTGGTCCTTGATATGACGATCTCCGCTAGTGCGGTCTGTTGTTTTATTCATTTAACGCAACTTGCGTACGGGGCGTTTCGCTACAATTTCTGCTGAAACTGACTCATTTTTCAAGGAGCACTGAATAAGCTCTGAATCACTTGTGGTAATTTCGACGCGCAGAGTCGCGTAAAACGCACACACGCAAAAGCAAAATAGGTGCAGCAAATCTCTATATGCCCTGCTATAATTCTTCTTTCAAATAATATTTCGGTTTTCACACGAAACACCGCCAATGACAACAATGTTTAACATTTCGCTTGGAACTTCCTTTGGACGGTTGTCCTGATTATTCATTGGTGTGGCAGTGCTGATCCAAAGGAACGCTTGGACATACTCAATGTAAAATTATACATCCATTCGAGGTTTTTACCGAGGCCGCCACTATCTCTTCTCCCTGGTTGTTTACCATTCTAGGTTGTGAGCAGTAATAATATAATCCAACCCAAACCTGTATAGGAAAGCTTAAAATAAAAGGCGCACTCGGCGAATGAAATGTATTGTGACAGTTGTTGGCGCCCTGAAATCAACTAAATAACCACAGATTGTCGTTTGAGCAAATTTTAAATTTTAGTGTTATGTCATCTATGCGTCACATACGGCGCATTCTTTATGTGACGTACGCACAATCTCCTGCAGGCATCCCATGGTAGAGTTCATACACTGCTCTAAATCGCACGCATTTTCTCATAAACATCACAGAGACAGTGATACCGTAAATATTGAAAGTGCATGAGGAATTCCGCCTATGTCTGGTCTGTAAATGTAACTGCTGTAAGAAAAAAACAAAAAATTCGATCGCAATTGTTTTTGGAGAGCACGTGGATGGCCTGCATCCCGGGAATTTTCGGCGTTCGTGGAGTTAATAGACTGTCGAGGCCAACTTACCCTCTGATTAAAAGACAGCTTTTCCGTACACGTGTTACAAATGATCGGCAAGTGGCTGGCATGGGTTCGGTCGTCGTTCCAGCAGGGGGCGTTTAGAAGCATAGCAGCACCTGCCTTGCGGACCGTGCGATAATGAAGCAGGTGTATTTAGAGGTTAATGCCTGTGGGAAGGGAACGTGGGTGGCAGTTTTGACAACGGCGTTCACAGGCCTGGAACTGGCTTTACTTCTTATATAAATGTATAAAATTCACATAACATTTCCTTAGCTACTTCGCCGTCACATACCCTGATGGGAAAGCATCTGCGATTTCTCCGAGGAACAGGACTTGGTGACCGATTACGACGTTGTCGTGGCAAGTGGCAATGATTTTGATGTGTCCCTAAAGCCTCTTCTCTTCCTTCTTTTCCACTTTCACTCCCCCTTTCCCCTTCCCCACTACAGGGTAGCCAACCGGATATCTCTGGTTAATCTCCCTGTCTTTCCTTTACCTTTCTCTGTCCCTCCCCGCCATATGGAGGGCAAACCAACCAAGTATCTAACCACAAGTGGCGTCAACCCCAAATGCACACACACACGTGTTTCATCAGCGAAGCGCTTATGTACACTGTAAAGAACTTAACTTTAAAAAAAAAAGCTGTTCGAAATAAAGCAAACAAACTCTCGGGTCGGTGTTACTTCGCCAGCCAATCACAGAAGCAAACAAAATCGACCTCATGCAACCTTTTTAAAATGGTGGCATGGGTTATTTTGGTGCAAGTTCATAAGAATTAGGCTTTCCATCTTACTATAACAAACGAGTGAGAACATCATAAATACACCCAGTTACAATTTATCTCTGCAGTCGTCGCCTTATTTTGCTCGCTTGAAATGTTCGAATCGCGAACTATCTGCTGCCTCGCGGAGGAACAGTGGCTGGAGGTTACGAGGCCGTGGGATGGGCTTCGCTATAGACTTGAGTTTCATCCTGTCATAGATGAACGCAAACCGAGACGACCCGACGTCGGTATCTGAACCTCTGGCCTTTATAGTGCCGAATCCTGATTCTCTATCGACAGCGACACATGAGCAAGCCACATCAGGCGTTTTCCACAAAGGCGATGGTTTAATTAATTCCCGGCGTGCAAATCTACGAATTTTCACAACGTGAAATGGGGCGTCGGAGAGTCAATGTTCAATCGAATGTGGGTGCAGATAAGGCCACGTCATGAAAGGCTAGATAACCGATGGATAGTTAGAACGACGGAGTGGATACCAAGAGAGGGTAAGCGTAGCCGCGGACGACAGAGAGTAAGATGGGGGGACGAAATAAAGAAATTCGCAGGCGTCAAATGGAATCAGCTCGCGCAGGACAGGCAAGGATGAAGAGGATTGGGAGAGGCCTTCGTCCTGCAGTGGATATGAGATAGGCTGATGATGATGATGAAGAAGAAGAAGAAGAAGAAGAAGAAGAAGAAGAAGAAGAAGAAGAAGAAGAAGGAGAAGAAGAAGAAGAAGTAATTTAACGAACATGTCATTAACGACCTTGCTATGCGCATTGATATTCTGTGTTTTATTGTTCCTGTTGTTACTATATTTTTTTACGATTATTGCCACTGTGCTAATTGTGTGATTCATGATTCATTTCACCACATTCTTTAATTTGTCTGTGTATCTTATCGACATTTGTGTAACATTTTGACGAAGCATTCGCTTGAGCGAACTCCACGTTACGGACCGCTGTAGCACTTGTACGCATTCGAATCTACGTTCCGATCGCACTTGATATCGACATGTCTGCGGAGATAACGTTGTAATCGCAGTAATCATAGAACCGTGTTAATTGTATAAATACAAGGAAAGTTTCTGTCCTGGGGTGGGCGTAGACAGGCAGGGGATGATGATTATGATTACGATGATGATGAGGATGATAATGATGATCCAAATGATACTGTGCGAAACGGCAGCGCTTATTACATATACAGTGCGTTCAATAGACACTACTCCTGTACACTGAAAGGAGAATAGCAATCATTTTTCGTAAGCTCGCAACGTTCTTCGAAATCTGTTTTTCTATAACACAATACATTAATGCAATAGCCTCTCAGATCTGATCGTTAACCTACCGCCCCCTGTGTTCCCTTTCATCTTAAAAGTGTGCATTTCATTTCATTTCTCCTTATTTTCCAAAATGAAACCAGAATAAGTCAGGAGTATACCTAGATAGCATCGCTTTTGTCCCTACCGCTGCTTAATGACGTCAAGGATAATTGTCCTCTCTGCGTACTCTTACTATTTGTCGCATGCTCAAGGATATTCAATTGTACTGGAAATGAGCCGTATGACGTCATTAGTGTATTCTATTGTAATGTAAACCTCCTTACAATGCCTCTTTAGGTCGCTGTAGCTACATCTATAAATAAGTTATTGTGCTGCTAGTCTCGCCTGCCTTTGACGTATTCGCGAGGAGAACTTGCTGCTGTGTGTATGCCTCAATAAAGGACCGTCAACGCGTGTCGAATGAGCTGTGCCTATGGTGTAGGATTAGTTTAAACATATGCCCACTCTACATTACGTGCTTCCACGGGCTTTCAGTTCAAATAAACTCTTTCTCCGAAAACTCGTGCTGTTTTTATATGTGGGTCGACTACGGGACATTTCAAAAATTCCCAGAACCAGGTTTCAAAATCTAGGCTGCGATAAAGGCGAATTCTTTAAGACCTTGCTTATTGTTAGATCCGGTGCTGCCATTTCGTTTTTCAAGTGAGCCATGAAGCTGCAAACGACGCGGTGTACCGCAGGTTAAGAAACAAATGTAGTTCACTGCGCCGTCTGATCAGTGTCGGTTAAAAACACTCCCTATTGGTATCTACTTGTCTGCAATATATTTATGAGATAACTTATGGAGCATAATTAACTAGTTTTCACTGCTGGAGTCGTAAGTTCAAACACACGAATGCGTCGTTCCGGCAAGCGTTGCAGACAGCAGCGGCACCTGCGTAAGTTTATGGGATGCAATTTTTCTGGGCTGTTCCTGCCTCTATGCAGCCCTGTTTTTCAGTTCCGTGCTTATTTTACCACCATAAACTTCTCAGAATTTACAGGAAGCGCAAGTGTTTTATCGGAGCGTGCTTCCGCTGTCTTAAATGTGGTCTTACCTCACAACTTCAACTCTTCTTTGTGCACGCGTCAGAGCACACACACACACACACACACACACACACACACACACACACACACACACACACACACACACACACACACACACACACACACACACACACACACACACACACACACACACACACACACACACGCACACACACACACGCACGCACACACACACACGCACACACACACGCACACACACACACACACACACACGCACGCACTCTTTACCTAGTAACAATATAGTAACAATAATAAAGGGAGCCTCATCTTCATGACTCACATTCTTCTGGCTTTTTGGATACCGTCGTTTTATGAGCGTATACAAAACTGGATCATATCGGCCCTAATGCTAATATAAAGCCACATTTGGTAACGTGACAGTCTACCTGTGGAGCGTCGTTCGCAGTCAACAGCGGAGCTGTAACGCAGAAGGGAAAAAGCTCTTGCCCTTGGCCCACTACGTACACTGATACCTTGTAGTGATTATGCGAAGGACAATATAGAAAAAGATTTTAAAAAAAACGAAGAAAGAAATCATGAAAGGAAGAAGGAAGCAAATAAATGAAATAAAGATAACTACTCATCGGGTTGCACCCAAGGAGAAAGCGGACACACACTTGCACTCGACCCACTCCCCCTCCCCCCCACCGCCCCGCCACGGTGGACTAGTGGCTATGGTACTCGGCTACTGATCCGAGGGTCGCGGGATCGAATCCCGGCTGCGACGGCTGCCTTTCGATGGAGGCGAAATGTTGAGCCCCGTGTGCTGTGCGATGTCAGTGCACGTTAAAGAACCCCAGGTGGCCAAATTTCCGGAGCCCTCAACTACGGCGTCTCTCGTAATCAGAGCTGGTTTTGGGATGTTAAACCCCACATAACACCCCCTCTCGTTGTGTTCTCAGTCCACTGGCAAATGATAGTGACTGTGGCACTGCTACATCACAGTGACAGTGCGAACTTGACACCCTTGGCCCTGCTCAGCTGTTTACTCAGATTTAACAGGCGTGGAATTGGCTTTGAATTTTTTGCTTCTCCATATATTTTATGTCGCGTGGCATAGTTATCTTCGTTAATTTCAATACTGCGACTGACCCTGAGTGCCGACGACGACAGCAGTGACGCCATAAAGGCTACAGGAAGTTATGTAGAACGTGTGTTGCTGCCAAATAAGCTCTCATCGCTCGTTTAAGACGATTACTATAGAAAGCTTCATGCAGGTAACAGCAAACTGCCGACTGGCTATAGCAGTCATTCTCTAGTATTGCACTCACAATCAGTAAGATTTACTAAGCGCCAAGCTCCAGATTTCCTTTGTCTTCTACGAAAAGAGTTTCTTTCTTCTTTCTTTCTTTCTTTCTTTCTTTCTTTCTTTCTTTCTTTCTTTCTTTCTTTCTTTCTTTCTTTCTTTCTTTCTTTCTTTCTTCGCTCTATTTCAAACCACAACCAATGTCTCCGCTGAAGAGGTCCTCTCTCGCTTCTCATTTCGTGAGAAAATTGCGCTACAAAACCAGCAGGCAGGCGCGGAAGCGAAGCGAGAAAAGTTGTACAGAGAGACACGCGGGTACACATTGAAAAGAAAGGAGGACGCTACACAGATATGCACGACCACGTGAACATGCGTACACACGTAAGAAACCAAACGGCTGATCCCCTATACCTCATTTACCCCGTTCGTTCTCTTCATTGCCGGCAAACCTCGGTTTCACGCGCCTTGGCAGCATAACTGCGTGCCGCCCAAGCTCCCGCCTTGTCCTCTTTGGTTCTTCATTCTGCTGCCTCTATTCACTCCCGCCCCAGCGGCGCGACCCGTCGTCGCAAAGTAGCAGCAAAGGGCAGCAAACACACCAGCAGCGGCGGCGGAGGTTTTCTTAATGCGAAGACGCGTGAAATGCGTGCCTAATGCCGGCAGCGTAATTAACCCGCGCGTTCGTGCTGGCGGTCTCTCTCTCTCACACACACACATACAGACACAGCACCGCCACTTGCACAACTGTTCCTCCTCTGGATGCTTGCTCGCTTGCACCGATTCGGCTCCCGCCTCGCACGCGCGACTCTTGCAGCGAGTATCAAGCTCAGTGCGCCGCGGAAGAAGAAAACTACGACGCCGCCGTCTTATTTGCTTCGCAGGGTTCGCGTACACACTGCGGGCGAGGCGGTTGCAGCGCGCGTGTACCGCGACATCCCGCGTATAAGCCGACACGTTGATGGATAAGAGGCTATAGCTGCGAAATAGAACACGTTGAAATGTAAGAGGCACTGAATCCAGACACGACGAGACGAGCGAGTGCAGGTCATCACGAGGGAAAATTCCTCCAACCACTTTTTTCTTTTTTTTTTTCCTTGTACGCCATTATAAAGCTTACTCGCTAAAGTTTCTGCACGTCGCCATCAACGGCTTTCGTCACCGCAGCCACATCACACTTGCTAGATGAAATTGTACTCCTCCTTTCGATGATTTGTATCGGTCCGGAATCGGCAATTCTTCTTGCTAATAGTTATGGTGTAAGGATATCTTGTCAACAGTAGCTATGATTTATGATTAGATTCGTGTACACGAAGCACGAATCTAGAGAACTCCCAAGCTTCTTTTGTTAAAGATTTTGTGCGTGTAGGAACACGACCTCAAGAAATCAAGCTTGCGCGGCGTCGTGCTCGCCTGCAGAACACCATGGCCGCTGAGCCACCGCGACGCGGAACTCAGCTGCTATGGGGCAGTGATAAATAAATAAATAAATAAATAAATAAATAAATAAATAAATAAATAAAAATCTTTCACTGGTGGTTTGCAGTGGACTACCAGGAAGGCATTTAGACGGCAATTACAGGCTACACATCTTTTACCTTGAAAATGGTAATGTGGCCCATAACAGGACTATACCGTTCTGTAACGGATTGTACGGCATGTCTCCGCGATTCCTCTGAGCGCACTCGGTGGCTGGCGGCAAAGGGTGAAAGTTGGGCGGGAATGACGAAGGAGAGCAGTCTGGTGCGTAATGGGGAAGAGCCGTGTAGGCAAGCACTGTACACGTTGAGAGGGAAGGGTATACGCTAGAAGTGCTCTTCACGTTCTCGGACGTAGTTTAGCGTCGCAGGCTTGGATTGTGGCGCGTTCCTTTTCGTCTCCTCCCGATTATACCGCGCTGCATCTCAACGCGCTCGGCAAACCGTATACGATGATGATGACGGGACCGTTTGCGCGCTAACTCTATCCCCAAACTCGTATCAAGTGAGCACGCATTTTCGCTTGCGCTTGCCTCGTATATTGCGCCTTTATGCATGTAGGCGGGTGGATAAACCCTCGTCTTATGTTTCTCCTTCTCGGCGCCCATCCGCAGCTTTCGTACCGCTGTTTACAAAACCGCCAGCGCTGCCTGATTCTCGCAGCAGAGAAAGGCACGGGGGTTGTCCTTTTTGAAATTGAGAATCATTCTCTGAGGACCTTTGAACGAAGACTCCTTTCGCTATACTTCGCCGGGTTTAGTTTTTGGTTCGCCTTAAAGGAGCTTAGCAACACTTTTTTTTTTTTAACATAGCCTGAACACGGTGCCCATCAATCGTGGAGGCTCCTGTCGACAGGTGATCCAATATAGTCAGTTACAACGCGCAAAACTGATCGTTCACCTGCCATTCAGTTAATGTAAGAAAGGCGTACGAGCTGTTTTCGTATGGAGCAGGATTGCTTTTTGTCTGCTAATGTGTGTAATGCTATAGGCGTATTGGAAAATAAAGCTTCTTCGTTTTTTGATGAAAGTTATTTTTGATCAAGTAATGTACGCAGGATATTCGATAAAGGTCTGTAGGGTTGCAGAAGTCTAGTACCCGAAATATAATAACGCAAACTGGTGTCTGTATTTCGAAATTCTACCAACTTTTACGAAAATGAGCGAGCGTAATTGGACGACGCATGTATCCAAATTTGTGTTTAGTAGAAAGGCAAATACTGCAGACGCAGGTTCAATTCATTCTCAGGTTGTAACCAACTATAGAGGCAAGTGCCGACATCACCTCCGTAATAGTCTATTTTTTTTTTTTTGTTTATCCGCTTGATGGCACCACATGTAGACTACCTCAACAGGCTCTCTGGTTGCTTATTGAGTTCCCTGCACAACTACACAATAAAACTACAAGTTGAACCTGAATCCCAAGGCGCTGAGAGTGTATGCGATAACAAGTACAATTCCTTTAATAAGTGAAACCTTTACATTTTGTCGGAATCCTGGTTTCATGCGCCTGCTGGACTGGTCAGTCTCGTCAGTAATGTGCAGTTGCATATTTCCAGGATCGACTCATCTCGGTGGCCACCTAAAATGGCCGCATATGCGACCCCGCAGACAGACAGACAGACAGACAGACAGACAGACAGAGCAGCGGGCAAACGGGCGGATGGGCAGGTATATAAAGAAGAGGGAAAAAAATGATTTTGTGTTTAGTGAAATTTATTTGCAGTTCATCACGTGCATTGAAACTAAGCTGCGAATAAATTTTAAAATGACTTCTACCTTATTTATCGAGGTTTCGCGGATATCGGGGAGGAACACATGGCTTCACCTGCGCTCTTTGGTGGAAGCCTCCGCGATGGCCCGGTTTCTAGAGCAAAAGCTAGGAGCAGTATCGGAAGTTCTGAACGTCTTCAACGTAACGATTGTGTGCGGTGATGAGCACAGTTGCTTTCATTGAGCAACCTTCTTTGTCCTTTGAGTGTACTGGATAACATATAATAATCGCTGTAAGAGTGAGAAAAGGACGCTATTTTCTGCAGCTCTTGCCGGAGCGAGGCTCAGCGTCTCGTCAGGGTGGAGGGTGGGGGTGGGGAGTGAGAGAGTAGAAGGTGGAGAAATGACCTAGTAGAAGGCTCCGGAAAGTTTGACCCCCTGGGGCTCTTCAACGTGCACTGGCACGGCACAGTGTACGGGCCTCTGGCATTTTCGCCTCCATCGAAAACGATACCGCCGCGCCCGGATCTGAACCGGCGTCTTTTGGGTCCGCAGTCGAGCACCATAACTATAGACCACCATGGCAGACTCGCCCCTGCGTATAGAGATGTCGCGTATGTCGAGAAATTGAATTGAATTTGAACTTTATTCAGACAGTCATTGTCTGGGATGAAGGGGCTAAAGGCAGAGGCAACTGCCTGACAAAGGCCCCCCCTACCCATACATTGCTCAGGGGTGGAAAGCCGCGGTACATGCGCAAATACAGGAAAGAGGTCAAAACACAATAATTAAAATAGTTACCTTCGGTGCACACTAATAATAATGCGTGACATGGAAATGTTTATACGAGCCCTGATGATGATCAATGTAACGAAACAGTATAAAGCAAAATAAGATAAAAAAATCAAGAGACGGCAAATGCCCAATATAACACTATGTTTCAGTTCTGGCCAGGCGTTCCTTGGCTATGTTGCACTTGTGTATGCGGATTGCTTCGCCTATAGACGGGCTATGGCATGCTCGTTTCGGCAGTGCGCCAGTAACGCTTGAAAGTTCTTCGAGATTCCAACCGCGTTTGTCGTTGTACGCAGCTCTCGAATGCTTTCGCACAATACTATGTTGCTCGGCGGAGCCACACCGTCTCTCGCTTTTTCTTCTTCTTCTTCCTTTTTTTTTTCGGCGCAGTCCTAGCTGGGAGCGAAACAGTTCGCTGGAAAAAGACCACTGCTGGGCCGTCTGGTTTCGTATGTGACATGCATGTACTTTTGTCCACGGGCCCACCATGTCTCTCAACTCACAGTGCTACTTTTTTTCTTTTCTATTTTTTCTTTAAGATATTCAAACGACTTTTCCTCGACCACGCACACGGCATGACCGCAGCGATTTCTTATCGGCGGTAACTGAGTCGCCGTTTACAGGTGAAGGAGGCAAGCATCTCGTCGTTGCGTAAAAGCCCAGAAGGCGCGACTTAGCGGGATGAGCCTATTAAGAGGCGCCGCTACCGCTATGTAATTGAAATGCGGATTGCGTTTGCGCGAGTGTAACTTCTTAGTTGTGGCGGCTCACACGTTTCTCTCTTTCTTTGCTGTTTCTTGGTTTCCTTGCCTTGCACTTGTTTTTCTGCGTACCTTGAGCAGGACGTCTTCGTTTCACGGTGAACGCCGAAGGACACCACGAAGCGTCTTTCCCTGACTGGGGTCTGGGTGTCTGGATTGTTTCTATATGAGCACACTTTCGTCGTTTTCCTCCTCAACACACACACACACACACACACACACACACACACACACACACACACACACACACACACACACACACACACACACACACACACACACACACACACACACACACACACACACACACACACACACGATTGTGTTGCTCGGGCAGGTACTGAGGCGCATGCATCACGCCCGCTGGTGACACGCTTGCCTTAAAACGAAGCATCTCCCATTGCACCTTGTCGTACCATGAATGGCTCGTGCGCTTCTTGGGGTTGTGCGGGGACTACGCTTCTGGTTAGAGCCAGAGAAAACCCGTCGACGATTTCGCTGTTCAAAAGGATTTGTTGAGCTAATTGGTTCATTTCTTGAAGGAATAGTTATGGCTTTAAAACAACGGGACACAGAGAAGCCAGTGTGCGTTTTGTCTTCCCTGTGTCCCGTTGTTTTAGCGCCATAAATATTACTTCAAGAGGATCTCGCGCTGCTCTAGAGGACGCTCATTGTTGGCGACCACGACTTGACTGAACGAGTCTTGGTCAGTGTATGTCATCTTCTATCCCACTGAGCCCGACTGAATATCCTGCTTGTAGTCATTCTTTTTAAAAGCGATTATCTGAAGTAATCATATATTCATTAAGTCGATGGATGCTCATGCGAGTAAAAAATAACTGTTTGGGTTTTGCGTGCGATATTATTACAAGGTACAGCGTATATAGGAGGCCTCCGGAAATTTTAGCTTCCTGGGCTTCCTCAACTGCATCGTATCACGTGACTAGCATTGGCGCCACCATCGCAAGTGGCTCCGCGGCGGACGTGGTCGAACCCGCCTTTTTCGGGTCAACAGCCAAGCGCCACGATCACTGGACCACAGCTGCGAACCTGCGGAAACGAATGGGTGGGGTTTGTAGGCGTCGTCAGTGGCAGCGTTTTGCAAAAATTGATATCAGTTTGGTCTGCGATATCGTATCGGCCCAGGCGACGACGGCCCCCTTTTGAATACCGCAGGTAGACACGGAAATCAACTTCAACTTCATTAAAGGATGCAGCTTCAACACGTGCTCCATTTAACCGTTTGACGTGTGTTTTGGGGGAAAAAAAAAGAGGAGTGGAGGGCGGGGTTACGACAAAAGATTTGTACCCGTGGCTAATTGCTCGACATTTGTTGAGGTCTTGCATTTAAAACCTAAGTGAGATATTTGAATGATATAGACAAGTGGGGCTTTCATGTTCACGTGATGTGCCATTTGGTAATTAAAAGTGGCTTCAAGAGCATTTATGCTGGCGGATGGCCTTCGTGTCTGAAGGTGATCGGGAAGAGCCGTTCACTTACGGAACCACAGCTCTGCGGGCTCGCAGTCTTTGTTCGCGCTGTCGAATACATATACATAGTTTGCACAGACTGTTGCGCGCTCTAACCAGCACATTTATGCTGTTGCATGATAAGCGCTTCGTTCGCCGTCAGACGAAAATGCGGTAAGTCGTGCCGGTTTAGAATATAGACTGTGCCGAACTAGTCGTGAACGCGATAATACTGCACACAAAAGTAACGTGAACACAACAGCAGCAAAAAAAAAAAAAAGACCAGAGAGGACAAAACTTAATTATCGAAATTAACCCATTTTCGTAAATGGGTGTATTATCTCAACCGATCCCGACTTCTGTGCCTATAGCATGCGTCTCGCCAGCATTATATAAAGCTATGTGTGTATAGGCTGAATATTTTAGCATATTTCTTGGCGAATATGTGAGCTATAGCAAGGTCCTCAGGGGGAAAAAAAAGGGAGAACTTAGCACGCAATGAGGGTGGCGGCTTCTTGAGGATATGTGCGCGGTTCTTGCATTTAGTGCTCTTTCGACAGGATCATTGCCGCTAATTAGCATATAATTGTGTCACCAAACCCGTGTTATGATGTACGGGACGCGATCACCGGAAATAATTCCAAGAACCAAGGCTTAGGTTCCCCGAAAAAGATCTCACGAAAGCTTGGACAATAAGATTTTTGGTCCCCTTTAGCACACTAGCCAAACGCCAGCAGTGGTTCAAAGACCGAGTCAGAGCCAAGGGTGATCAAACAAAACAAATATATTTTCATCAAATAGGCAGTCACACACACGTACACAACACGGCTTTCACAAACTCAACACAGATGGGTTACAAAGATACACAAAGCCAACCAACACGAACAAGCTCATGCACTGCAACAAAGAACAAAATACAAAAGAGTCCTATTCACCAAGGCACTCGGCGTCTTCTCAGTTCGAAGCTCGCAGGTGGCTTCTCAGCTGGCGACTGAGTCACGCACGACTTCTTGCTTCTTCTTTTTACTTGCAACTCTTCTACTCTCTCTTCTTTCTTCTCTTGCGGCCCGTGTCCGACTGCTTTTATAGCCCTGGGAAGCGTTGCTAGAATGTTCCGCAGGGCCACGTGACTCAAAGCACACACACAGTTGGGAACCTTCTCGCCCATTCTCGAACCTTCTTCGTTGGGGCGGCGCCTCTTTCTCTCTCTCACTGCGCGAGGAGCGTCGGTGTGTACTTTCCGCCTCCCCTCTCTCTTTACGTCTGTGCCGCGCGGCGTGACTTTGGGCGCCTCCTCCGGGTGCCGCTTTTCTTATTGTTTTGGCCTTTCGACGCTGGGTTTTGCTTCGAAATAGGCACTAGTTTGTGACAAATTGGCTTAGTGGAAGTTTCTGGCTGCAAGAGGCCGCAGCAGCAGTCGAGGTTCTGGCTTCGGTTTCATTAATGAGATAAGGCCGATTCATTTTGAGACAAAGAGAGGGAGAGAAATAAAAAGAGGGATCACATAGGTAAGGCCGATTCACTGAGAGAGAGACAGAGATAACTCAGGTGAAACGTGCGTGGTTCAAACGAACGAACGTAGTCTTTGCTCACTAAATGCATTGTACGGCCCTTGTCCCAGATTCAGTGCGTTGAGTTCTTGCTGAGTTTTGCTATTTTAATTTAAGACAGTGGGACTGAAGGATCTGTCACGGCGCCTGGTGTCGCAGCCACGCTCCCGTTTGGGCAGGTTGGTGCATTTTTGAAACAAATAGCACGGTAGCGCGGAAAGACACGGAAGAAGAATGGAACACAAGACTAGACATGGTGTCACATGCCGAGTGCGGCCATGGGCTAACAGAACGTCAATTTTCTGTGTTTAGCCAGGCTAATCCAACTCGTAAACATTTCTGTCGTTCTTATGTTCGCCTGCCACCAATGAATTAACTTTCATTAATCGTCTCAACTGATAATTAGCCATTTTATTACCAAACTGATGCTCTTATATCATTTGCATCCTATACAACTCTCAACTCGAACCATTACCGCCATTATTACGCGTTTTTTAAAATTTTTTATTGGTGTTTTTAGCATTACATAACACCCTCATCTACCGTTGGACACGCCAGTGCGCTGCGCAAGAAACACAACGACGCTGTAGGCGCTGTTATGTTGCCGCTCATAAGGCGATCGTACAGAAGGGACGGCGTAGCACCGTACGCTATACAGCTTCTTTCTCGGCTCTCTCTCTGCATGGCCTTTGACAGCAATTATCAATGGAAAGCAAACTGCTTCCATTGAGCGGCTGGTCTCTCACGCTGGCCCCCAGGGGTTCCTGGTACGAGACCCTTCCCTTTCGCTGAACGTCGCTCGGGGAGGTCGCGGCTGCGCGACCGTACTTGTCCTCTCAGTGGCCGTTTCGGGGAAGAGCAGCTCGGACGCGTAGGAGGAGAATGCATGAAAAGTGCGCCGTCGCTTGAAGCGACAATGCGCTTGGCCCAACCAATTCTTTAACGACCAGCATGCGCTTTCGGCGCGCCGACTGGAACGAAGGGGTGAGTCGCAGCAGTGCACGGTCCGAACTACGGGAAAGGCGAAGACACGCTGTGTTTCCTGGAAAGACAGGGTTCGACTGGATGAGCGTGGGAGATGGCCCGAATGCCGCAGGGCTGCTACGATACCGATATTTCGATTGTGAGAATATTTGAGAGCGTGGGATAAGGAGAGGGAGAGCCATGATGGGAAAGAATGCCAAAAGGCCTGTTTAAACTGCAAAGACGCTGCTGTCGAGATTAGGGACAACCCACTAGGGAGTGGCTTAATCTGAGGGTAAACAGATTGGATAACAGAAGGTTGAGGCGGACCAGCAGTGGCCACCTCCCCTCTTTCTTTGTTACCGTAAGGTACTAAAGACTGGACGGGATTCGTTTCCCTTCAGTCTAGGCTGTAATCACTTAACTGATCGATCAGTAAGACTCCGTACGATGCAACTTCTGTCTGGGCCGTAACCACTCGGTGGTCGAACAGTGAGACTAAGTTCGTTGTATGTAGTAACAGTGTTCTAGGTTCTAACTTAAGAAAAGTTAAGTAGAAGAGTAAGACGCTGTTGATGTCTATGTTATCATCAGTGTGCTTCGGCAAGATGTACATATGACTGTAAATATTTTGCTACAATATACCTTCAAGTTCATTACCTCCAACCTGCCTCCTGCTTCATCGACGTCGATCATCTTCTTGACGGGACTTCAGTCCACATCAAGGAGAAAACGAACAAGAAAAACATAACTGGCGCTAACTCCTTTAAAAGGTCGGGCGGCGCACAAAGCTTGATTGATTGATTTATTGATTGATTGTGGTTCGGTTAGGAAAGGACGCTAATTTCTGCAACTCATGTAGGGAGCACGGCTAAGCGTCCGTGGGGGTGGGGGAAAGGGAGTGAAAGAGATAGGAGAGAAAGGCCGTAGTGGAGGGCTCCGGAAATTTAGACCACCTGGGGTTCTTTAACGTGCACTGACAACGCACAGTACACGGGCCTCTGGCATAAGCTTGCCGGCACTTTCCGGCATTAGAGGATCCATCCGGCTGGTTCCTCCCTCCCCATGGAACAGTGCAAAGAACTACCCCATGCTGTCGCTTTCAGCCAATGAACGTTGACGCGCGCAGCGTCTCTGGCAGTCCAGGACGACGCAAAAACCAAAGGCCTGAACTGAGCGCATATGTATAGAGTGACATCGTCCATTTCTCGGGTACTGCAATCACACACTTCTGCGCCGGCGTTCATTGGTATTCCAGAGGCGTGCCTACCGGGCAGTCAATGAGAAGCAGCTGTTTGGACGATCGCGGGCGAAGCAACGCCGCATGTGTGTGCCGAACGCGAAATCCACGAGCAGTGTCTTTCTCAGCGGCCTTGAAGAACGCCGCGAACTGGCACCACGCGGGTGGCGGTTCGCGAAACGAGTATATATATATATATATATATATATATATATATATATATATATATATATATATATATATATATATGTGTGTGTGTGTGTGTGTGTGTGTGTGTGTGTGTGTGTGCGTGTGTGTGCGTGTGTGTGTTTCGTTGCACGTTCTGGTATAAGGATGAGGCCCGTCGGGCCCTACAGCACGCGGCCTAGGCGCGGCAAGGGGGGAGCGTCCGGCAATGCCAATGACCGTCACCGTTGAGGCCAGGCGTGTTTATAGGGAGTCCTTGAGGGCCGCGCTGTACACGCTAAGGTAAAAGTGCGAATAGGTATTTTATTTGTTTACGGGGCATTGATCAGGCATTCTGTTCGCGCGTCTTTTGTTTGGGCGTGTATGCCTATACTACGCGGGTGTCAGCCATAAATAGATGCAGTCGTGGATGAGAACGCGCCTGCAAACAAAACCGGGCGATGGATACGTCTATACGCTCTTTAGCGCGTGATTTCCTCGTGTACGCACGTCAACGGGGTGATTACCGAACAATTACAGCCATAGCCATCGCGGTTGTGTTGGCGAGTAATGACAGGCATTTGTGCGTCGTGAGTGATTGTACGCGCAAGCAGTCACCTTCACCCCCTGTTGCGACCTTCATTGATTGCAAGTTGGCTTCAGACTGTACATCACCTTCGAGGTTCAGTACTAACGTTATTCTTGGGGCCCATACCGTAAGACGGAATACTATTCCGTCTTGGTCCTCCCTGACTGGTCAGTTTCAGAATTAGAATTTCAGAATTATTTTATTTGACGTCAAGGAAAAAGAAAAATACATGGTAAGTATATACAGAAGGAGGTCCCGTAGTTACAAACTGAAATGGGACCTCCTGCTTGTCAAGGAAAAAGTTCTGCTTGTCAAGGAAAAATTGACCAATCTCAATTCTCTGATTGGTCAGTCCTGCCTTGACAAGCAGAACTGACCAATCAGGGAGGACCAAGACGGATTCCGTTTTACGGTAATGTCCGCCCCTTTTTTTCTTCGCCTTTGCTTGGGAGGCGAGTCGTACAGCAAAGACAACAAAGAATAGTTAACTCCTACTTTCACACTAGATAATAAATGAAAACACAAATATTCTTGTCTTGTTAATGTCGCATTAATGACAGACACAAGGCGAATATATACTAAAAGAAATTCTTGCCGGGCATATTGTGTTTCCGTTTCCTGTACACACTTGTCATTGGCACAAAATTCATGCAATATGGAACAGAAAAGACGCAGCGAAGCACCACCACTCTTCAACAGCGCTTAACTGTGGTCGTAGACGAGACAGCGGTGAAATGCTATTGACATCTCGCTGCAGTGATATAGTCGAGACAGGCACTGAAGCACCAGTGGGGCTTCGCTGTCAACGCAGCTGAACTAGCAACAACGCAATTAACACCATGAGGCGCTCGCATCGTGCTGCGAGCATTTATAGCCGTGGGCGTTTATGTCATCTTACACCAGTGTGGCAAAGCAAGTGGACCAGGTCTTTCGAAGTTAAAATGACAGCTGTGATCAAGGCGCGCCAAGGCATTTACATTCGATCACAATACAAAAGGTTGTATTATCATTATGATCGAACATAAGTGATCGCACGGCGCCATGCGGGCGATGCACGGTGAATGACACCTCGAATATGCCCAGCATAGTGAATCACACTTGGAATATGCCCAGTTCTCTATACCTCATGCACGGTGTCTGAAACAAGGCCAAAGTCGTCTCTCCCATCACGGATTCTCTATCACTAATCGCGGGTGGCTTCCTTTGTGGATTTCCGGAAACGGAAGGCCACCCAAGTAGTAGCACGTTTTGTCGCTTGTTTTCTTACGTGTACTCAATCACTGCTGTCATAATTCCCATCGCCATTTGAACTACGTCTGAGTTTTAATTTCTTTTCCGGGACCACAGCGCTGGTGGTCAGTGCTGTGTCTCAATAATTGTTCTTGAAGCTTGCAATTACAATTTCTGGCTTATTACAGTACGGAGTAATATATATGTACTGATTGTGAAGCGGAAGGCTTTGTAATATATGTATGTATATATGACGTCAGGGTGACATGGATTGGGAACGTGAAGGTTTCATCGAACTATCGGTTGCTGTATTGGGTGCGTGCGTGCGTATATATCTGTGTGTGAGTGCGTGTGCGTGCGTGCGTTTCGTCTGCTGGAGGGTTGCTGAAAGTCTGCTAATAAGAAATGTAGACGATTACCAGCCCTGCTCCATGCCTTGCCATGATTTATTCTGTACTATTTTCCAACTTGTAAGCTATAAACAGTTTACCCAAAAAAGTCCACCGTACTTGGCCGTTCACAACAATTTCCGAGCTACATGGATTTCCGGTGTTTCGTATAATGGATCACAGGTGGTGTTTTTATGCACGTGACGAGAAAGCTAGTAAAATGTAGAGGTATCATACGTCTAAGCTATAGATGACTCTCGGAGACCAAGTACAAGTTTCATATTCCTCTCCGCGAATTTTCATAATAACGAATTAAATCAATTCCCCCGACTTTCAGTTGAAGGCTTACTTCTCCTGATAGCATATTGCCAACTGCACTGACGAGACACTACGGTGCATCTACAGCTTGGCCAACATTCGCAGCGAAGTAATCATATCCCGCGTGGAAGCGTTAGAAGTTGGGATGGGGGGGGGGGGGGGGTGCCTCCTCAACCAGAGGCCCTTATAAGGCCGGCGACCCTTCCTAACTCCCAGTTCCTGTTACGCGCTCAGCATCTTCCGAGACCGGACCCACCCGCTCAGTCATGTCGCATAAACGCAAGCGACGAAAGGGACGTCTCTCCAAGCGAGCACGCTTGAGCGCCAACATTCAATGGGAAACTCCCGCTTGGTCATTGATTTCAGGCGCAATCACCGTCAGGAAGGGGCAAGTATTAATCCTTAACTGCCTCCCATTAGACGGCTCCCGCCAGGCCAGTATACGCACCAGATGCAAACTGTCCCATACGCGAACGGCACGGAGCATTTTATTTCGCAACGTCAAAACGAGACCGTGCAACGCATGCACGCCTCTCTTGTTCGCAGCACGCGGGTGCCCATTGTATCCTTCTTCTGTCGTGCATCGCTGCACGCGATCTCGTCGGCTCGCCAGCTCGAAACTCCGTCATCGGAAAGAGTCGTTGCATTAACGACGACTGGGCTACGACAAACGGGGGTCTGCTGCGTTGCCTCTTTATACTGCTTGCTGCAACATATATGCATTGCTATTGCGTGCTTGCGTACTGCTATATAGTTGCTGCGCGCAGTGGTGCGTTAGGCACCCTGCACGTGATTTCGGGCGCGGCTCGCGATGTGTTGTGCGTAGCGCGCGTGATAGGCTTGGCTTTCATTGGGATACGTCTATCACCGAAATTGCCGGGGGACGGCAACCGAGAATTGGCTGGGACGGCGACTCGCGAGCTGCGTTAGCACGCGCGCTTGCGAGGAGCTCGCGCGGGACCTTGTCGCATGCGGCGATTCTTTCCGGCAAAAAAAAAAAAAGGGGGGGGGGGTGGGGGGGGAGGGGGAAGGCGTCGTTAGCGTGCAGTATCCCACTTCACGGCCCTTACTTAGTACGCGAACCGTTTCAGAAGGAAGTGGAGAAAGAATTAACTGCCACGATTAAGCACTGCACATTGAACTTTGATTCTCCGCTGAACAATTGGCCGGGCTTCTAACCTTGCGCTCGCAGTATAGAACCTCCGGGAAGATTGGCTGACGCTGGAAGTGAGGCTACTTGGGAAAGAGTAGTTTGCGCCGCAACTCTAGGGTTGTTTAGTTAGCGCTAAAAAAAAAAAAAGAAGGGAGGTTCAGGGCAACATTGACGGGATACGCAAACGAACGAGGACAAAGAAGGCAGAGGAATACAGGACGGGCACAGCGATGAACATTAAGGCACAAACCAAAGCTTTACTGCTTAAGTTCATGGTAAGACGGAGGCTTGAAGTTTTAAGGAATACCAGTCCGTGTTGGTTCTCCATCGATTGGTCAGTCCTGCTTGTCAAGGCGAGGCTGACCAATCAGGAATTCAGGACTGGACAGGGATTGGTCAATTCTACGCTGACAGGCAGAATTATGCCTGTCAGTGCAGAATTGACCAATTAGGGAGGGACCAATGCGAAATAGTATTCCGTGTTGTGGTAGAGACCACCGAAACAGATCATTGGAAATTATGACAAACAGGGAAACAGAGCCAATGTTTGACCGCGTGACCGCGTAATGGCTGGCGCATTTTTGTGCTACTCAAGTGTACTGGGTGATCACAAAGGGTCGAAACTGAATCGAATTGCTTCAGAAAGTCTATCCCTTTCATTGAGTGCCGCAACGAATGAGCTTGTGTCCCAGCGCAAAGCGACGAGGCAGCGGTGCGCTCCGAGTATCGCGTTTCCTTTGCAGAGCCCTGCACATATCGCGCCTTCCAGACATGCACACAATTTTGCACAAGAGTAGATTAATACAGGCCATAAATAGTAGGAACCAAGTTCGGTCGTTCAAACAGCCTGGAAGCAAATAAACTCTAATTGTACGATGTTCGCTAACAGTCCCAAGCCTTCATGTAGCCCAGTCCCCTTCAAGAACGTCAATGGGGCGTGCATGCAACAGTGAGTCAAGGTCTCAAAATCTTCCTCCGAGAACGGTTTTGTGTGGGAGCGCATTCAGATTGACTGCCTCCTTATTGTTATTCGTGTGGTCCCCCCCCCCCCCCTCTTTTTTCTTTTTCTGTTACGAACACAAAGGCATAACGTATATAGACAGCGAATGGAACCTTTGGTAAGCACAACAGCAAGGCACATAAAAAGTCAATCACGTGGAGAGGGTGTCCAACTCTTAACCGGATAGAAGGAAAGAACATCGCATCGAGGCAAACAGAACATGCCATTGAAACCAGGCAGTCTTCAGGACGTTATTTATTTATTTATTTATTTATTTATTTATTTATTTATTTATTTATTTATTTATTTATTTATTTATTTATATATTTATACAGTACTGCTAGCCTCTAGCTGAGGCTGTAAGTAGGAGTGGGAGTAACAGGTACAAAATAAAGTGAACAAATCAAGATACAACAATCGTGTCACTAGAACAAAAAAAAAAAAAAGAAAGAAAAGAAAGAAAGAACGCTCCAGACGAACATAATACAAACCGTAATCGCAACTTTTCAAGCACTGGTATGCGCAAACTGATTGCAGAAAGATATGACAGGGTTATAACTTATAATGCACTCTAAAGAAAAACGAAACAGATAAGTGTAAGGCATATGGACAGCGTTTGAAACTACAATGGTCGTAAATGATTGTAAAAGCGATCACACCTGAAGAATTTTTACAAAAGAATCAGTAGTCGGACATTCCACAACACTGGCTGGGAGGCGGTTCCACTCTCGAATTGTCTTAGGAAAAAAAGAGTTTGCGAAAGTTTCAGTGCGGCAGGAATATTCTTTTATTTTTTTATTATGATGGGACCGGGTGGCTCGCTTGGACACTGGTTCTACGTACGTTTCCTTGTGCATACCAAGTTTGTCATGTACAAAGAGGTAAGCGTACTACATTACATGAATGACTTGTGCTACGCTATTCACATGGGCAAGATCTCGTCACTGTACTAAAATACTGAGATACGACCGAGTTGTCGGATTAAGAGCGAATGCAGACAATGCTGCTGTCATTGCAGAAGTTGGCCAACAGTGCCATATACTAGCCGGTAGTTTGCGAAACTATAGCCGGCAGAAGCATTATATAGCCAGCCCTTTAGTTATCATAAGAGATCATTACTTAGTAGTAGTCTGCGAGTAATTAGGTAATTGAACTACGTCAGGAGTCACTATTGGGGGACATGATGATACACATCCCGGAAAGGGGCTGTTATTAGCCCAAACAGATTCAGACATTGCCCAGGCTGCACAGGTGGTCACTATGAACGCGGTTGCTGGTGTGCTTACGTGGATCTCGAAGCTTCTCACAGACTGTCCCCTGTATCGACTATCAACACTGCCTGCCAGCTACGATCTTGATTTGTTGCAGGATACACGCTTAAGCTTCGCCTGTAAGAGTTGAATGCGGTGCTCCGTTTGCACACTTTCACAAAACACGGAAACCCTGTGATTGTCACCTGGCCCACTTGCTTGTGTCTGCGAGACACTGGGATGTAATGGCCCAGGGAAGTGGTGGGTGCCTGCCTGCTGCCGGCGACCGCTGGCGGTACCTGGTGGCATCGCTATTCCTACTTTGAATTCGTCGGGATTTTCCACTCAAGGGCGATGCTGCCGATATATTCCTGAGACGCGAGCTCTTCAGCGCTGTAGCGTTAAGAAGGTACCGCCTGTTCGAGATGTCCGGAGTTCCCGGAAACGATATACCAATGCTGGTTAAATTGAGGACATTAGACGAGGATAGTTGTGTAATATAGAAGTGTTAAGTGTGTACGACAATGTTTCGCAGTATGAGAACGTTGAGAATTTTTTTCCCTTTTTACGACGCGCAATCCGGAACGCTTAGGCCACCTCGAGACGTAGACGACATATGAGAGCGGACAAAGAGCTTGTTCAGTACTGAGGTTTGCTATAACGTGTGTGCTGCTGCACAAAAGAGGGGCCTGCTGCTGGGAGTAGCGGATGCCTAGAAGAGTTTATTTAAGAGACCGCATGTTCACGTACGTCTTTCCTTTCTCTTCTCCTGGCATCCCTGTTCCGCGCGTGAGTTGTTCATGCCAACAAAACGTTATGTCACAAGGGGCTGAGTTCGAGAAGTCAGACGTCGTCACAGCCTATAATAAAATAGAAAACGAACGTAAAATGGGAATTGGTGAGCGATGTTATGAGTGAGAACTCAGAGCTTTACACATTTAAAAAAAAATTCTTGAAGGCAGTGTGGGTATTTCACCGGTGTGGACGAAATGAAGGAATGATTTGATTTGACGATTTCTGGGGTTTTACGTCCCGAAATCAGCTGTGATTATGAGAGACGCCGTAGTGGAGGGCTCCGGAAATTTTGACCACCTGGGGTTCTTTAACGTGCACTGACATTGCACAGTACGCAGGCCTCAACATTTCACCTCCATCGAAATGCAGCTGCCGCAGCCGGGATTCGATCCCGCGACCCTCGGATCAGCAGCCGAGTACCATAGCCACTAGACCACCATGGCGGGGCATGGATGAATGAATGAATGAATGAATGAATGAATGAATGATGAACAAACGAGAGTTGGCCGTCTACAGGTGAATGGTCTACTCAGCCCAGGGAGGCATGTCCCGTAGCAGCGAGCATAGCCCTGGCGATCACAACTATATACGAGCGGCAAGGTCCCGACTGGCTAGCAGGCGTTCCCACTGCTCGGAAGCTGGGGGTTGAGGAAGGGGAAGTGCAGGGTCGTAGAGTAAAGGTCTTCGCGTTGCGCTTGCACACGATTTGATACAGGGTGCCTTCACAGACCTGGTACGTGTTGGTGTAGCTTGGCGGGTACATTGAGTGCGGAAAAAAAATACAAATTTATATCCCTATTTTGAGCACATCTCACGAACACTCTGAATAAAGCAGCTGAACACGAGTAAGTTGTATTTTTAGTTGCAGGCCAACGAGCGATCAAAACGTGCCTTTGGTGTTAGGAGGTAAAGTGTTGTGGGCGAGCTGCTAAGCGTATACGTAAGCTTATAGTCAGGCGTTGGAGGAAACAGCTGCACAAGTCTTCGGGAAATCAAGGCAATGAACTGAGAGCTGTGCGGCAGTTTATAGGGCATTCCTCACATATCAACCCGGCCCTGGAGTCCTTGTCGGTCAACAATTCCCCCCCCCCCCCCCCCCTAAATGAGAAAAAAGAAAGGGAGAAAGAAGGAAAGAAGGAAAATGCAGTAACAAGCTGCGGATAGCTTCGAAGTGCTGCACTTCGTGAACAAATCCTCCGTACAAAGCTCGAAAAAGCAGAGGAAAGGGAGGAAAACCAGGGGAATGAGCAGCAGGGTTACGCAAATTGCGCCGTCAACAATGGGCGAGCTTCCCAGCTGGGAGAACTGCGCAAGGGGGGGGGGGGGGAGGAAGGCGAAGCGCACAGCGCTCGAGTGTAAGCGTGTGGTGACTGGGATGAAGAGGAGGACAAGGAGAAGGAGAGACGAGACGGATGGAAGAGGACAGAATGTATAGTACTGCAGCCCATAATGATACGCCGAGAGTGAAGGGGAAAGAGTGAGTGAAGAAACGAGGCGGAGAGAACGGGCTGCATGCATGCACACAGTGCCTGCGCAACTGTCTCGTGCGCCCTGTATGTACGCGCGTAAGCACGCGTACACGCTGGTGCCTCGACGGCGAAGTGCGCCGGAGTTAGCATCTCGGAGTCGACGCACGTTCGAGCCGCTTCCACTCGAGTGGTTTACACGCTCGATACCGGCACTGCAGGCTCGTCGGAGTCGTTCTCTCTCGGCCGACGGCGAAGAGCGAGTTCGAGCTTGCCCGCCGGCGACGCGATTACCTTTGTTCCTGTTATTTTCCCCCTTTTCGTTTTTTTTCTTTGCCTGCGGCAGACCGCGACGCGATACGTGTACGGATTGGAGTGCATGGTCATGGTGGTGGACTTGTGTAGCGCGCCACTCAGAGCGAGCTTGCTTGCGCTGCCTCGTTTGGGGAGTTTAATACATTTCGGGCGATAGATGCGGAATCAAGGCGAGTGATGACCGGCTCGAAGGTCCGCATCGACGTTTATACTAAATATGAGATGCCCCTGTCGAGCATGAGAGGAAGAATCGACAAGAAGAAAAAAAAAAAAGCGACTCCGCTGTAAGGACTCCCGCTAGGGAGTCCTCACAGTACACTAGGGAGTCCTTACAGTACTTACAGGACTCCCGTAAGGACTCTCTAGCGGGAGTCCTTACAGTAGCTCCTCAGGATTCAGTAAAGTTAATTGCCTGCCTGCCTGCCTGCCTGCCTGCCTGCCTGCCTGCCTGCCTGCCTGCCTGACTGCCTGACTGCCTGCTGCTGCCTGCCTGCCTGCCTGCCTGCCTGCCTGTCTGCCTGTCTGCTTAAACGGCAGGAATTGCTACGGAGATGCGCCGTCCAGTGGCAGGTTTTCCCGAAAAACGTTGCGTTCGAATAAAAGTTTACTTCAGATGAAATTACAGCCATTAAATTACTTTTTTTGCAGTAATCGTAATGAATTACGTTCGTGGGACGGTAATTTAGTAATGCAAATGAATGCCCTTACGCGAGCAAATTCAAGAGAATTGCTCATTGCTTTTTCAATCACTTTTCAGTAAAGTATACCGTCTGCTTCCTTTATGCATGACAAATGGAAGAAAAAAAGGGAAGGAAAAGAAGACAGATAAGCTAACTTGAGCGCCAAATATCAAGCTTGGGAATAAGGCAGGCGCACAGAAAAACCGCGTAGCATCCGAAGCCTTGATCAACGTTGCTAGAAGGACATGGCTCTCAAACTTCAGACAAGAGGGGTGTACAACGTCTCCAAGCTCTGCTGGCAGCTCAGAGACAGGATGCTGAGGTTTCGAACACGTAACCGCATCCCTATCAAGAGCGAAGGCTTTTATTTAGACAAAATGACGATATAGGTGCAAGATTCCACGACCACCCAAGTATTCTTTAGTCAAGGAAGCTTCGAGACAGGTCGGAGAGTCGTGTCATTAATACAGGGTGAAGTTTCCGCCGCAACAGTTCAGCTGCTCATTTCAATTTAAATGCACCGTAAGTAAAGCGTACATGAGTTAGTGCGCGCATGATGAACCTTTGTTAAAGTAATTTCGAAGTAATTTCATTACTCTTCAATAGTGACAGTAACGTTATGTCATTACATACGTACTGACATAACATTACTTTGCGATTTATAGTGTAATGTAATTTCATTTTGAGAATTTCTAGAAAGGTAACTAGCAATGTAATTCAATTACCTTTTCTGTCAAAGCCTAGGCCTACCTCCATATAGTGCAGCGCTTCGAGGTGCGCACGAAGATAAAGAAAAAAATGAACTGATTTTGAGGTCTACTGTAAGCGGCAGACCAACTAGTAAGGCTGACTTTTCTGTCCCGAGACAATGATTGACAAGTGTCGCATATTGCTGCTGTCAGTGCACGAGTATGTGTTCATCGTTTTACCTCCGTCCACTCTTTCTGTTTTCCTTTCCACTGAAAATGTAAACAAGACAAGATTATTTTCTGGTTAACATCTCCTATTCCTCCCTTTCTTTTCTCTACCTCTTGCCTCAAGTACTCATAAATAAATTTGTTCGTAAGAAGAGCTCATGGACGATGGCGGTGTAGTGAACATATTGTCAGTGAAGGCAGTACGGCCGATGATGAACAACGCATAAGAATGAAAAGCTCTGTGAATTCAGACATAATTGTCTTCCCGACAGCCCATATTTTAAAGGTAATAAAAAGAGAAGTCGGCTGGGCCTTTGCACTATCCTTTCTACGTAACCACGCTTATCTGTGTAGCGTACATTGCCGAGAGTTCTTTTTTTTTTCCTTCTTGAGTAATGCTCCGAGCACACGCAATGATACAGACAGGCGGGAGACACGCCGCATGCAGTGTGGCAAAGATCTTGATCAATGAAGTGACGCAAGGATCTGTTGCTTGATTCCCACGACGAGAAACCACAGAGGCACGGTAATCGAATCTGCTATACCTCATCAGCTCGACGCAGACCAGACAGCTAACGGTGCTCGCAACTTTCTTGTAAAATGTTTCAGTTATCTCTGGAGAGATAAGAAGAAAAGAAAGATGAAGAGGACGGAAAAGAAAGTTGAGCAAGGCAGAAATTAAATTCGGTTGTTGTCTAGAAACTTATTGTTGTAGCCGAGTTTGCTGAAGTTGCATTCCGTTGGCAAGAGGCACAACGAGACCACTCTGAGCTCTCCTCCACGCATCGCTGTTACTCGTGTTTCTTCTCTTCTAAGCCCGCTTAACCAGCACTGCGTCGGTCTGGCCGTTTGGGCTTATGGTACGTACCACAAGTACCACAAAAAAGGCTCTTGAGCCTCCAGTCACTGTTGCACACACACTTGAAGCCGATTTCGAAACTTGGCTACCCTGTTCTCCCGAGGCGGAGGTGATTGCAAGGAGGGATATGGACGAAGAGTGTTTGATAGCGGGCAGACAGAAATAAAGAGCGTCTGGGAACATCAGAACACCCTCGATCACAAAGTGCTTCGCAATGGACGTTGTCTGCTCGCCGTATACTGACTCTCCGTTGCGCGTTTGCGGCTGGAAACTTCGTCGCGACTCTCAGTCAGCACATCCCCCCCGCGTGCGTTCTTCCCCAGGCGACGTAGTTTCCTCCATTATCACCGAAAAAATAAAAGAACAACAGGAAGTACGAGAACAACAAAACGGGATAACGCAGACACTAAAAGCCGAGGAAGGGTAAAAAAAAGTGCAACGCAGAGGCGGCAGCCACGCGCAGTCCCCCTCCTGCATTTCGCTCGTCTTGTACGCGCGTCACAATTCGTTCTCGAGGCGCGTGTGATGTCTCTTCGTCTTTGCTCACGAAAACAAAACCGAACGGCCTATCAAGACAGCGCTGGCGGACATCCGCGCGAGTTAGCTTGTATCAAAGCGGCTACAGCCAGGCACATGGGTCGGCTGTCTCCCTCTTTTTATTCATGCGTCTGTATATATCGTATCGAGTGGGTGCTGGTTTTGAATAGATATGGGCATATTTCGAGAAACCGCGTTTCCCGTTTCCCGTCGTTGCTATAGTGGTCGGTTTGGAGTGGGCTGCCGAGCTGCGCGCATCGCCGCGTTGTTGCTTCCGCGAAGGGCGATCGAGTCGTTCCTCCCCTTTTAATGCAAACCGCGCCTTTTTGCATCGGCTATAACGAGCGCTGGTCGTAAAACAAAACCCGAGACGGCTATCGTCTGAGTGCGTTTTCTTTTTTTTCCCCTTGACGTCAGTAAGTATATGTACGTTGAGCGCAACGTGCCAGCAATCTCTTCTTCGTGCGTACACGTACTATGTCTGCACGATCGCGCGTAGGCCTTCGCGAGCCAAACTAAGCGCGATTTTCTGCTGCTGCTGCGTTTCTGCGAGGCAGTATATATATATTTGATCGCCTGGAGCTCCATAGGCTTCCGAGTTTCCTTTGCGTTAACCAAGATAGCGAGCGAGAAACGAGCACAAGCTGAAACAATGTTGCAACCTCCACCTCGTCGTTACGTATACGGAAACTGGTGCTATGCTTCTTTTTTCTTTTGAGAAATTTACAGCTAGTTCATGTGTTGCCCCGTACTTTTAAAATGAAACTCTTAACACTCCGAACAGCGCTACAGGAAGTTAAATGAGGACGCTTTCACGGTCATCAAGACCTTAGTACCATGTGGCTCTGCTGCAATTTACGGACACTGAACAGGACTCATTGACAGTATTTGATAAGCAAAACAAGAATCATGTATAGAAGCTCCGCAGTGCCGTTGTGATCTCTTTTATTTTTTTTTCCCTCTCCTATCAAATATTTCTTCCTCTTTCATCCCCGTCGGGATTGAGCGGTATCCGACTGCTCATGCACTCGCGCTCACGATAATTAAAAAAAGAAGTGTAGCCAAAATTGATGGGAAACTTTTCACTGCGGCATACTTAATGTCCCGGAAGCTCCCTTAGGACGCTAATACCCTATAATTTATCCCCTAATCAATAGCGCAATCAGGTGGCTACACTTACTCCTCCCCTCGTCGCGTACTCCCATTGCGTCACGGGTGTCTTCGATGTGCGCATTCTCAATCGCTGTCTCAAGGATGAGGAGAACTCCTCGTGCAGCGTTCAATATTACAGTGAAACAAAGTGTACATCTGTCCGATCCATGGATGCATGGGCGGATGATACTTTTTCGCGAATATTGAGATATTGAGAAAATGCAGAACCTCCGGGGGGCGTGCCAGGCGATGCATTATATAGGGTTCGTTCTTGGGCTAAAATAACGATTTCGAGGCCAAGGTCAGGCATGTTGCAAGGAGCTCTCTTGTAGATTACGGCCTGCTCCATTTTTCGCCCGAATTACAGCCATAATTTTCCTGCTCCACCACCGAGAACGCGCGTACAAGTGGGCGCACAGCGGTCAGTATAAGGGGGTGTGCCGAGAAAAAGAAGTACAATGCGTGGATTTATAAGTCTTGACCAACATTACTACTGAGGTTGAATTGTGCCTACAGTAGCGGGACAATGTAGCACAATGTATATGGAACGGCTTGGCGACTATACGAAGCGGAATTGAGAAACGCCATTCGTCTTTGGAAGTCAGTTGCAGACGACGATACGGCTATACGCCGCTAGATTGTACGTTAGCGCAGGCGCCAGCCGTCTCAGACATTGGGCCGTAAAATGTACGCGCGACTTGGACGGCGCACGCGGCGGGTTTTACGACGAAGAAAACAGCGCCATGCGTTTTACTCGCGTGGCGTTAGAAAACGACGCTCATGATGAGGCTGTTTCTAACTGGTTTACACAGAAAAAGAAAGCGACGCTTACTGAGGCAACAAGTTTAACGGTCCTCAGAAAGGTCAGGCCTGGTTCGATGCGTGTCTTTTACTCGCGATTGAGTGGATATTTTTCGTGTAACTTTCTTGCGCAAATGCGTCGCCGATCGCCCCGCCCCATGTAGGCGGCGCTGTATATATTCTATATGATCTGTCGGAAGCGCACACGAAAAGGGTTTCTCGTGCAGACGTTATTCAACGCACCGATCCCAGTCGGCAATCACCGTTTGCCCCTGCGCAACCCTGTGCATCAAAAGTAAAAATAACGAAAGGGAATTGGTGCCGGCCTGAGGGAGGCGATGGAATAACCGCGAAGAGTTCAGTATATACGAAATGAAGTGCCATGCTACGTTAAAGACGGCGTCGAGCGTTGCGGGTGGGGCCCTCTCATGATGCTTTCACGTCATTCCTATTTCATTTTCCCTTCTTTCTTTCTTACTTTCTTTCGTTTTTTTTTTTGTTTGTAAGAGACAATAACGGTTGGTCGTGGAAAAGTTGGGCGGTGCGAGGCGCCCTGTGCGTGAGGGGTTTCAGAACGTTTTATTTGTTCTTTTATTTTCTTTTGCACACTCAGAACTCATCCGTCGCTGTCGAGACTGAAAACTCTTGCACCGCCAAAACCGCTACGCCGATTCTAGAAAGTTTGCTCGGATATGAGGGGAACGAGTTCGCGAAGACCGCCTCTTCACAAAAGGCTAGCCGAAGTTCTCGAAGTATTACGAAATCGTATGGCGGCTGGGTTTCCTTCGATTGAGACGTATGCGTTGCAATCACACGTTCTGCATTTACAAAGGCCGCGCACTTCTTCCTCATATTTCCACACATATATATTTTTTTAAAGCTTACAGCTCGCCTTATCTATTGCCGTCTCGTTTTCAAACCTACGCCTGACGTAGGTTGCGTCCTCTCCCTGCGCCACCGGCATTCTTTCAAAGCTGGCTTCCCCGCAAATACAATAGTATTGCGGTAGAGTATGGGCACTCTCCACCGCGTCGCGTCTGGGCTCGTTTCTCATTGTTTTCGTGATTAATATGAATGTTTGTGGAACCAAGGACAGTTATGGGTCAAATAGCACCTCGCCGTCACTTTATTTAAAAGCTCATCTTGTGTCGCCGTTTAAATTGTGCAACTAAAAGCAAGAAAACAATCCCAATTGCAGAGCTTAAATTAGCCGACCTTCACAAGCCAATTTCCCTGGATTTTGGTCACGTGAAGTTTTTTAAGTTTTTTTGATAACGGGGGATTTGCCTGAAAAATTCGTGGTGGTGACGCTCTTATAACTGCCCGGCTACTCTTGTTAGAGGGAAAAGATGTGGTATACGAACGGTTAGAGAAAAATAGCATTGAGTAGGTAAAAAGGGAAAAAAAAAAAGAGAAGACTAGTAGAAAAAAAAAAAAAAGACGTCGCAGGAGATGGATATGCAGTGCGTCCAGCGGGGTTATGCTTGCTTGCCTGACGAAAACTTTCTCGACTCTGTCACCAAGGTTAATGCTTCTCTGCGGATCAATTTGACGGTAAATACAACAAACTTAAAGCCTTATTACATCTAGGTATACTCTCAAGACCGTCTTGAAACAAGCGAGGTTGGGCAAAGTTGAGTCAACCACTGGCAAATCTACAAGCGCCCTGTTTCGTTTGTCTTTTCGTCCACTTTAATTCCTTTCTACTTTCTCCACAATTACAATACCACAAGTAACTTCCCCTATGCTTTCCTAGGCTTCATTGTCTGTTTGCTCATTAACTTGTTATCCCGGCCGCGGCGGCTGCATTTCGATGGAGGCGAAATGTTGAGGCCCGTGTGCTGTGCGATGTCAGTGCACGTTCAAGAACCCCAGGTGGTCGAAATTTCCGGAGACCTCCACTACGGCGTCTCTCATAATCAGAGCTGGTTTTGGCACGTTAAACCCCACATAACAACAACATTAACTTGTTGCTAACAAATAAAGAACGAGCCCTTGACCCCTCCTTCCCTTTCGTTGTTTCGTTCCATGTAATTCTATATGTTCGTTAGAGCTTACATGTAGTAAATAACATACGCGTTTTCGTTCATGACACAACCCAATGGATGCAGCATACAAAGAGACCAACGAAGGCACAGCGTAAATATTGTTGTAGTTTTTAGCTGTAATGTAGTAATTACGAGAAAAATGGAAATGAATTAAAGTGGACGAGAAAACGCGCCTGCCATCGGTACAGGACCGAACCTACGACTTTCGGATAACGCGTCCGATGCTCCACCAACCGAGCTAGAGGGGCTATCCTTCCCTCATACGCTTTTATTTATTTACACTTCACCTACATCGCCGTACGACATTGCGTAGGGGAGGTAAACATGAGTAATAACATACCGCAAAAACACTCGAATAACAGTGAATCACACAAATCATAAACAGTGACACAGCCATACATTTAAACGCCCAAACGCTTCGGGACAACAAATCACTCCTATTGGCAGTGGCATTGTGGTCGTTGTTACAGGGAAGAAAAAAGGATTTCATTATCAGTTTCATTAACGATATCATCCGGGAGTCGGTTCCATTCCTGTATTGTTTTTACGAAGAAGGTACTCCAAAAGAATGGGTTTTGTAGGAGTATTCTAATAATTTCTGTGAATTATCTCGTCGATTTGAGACGTACGTTGGTGCGAAGAGATAATCAAGGGGGTTAATGGCATTTCTATTGTAGTAAATACTATGAAGAAATTTAAGCCGCTGTTCTGCCTCCTCACCGTTATAGTGGCTCCCATCCCAAGGTTTGTTTTATTTCTGTGATACTTGCAAAATAATTATAGTTGTTGCTAACAAATCTGGCTCCATCGATTTTCGTGTATTTCAGTAACATTTAATTGAGGAAGTGTTATGGTCAGCGCCAATCGTAGCCATGACGGCGACTGAGATTAAACGAAGCTGAGGATCCGGTAGCGATAGCGGACAGTGCGTACCCGCCCTGCGCTGTTATCGCATATTGCAAATGCATTGTGCACGCGCGTACAGCGCGCGATCGACTACGTCTATAACACGGGAAGCATCTCGCAGCAGAAGCCAGCCGAGCATTGCACTCCGCGGTGCACGGAGCTGCTTATGCGCCGGTCGACATGCAAGCGTATCTTGTGAAGCCAACGAGCCGCGTCGAAATAGCATGGGCGCGGACTCGACGCTAATTTTCCCGTGCTCGATCTTTCGATTTGCATACACGCACGCGTGCACATGTATGCGTGCGCGTGTTCATGTGCGTGCTACGCCTGCCTGCCAGCCTGCTCGGCGTGCGTGCGTGCGCGCTTCTACGTTTGCATGCGTACGTGAAACGCTTATGGCGTCTACATGTCCGCGTCCTTGTTTGCCTATCTCTTCTGGTGTACTCTACCACGTCCCGTGCGATTTTTTGCCTCTTTTTCGAGTCTCCTTGCACAGCGCGTTCACTTCCATTCACTGGTTGGCTTTATTTATGTATAATGAATCGCTAGGTTCGACTGGCGCCCCTCGAAGTGCTATCGATTTGTGCTGTTTCCCCTTTTCTCTCTCTTTTTCCCTTTTCTTTTTTTTTTTCTTTTGCAGTGAAGCTGCATATATGGTTAGGTTCTGGCGGGTCGAGTCCGTGGACAAAACGAGCCGTAGAACTATTTTTATAACGGGGGGCCGATCTCGGGGGCAGTGCAGTGCGCGGAGCAGAGGCCAGTATACGCAAAATAATATGGGACTAAAGTTACCCACGTGATAATTATAGTGAATAAAATGCCTATTAAGTGGAATAAAGTTGACTTGATGTTAATCAAATGTGAATTAAGTGAATGAAATATTAATCAAAGTAATTCAAAGGTGCCTAAATCAAACCAAAGGTATAATGCGTTCAATTATGTTGTATATGGCCAGGTTCTCGCCGAAGGTGCGCCTGTCTATTGAGTCGCATCGACAGATAAGTATTACAGCGGTGCCGGGATCTGGCCACCTAGCGCAGCTTCGCTGCTCATACTTCTTCACAGAGTGGAAGGGCATTTAATTTTAATTTTTTGTGCCTCGTGACATAATTGCCAGGCATTGATCATTGTACAGGAAGCGACTGCGTCCATAGAGCTCACTGGTGTGCGATTTTCGCTTATCGATGAAACGCGCATCGCCGCCGGCTGATTGTTGGCTTAAGCCGAGCGGAATCGGGGGCGCGTCGCATTGATTCCAGATTGCGCTCAGCTGTGAGAGGGCCAATTGTGCGTAAAGCCATTTTTTTTTTTTCATATCGGGCGGTCGGGGTCGCGCTAAAAGGCGCGAGGTCGGTGGCAGTATTTTGGATTTTTTTGTTTATTTGTTTGAAAATGAGCAAGTTGCGTGGATGAGTTGTAAACGCGCAATTTGGAAAGCTGCATGCACTCGTGCAAGCTATGGGAAAATGTTTCGGAAGAAATGTTCTTTGCTGATGCTGTATGAGTTTCATGAAGTGCGGCAGGCTTTAAGCGAATTGCTAGCACGAGAAAGAGAGAAGGGGGTGGTTTAAAGAACAGAGTTTCAGGATCGCAGTTATAATAAATAAACTTCTCATTACAAGCCCATAAGTGTCAGCTGAAATGAAGGTATTATCGTCTTCTGTCACAGTTATAATAACGGGAGGTATCCTGTGGCTTTCATTGTTCCATTCGACTGCATGTCACTTACACGAGGAAGCGTTTTGTTTTAAACTAATTTGCGCCACAAGTATTCTGCTGTGTTGTCTGAGCATCAGACAGCAGTGTGCACACGTAATCGCTTTGTAGTCTCCAGAGCCGTCTCGAAACTATAGCCTTGAACATGAGGGCGACTTCATCTCATGAAAGTTCTCGGGCAATGCATGCGCAATCATCGTACTGTCAACTGCGTCTCGCTAAGAAACGTATTTAGAGTTCGTGCGCGATATATGATCACTAAGATTGATCACTAAGCTTCTTCAAATAACGTTTGTGATAGCGTATTTGCGTTTAGCGCACAGCGTTAATGTTTATGTGCTTCAGTCTTGCTTTTATGTCGCTTCTTTTTCTCCGTTATCACTTCATCTAGTGCATGGAGTTCTAAGCGTCCAGCAAGGCTCACCTTTCCAGATAGCTATATATCTCTCGCCTCTACAAGATTGATCACTCGAATGTAAGCCGCGCTTGACTCCCTTTGCTGTAAGCCACACACAGCAAAACATAGCTTAACACAGTGCACATCACTGCGCAACGCAAAAACCATCCGGGAGAACACATGACGAGAGGACACCCCGCGACACAGCACGGCGACGTAAGGCACATTGTCGTTTCCGTGTATTGACTCAAGCGATTGCGTATACGCTTCCACAAGGTGCATGATGGTTACGTCACCTATACTTTCCATTTGCGGAGTTTCTAAAACTATAATGCACGTAAATGAACCATACAGCCCAACTAACGACTCTTGTTGTACAAGGTGTGTCTACGAACGAATGAAAAGAGAGAGAGAGAGAGAAAAGAACTAGGACTAGTTATAGAGAAACAAGAGTTAGACGGTATACCCATTAACCATCGTAACACAGCCCTCAGCACGTGCGAAACATTCACAAGCTGGAGCGGCCGCGTGTCGCCTTCGTATAAACGCAGTCAGCTCCACAACAAGCGCGACGAATGCCTTTCCCTTCACCTGCCCCGTCTCGCGGTGGTAACGACGCGAAAATTGAGATTCATCTGCCGCCCTAATCTGTCTGGCCGCGAGCGAGAACGGGGCGATCCATTTGTCCGCCCCCTGCCGGAGACACTCCCGGTATGCAAGCGTGCGACGGACGCCTCTGCCGATGGCGGCGGCCTCGCGCCCCCACCGGCGGCGCCCCCCGCAATTACGACACCCCGACGGCCACCATGCTATGTCTGTCTGGTCGACACCGCCGTGGCCACGGTTAATGCCCAATGCAGACCGGTCATGTGGCCGCGCTCCGCAGAATCGTAGCCGAAGGCGGGTGCGGTTAGCACCTGATCGCTGTCAGCCGTCTCTTATAGTATGCATTGCCATTCACGAACCACGCTGCATGGGTCAGGTCGGTCTCGCCGGGTGGGCGTGGAACTAGCTGTAGGCGCCTATGTAGATCCGGCTATCGCCACCAGCCTATTCAGAGAGCTCTCGCTCTCCGCTCACCCAAGTGGGCCAGAAGCGAATTCGTTCATCGCGCGTGCCTCGCGCGAGTTTTGCTAGCGCATGTTCGGCTGTTAGTTAAGGACTGTTACATTGAGAGAGAAAGGGAGAGAGATCAACTAGGAGAAATGCTAGGAGGTCAGTCCAACGAGCATCCGGCTTGCTATCCTGCACTGCGGTTAACAGAGTGAATTGGCACTAGAAAGAGGAGGATCGGGGAAGGGGGGAGAGGGCTGCTGTGTTCCTGTTTTTAATCGCTGTATAACATTGAACGTCCTTTGAAGAATTCTTCCGATAGTGGGCATACTGTGCCTTCATTCTCGTTGCAAGAAAGAAGCGAGAAATGAAAGAAAGAAAGAAAGAAAGAAAGAAAGAAAGAAAGAAAGAAAGGAAGAAAGAAAGAAAGAAAGAAAGAAAGAAAGAAGGAAAGAAAGAAAATTGAATAAGGCATTTCCTCTTGACTCGGCAATCAGGTTGTTTGAGTATTTTGTAGTTAAAACCTCTGTCATGACGGCCGCACAGCACTCCAGTACGGCGTGCCTCCTAATCATATCGTGGTTATGGCACGTAAATATCTGTAAACTATTCCTGTATAACTGAGTAGCAGCAAATGCATCAACATCATCCAGCTTGTCATCGGTAATTATAGAAAGGATGCTTTAGTTAGCACAGAGAGGGCAGAAATGCTTTAAGCTTTCGTGTCGAAATCAAGCGAATATTTCTTATTCTACTAATACAACGCGTTGTGCTCAGCAAAAAGGATGACAGCCAAGTTTAAAAACGTTATCAGTTGCTTCCTCTGCGTCTCTCCTGTCAGTCACAAAAATAATAATAAAACGCCGTCAGTATAGGTGCACCTACCCCACTTCAGCCAGTTACCATATTTCCAAGGATATTGGCCATCAGTATACATACATGTAGGCCGCGAACATCCCACTTTTTAACCGCCGTGATCCGTCACAAGGGCTCGCACCAAACGTATGTGTACACCGTGTAAACTTTGTTGTGGAACATATGGTGCGCACCTTTGTGGCTGCCAAGAAGTATCGGTGAGCAAGATTATAAACACTCCAAATCGACGAGTGCGGAAGAGAGGCCTTTGAAAACAATGCTGGCCCCTTGCTGCTTGGCGAGCTGCGCGCTTTGAAGTTTACCGAAACGTATTTGAAAACAAGAACTTTAACTCGAGGCAAGGGCAGGTGATGGAAGAATCCAGCGTGGGTTTACAACTGCGGAGACAGCGCACAGACCACGTGCATCCCGTTAAGAGAGAAGAAAAGAAAAGAAGGGAGAAAGAGATAAAGAAGTAGGGAATACCAAATGTACGACGTAGCATGTTTGGTTTGTAACATCGGCTGCATCGTCCATGGCTCTCAAGGTAAAAAAGTTGCTAGCCAAATGGGGCAGCCTTTCGACACGCTTCGGTAGGAAGAACCACTGACGCGCTGTTTATATTATTGATCCCTGTTTCTGCGCGTTGTTTACCGTGCAGATATAGCCGAATAGACTGACAGAAAGCCGTGCCCTCGTGACACGCGATGTTTATTCAATATTCAAGGACTGTGTATATTCACGCATACCGACGACTGCGATTGTGGACGTACTTTCTGTGTTCGAGCTGCCTATTTTTTTTTTTTATGCGCACATTGATGACTGAGCCGTATTGTGTACGCCTATTGGACACGCTGAATAACTCGTTATTTCAGTCAATTTTGCCTCACCGACATCATTCTTGATGCATGTTCGCAAGAAAGTTGTAACGCTAAAACAGTCAGCGTGAGCAGGTCACAGTCACAGCCAATCGTCACGTTAAGCGCATACAATCAGCTAAAGCCGTCGACCATTGGGAAACAGCTCATAGAAGTAGGAGCAAGTTTCCTTAATGAAGCATTTGTTTAATAAGTAGCTGTTCTATTTGTCTTCTAGTTCCGAGTACGAATGTCGTCGAATGATTTGATTGTTAGCTTACGCCTGAAGAAACAAAATGCGCGCATTATTTAGAGGATACGAGTGGATCGATTAGCAAACAACTCTCTCGGTCAGAAGCATGTCAACAAGTGGTCCGCATTGTGTACATTCCATTTCCATTTATTATTAACGGCTGCCTCTGTAGTGGCAGTCACTCCGGCGACTCGCGTGTATGCCGTGCGACCAAATTGGTCGCGACCCGACCGTTAAAAATGTTCCTCGGCCAAGAATCGGCTGTTCCTGGGTCAGCCGCTGGCTGCTCGGTTTCTGAGTGAAAATATACCGAAATATAAATTCTAGTAGGACCCGGCGAAGGTCTATAGTGGGTTAAGCATTCTTGGAACTAGTAGGCATAGCGCAAATACAACGACACGATCGCTTTGAGCGCATAGGTATATGATAAGCGTAGCTCCAAATGTACTGAATCATAACTATCCACGGATGGGACGCTTGTGCGGGCTTACGCTTCTCATATACGAAACGACGAAGCGGTGCAAGCAGACGCACTGCAGTACACACGATAGCACTTGCGAGAGATACCAATGTGGCGATGTGGTCTCGCTTACCTGAGTTAACTTTTAGGGCTGCTGTATACACAGCTAATACAAAGTGCGTGTGGCCCTTTGCGAGCTTCAGGGCCGCGCGCACTATATATGTAGCTCTTCGCTCACAGCGGATCACTCTTTCGTTTGTCAAGGAAGGATGAGTGTTATGAATGTCCCTTATAGAGTTACTGTATATGCTCCCTACGGGAGCTGCGTGAGGCTGTACAGTAACTCTAGTCCCTTATATAACGGAGCGCCCTCTTGCGCGTAACCGAGCTCAATGTTTAGTTCGGCATAGTGTAATGCCTGTTGGAATAAAGCTGTTCTTTTCTTTTTTTTTTTTTTTTCACCAAACGGTTATCACTTTTACAGCTGGTCAAAGTAGGTTCGAGCGATCTCTGTCAGCCACCAATGACGCGCCCTTTAGATTTCAGGATATAAGGAACCTCTTAAAAAAAAGAAGAAAACTTGCTTTTGGAGCGTAGCTAGCTTTACCTGGAAGCGAAACCTTAATCTTCTATCTGCTGGATAAAACAAATTACACCTTTCGTGTTTTTACGTAGGTGATCTACGATAAGCAAGTGACTCTCGGGGAACGAGTTCCGGCGTTGCTCGTTTATGCAGGTAAGCCCAGTCGCAGGCGTGAATGCTATCCGCATTGATCAACTAACCGTATATATATATATATATATATATATATATATATATATATATATATATATATATATATATATATATATATATATATATATATATATATATATATACAGTGGATACAGAGGGAAAACGAATAATCAGGAAACTGTACTGCGCGAACGAAATAGGGAGGTGGAGAAAGGAAAGGAAGACAGCTTTATACGAGTCTTATCGCAAACAAACAAACCGACTGCCGCGCCGCGAAGCGGCCTGAATTGCAGCGTCGCCGCGTCAACGCCGTGTTCGTACGAGAAAGCGTATCAGCTTACCCGCTTTACCTCTTTGTAAGCTGTGCCCTACATTGACGCTGCAGCTAAGGGACACCCAGTACATACGGGGTCCGCATGCCCAGAGAATGCTGAATGGGCTATTAATACGATTACCGGGCGTCCTTTCTCCTTTTTCTTCTCGTTTCCACCACGCGCGCGGCTAATGATACGCCGAGAAGAGAACCCCTTTGGTTCCTCCCCCCCCCCTCCCCCCTTCCCCCCAAGTCGCGGTGGTGCGTCCCGGGTTACCCCCGACACGCGAGCGCGGAACGTCGCGTGCAGCCCAATTGTGTGCGCGCGGTGGAAAGGGAGCCATCATTAGGGGCCCGTTTAATTACTCGCCGCTGCTTGCGGACCCAGTATTGAACCCGTCGCGTCTGGGACCTCTGGTCGCCGGCAGCGGAGCGGCGACGGCGGCTCGATTCGAATGGGTGTCGCGTGCCGCGGGCCGCCACCGCCAAATGACGAGGACGCGCGGCTTCGAAAAAAAAAAAAAATAAGAACGAGCGGCTGCCGAAGGTGTATGGGACCCACTTTCCAGCGAAGCGCTGAGGAACCGAACACCGAGCCTGTTGTGCGTACACGAGGAGGTGGTCATTTCAAAGGATCGAGGCACTGTGCGACACCCATTACAGGGACGTGAGAAAGAGAGTAAATGATGATAATAGTGGTGATGGTGGTGGTGGCGGTGGAAAGAAAAAGGGTCTCTTACATATACGAAAGTATGAAGTATTCGTTCTGCTGTAGTAACGTGGAGTGATCGCGTTTAGTTAGTGGTATCAAAACTGGACAACGAGACCTCACTCCGCGGAGCCTTCCGAGTCCAAGGCGCGCATGTTACATGCACGTATTCGCGTCACCAGATAGCTCTGACATAAGGCAACTTCTTCAGAAACTGTGCGCGTTACTGTGTGCGGTGTCATATGCCAGCTGTTATGTGTACTCAGCCGTTCGTAAGAGGTGGTGGATGGTGAGAACATTTACTAACCGCGAAATGGTTACAGGTAAACTAATATGCGGCGTCGGTGTGACATATACCGCTGAGGACCTTCATGTTCCTGGGTCCCATTAACGAGGAACTCCGGTGCCGACCACAGACTTGGGCGAAGGCTCCGCTGGGTCTGCGTTGTCGGTCGCGATGGGAGTAGTGTCCGTGCTCGCAGCTTCATGAAACATTTCACGGGGGGTTATTACCTACACCAATTGGTAATAGCTTTGTTGGCAGTGCTTTCCTGCAAAGGCGTCCAACAAGTAGGAACGGCAAGGCACCGTGATGCACCACGTGTAGAAAGACACTATCGACCTAGCAGTTGGCGATGCGTCTAACGAGATGCAGTGTTTCAAGTTGGGAAGTTTTTTTTTTTTCTATCTTCGATGTTTCTGTACGTGTGCTGTCAATTAAGTGCACCAAGAACAGCTCCAGTATAGTTACGGTTACGTAGGTTTGCTCAATATGAGGGTGTTAAGGAAACTGGCTGGCGCGCAAAAGCTATCCCCGGTAATCCATTCAGGGAGGTGTGTAAAGGACTATAAAGGGTTTTTGTGGACTAGAACGAGACGATTGAGTTCTGTTTTGACCGTGTTTTTTTTTTCATGTATTATTACGAGTGAACGTGTTCAAGAGCATTGACCCAGAGATACAAAGCCACGACGACAAAAAAAAAAAAAAAAGGAGAGAAGAAAGGAACAGAAGTATTAATTCGGTTATATGAATTTCACTTGCGGTTAAAGGAAAACGTCGCTATATACAAATACGTCGAAAGAGGCGCTATTCTAGCTTACATTTCGGGCAAAATGCCTAACAGTCTAGTTATCAAATTCAATGAACAGCACATCATCGCAGGGTGCATTTGCGCCTACAGAACATCAGACTGTTACGTAAACATTTATATATAGGCGCTTCGTTTTGTGAGCTTCAAAGAAAAGTTGGAGGGCGCTCAAGCTTTGTTTTAAGAGCGAAAACGCAATAGCGTCATTGGGCCCCCGTTAGCGTCGCCTTCTAACTGAACACTGATTACAATTAGCGCGTTCTCTATAAAATTATGCAATTATTTGAGTTCTCTCGTAACCAAAAGTAGGTATGTTTTCTTATATATTCAAACTGCAGTCCGAGAGCTATCGTGTGCGTAGGTTTCAGTGTAAGTCGCAGTTTACAATTTCTCTGGCGGACTGTGAGAAATTCAATTCTGTTCACTAACACACCTGCGGCATTGTTGTTGTTGTTATGTGGGGTTTAACGTCCCAAAACCAGCTCTGATTATGATAGACGCCGTAGTGGAGGGCTCCGGAAATTTCGACCACCTGGGGTTCTTTAGCGTGCACTGACATCGCACAGCACAACCTGCGACATGGCTTATGGCTTGCCTGGTGTGGTGGTTAGGGAAGCGGTGTTCTAGCTCGGGGTGATGATTTCCGCCGTGGACGCCTACGTCGACACCGTATTTTCTACGACACAACTTGCTGTTCTAACGCAATTGCGTTAGAACAGCAAGTTGAAGGCTCTTTCTCGAGGTTCTACGAAGTATGTGCTATCGACATAATTGATATAACGTACAAGATGTCCAGGCACTCATTGTTCCCCGGGGTTCGTGAAGCCGGCGAGCCCCTGTCGTAACGGTCCGACGCCCTCGCAAACCGACGCCCATAAGTTACTCATTCTCGATTGTTTTTAATTTTCATCTCGGTTCTGCTGTGCATGGGTCGCTGTGTAATGGAATTCGCTTCTCATTTCAAATGTCCATTTCATCTTTTTTTAACATTATTTTGTAACAGATCGCGACCAATGTCTCGAATGTAATAAAAAAGAATGCGCACATGAAGCGGAAATTTATAGACAAAAGACATTAAAAAATTTGAAAAGATTGTCAAATTCTTTTTTCTGCGCTGCATTACAGAAAATCACCGGAGTGTATACCTTGGTTAATTTTTCTTGTTACTCAAATACTCATCATCAGCGTCCCACCTCCTTTTTTGCCTTGTGTGTATCCGCCACACAGCCTAGCATTTAAGAACAAAAAGAGTGACATGGATCGCAGGGAATCCGCTGCATTATTAACGGCAAACGCACGTATCGTTATGCAACTATTTAGGCTCCCCGAGCAACGCTACGAACCGCACAAGAAGTTCTCATTATCACAGACCCATTTCACCAGCCCGAAGGCACACATCTAAGCTTCGCAAAATTATTGCTTATTGAAATGAATCCAGATGGCTCGACTCGCTGATCAGTGAGGACGACTTAAACCACGCTCCGTTTACTTAAATTGCCTAACAAAATTTGATCCCATTATACACGCTCGAATAACAGCGGTTCCCGGTAACACGGCTAGTCATATCGATCGTCTACTTCTTGTGCGTTATCCAAGAAGAAAAAAAAAAACAGAAAGAAGAGAGAACTTGAAGAAAAAGATAGAGCTAGAAAAGAAAGATAGAGCTTGTATGCCGACGTCGCGTGGAGTACTTTACTAAATCACTCCTGCACAGGACGATCTGCTGCTATTTAGGGTAATCAGATTGGAGGTATACGGTTACTGAAGTTGCCCGAGCAACTTCTTTTAATGAGAAGAGCTTTCGACAGAAGTAAATCGGGGTGTGAGGAGCAGTCTTTGCGTTCTCTGAAGAGACACCATATTTAGGGCTGACTGGATGGGGGGGAGGCGTGGGGGAGGGGAGGGGGGCGGCACCAGCGCAGTAAAGTGTGACATAAAGGCTATCGTATGAATCTATAATATCCATATACTTATTTGAACTGAGATATCCTGAATCTATAATTATATCTAATATAGTTAAATCTAAAATCTATTTGGTTAACTGTTTGCTACTGCTGTCTGCTGTTCATGGGCTAGTGTTGACTACTGTTGCGCATGGTACGAACAACTAATATTTCATATAGACAGAAATTGCTCTAGAAGAATTCGCTCCAATTTGTTTCCTTTCCTTTTACCCCACAGTACTGCACTTAATTACTGGAGTGAACCGTAATTATTGTTATATTCGAAGTCACTAAGTGCACGTAACATTCCGAGAACCGTATCGATACGAGACTCGCGGAAAACATTATATATTTTGTCCTCGAACAAGTTATTGTCTAACACAGTGCTTTCTCGTCGACAGACCATGCTGGATTTCAAGTGCGCTTAAAACAAGCACTTGACTGGACCATCATCAGCAATCGTGACGTTATTGAAACCCGAAGACTTCACAAGAAACTCGAAGCGGTCGTGGACGCCTGCATTTATTGTTATTAATCTTGTGGTACGCCAAGCATGCCACTCACAATCATCATCATCATCATCAGCAGCAGCAGCAGCAGCAGCAGCAGCAGCAGCAGCAGCAGCAGCTGCTGCTGCTGCTGCTGTCGCTGCCTGTATACGCCCACTGCAGGGCAAAGGCCTCTCAGACGATAGATCTCCAATTGTCCCTGTCCTGCGCTAACTGGGGGGCCCAATTTATCCCCGCAAACTTCCTGATCTCATCTGCCCATCTAACTTTCTGCCGCACCCTGCCACGCTTGCCTTCTCTAGGAATCCACTCTGTTACCCTTAATGACCACAATACTCACAGTACTATAAGTGCATAAATGACTAACGCGACGTCATACTCCTCTTTATTGCGCACCGCCTAAATTACTCAGTGCCTATATAATCACTATTAAATGTGAGCAGTGGACACGATACCTCAATCTGAAAGGAAATTACCTAGCACAGATGTCCACGAAGAGGTCTGTCATTTTGTCGATACAGCTTTATGAGGGTTGGCGTCGTGAATTCGGTTTGTCGCTGCCGCACAGTAGATTCGCAGCAGTGTACGGTACCACGGAACGCCCCTGAGTCATTGCGATGACGCTATGAGAACGAACAATAGAGATGTGTGTGTGTGTGTGTGTGTGTGTGTGTGTGAGAGAGAGAGAGAGATGGAAAATTGAAAGAGACGAGAAGTGGCAAATGAATAAGAGGAGAGGAAAAAACGCCAATGTAAGAGATGCCCAATGAATGCGGGAGGCTTGACGGTAAAGCGGCTCTGGCGTCCAGGCCACCTCGCCGCACGGCTGCAGAAAAAAAAAAAAGATAAAAACAGATAACGAAAGAAAATGAAACGTTTCTGTCCATGCTGGCTGCATTCGTACCGCTACGCTGCACTGGACGAGCACACTACGGCGGCTGGCGCGACGTCTCGAATGAGGCGCCTCACCCAATTAAGGGCTGCAAACGGACAATTCGAGGAAGAAAAAGGAAATATAACAACAAAGGAATCGCAAGAATTTTTTTTTAAAGGGGGGATTTCCGTTTCTCTGTCTTCATCTGTTCTCGTTGTTTTATTTCCTTCGTTTCTTTCCGCTCCCTCTCTCTCCCTTTTTCCGTCTGCACACGTGCTTGCTTTCCAACGCAGTGTAGTAGCTCGCCGACGCATGCTTGCTGATGGCCAGAAAATTAAGCGGAATTCTTGTCCTCATACAGCGACAGCGCTCGGCGATGAGTCACTCCTCCTCCTTCTCTCCACTCCCTCTCTCCACCTTCAACCTCGCCAAGTTATGCACGCTTCGCGTGCCTCCCTGCAGTACAACTTTTATTTTATTCGAATGAGAGCGTGCACACGTATGTGGCGTATGTCCCGATCGCAAAGATCTTCAAACATCAACGAAGGAAGCAATACAAGAAAAAAAAAAAAGAAGGAAGAAACGAGTCCCGACGGGGAAAGTAAACAAAAAAAAAAAGAAAGAAAGCGTCGCATTCGTGTAAAGAAGGAAAAAAAAAAGAAGGAAGACTGCAGAGCACGTATATATACTACGTCGCTTAACCAGCCGTATCGCGTTAATCACGCAGAAGGCATGCGGTGGTTGTGGCCGCCGCTTCATGCTGCTGCTGCTGCTGCTGCTACACGCAGCGGCGATAAATACCTCGAATTTATGGCTGCGGGCCCACGCGGTCATTACCGAGCTACAGAAGAAGATAAGAGGACGTTTGTTTCGCTCTTTCGCTTTTATTTTTGCTTCCACGTTAGTGACCACGGCGTTCGCGAACTAAGCGTTCGTTTAAATTGCCGTTTTTCCCTTCGTGCTCGTTCCGTTCGAAGTAAACAGGGATGAAGGCGCGCGGCCGGGATCGATGACGCCATCGTGCACCACGTGATCGGACGCACGCCCACTTAACATGAGCGGGACAAGGAGGTGGTCAATAAAGAGGATGCTCCATTCGTCAAGACAACGGTCAAAAATTACAAAGAAAAAAAAAAGAAATGACAGGTTTATGAGATAAGACTGGTAACCATTTCCGAAAATTTCTCATAGAATGGAGGCCACGCCGATTGGTTATGCAGAGAAGTATAGGAGTCTGAGGTATAGTGTACTTGATGCAAATGTCGCACGCACACACGCACACTGACACATGCACAGACACACACGAACACACAGTCAATGAAAAAGTGAAAATGGGCATGGAGACTGTTTCGGTATCGATATGATTTATGGGGCGTAGTAGATCCTGTTAGCTCATCGTTTTCCGTGTGTCGAAATCTCCTTTCTCTGCAATGGTGGCCGTGGATTCTGAAAAAGAAGAAAAAAGGGGTTTTTTCACTCAGTGTTCAGTCCTCGGACTGAAAAGCTATTCGCGCATTACGCCTTTCCTTACCAAATGAAAGCGCGAGAAGCAACATTTGAAGAAGCGCGGTTACCGTACTCCTTGGAACAAAATTTCCCTAATTCTCCCCGTTGCTCCCTCCAAAAATTTACGCCGCACTTATAGACTTCAACAACGATTCTCGTGCTTTATCTTGCTCATACAAACCCGTTTTACCCCGTAATTTCTTTCCCCCACTTTATTTTTCTTTCCTCCTTTTCGTGTCGGCAAGCAAAAGTAACTTCATCGACCAGTCTCAAGAAGTGCATATATGAAAGAAAGCGATGAAACAAAGCAACACAGACAAAGAGAAAGAGAACCGATTGAAGAAAGTCAAAGGAAGGAAGGAAGGAACACAAAGAAAAGGGAAGTGGGGGGGTAGGGGGGGTGGGGCATTAAGAAGAATAAAATAGGAATGAAACGGAGAAATGGCGAACAAACCGAGTCAATTCTCGGCGCAAAACAAATCCCCAGCGCTGTCGGAGAAATTCCATTAGAGCGGGAGCTTCCCCTGTTTCTCGGTTCATGTCTCAATCATCGAGAGTGTAGTATATTCCGCGGAGGTCCAAGAGAACGGGCGGCGGCGGGTCGCCGTTCCTCTTTTTACGACCGCAAACGCCGTCAGCGCTCGTCGACGATTTGGTGCCGTCTGCACGAAGCGCTGCCAGCCGGAACGGTCCGCCGCCACCGCTCGAAAAAGACACGCCGCCCTGTTCTGATGCCACTCGTTCCTCGATACCAAGGACATTTTCCGGCGCTTTCTTCTTCAGCTTACGTATCGCTCTCCTTTTCTTTTCTTTTTTCTGTGAGAAACGGAAAGAGATCTCGGGATCTCGAGCGATGGGTGGCCGAAGTAGTGTGAAGCATACGCACTTGCCCCTTTAGGGAAGTGGCAGGCGTGTCGATCTCCCTGCCTCCGTGATCCCCGATCGCAGCCGCCGTGCCGGCGTGTCAAGTCGTTTTATTCTCTAGCGCAATATGTCTTCCGTCTCGTCTAAGTGAAGGAGAGTCGGAGAGAGAGAAAGCAAACGAAATAGACGCAGTGAAGTAGTAAATCCGACGAACGTTTGCTGTGCTATACCGGTACAGCGGTGGTGAAATGATAGTCTTGTAGAATATGATGACAATGATTGTGCGAGTATCGTGAAGACGTCATCACGCAGATTATTATTCCGCGGTCACTAAATCTTTCACGGCTACTTCTGCCTCAGGTGACTTAGTCGGAGCCACCTGTGTTGCGTCACCAAGGTACGTCGCCACCAACGTTACGTCGTACCATGACCTACCATTCGGTCGCCGACGTTCCTGGTAAGCGCCCGCTAAGCATACACCCATTCATGCTCTTTACACAGAGACCTTAATCCTGCGTGTAAGACTTGGCCTAGTGGTCAAACACGTCGTCGTAGGCAATTTCATCGCTGACTGCTTCGCGAGACACCGATTTCCACAATGCGTTGGATCTGCAGGACTTTCTTTTTTCTTTTATTGCTTCCGTCGTACGGGATCTATCAATCGCGGTCAACGCCGCTGACAACGGATTTTCCTCAACACGAACTCCTTAACGCATTTGAGGGTACAATTTACTATACAATAATGGCGGCAGATCCAACGTGGTTTGTTGGAATCTCGATACGGCCAAGCTCAATTTCACAGCATAATGGAACTGTTTCAGCGCATTCTTCTGCTGCACCTCCCGTTCCTCTGCTAGATTTCGTTTAGGATATCTGTTGGCGAAGGCGGCCATGTACTTTTACGCGCAACAGTCCTTACAGTGGTTCCAAGAGGCAAGCTTAGCCGCGGAAGTCAGCTTGCAGCCCAACATTCTACAAGCGGTATAAGTAGGAGCCTGTCACTTAGTCATCGACCGACGAATAGAATGCCGCTTGCGTCCGCCTCTATCTATATGAGGCCATTTGCAAATGCATGGTCGCTTACTTACTGCGCGTTCTACGGAAACATCGTTTCTAATCAGGCATTCCACCTGCGGGCTTGGAGCACGCAAAGAACTCGTCAGGCATACTTTGTTCCCGGCCACCGCACACGTAAAACAAACAGCCGTTGTTGTTTATGCGCATATAAATGGAGATATGCCGTGTGCCACTGAGGAATATGCAGGGTGTACCAGGAGTACCTGATTGCGGAAGGAGCAAAGCATGACACACAGACACATATCCTTTATTATGAATTGCACGTGAGATATCAAATTCTTTTTGTGTGTGCACTAGCATCCATCCACCCCTTTGTAGCAGAAAGCTCTAAGGAATTCCACACGGATTTCTCACAAATGAAGGCTTCTTACTTGAAAAATTCGTCCTGGTCCGGGGATCAAACGTGGTGCCTACGGCTGACCGGAATCTTCGCTGTGCCAATTGAACCATGCGGTTAGAAATTGGCAGCGCGAGGGTCAATTCATCGACAACCCGAAGCGCGCGGATGTGACTTGTCCCAGTGAGTATGGCAAAAAATGTGGCAGGAATATGGCATGGATATGGCAAATGATGTCGATCAGTTCATCTTGGCCCTGTGAGCTGCTATCCTCCTGGCTAGCTTAATTGACAGAGCAATCGCCCCGGTCAGGCGTTGGTCCGGGGTTCGATCACCGGACCAGGACGAATTTTTCAGTTAAGAAACTGCCATTCTTTAGAAATCCGCATATATTTCCTCTTAGGTTTTTGCTACTAATTGCTAATTTTCCCTTTCATAATCGTTACTCCACCTTGCGGAATTCCGCAATTCTTTTGCCATCACTCTTTGTTAGGTACAAGGCTCAGTTACGTAACAACAGCAGACTCGGCCACCATTTGCGACCGGCATGTGCCGAAACAAGGAGGAAGCACAATGTGTCCTCTGGTATCACGAGACACAGGTCACTAAAGAAAGTCCACAGACAATTCCAGACGGCCAACGATCCACGCCCACCAGACGCTAAAAGCGTCAAGACGTGGTAAGCGAAATTTAAGGAAACTCTTATCCACACGGAACAGGCAGGCCTCAACCTTCTTGTTTCAGGCAGGCAACGAAAGGAGCCCACGTGGATATTTCTTAAGTGCGTGTGCGCGCACAAAATTTGTATATGTGGCTTGAAATTCGAGTTAAAATATATGTCTCTGTGTGTCCTAATTTCTGCTGTCTGTATGTTTTATTTTTGTAGTAAGGGAAAGATTTGTGAATCTATCTATCTATCTATCTATCTATCTATCTATCTATCTATCTATCTATCTATCTATCTATCTATCTATCTATCTATCTATCTATCTATCTATCTATCTATCTATCTATCTATCTATCTATCTATCTATCTATCTATTTTGTTTCCTGAGGCTGGGGACATGACTACCCTATACATGCCTTCGTTTTGTCTTCTCTTTCTCCATTTTTGCAACTTACTATAACGGCCAGCACGCCATGCTGTAAAGATCAAGTAGGCCATACGTGCGCTTTGTAGCTGCGGAAAGGACCAGGGCTCCGAGACATAATTAGCTGGTGCATGAAAACGGCTTCGAATGGAAATCTCATCACAAAACCTAATTTAAATCTTCACGAACAGACCTGATGAGGCCGCCGAAGAATCTCATGGCATCGTGAGACAACAGGAAAACTGTTCGCATATAGACGCCTGTTATGATGCATGAAGGTGACCGGAGCTACATAGTTGACCAAACCATAAAAAGAAGTTCGACAGCCACGTTTGTTCAAGAATGTCATCATGGTATCGCGGCGCCGAAATGTAAATTTCCTGCTAGCTTGTTTACGTCGCCTGTATGCAGATAACTTAGTGCATTTATTATGCAATCTTTCGTGATGGTTCGCGGTCGTCGTTGGTTATTCCTGACTTCCACGCAATGCATTGTGGCGTCTCTGACACACATTATAGACGCCGTTGAGATATGAATAGTCATCAGACGTATCTATACCGGAACACACCTGTGTAAATAATCTCGAATGAGTCTGCTGTCGTGAAGCACTCCTACGCCCTGTCCACGTTTGTATAAACAATCGCGAGAGTCAGACTTGCTTTTATTCCGTGTCCAATGCGCTAAATTCTTTCTTTCTTTCTTTATTTCGCGTATTTAGTGAGGAAAGACTGAATTATTCATATCATCTGCCCAATAATAATATAAAAAAAAGAACGGCCGAATCCCATGGCTTCACGGCGCCCTTGAAGTATAGTACACGGTAGAATATTATAAATGGTGTAAATGGTGCATCCTTCTGGAGGTCCCTACCGCCTTCTTTCTTGTGCTCTTGCTTGAAATATCTCTCTTCCTTCTTTGGAGCATAGATATTAAAGGCTTAATCTCTGCACGGCTGTATGCCTCCCGTAGTGACAGCCTTCCCCATCATCGATACAATTTCATTGTCCAAACTGAAGCGGCTGCCCCGTTGAGCAGTTTAATTATACTGTTAGAGAGAGAGAGAGAGAGAGAGAGAGAGATATGTTTATTTACAGAAAGGTAGAGAGGTCGGCCTGAGGTGTAATTTGCTCTGGCCTGCTACTCTGGCTGGGAAAGGGCGAAGGGGAAGAAAAAGTGATGAATGATGATGGTGAGACAATGAAGTGGGTATGTACAGGGTCACGTGATGTAGCGAGAAACTATACCTTTAAATTCCTCGCTTTGGTCAACATAACAACTGCAAAGAAAATGCTCCTTCAACACTGTCAGTCTGTTACAAGACCTTTAGGAGAGGCCAGATACTCCTACACTGCCGCGAAACAAACGCATATTGACGAGAGGCAAGAAACGATTGAGAGAACTTGCGTAGCAGTACTACCCCTTGCCCCGCACAATGTGCTCCTTTACACCGCATCTGCGGCGTATCGTACGCGCTATAGCAGACTTTTCAACGAAACAACCAACTATATCGACTGGCCAAGTCTTGAAAAGGTAACCTTTAGCTTTCTGTTTGCTTGCTCGTTACGTAGATAAGAAATGTGTGAGGTGTGTACCACTCGAGCCTGGACTCGTCTTCGCTTCGCCTCGGCTTCGTTGAAGTCTCACTGACCGCCCTCGAAGCGAAAGCACTATCCTGCGAGAAGCGCCGGCCAAACACCTGACGTTCTCACTTAGCGCCTGCCTCGAACTGACTTCACTGTAGAGAAAGCTAGCCAGCAGCACCAGCGCAGGTCCGTTCAGCGCATTACACGAGCGCCGAATTCTCGCTCGCCAAAAAGGGGGGCTGTGCCGGGGCGGGCGGGTCAATTGACTGAGACCGTCCGCGCGGTGCCGAAGTACTGCACCGAGGACGGGGTCCATATTAGCACCGCACTATACAGAGCGTAGGCCCGGCCGAGCTCCTCTTCTCGGTGGCCCCAGCTCGAGTCCACGTATTCGCGGCTCGGGCTCGTTTTCCCAGCGGCTAGTATGCTCTCGGCACAGGTTTCGGGAGATCCACTGCCAGGCACGCCTCGTTTGCATAGGGGATCGCCGGCTCGCATACAAATGCCCGATTTAAATCAGGCCTCCAGCCGCTCGCCGCCGCAGGCGGCAAGTGACGGCTTTCGCCGTACATCTCCCGAAAGCACGGATGGCTCCCACGAAGAAACGCGGCGGGAGACTCTCGAGGAGAGAGAGAGAGAAATAAAGGAAACAAAAAAATGTTTAAGGGCTTGTTAGGGTTCGGTGAGAAGGTGCATTTCCTGCCGGGAACACCGTAACAGTATCACGTGAGCTGGACACCTGCGCTGTTTCGTGGCGGCGAGGGAGCCATCATTGTTCCGAGGTTCTTGTAAGGCCTTCGCAAGGGAAGACCGAGGCCAATACAATTTGAGGATACGACGAATATAGACAGCTTGAATCGTTGGTCTTGAGGCACTTAGTGGTGACCGAGCACTCATGTGACGTGGTCAAGAAAGGACTACAAGGACAACGCTCTATGCAGGAGTGCACAGCTATATATACAAACTGCAATACAATGCGATACAATACAATGCGACGCAATACAATACAGTACAATCTAATACAATGCAAAACAATACTGTACTGTATACTGTACTGTACTGCAATGTAATGTACTATACTATACTATACTATACTATATTATACTATACTATACTATACTTTGTGCATGTGTCGTGCTTCGCTCTCTCTTATTCGTACCTTATTAATATCTCTTATTACCTTATTAGTACCTTATTATTCTCTTATTAATATCTACGCTTCCTTGAAAGCGTAGATATTAAAAGCTAAAAATGTGCGCAAGTGCACGCTTGCCGTCATGAGATTATAAGCGTGTCGACATGTTTTTATGTGCACCGCGAAATCGGTTGCCTCGCATAGGAGTTTAATTACTTTTTAAAGTTTTTCTTCTTGATTTACATGCGGAAGACATGGAAAGGTAGGATACGGCAAAGCCGGCTATCCCAGCATCATGAAATCGATATGAAGTAACATACCAAAAAAAATACAACTAAATAATAAGAAAAAAAAAGCACTATCACTGGGTGAAAGGATGTTTCTAGCTGTGAGCGGTAAGTTCTCACCGTGGTCAGCCTGGTTATTGGTCATGTGACGGGACTCGACGCCTTAGACGTGACGTGCGCTAAGGTTCGACAAGCCGGGATGGCTGGTGGCATGAAGCGTGCGTGGGCTCGATAAATGTTTCGGAGACGCAACAATCGCAGCTAGAGGCGGGCACGAAACGTTCACTTCCCATCACGCCAGCATTGTGTCCAGCATTGTGTCATCATGGATTATGACACCACGAAATGTAATGAAAATTTCTAGTGTTTGCGTTCCAAAACGACGATATGGTTGTGAGAGACGCTGTAGTAGAGGGCTCCGGAAATTTTGACCATCTGGTGTTCTTTAATAGTGCGCACTGACATCGCACAGCACACGGGCTGCATTTCGCCTCCACAGTAAACGTAGCCGTCGCGGCCGGCATTCGATTCCATGACCTTCGCATCGGCATTCCAGTGTCACAGCCACTAGACCACCGCGGCAGGGTCCGTGCGATATGTCGTTGAGAGAAACATGTTAATGTTGCGCACCAGACATCTCGCTCGTTATTTTAAGTAGTGGGCAAATCACGTGTGTGCGCCCCAATTCGTACGACCATTAAAACCACGAACCCCACTTCGTGTTTTAACTAATGTTCTGATACTGCGTTATTGCATTGACTTTCGGTTGAGACTGTGGAATATGTTAATGTAAAATCAAACAGTCTTTCGTCGGTTAGAGCAGGCAATCGCAGACGGGCGCAAACAATCTTATTCTGATAAGAAAACGTTTCTCTGCGCGTGGACTAAGTCGCCGTGTATATACTTTCGCGAAGATGCGCCTAGTTATAGTTGTGGACAAGTGGAGAGACGCGACTATTTCTTCCTCATTTTTATTATCCTACCTTTCACTTTCTATCTGTACGCAGATTTGTTTTAGTCCTGTAACCTTATTGCTGGCTTAATAAGTAAGTTTCAAAGTGTTACGCCGTTTAGTATCTGCAGCGACCGGTCTCTTGGCCCATCAATTTTCTTTTCACTATCGTAGGCTGATATATATAAGACACAGCCGATACTCTGTGGAACCGACGGGCGAATTGTGTTGGGGCACTGTGCATTAAAGAAATTATTCCTTTATAAACTCGCTTGGAATTTTGGGCTTCTTGCGACGGTGAACACCAGTGTGCCAACGGTGAGCGTGGATGCTTCTGTAGCTGTATATTAATGTCTCTCTCTGCAAAATTCTGCATTCAATGCGAGATTGCCCATAACATTTGGCACAATTTGCTTCGTTTTTTTTTTTTTCTGGAGTTCGTTGAGGGGAATGGCACGTTTTCCATTTGCTTGGTGTAGCCTAAAACAATAGGCGACAATTATGCGGGCTACTAAATATTGCATTCAATCCACGCTCGTCGACCCATATGTGGCAATAGCAATTGCACTAGGGGACGCGCGTGCTGACAATGCAGCGACAATTCAAGTGCGCCGTGCATTATAGTGCGATAAGCATCAGTGCGCATCACTTGATGCATGTATCCACCGTCACGGTTAATAGCTCTTAATGGATATATGCAAATGTTATTGGTTGCTGAATATCAGTCACGCATGCTACATACACTCATCGCTGCATTGCCACGGAAATGGCAACGCCCGGAGTTTTTTATATATATACATATATATTTCTATATACCGGGAAAGAGTTGATATCAAAGATGAAGTGTCGCAGTGAAATGGCTTTCGGCAAGTAACGGCACGTTCGTTGAGCTTGCCAATGGCTCAGTAGCTCTTGAACGCCCGGCTACAGCACAATGACCGTTGTTGTGTGTAGCCTTCTTTTGAGTGTGTATCTGTGTAGGAAAAGCGATGGAGGGGAGGGCATACAACTGCTTTACAATGTAGTCCTGCATAAATTAGCCGCATATGTATGTGTAAAAGGTTGTTTGCACGTTACCATATGCACAGAATAACATAGTAAAGAAGAATGTAACCAATCTAAGCAAGTGTGAAGGAACTCACATGGCGGTAGATGTCATGCGAGGCCATTTCCTCTTTTTTTTTTGTTTTGTTTTAAAGTTTGTCGCGCTGTGTCCGGCATGCGCTCACTCTGCAGCTGCAGTAACTGACACAGGCAGCAGGATGGACATGTCGACAGAGGTCGATCCTGTAGATAGTTCTACATTCCAAACTGGAAGTTTACATGGTGAGTCTGGCCAAGCATGGTGCACCGAACCAGAAACTCCGGGAAATGAGGCGTGTTCTTTATTAATGGAATTTTGCTATTGATGACGTGTACCTTTCTGCACTGGGTAAGTTCGGGTACCGTTTGTTTCTTTACTGCATGGCTGTGCAGTGAACAGTGTCAGTGACTAGGGTATCTGGACAGAGCTATTTCAGCTATGGGGTGCATATGTAGGAAAGGTACGCCGCGTTCTGTGAGCTTGGCCTGTTTGCGCGCCGTCTGGTTTTTTCCCCTAGCAGACAGACGACGACAAAAAGCCTTGGTGAAAGAGCCAAAGAATGCCATCCCATTAACCGTATACGATCGCTTCTATACAAACACCCGCAGTGGTAGTTCCACTGGTCAAGGCGTTACGCCGCAGAGCAATGATGTCACGAATTCGATTCTGGTCTCGGCGGCTGCGTTCCGATAGCGACCAAATCACCCCGTAGTGCGCTTCAACTGGTTTGCCCCCAATCGGCTCGATTCAGCAGGTAACGCTCTACAAAGCGCAGCACCTCGTTTGCCCATGGACAACGCGGAGTAGGCAATGAAACTGTCAACACTATATACGCGACTAAAGCTATGCATATACGTTCGCTCGGGAAAGCGCAGAGGCACACCGGTCCCCTAATGTTGTTCCAGCGTATACACTCGCGCACTGTGGCGGTGTTTGTGCGTGTATACCGGAAGGCAATTAGTGCGTCTGGCGCGGCTGCCGTCTGCGGGCCGAGTTTTCGACGACGTCCTGTGCGCCGCGCGGTGCTCGCCCCCTCATCGTCATCCGATGCCTGCCTGGCTCGTGCAGTCGGCGCCGTGCCCTTTATTGCGCGATCCGGTTGTGTGTAGCGACAGCCGCGACTACAAACAACCGCTACGCACCACACAAGCGCGGCCGTCAAGCGGTGCGGCATTACGCTCTATTAAGCGCGTCCTTTCGCTCAGCGCCGCATGTCGCGGCTCTTATTTTGTGTGTGTCCGATCTATCTCGTTTTTTTCGCAGTCTGGAAAGTCGCAGACAGCGTCGCGGCAGACTGGTGGTGTGTAATCACAGAACGAGCACGTTGCACGCAGTGTTTGATCGATTGCTCTGGGAGGGGGGGAAAGTGGGGAGGTGGTGCTGTGCGTCTTTTTGATATCCTCTTTTTTTATATTTTGCGGCTCACATGGTACTGGGTAGGGTCATACGTTATTACGGAGAGTTAGCGTTCTTTCTTCGTTGGAACGATCCGAGACACGGTGTGTCGAGCGGACCATTACAAGAAAGCGCGTTGAAATTTGATGAGATCTCTGAAAAGAAAAGCGAGGAAGGGTGAGTCGATAGAGGGGGCACTTAAAGCCTGCAGTGCAGGATATGCTGTCATAATGTGGGGAACTTTTCCTGCCTATCGGTTATCGCAGCAACTGCTCTCGGAAAGGCCTGGTCGAGGACGGAATAACATGCCAGCTTTTAGCTTTTACAGGGAAAAGAAGATTAATGATAGTTAACGATGACGGTGTAGTCGCGTAGTATGGCAGATCCCGAAAAAACACTGCAAACTAATGACATCTTCGGCCGTCGTTTAGAGGTATAGCTTGCTGGCCCAACGAACTTCGTTGGTCATAATTCCCCACATGCGTTCGTTTATGAGAGCACGCACGAAATAACAACCCCCCCCCCCCCCCCCCCACACACACACACACGTCTCGCTTATTTGTTTCTCATTGTCTGCGAATGTCGTAAAACATCTCAGGCTTTATTCAACTACACCTGCAGACGTTGTTAATTTCTTCTCACATCGAGTATAACTATCACAAAGTCCATAGGCAGTAGAACTCGCACAAGGGCGTTATTGAGTAGTGCGATAGCCGAAGCCTCCACCAGTATGCAATAAAATAATGGTAGAAAAAAAAAAACGCAACATCTCTAACGCTCCACTGGTGTCAAGCAGCGATTTCGCAATATTACAGATTCTTCTCGGGCGCAGCGGGTGGCATGGACACCGAGATGAAATGACGTCAGCGGCTGTGTGTGTACTCGCCTATTGCAAAACGCAACAGCGGCAAGATGCCGGCCTGACACGTCCCCGTGCAAGTTGCACCGTAGCCCCCGCGCTCGAGAAGACCGAGGTGACGTGCCCGTCCTGTTGGCCGTACTGGAGCGCTTCTCTCAGCCAAAGTCAGAAAGACAAGCTGCCGTCTCCCACCGCCCGCTGCGGCGGCTTGCGTGACGCCAGTCACCGGTGCAGAGTCGGCGCGGGGGAAGCCTCGGCAAAGCCGAGCAGCATTGGCAAAGCCTGCAAGGTGCGCTCAGGGGCGTTCGGCTCTTCGCAGAACCTGCAGTTTCGACACAACTTAGGCCGCGACCGTCACAACACCGTTCAGCGCTCACCGTATTCTCGCGAACTCACACAAAGCGCTTCAGTGCCACGCACGGGACCGAATCTTGAGCCTGACGGCAGAAGACGAAGCCGCAGACGGATGAGCATCGGTACACGACACTATGTCTCGCTCGCCCGCTTGGTTGACGACTTCCTCAGGGCTTTGGCAGCGCTGCACGGTATTAGCGAGTGAGCATAGGTTGCAACGACGGCTAGAAGAGTCGGCGCGGCGGCGGGCATTGTGTGCGCACCGCTGTTTGGAACTCCGCCCACGAGAAGTGATCGACCCCGGCCGGCTTGGCCTTGGCGCCTTCGCCTAAGGAGGCGCCGATCATCGCCCAGTCGGGCACACTCAAGGGCAGGGAGCGCTGACAGGCTCACCTGTCCGAACAACAACAAGCGGCAAATTAAAGACCTGCGCGGCGTCGAACAGGTTTGTTTGAACGTAGGAAGGCATAACTCTTAACGGCGGTGGGCCACGGCGGCGGCTACTACAAACGCTGTTCTATTCTCGTACCTCGACGACGCGGATGCCGCGCGCTGCGTACGTGCACGCTGCTCCGGTCGGCGATAGGCGTTGCAGCGCCGAAAGAGCCTCTCGTCGCGCTAAGCGCACGTGCCGTGGGGCTGCGGATAGCTTGTTACAGCGGTCTTTTGCTTTCCACGCGGTGACGTAGCTGTAGTTTTCAAGGTGGTGTGGTCTCTCCGGGGCTATTCCACACTTGACGGATGGCTGCGTGGTGGCGCTGATCTCCGATGACCTCGGCTGCACCGATCTCCGTCATACTTGACGTTTTCGCACTAAAGACTGTAATGAAAGTCGAAGGTGTCAGTTGTGCTACGTTCAAGGCTTATTCTTCAAGATGTAGATGATCAAGATGGCGCAGTTCTCACTGCCTGCTCTTATTGAAGTGATTGCCGCTGCTGTCACTGCCAACGTCACCAATATGGGCCTTGCCCCTAAAGAAGGCCGTAAGGGGTCTGTAACTTTGAAGTTCTCGTGCAACCGGGAGAATGAAAAGATCTGAATTCTGGTATTACTGATGAGACGGGTCGATGTGTTGAAATGAAGGGCGCTACCATCGACTGTACTTGTGATAACCGTACTCTCCGGGCCATTCATTTACCATATGTGGACTGTGGTTCAAGTAAAGGTTTAAGTGAGCCTGGAAGCCGTCGGCAGTCTTTTACAAGGCCAACTAGCATTTGCACCACTGCGGTCGTTGCTGCGGCATGAGACAAACAAATTGGACCCGTACAAGCTTCGCTTTGTGGAGGTCAACGCAACACCATTACCGTGCCACGTTCACATCAGGAAACCAAGGGGGTGTGGCGACGTCTCTCCTTTAACCGCGCAAACGCAAAGACTTCACTCGCGGACGAGCCAGCTATAGGGCCAGCGATGACGACAGCGCTAGGGCAGGAAGCTTTGGATTACTCGTTCAGTCACATATATCCCCCTTCATTCATGCTTGAACTACCGGGCCTTCGTGGAGTCTCGGGATAGTACTCACCTCCTGCCCGGAAGGCCTCCGTTCAATAAGTCTTCCCACCCAAGTTTACCCAATTGTCATTCTAGCTCAATTTCTTTTTTCTTTCAATTTGCAGTAGCTACCCTCGAAAATAATACACCAGTCCGAGCACTCTTGAGCTGCGTCTAGTCTTCGAATCGGGACTTTCCGCTCACGGACGACGCCACCGACGATGCGGACATCGAATTTTCTGCGGCACGTGCTCATTGTTGCATTGATTTGCTTGAGAGCTGTACGCTTCCGCACACAGGCAGCCATCGAGCGTCTGTCACGGGAACCTCGACAAACATAGCTGAAAAGGATCAAAGAATTACGCATATATCAATTTACTGATTTATTCTTAAGTCAGGGCACGTAACAAATCGCCGTGTTGCATTTCTGACCGTGGCGTCCATTCTGTCTCCAAGGGAACACAACTGATTCTTTCATCCTTTACTGTATAGGCAACTTTTATTTGACAGGCATAACATTCGAAGATAAGTTTAACTGTCGGTTGCACACAAGAAAGAGAAGGAGCTCCTTACTGTCGCAGTTTCATATTGTATAAGCTTCCCGCAACTGAAACGGTCACTTCTGTATTCCTATCCCGAGAACAAGGGCGAGTGCAAACAATACTCCCTTCAAACTTCAACCCGAGCTCTTATCTCGCATGAGAAAGCTCGTCGACTCGAGCTGCACTCTGCGACAGCCACGCAACACACCGCAGTGAATCGTTATTCCAACAGCAAACTTGTAGTAGAATCGTACGCGGAAGAAATTTAAACGCTGGCCGGAGTGGAATATCAAAGCGCCTTTGAAGTAACGATTTCCGTTTACATCGCCGAGAAGAAATGAAAGCTATTTGCTCTTCGTGATGTTCGCGTGGCGTTTGCGTCTCATTACGGCTCCTCGAACTGCGCAGTCGGAGTCGCAGCACCGCTTCGTCGTTCCACCTTGAGTATTTCAAGCATTTATATTGTCATTGACTTGCATTTCTTAAATAATTGCGCTTTAATGACTACCACTAACGAGAAGGAACGCTTCCGCCATCCCACAGAAAGCCTGACTTTTGTCGCGTATAGCTCGCATAATAATAATAATAATAATAATAATAATAATAATAATAATAATAATAATAATAATAATAATAATAATAATAATAATAATAATAATAATAATAATATTAAGAAGAAGAAGAAGAAAAATAGAGATAGAAAGAGAGAGAAATGCGTGCGGTGTGCTCTTCTCTTCCAAAATCTCCGACGGCTCTCTCTTTTCATAATACCAGGAATTTCACAGTGTGCACTTGACGCTCACTACTTGAGGTTTCGTGGATTGGTGAAGAGGAACGAGCTGACGATGTTGTGTTGGAAAATAAAGATAAACGAGCCCGCCTATCGAAGGGGTATGGCGTGGGCATGGCTCAAGCAGTCAACAGATGGAGTATTGGAGTAGCTTTGCGAATGCACGAAAGTATCGCAACGTATAGACTGAGCGATGGGGTTCGATGATGTATCGATGCACATAGGAAGCGGTTAACGCAAGGGCGCATTTTGTCTTGAAATGACCCAATTACTACTGTGTTGTTGAGTTGAGGTCTCTGACACCTGACGCCGAAATACAATCCATTCAACATAAATGGTCATGCGGAACGTTTCACTTAAGCGCTGTCTTATATTCCAATTAAATCAGCGTTATGTTATAAACTCGTAGCCTCGACTTCGCATATTCAAGTGCGCATGTCATCAAGGTTTCAGGAGGCCATGTTATTTCGCGGGTTTATCCAATGTTCAAAGGTGTCTGCACGCGTGTTGCAGATGGTTGTAAAGTTGGCACCTCCGCACTAAGAGACTCTACGTGGTGAAGCCCGCTTTCGGAACACTTTTACATTCTGTTGTCGGTTGTCTGAACTGAAGTCAACGCTGTGCAGTCGTTAAGGTATAAGCCGACGCACCGCTGGTGAAAACATGCCTTTGTCCACTCAACGCAGAATTAATTTAAAAAAAACGTTTACTACGCGAGCGGCGGTTGCCAACCATCTGCTCGTGCCTGATGCAATGGTACGCGACGCACACTACAGAGGGCTGAATGTTCACAACTGCGCCATATACTAGACAGTCTCCTAACGAATAGGCTGTGTTGATAGGCACGTTGTACATGGCGGGAACATCCGTACTGCAGGGGCTAGGCACTGAGTCAGGATTTCCGTTCTCCGGGTGCCCACTTTCACATGGACATTAAATGAGCAGGTCATTTCCCCCTTGACAAGTAACGAAATCCAGGTAAAACCGACATTTAAATTGACAGCCGTAAAAATTAACAAAATACTGTCTATATGCACTAAGGCTTCTCCCAGTCGACGCAAACGGAGAACGAAAATAAATTACGTATTATTGTCCGAGACAAATCGCGCGAAGATGACGCACGTTCGAATGAGATCTACACAAAATACTTCATGTTATAACCGGCAATATTAACGATTCAAAGCAAAAGAAAAATGCAATTCTGACGCGGGTGGCGCTGATTGAGTGATACGGAGCGCCCCGCCGCACGCCTGCCTCCAAAGCAGCACGAATACGGCTGCCAAACTGTACGTAAACGCAAAAAAAAAAAAAAAAATCCCAACAAACGTAAAGTGCTAACAGGACAACGAGCAAACAGCTCGGCCCACCAAGTGAGCGTAGGTTTGCACGCGACTTTTTCGCGCCGTGACATCAATACCGGGAGCCAGGTAAAAAGGGGGCGTTCAGCGTCGGGTGATGGCAAACACGCGCACATCGGCGTCGTCCGCAATCTACACCAGAAAACATGAGCATTGACACGCAAGCGTGCTCCCTCTGGCGTGACACTTGACGGAGAGACGGCGACAACAGGCGATTATGTATAGTGCCCCTTTCCCGCGCCTCCTTTCCTCTTCTCACGCCCGATGAGCCATTTCGCTATTCGTAGCATTCAGCCGTCGCCGGTATAGCTTCTACTTAAGACGCCCGTGAGTGAGTGAGTGAGTGAGTGAGTGAGTGAGTGAGTGAGTGAGTGAGTGAGTGAGTGAGTGAGTGAGTGAGTGAGTGAGCAGAGAGAGAAAGAGAGAGGCATACAAAAGGCAGCGAGGTTAATCAGGTAACCATCGTTGCCGTAAAATAGTAGAACACCCACATCCAGTGCGGGATGGCTTAGTTCCCAGCGCCCCTTGGCGCCCACTGGTTTCTCTATTCCGGAGGGAGCTAAATAAGATGAATCTCATCACGTTCTACGCGTATTCTGTACCATTTTCACACGAGAAACGTTTTCATAGTTTTGAACGAGTCATCTCGGCGGCGCAGTTTGGCACTAGGTGAACATTTACAAGCGCCGAGCAAGTGGCGCCTCGACTATTTACGTCATCCCAGAGGTGACAGTACGTGCTTTCGAAGGTGGTGTCACATTCCGTTTTCGCATTTCTTACTGCTCACCCACACTGCGAACAGGCTAATTTCACACGTCTACGGTAACACCAGCTTGTTCACATCCTTCGTGTTATAGTGATCGATCAATACATGTTAACCTCCTGTGTGTAATTTGTATTGGCTTATCAAAATTTCACGAAGGTTACTACACCATGAGACAAGCTAACGAAACGTCTGTGGCCAGGAAAAGAACGAGGTGGTGCCCGATGTCTCGCATCTTTTCAAAAGACGAATATTCTCTCAGCCACCTCCGACCTCCTTTCTCCAAGGGGTTATCACGATATCGAGTACAATTAACGACCGTACTTAGACTACTGCATTTCCTCGCATAATGCCGCGCTGGTTAATGCTGGCTAATAGTGGCTAACGCTGACGATCGGCTGTTATAACGACATGAGCGTCTAAAACAGCCCAAAAAGATGGGACGAACGAACTAAGAAGAGCCATATAGGAAGGCTTGTATTTTTCCTCTACGCGTGTTCGTTCCTTTGTTATGTTCCATATTAAAATCAGTAACCAACAATCCCGAATCACCGCCTTAGCGAGGCTATAGGAGCAACATTTTCTTTCTTTTTCTGTGCCTTTGCCTCCTTTTCAATAGCCAAAGGGGCAGACGGGGCTCCGAGAGAAGCTACGTGAAACATGCCTAAGGACGAACAACGAGCAAACGAACAAGAATGAGGGAGAGAGGGAACAAAACAAGCAGCAAACTTAAGCACGGCCTTCTTTTTATGGGTTGCGGATTGGGCACAAATCTCCGTATATCGCGCGTTTCGACTGCATGTCGGCGCCTTGTACGATTCTCGAACCAGACACAGTTCCCGAGCCCGAAACACGGCGCTGGGGGTGGCCATAAAACCGGGGTCCCCCCGCGGAACGATATTTTACAAGCGCGGCGAGAGAGAGGCAGAGGGAGGGGAAAAGCCATGACCGAATGGAGGAGCGTGTACGTGTGTGTATGTGAGTGAGATTGCGGGGGCGAGTGGGTTGATTCAGTTTTCGGTCCGCTCGCGGCAATGGCCCGGCGCAACCATTACTTGCTTTTGTCCACCCGGTCGCGCTGCTCGCTTTTATTTGCCGGCTCGCGAGCGCGTATGTCTTCTCGAGTTGCTCGGCCATTTTCGACTATCGAGCGGCCATTCTGTCCTTTCTCGGTGCTTCATTTCCCTTGTTCTTCTTTTTTTTTTGTTTCTCGGGCGAATACACTGAGACGTTCTCGACCGTGACATTGGGCGCTGATTTGTTCCTTTTTGTTGGCCTCTGCGGCGCCGACTGACGAATGGTTGCAAGGCGTTGATATCCTTTGCATAACTGCACATCACATGTATGTATGTATGTATGTATGTATGTATGTATGTATGTATGTATGTATGTATGTATGTATGTATGTATTGTAGCGAAACGTCGGGGCCGTTAATGTTAGACGCATCGGAAAGTCAGGAACACGAAGAGGCGTGGGAGCCACTCCGCGCAGGCAAGCGATGAGGAGTCGACACAGTGAATTGGGAGAGCACTCATTGGGGGGTTTATTTAGCTAAGACATCTTGAAGTTGGAAAACACACAGGGCAAAAATTTTACAACATAGAAAATGGTATCATACCCCGTCGGCCTGCCGGACTGGTCCCCGGTGGTTTCGCGCGTCATGGTCCCCTAGTCCGCTCTCCAAAAAGGCCAGTGTCGCCGCTTAAATAGCACTTTTCAGCATCCACGGCAACACGAACCTCTCGGAGCACCACTGCCTCCCACCAATAGGAAAACGGCTTACAGGGACCAGTCAGGCAGGTCGAAGGTAACGATGCTCTACGAGCTTTTATGATCGCGCGCATCCGGCCTCGCCACAAAACTAATACAAACAACGCTTTCCAGAAAATGGCCGCGACGCGCACACGTGGTCTTTATTTTCGGTGCCCCGTCGCCTGGAAGACTCCCTGCGGTGCGCCGGCTCGTTTACTCGAGCACCCTTCTACAAAAGCAGTCGAAAAAGAAAAAAGAACAAGAAAACATTCTACGCGACGCGGTCTTCGCGACAGTATGTATGTATGTATCATAATCAGAGCTGGTTTTGGGACGTTAAACCCCACATAACAACGTATGTATGTATGTATGTATGTATGTATGTATGTATGTATGTATGTATGTATGTATGTATGTATGTATGTATGTATGTATGTATGTATGTATGTCAAGCCCGAAAAAAGAAAGCAGATTCAGTGATGACCTCCCTAAGTGGGGAACTTCCCGCGATTTCGTGTGAATCCTGTTAACACCACGCGATAGCCCTCGTGGAAAGCGGGAAGAAAAAAGGAATAATAAGAAAGGTCGCTGAATGCTATGGTATGAAACGTTTTGCTTGCATACTAAGCACGCTGCAGCTTCGATTCGCGGGCTTAAATGCATTACGCAGTATAAGCATGCACTCGTGCAGCACTCTCAAAGGAAAGAAAGCCGCGGCAGGATGCCGAAGGAACACTGTCCGCGTGCTCGGGTCTAAGTGGATTACGCACCTCGGTTGTTTGTGGTGCCCACTCTCCGTGCTGCACATCGCCCTAATCTTGATCCCCAAGAGCTGACCAGGGTCGCGAAGGGGGGCGCATCGGACGGACGAGGAGCGAAACGGCAAGAAAGGAGGAAAACGAAGAAGCGCGGCGTCGCGAGTAATTATTGATCGAGGATGATCCTGAGGGACTTATCGCGTCGCTTGATTGGGTTTCCCACCAGGGCCTCCCCGAAGCATCGACAAACGTCGTCGCGTCGCCTGCGCCTCCACCACGCACGACGGGGCGCGCGTGCTCATCCGTATATGGCCATCCTCTTCTTCGCGAACTCGATGCATGCCTCTATACAGCGATTAAGAGTGCGGACATTGTTCCGTCTTTCGTCGCCGGGCGCCATCATTCGTTTCAAGTTCGTATCCTCGGTCGAGACGAGCTTCTGTTTGTTACCACTTGGCTCTCCCTGTTAACATATCAGCGAAAGGAGTTGGAGGAGGGTGTGTGGCTGCAGATCAGCGTGCGTAGAAGTTCAAGCTGTCTAATTCTCTGCCGTCATCGCCTTTGGTTTTCTTACCGTGGAATTCCGAAACAGTGGCGCAGCTTTGCCAATTTTCCGTGATGAACGAACACGAGCAGGCCACGGAGGAAGGGGGAGGGAGGCCGTTGTTGGAAACTGAATTTGCCGTGGAATGACGGCTGCGAACAGCATAAATCCGCAATGCTCGAAATGTGGAAGTTTATTTACGTGAGGTTCATTTCGAACAGGTCTCCAGAGTAGTGAAAGGGTCTGTGAATACCCCAGCCACACTTCCCCTTAAAATGACGCACCTGCTTTGATCGATCGCCGCTTATCTACGTGTACGGAGTGCACAACCTGTTCAGCAGCTCAACTTTTTAGCGCAACTCTGTAATGATGGCGTTTATTATAGTTTTCTGGTTACGTTTTCTATCTGTGATGCTATCTTCCTGCCCCTCACCTTTAAACGGAACGATTATAGTACCACGCTCCTCGTTGGGTGGTCCTTATCATCTTTTGAGGCTTGCCCTCTTCGAAAGAGGGCAAAACAAAACAAAGAAAAAAACTTGCGAGGTGACTGAAAGGGTGCGCGATCATTATTGCGTGCAAAAACTTGCGACTGATGATGTCGTCGTGTGCTTGAAGTGCCGTGAGATCATGTGCACATTGTCAACGTAACTCCGGTGAACGCAGGTGAAAGGAATAGATTGTGTATACTCATAGGGCTCTAAATGCCTTGTCCTCGCTTACTTATACTCCGTTTTATAGTGCATGGTTCATTTCGTCACTGCCATTAGAGCATAATGCCTGTCATGGGAGGAAAAAAAGGGGGGGAGGGGGCTGCGGCCACAACGGCGGAGATCGCGTGAACGGCATACTTAGACAATCTACGAATCCACGCTGCAAATGCATACCCCAGGTTAGTAATCGAGGTAGCCTATATTAAAGACTGTATATAAGCGGAAAAGCCCTGACTGCATCAAGCAGCCTTCAATTGGGCTGTCTCATCAGGAATTCGGGTGTCCTGACTGCTCACAGCGATAACGGTTGGTCTGCGGTCACGCGTTTGGCGCGATATCTTTACCACATCGTTACTCTGTTGTTTTTGTTCCGCTCGACGCAACTTTCCTCGTTTTGTGACTGAACGAGAGTTTTGAGTCAGCCCTCGTCCCGTCATCAAACCTTTCACTTTGTCTGTCGTCTTTCGCGCTGTTACCATTATATAATCTGCAAGTGCAGCCCTCGATGGCCTGCCTGTAATAGCTATCGATGTGCAATATTGCGCTCCTGTTCTTCCCACGTCGTTATGGAGAGCGCACCCTCGGGGAGCATGGGTGATTCAAGCGCATAGGGACCACTTGTGATGCGCCAAGTGAAGCCGGCGAATTGTTTGGATCACGGTCACCTGAAGCCAGCAAGGAAAAAAAAAAAGAAAATGAAAGTGGGGATGCGAGTTGAGTGTACAGCCTCTGCTGTTCTCCCTAAATGAGATAGTGAAAACAGAGGAAAAGGAAATATGGGAAGCAAAAGGTTACCATACGAGCGGCAATAATGAAGCAGCAACACACAAAAAAAGCACGTCATAACAGCGGAGGGGCGGCAGCCCTCTCGAGCAGTGACGGGCTGCCACCACGCGAACTGGCGTGCCAGCGGCACATTGAGTTTCTCGCTATAAGGCCGGTGACGACAGCCAGTGTGCGCACTGCGGGCGGGCATTGCTGCCGCGCTGGTCAGGTGTTGCACCGAGCCCAGCGGGCGGGCGCGCGTAACCAGCTGTATACCATGGGCCGCGCACACAGGGTCTCGGCTCTGTGGTCTGGGAACTGGCTCAGCGAGACCACACGTAACGCATTTCTGGCCTTTTATAACGGAATACCATCGACCGCAACATCGTGGGAGATAGATAGATAGATAGATAGATAGATAGATAGATAGATAGATAGATAGATAGATAGATAGATAGATAGATAGATAGATGCACATGCATAGTCTGTTGTCTTGCACTGCCAATGGAATATGGGAGCGAAAAGCGGGAATGAAGTGAGAACGATATGGGCTAAGCGTGCTTTCAGAGATGCACATCAAGTATCAGTTTCTAAACAGCTATAGATGCCCTGTAGGTTTGGTGCATTGAGGAAATGATTTGTGGACCAGTAATGGACAAGGCCATAGTGCGAGCGCCTTACGATGAGGGACGAGTAGTTCGCCCCGCGGGTTGGAAGAACGAAACGGCAATGGACCAAGGGCTCGTTTCTTTGTTGGACGCGAGGTAATGAATCCAGCAGAAAATGAGGACAAGGGAGCCAAGTGGGAGGTAATTAAAGTTTTAATTGTAGTATTGAAATTATGACATGGATGAAAAATCTCTTATCTAAGATACACTACGGAGCACCCCGTCACGCATGCAAACGACTTGTGTTGCTGTGACACATCGCACCAGGGGTGACATAATGGACAACACAACTGACTATAAACTGACTAGCAACTGAGTAGCACCTCCTCTTACAAGCAAATATGCTGCTATTTGTTAAGTGAGTGAGTGAGTGAGTGAGTGAGTGAGTGAGTGAGTGAGTGAGTGAGCGAGCGAACGAGCGTTTGTGTGTGTGTGTGTGTGTGTGTGTGTGTGTGTGTGTGTGTGTGTGTGTGTGTGTGTGTGTGTGTGCCTGTGCGTGAGTGCGAGTACAGTTCAAGCGAATCCAAATTATCGATGTGCACATCTTTGCTGTCAGACGAGTTTCTGTATTTATGTTCGTAGTTCCCTATCCCTGGAATGCACACGTCTTGGACCATTGCGCTTATGCCTTCTCAGGCCACACCGCTTTTATGTGGTCTTTAGTTTCGTTGTCGTGGAAGGTGGTCTAATCGCCTTCTTTATTTGCTTTTTAAGCGCCGGCAAATAAGGCCTACAAATACGTAGGTAAACATTGACGGGCTGTATACGCACTGACCGCGCTGACTCGCTCGGACCACGGATGGGAAAACCAGGCAGCGTGGAGTCATGGGAACATGACTCCGTTGCCAGCCCACCGTGGTATAGCTCACGGCATGTGCTCGCCTCAAGCGCGGCAAGCGCGCGGTAAGGTGGAGTATATAAGACGTGGTGCACGTCTGAGTGCCAGCCACGCACATGCAAATGGCGAACGCTCAGCGCGGTCTCGCCCTGTAATCACGCGATGCGCTTGGAACGCCGCCGCCACGGCAGCCTTATCTTCCGTGGCCGATCAGCTTGGACCCACCACATGCACTGCCGAGCCGTTACAGCAGTTCTACCGCATACTTCCGTGCAGCGCGGAGATGACAGGGAAGAGCGCCAAGACAACCTTTCCATAAGTGTACACGTCGTTACAGTCGGGGTCGAGCATCCAAACTGGTCACTTACCGACCATTGCTGGAATGCGTATCGCAACTAAACGTCATCTCTACATGGTACACCTCCTGTAGGTAGCGTTCAGCTGTTGCGAGGCGTCGATCAGAAGGCTTCAAAAAGGTACGAGACATATAGGTAGACCTCCTCGCGTCTATCCAGAGTCGTAACTCTAAGAGCTGGGTTTGACCTTGCTGTACGCAATTACGGGCCACGACGTTACGCACGGGCGTTCCTCCGAGCGAGCTCCCAGTCACCTCTTACGACTCGCGGCGTTCGGTGTGGTTCCGTATTTTTGGTTCCTGGTGCACGCGTACGGTGCGAGGTGGAGAAGGTAAGCGGGAGGTTGAATAAGCGGCGGTTTAAGCAGGAGGCGGGAATGGCGGTGGAACGTTGCCTTGCGCAATCGCTTAGCGCCAGCGTGGCGGGGGCCCGACTCGCGGACACCACGCTCACTCAGCGCTGAAGAATGAAGGCGGCTAATGAAATGGTTGCATGCAGTACCCGCGGCGGCGACTGCTTGCGCTTCTTTGAGTCTGCTCAGGCCGTTCCACGGTGCGCTGATGGATACGCTTATACAGCCGGATGAGTCGGCAATGAGGACCGATGGAGATTTGTGCGCGTCGTTGTACTCTTCTTGCAGAGTCAGTTGTCTCGTGGATGGGAAGTCGTCGCGAGTTGGTTCACTAAGCTCGTTTCGGATACGCAGACGCACAGCTGCCGTGTTGCGCCTCCTCCGTGATGAAGAAGAAACAACGGAGGGGACGACTTCTTATTCAGAGGACGGAGCACGGGCGTAAACATTCAATTTGCGCGCACTGGAGCGGAAATTGTATGGAGCATCATGAATGTTTACCTCCCTGGCGCGTCGTTCACGCCAGAACAGAAGCGATGGAGATAGAAGAGTGCTGCGATTATGTGCTTTGTTGTACATTCTATTGTTGCCGAGTAAAAGAAAATGCGTGGTCGGAAAGAGAGTACAGCTTCTGTAGCAGTCAAGTCCGGCGAGACTGACGACGTGAGAGGTGCCTAAATGCCGACTGTTGCCGCTGCTGCCATCGCGAAGCAATAGAGCAAGGCGACAACGACGGTAACGACGATCGGCATCACGAAAGCTTATCCAGCCTTCGGGAGCAGGAGTAGCTCACCGCACACTCCTAAACCGCTGTAACGAGGCCTATTTTTGATGACCAGGGATGGATGGATGGATGGATTGATGGATGGATGGATGAACAAACTTTAATAACGTCCTGCAGGGCACGCGTCAGCGCGCAGTGGGCGCCTCCCACGTCGGGACCGTCAGGACATGCCTGTCGGCCGCTCTGCGGGCCCGTTGGACAGCCCGCAGTTGGTCGATCAGGAGTGGGGTGCGGAGGGGCGCCTCCCATCTGGCCGAGGTAGCATCGGAGTTAGCGATCGTTTCCTTGGGAGTTCTGAAGAAATTCTAGTCTTCGTCACAGGAAGCGTAACGCCTGAAAGTTAGTATACAGCGTGTCCGGTCATGTCAACGACAGCGCGGAAGGTAAGAAAAACCAAAGAAAGTGACCCTAGCATAGTGACTTTGTCGTTTTATCATCTATATGCATCTGCTGTGCTCGAAACAGACATTTGAACGCAGGATGCATAGGTCACCCGTCTCAAGATGCTTCGCATTAAAGGAAAGGTGCTGCTTGTATATTTACTTTGTAATGCGCGAGCATGACTCCGACGTCGCAAGACGTCCCAGCAGCTCGCCAACGGCGGCCACATTCGAATTAATCAATATCAATCCATCTCGTCGCACCGAAGCCGCTTCGCTCGCCACCTGCGCACAAAGACTACTCAGCTTACGCGGGCGCAAAGAGCGCGGCCCAATCGTGTCTACCCGCTTGTAAACACGCCGTGGCGACAAAAGGAGGCAGGCAAGATTTCCTGCAGCGAGCCTTTCGTTACGGTGCGCACATCTGAGTGGCCCAACTAACCGTTCGCCTTTTCTTCGCAGAGGCCCGAGAGAAGCAGATCGCATCTGACCCGGCTGCTGCTTGAATGGGGGCCGTCTTCTGGGGCCGCCGTCGGTAGACGACGGGAGCGCGTTCCTCAATGAGGGATCACCGAGCGTGACGGCGTGATGAACACGACAGCCCCGCGCTGTCCACCCGTCGTCGTGGACGCCACTCCCCCCGCTGCCGTCTTTTGTCGCGGGGTGGAAAGTGTCCGCGCAATCGTGTCACTTGTCGCAGGCCCCAAGAGGGTGCCCTGGGTCGCTTGTGTTTTTCCGCATCGCATTCTGCCGCGCAGCCTCGACTTGCTCTTCGCTGCTTATTTTTATTTATGCTTTATTTTTTCTCGTTATTCGATGCTCTAGCTGTCTCGCTTTTCCTCATAGACAGAGAGAATGAAATAAAGAGCGACGCGCGTCACCGTGTCTCGCGCTTTTGCTTATAGTTTCGGTTTTTGTTGCTGCATTTGTTGCTCTCTGTCTCTGAAGCCGGTGTCAACGTAGGCCCTGCCTGTCTTCCTTGCCACGCGGTAGTGTCGGAAACTCTTTTAACGAGTGCATTTGCATCGGAGTCGAAAGAAAGTGACGAAGTTGGGATGACAGAGGACGATGAAGGGAGGTGTGGGAAGTGAGGTCGATCAAGTAGTTCGTACTGCGAATCGAGCCGAAGGCAATGAAGTTGACAGCCTTTAACAGGCAACGTAGATTATACTTGCCAAACGAATAATTTCCTCAATGAGCGTTACGTGATGATATTGAACTCTGCTGTGCGGGCGATGCTGCTATTTATTATTGCTTAATTTTTATGGGGCCTTACGTCACAAAACCACGATGTGATTATGAGAGGCGCTGTAGTGGACGGCTCCGGCAGCTTCGACCGCCTGAGTATAACGTGCAGTGACATCGCACAGTACACGGGCCTCAACATTTCGCCGCCATCGAAATGCAGCCGTCGCGACCAGGACTCGATCCCTCGACCTTCGGATCAGCAGCCGAGTGGCATAGCCCGTAGACCACCGTGGCAGGGCTGGACGGTGCTGTTGTGTGATCATTCGTGGATCTCGCGTGTCACGAACAGTTCTACTGCAGTAGTGACTGAGCATGTGTCCGTGTCCGAGTGCATATTCGCTCGCTTTTGTGAATGGCTGATTACTTTGTGACGACAACCACCGCGTAAGAGAACAGGAGTAGTCCGCGCCACAAATGGGCACCAAGCTCTCGTTAAATTACATTTGATTAAAGGAAAAAGAATTTCGTCGATGAATAGAATGCGACATGCGTCATAACCATCATAACGATCACGTAGGCAAACGATGACTATTTAAGACTTGTATTCGCATAAACCCCTTACGCTAAGTGTTTGTAAGAGAATATTTAAGCCAGCATGGTGCTGGGCATATTATAAGACGAAGGTGCTGGCCGACAGCGACGAGCACATATGAACGAGGAGCTGTGCACGTGCAAGTGAGCCCACGGGCAGTGTTCGCAGAAAGTCGTTATGATGGGAATGTTCTCAAGAACATAAACTGTGGAATAGCGAAAGCGAACGCAGCTTTAAGTAAAGGTCATTGTCCGGTCGGGCTTTCTTTTTTTTTTACTTTCTTTCTTTCTTTTTCTTTTTTGCAGCTAGAAGCGTCTGTTAATTCGGCACCCGACGTTGGAGGAAGTGCTGAAGGGGTTGCTAGGGAGAGGTGCATTTCAGGTGCAATAACTTTCGTTACAATTTATTTATCTGCCCTAAAGACCACTCGCGCATGACAGAGCGAGAGCGAGAGCGAGAGCGAGAGAGAGAGAGAGAGAGAGAGAGAGAGAGAGAGAGAGAGAGAGAGAGAGAGAGAGAGAGAGAGAGAGAGAGAGGGTTTGCTACAAGAACACACGTGCCAAAAAAAAAACGAACTTTGGTTAGACACAATACTAATTATTTTACAGTAAAGAGGAAGTAAAAAGAAAACGTGCAAAGTCAACACAGGACACATAAGTGTCTAAAAAAATTAAGAAAATCTTCAATTCTTTAACGAAAACATAGAGAGGTGCACTGTCCGTTGGTACTGCCTCTCAGTGCTATATTGGCAGTAGCAGTGGTGAACGGCTATAGAGAACGGTACGTACAAACTAAACTTTGAGTTGGTTATCAAAACACCCAGAAACATCATGAGGTCAAGCGATGTGAGATTCGCAGAACAGGAATTTACTCTGATGAAGCACATGAAAACGCGAGAACAGCGCTATTAATCTGTGTTTTTTAAAGAGGGGCCTTCCTTGATTTATACGTAACGATATATGACAGAGTTTCCATATTCATGCGCATGTGCTTCGAGTTGTCAATCACTTCGCCCACCCATGCTGTCCTACTGGTTAGCTCAACTGGCAGAACGTTACTGTCTCAACTGGCTCAACTGGCCGGCGTTAGTCCCGGGTTTGAGCCCCCGACCACGACGAATTTTTCGTCAACTAAGAAGCTTGCACAAATGTGCGTGGACTTCCTCGTAGCTTTGTGCTATAATAGGGTGGATGCTATTGTTCCCTTTCATCAAGTAGCGCTGTACTTACACGAGTATGGCTTTGCGATAAGTCGACAATAAATTGTGTTCAAGAGAACATTTTCGCAGAGCGCTAGTGAACCGTGCACTTTTGTTCACGGCTGTATGCATAGGCTTACGCAATGCGCACATAGGCGTCGACCTGCATCGCGAACGACATCGGGGCCATTCACGAGTCCTATGAAACATTCATCTGTCCTGAGCCGGACTTCCCACGGCCATTTGCTCCCAGGCACAGCGGCGCCGCCAACGCTTCGATCTCTAATTGAGCCCCGCGAACCGATGCTCGCCGGGGAATCGAAGCGAACGGTATGTCGTGCTCGCCTCCCGCCGCTCCTCTTCCGGCCTGGTCAGCGGGAGCACGCCGCCCACACCGGATGGACGTCCTTCTGTCCGCGGTCAGCAACCACACACGGACTCCCGTCGATGCGGAGTCGTCGCGTGTTCGACATGTGTGGCTAGCCGGATCTGGTGGACCGACAGTGCCGGTTAGCGCTGTGGGGAAGGAATGAATGGATGAATAAATAAAGAGGCATTTGTTGAGACAGTTACACTTGGCGAACGTTAGAGAAATCTATCAGTCAGGCGTAGTAAACTACGCAGCTAATTTGAGGCTCCACTACTACTACTACTACTACTACTACTACTACTACTACTACTACTACTACTACTACTACTACTACTACTACTACTACTACTACTACAATGGATTGTTGGCAGGCTAGTTGGTGATGCATATCTTCATAAGAATAACAGCACAGAAACAAGACACAGACCAGGAAGACGCGGGACAGAGGACTGACTTCAACTGAAGTTGAAGTCAGCACTCTGTCCCGCGTCTTTCTGGTCCGTGTCTTTTGTTTTTGCGCTGTTATACAACAACAACAACAACAACAACAACAACTACTACTACTACTACTACTACTACTACTACTACTACTACTACTACTACTACTACTACTACTACTAGTAGTAGTAGTAGTAGTAGTAGTAGTAGTAGTAGTAGTAGTAGTAGTTGTTGTTGTTGTGCTGCTACAACAACAACAACAAGACGACTATCTCTATACAGTTTAGGCTACCACAAATGAGCGCCCAGCACGGCGGCGATACCTGAAGTTCATTCAAGTTTATTTAATATCCAAAGGAACAAGCACAACGAAGGGACTCGATACGATAGTAGCAGTGCATGCAGGATTATTACAAAGGGTTCGAAACGTGTAATCGCGGCGTTCGATCAAACTTTTGCGGAGCTTCACGCTTATATATACGGCGATACATCAGGGGTCTCTTCGATCTAGTTCACATTTGGTCACCCTCCCATCTTTATCTCGCAGATCGCTGTCCGGAAGGCTTATTTCAGTGCTCTGAGCCGCCTCAAACGCCCACGGTTTCGCAACCTGTCAGGCGAACGACTACACCGCCCCGAGTATGTGCGCAGTCTGATTATAGCGGGCATGCTATTTCGACATGTGCGTTCTTCTCATCTGAGAGGATGAGCACGCAGACTCTAGCACAGGCGCCCGAATTTGACTGGCATCGAAATCGTCGTCCATATTAGCATTTTCTTTTCCGGTGGTCCCATTGTGACTGGAGCACTTCAGGCTTACTCCACTGCTGAATTTCCAAACAAGCGCACTGAAACACGTTCCCTACTGCACACACGAACGTACAAAAGCAAACTGTCGCGTGCCTAATAGCTGTGCAGTATACGGTACCAGCAGTCGACAGTGTTATTACAGCACGCAAATCATATTTGGTTGCCTCCTACCATCCACTGCTCCATGGGGGACCTTCCGGCTGAGGAACATGGAGTACATAACAACATGCTTTCCTGGGCGAGTTGGTTGGCAGTCTGAAACAAATTTAAGTGCAAAAAACGACGACACACAAGAAGACAAGACAAAAGCTCGTTCCAATATCGATCGTCCTGTCTTCTTGTGTTTTTAGGATGGAGTGCTTAGCCGTCTTGGATAAATTAGTAGCCAGAGCTTCAACTTCGCGATATTGAGAAGCTCTGCACAGTCCCAGGAACCAAATACTGCCGGTATGGAAATGTTTTCTCTTGGAGCACCCGTGCTGTGTCTCTTACATAGAAGCATTTCCTATATAGGTATTCAGTGATCTTCCGCAACACCCTGAATTATCAAACAAAAGCGAAGGCAAAATTGAATCGATGGATAATTCGACGAACATGTATGCGAAGAGCATCGGCGATGGTCGTTTACACTCACTTTCAACGATACGCTTTACGTCCAAGAAAAAGAAGAGTACACAAGTTCGTCGACGTTCTGCAGAGAGCTTTTATTACGTCGTCAAATTGCAGGCTTCCTAATCGGGCCACATTCCTGCATGCAGGCCAGTTGCATCACACTTAATGCCGGTTCCTGGTGCAGCCGCTGCAGGCTACTATCGCCATAGCGAAAGCCGAGCCCGCGTCTCATAACAGCAATCAGCGCGCCTGTACCCCCAAGAAGCGCGTCCCCTCTCTTGTATACGGAAAGATTTTCTTCGCGAGACCTTCACCAGGAGCGCTTGCAATGCAAAGAGCATCCCCGTTTCGCAGGACCACGCTCTTCGCGCCAGGGACGGTGGTTGGCTTAGACTTACCTGAGTCTGGATGCCGCCGGCTCCGCCCAGTCATCATCGGAGTGGCAGTCATTAGCCGGCGGCGTCTTCGCGACCGCGCTGTTCCATAAAGGAAAAACAAACAAACAAAAGAGCGTGGAAATTCGTCGCTGGTTCGCACCGCCCGCCGCGCCCCGCCACAGATTCGTCCCTGACACGCTTCCGTTAATGCGGCTGCGTAAACACTGCGCGGTAGCAGCGGTAGCCAGCAGCAAGCAGCAGGTCGTTTGTCGTCGCTTGTATACAAAGCGGCGCAGCGCAGCGCACGCGGCATGTGAGAAGGTGAGACAGAGCCAGCCTGAATGGGGGGAGTCCGCCTCCCCTCCATTTATGGCACGCATGGCAGCTGCAGCTGAGGAGGCCAGGCGGTGGCTGAAGAGTGTATCGATGGGCTCGCCAGCCAGAGCACACGAGCCGTTGCCGGAGCTATGTAATCGCGCTTAGCTTCCAGCGGGAGAAGAGCTCCTGCGCGGTAGAAGCAGCAGAATCTCGGCGCAACGCGACCAACGGGCGACGCTCTTGCGCTTCGATCCCATGGCCTGCAGAGCGTCGTTAAGCCTAACGAGCCTTCGCTCCTTTTTGACGATCGTTTCTTGGTCTTGACTCGCCGGGAATTGCTTCCTCGGTCGGGGAAACTGAGCACGATTATCGACTCCGCAACGGACACACTCCGACCCTATTGGAACCGACGCAACAACCCCCCCCCCCCCCCTCTTTCTACCCCTGTCCCCATTTCCCCGCCTCCTCCTCCCTATCTGTCGCGCACCAACGCACGAAGCGCAGTGTTGGAGAGGTACAGAAAGGGGGGAGGTGTGTCTGGGGGGTGTGCGGAAGGAGCTGTCAGAGCGGCGCGTCGAATGTGGTGGTGTCTATCGCCTCTAATTTGTCACGGCCAGCGCGGGTGCGCTAAACGGCCGCGTCAGATGCGCTCGCCGCCATACGACAGCGGTTGACGCAACCCACGTGTGGCTCGAACTGGGTCCGAGAGAGAAATGTCCGCCCGTTTTCTTGAGACACCGTGGAAGAAGGACCTTCCTGGCTCTCTGCCCAACACGGGGCGCTGACTTGTTCTCCGCTAAACCGAGCCGACGGAGGGTGACATGCATACACCGGCGAGTCTGCTGGGACCAGCGAGCCGCTAGTTAATACTGAAATAGGCAGGCCTGTCACTTTTGCTTAACGACTTGCGCACTGCGTGGGCTGTCCTGGGCACGTCGCCGGAACAGTTTCGGACAACGGTGCGGAGTTCCAGGTGAAGCTTTCGCGATGATTACCTGCTGGCATGTAAACACGGCACACGCTGTTCATCAAGCCTGGCATAGTGGGCGTTAAAGACAGAGTGCGAGGCGTATCGCGACGTCTTCTGTCACGCCATCCTTTAGCAGTCGCGTATGTCTGTCGTATATAGGCGCGACACGTCACGTTCCATCGCGCGTCATGTTTTTTAACGGTGATGGCAATGGTGTTTATTGCTCATACTGCGGTCGAGACGACAGTGGCCAGTTGAGCCGGTTGTCCTGTTCTTTCAAAACACACCTGACGTCGCAAAGCGGGGAAGTTCTTAGAGTTCCATAACAGGGTCACGCAAAGCAGCCCGCCACCGACGTTTTTTCATGACCACAAGCTGTACCGCGGCCGCTCGATTAGAAACGCAGGAGTGGCTTCTTTATTTATTCTTTATCAAGCGGCCGTGGCTGTACCATAGTAAATATGAGGCGTACAAAACGCCACGCGAAGTGACCGACTCTCTTTTGGAGGAAGACAAACAGCTGGAGGAGCTCACTTTGGACGGCCCTGGGAAACTCCGAAAGAGCGTATGAAAAAAAGAAAAGAGGTCGCTTTTCATTGGCAGCAAGTACATCCTCCTAAAAGCGCCAGTCTGTCCCTTAATTCGAGCGCAATTTCATTTCCCAGAAAAAGAAAGAAAGAAGAAATCCAAATCAGCGTATTTCTTCATCGCTTGCTTTTCGTCTTACCATTGTGCAAAATGTGCCAAGGCCTCTTGCGCGTGAATGACACGTACAATAACAACAAGAAGGGATGGGTGTATAAAAGCAACAGGCTCAGGGGGGTGGGGTAGCCGAACTGCTCGTGGAGCTGACTCGAGGGAGCGCAGCGCGGTCTCCCCGGGACCCGTTGCCGTCCGAGACACTTTGACCTCTCCCGGCTTCGCTAATGAACCGTCGCGGCTAATTCGTTCCCTTTGTCTTCGGCAATACGTCCTCTCGAAAAACCAAGGATGGGCCACTTTCCGAGTCTGCGGACTCTCTGGGAGCGACAATCGACGTAGCGCGTCGGACGGCTGCATCTGTTGCTGGGTTGAGGAACGGTTGTACTTTCTTCTTTTTAGCTGCGCGTCGTACATGCCTCTTTGTGCGTCGGTAAACTCTCTTTGTGCAGCAGGACATCGGCTTCGTAACTAGAGAATGGAAAGGGAGGCGATCATGGGCCAAGCAGTGTGGGAAATTACATTACAACTTTGATTAGAGCTGGAGATTGTATAGCCCGCAACGTGAAACTGAAATGTCGTGAAGATCTCTCCGAAGCGCTCCGAAGCCGAGTTGCTCTCTTCTGAATGGGGCCCTGTTCTCGGTGGGGTCTTTCGCTTTTATTTCAGAGGAACGAAGCTCCTGCTTAATGTTCCGGGTGAGGGACTCAGTGGTAACGTTGCTTATGGATGTTGATTTTGACGCAGCTGATTTTTTTATGAGACTAAGGAAAAAGAAAGTTTCCGCACAGGAACTTTTTGCACGTTAGTAGGTCGGCATTTCTAACTGCAGCGCTTAACCAAACTACGGCAACACCACCTAATTTACCCTATAATATCCATTATATATCCAACATCAGCGGTCATTAGGTGATAGAAGCTAACAACAACATGCATCATTTATCGGGCACTATACACTTTGATATTCATAGCACTGGGAAGAAATCACATTGCATCAGCACTAATCAACGGTCATCGCAATTGGCAGTCATATTTCCTCGGTCCGTGCCAGGTCTGAGTTGCCTGGTTTCAGCCGGCCGAAGCAAGAACCTTAGGTTCGAAGCCCACGGAAAGTGCACACCTGTGGATTTCAGGCGCGAAGCCCACGGAAAATGCACAGCAGGTCCCGACGCTTGGTCCGGGTTCGCCAGCATCGCTTTCTACGGCGGCGAGCGTCGGAGCACGTTCATGCTTCTCCGAACGGCTCAGCCCTCAGAAATGCTTTTCCCAACGTTAGGGGCCCGTTTTGCCAGTTTACCTTACCTTTATTGGTCTATCGAACACATGCGGCTCACCTTGGAGACATGCTGCAGATGCGGGTACGGTCCGGCATGAAAATCACACTCCCTCACTCGGATTTTCAAGGGCTGACAGGAGCGCACCGGACAGCGCAAGGGCCGCACTTCTCGTTTGTATGTTATGGCTACTTGTTTCGGCAACTTCCTGCGTCGACTGCAGTCTTTTATATTCGGATCTTGCCGGCTGTACGATACCGGCACTGTGGGATAAGGTGGTGAACACCACCATCATCATCATAATCATCATCGATTGATTGATTGATTGGTTAATTGATTGATTTATTTGTGGGGTTTTACGTACCAAAACTATGATTATGAGAGACGCTATAGTGGAGGGCTCCGGAAATTTCGACCACCTGGGGTTCTTTAACGTGCACTGACATCGCACAGCACAGGGGCCTCGACATTTCGCCTCCATCGAAATGCCGCCGCCGTGACCGGGATTCCATTCCATGACCCTCGGATCAGCAGCCGAATACCATAGCCACTAGACCACCGTGGCGGGACCGCCGCCGCCGCCGCCATCATCATCATCATCATCATCATCATCATCATCATCAACAACAACAACAACAAAACAACAACAACAACAACCTTCACATTCGCAGATTGGACAGCGCTGCCCTCGTTCCAACGCTATCGGCGCTACTACCACAAGACTCGCACGCGCCAAAGCGTAGCCGCGCCTGACAATCCTCGCAGGTCGCTTGGCAATTAGCTCACACTCCGTCACGGCTGTGCTCCCACTTGCCCGCTGCTTTGATGAGCGTCCGCTGCGCTCTTGTCCCCGCATACGTGGCCGTCCTGTTGAACAGCGCCGTTTCGGTTGTAATTGGACTCCCGCAAGAAAATAACAAAAAGCCATAGCCACAGAGGTGATGTGCTGCCGACGCTCGTCCCTATCTCCCCCAGCACTTTTTCCTACTACTCCGCTTCGAAGTCCCTCTTTTGTTCCCCTTGATGACCACCACTGAGAGAAGAAGCAGCGCGGCGGCCGTTCTTCACGTGAGCGCCGGACCGAACAACCGAGGCCTATTGTACGCAAAAACAGAGAGCGCACTCGGGATCTAGACCTCAACTCCGCAGCGCCGCGGCCTTTTCATTGACGAGTGCAGATGCTGTGATTTGCATGCACCGCCTGTTTTACTGCCGCCTGTGCACTTCGTATACACAAACGACATATACACAGCCGAAGAAGGAGCTAGGCTCTTCCGTTCGACGCGCCGAGCGCGTTACTTCCGAAACCTGATGTTCGTGCCACCCGTCTGATGAGCGTTGAAGAGCAGCGCCGCGGGAGTCCTTGTGAAAGGAAGCTTAATTGCCCTCAACTGTCCGGCGTCGTAGTCCCGTCCAGGTCTCGCGGGCGCGTGCGATTGCATCTGCTGTGTCTGGTGACTTTCAATGAGTGGCGTGGTCCACTCGTGTCCCATTCTACTGCAGGCTACTCCATGAAAACAAAACAAAACAAAACTACCATTAACGTTCCTCTTTGCTGCTGTTTATATATGTTCAATTGCTCGGAAGCTATTCCGGAAACGAAGCTGCCGTTCCGCTTCGTCTCAGACGGCCGCGCTTGCCGCGTGTGGTCCGGCCGTGTGCGCGCGCCTTGAGTATTTCGTATATGGCGCTCCGCGCTCGCCTCTATGGTATGGCTGCCCGCCCCTTCAATTGGTAGTGTGCAAATGCGGTGAGCTGTAAATGTCGACGTTCGCTAGAAGGATGTAGAAGGTGCCTCGCATAGCTTATTTCACGCGCATCTTGCAAGATACACGGGCATGTCGTAGCCGTGCATGTAGCACGGGGCTGTCCTTTGAGATATAATCTTTGAATAAGTGAAAGCGCATGATCTGCAAATGCCCTGTTGTTTGGTGCTATCAATTTTATTAAGACCGCTTTTGTTTTAAAGCAAACTTATTGGTTCTCTCTCTCTCTCTCTCTCTTGTTGGTTCAGAATGTAGGCGAAATGTTGAGGCGTGCGTATAATGTGCGCTATGTCAGTGCACGTTAAACAATACCCCAGGTGGTCGAAATTTTCGGAGCCCTCGACTACGGCGTCTCTCATAATCATAGTATGATTTTAGAACGAGAAGTCTAGAAAGGTGGAGACTTTCTTGCAGTGTCGTATAGTCTATCTCTTTGAAAATTTCTAACTGCGCGGTGTCAGCATACATGCGCTAAAACCTAGCTCTTCTGCCCAAATTAGTTTCCGATTTCGCTTGCATTCTAGCAACTTTCCACTTTACACAACGGCTTCATACGTACTCTATACTTATACTCTACTTACCCTCTGGTATTTAAAATTTCCGCTTACTGATAGACTGCTACCGTTGGAACCTCGACATCTCCAGTCCACCGAGGCGTTCACACGCCCTATATGATGTGTACACGCGCCACAGGAGACCCATTTGCCACTTGCACAGGGCAAGTGACACTCGTCTCATAATAAGATGAATCACCACACTTCTTTTATTGCCTGCCTTCTATAGGAGCTGTTTAGAAATCTCTATTCGAAACTTTCACAGCAAGTGTTCTCTATTAGCCCGCCACTCGCACTTGATGCAATTTCTGTAGTCGACCGACTTGACGCATACGATTACGAATGCATGGGCACAATGCTCTTGTTCCCCACTTGCGAGGAATCAAGGTCATCATTTGGTGCACGTTGGCGCACGGCGTCCACATTGTCTGTTAATCGGATCAGAGCAGGATCACCTCACAATTGGTGACAATCGAGGCACAATTTGACGATGCATAGGCTTTACAGAAACAGTTTGACTGGAGGATATACCAGAAGAAATAATAAAAAAGAAACGCCTCAGGTTTCCGGCACACAGCCCGATTACCTTCAAATTGCGCGCAGACGCCAGCAGCCTGCGCGAAGCCTTTTGGCGCAACAAGGCAACAACCGGCTGCTCCATCTACATCAGAAGGCCTCGTTTGTGTTCAATGAACGACACACAGGCACCAGACATAGAAGCATGCGTGGTGGGATGGGAGCGATACATTGATGCCCAGAGGGGTAACGTTAGTGGGGTAGGGAGGGGAGGGGTTAGCTGACAAAAGGAGGCGTCTGGGTAAGGGGACAGGGAGAGATATCATCAAAGAGAGCAGCAGGTATGAGTCACCCTGCCATCCCTGGAAGTTCTGTGGGAGCCAAGCCTGTGGGAGCGGTGGTGGTCGTGGGCACGGCCTGTTGCGCTAAGTAGCGCTGGGTGCCGGGATATACAAGCATATATTGTACCCAACAAACTTTCCCGCAGATGCGGAGCAGCAACGCAGTCGGTGAACAATCGCGAAGTCCCGCCGTACTTAACGAGCCGCGACTCGCAGGTTGTACCACGCAGTCGGTGTCGATTCGGTGAAGGTGTGCGGTAGCCACAGTTTGTCTTGCCGCGGGCGGCGCTGGTTATCCGCTGTCCCGCATTTCTTCTTCTTCTACTACTACTTCTTATTCGTTTTCTTCTTTTGCTCTGTGTTCGGTGAACGATGGTACAATACGGAAATGACAAAATGCAACTTCGAGTCTACACTTGCTTGTTTGTAGCGATACCTGCTATACGAATATCACAAATAAGTAATAAAAGCATACAAGTCTGTAAAATTCGTGCAAACCATAAAGGTTGATGTTTGAGGTAAGCATACAACGATAAATGTTTAGCTGCAAACATGCAAGCAGACCGTAGCAGTCGACACATATAGCGGAAGACGTGACCGATAGTTCCCTAATTCACAACGTCAACCGCTGGTTACTTGCGATAGTCTCGAAACTGCAAAAAGTTTTCAAGTTTATGCAAACCAAGAAACTACACATAGTGAGCCCGCCTATCGCCTATCAATATTACTCCACTTATAACTGAGCTGTCAATCGATGCATGAATAACATGAATGCAATCCATATAGCAATAATTCCCCGATTAAGCCACGAGACTTCCACGCGACAACCCTATTGATGTGGGGTGCGTTGTCACATATGGAGTAGCGCGCACCCAACTTCCTGTCATCTTCACCGAGAGTCCGAGTGTACATTCAAGGGCTCTGTTGACGTGGTCATTGCAATTCAGGAACTGGCTTTTGGATTTCTCGTTTCGCGAGACTTTCAGGAAGCATAATTAGATGTTCTGCTCTGATAAATTAAAATGTGCGTAGGTGCACAGTTTATGCTAAAGGCTTCGCGCGACCGCAATTCGACGGGCATGCCTCCCTTGTCACTACACGGAGCGACAGAACTGGCTAAAGGAAGAGAACGCCGAATAAATTTGTTGATAACTAAATATTACGCGCTGGTTTTTTTTCAGTTTGCCGTTTAGTTTGTACGTGCACTTCTTGGCACAACGGCGTCTTGGCCCTGTCAAGCACCTTCAAGAACTTAGGGAAAAATAGCTAAGAAAACATCGTCCTCATTGTCATCTTGTTACTGTCAGTATTATTATTAGGCTTTTTATCTCCTGTTGGATTCCTCGAGCTGAAGCAAGAAAATTGCATATTGTACAAAGTGCATGTCTCTTCCCCCTACCCCCCACCTCGCTTTCTTCTCTCTCTCTCTTTTTTGAGAGAGAGATAGAGACTTGGGTGCGCCATTGCTATGGAGGAGCCCCTTTGGCATATTCTCGAAATGTTGAGCCCATCTGCACAGGTGCACATTTTCGAAAAAAAAAAATAAAAATCAGCTTCGTCATTTCGTCACATTGCTATTCAACCAGCCGTACTTCGAATTTCTTTGCGTGCGTACGTATATAATGCACCTCACTTATTGCACGTCTTCATTATCTGCAATATGTTACACTCCTCTCGCATAGGATGGAACTGTATAAGATAGTGCATTAGCACGAAGGTATCGCGAAATGTGCATCAGAACAGAGAAAAGAAACAAACAAAGAAATCCCCGAGATATATACGAGAAAAATCATAGGTGTAGACTAGCCGTGTCTTCATCCCGCAAGGAATGCGATAACTGTAAAGTGAACCTGGATGCACGTGTACACGCCGAGCATACTTTCCCACCGACTCGAATTACTGCGCTTATCGCGACGAGCGACTTCGAGCACTGGGAAAATACTCCATAAAGGCGGGCGTTGTGGAGTACGCAGGCAAACAAGAACGCCAATTAGCCACCAGGAGCGCGAGGGGACCATCCTAAAAGGAATGAGTGGGCATCGCATAAGAAACACGACGAAGTGTTCGCCACCAAAAAGAAGAAAAAATGTAAAGAAACAAAATAGAGAAAGAAGACAGATTGCACGGGCTCCTCTTTTTCGCCTTGCCAGCTCAACCGGGCATATGAAGTAACGGCGCTCGCGGACAGAGAAGGGCCGCTATATTTATCAGCGGCTAGAGTTGCCGGGGACCGCGTTTGTCGGAAGTCCGCTCGAAGTGGTGCGTGGGCATTTTAAATATCTCTTCGTCAGGGCTTCTCTTAATGGGACAGCAGGGGACGCGTTCGGTGACCGTGCACGTGGGCGGTCGATTAGGCTTGGTCCTATTAGGCCAACGCTCTCCGAGAAATGTGCGCTCCTTTGCGCGCGCAGACGCGAACAGTGCCCACGCACCGTCGCAATGCTCGGCACTGCTCGGCACCGAGATAATGTTTTCTTCCCTTTCTTTTTTTTTTTCGGCTCTTGTTTCTTCTAGTTGTCGGGCCGCACCTCCTCGTCATAAGCCTCGGCTCATGCTGCCGGCCATCTCACCGCCCACTTTTCTTTCAGCTGTCCGGCGGCCGAAATTCGGAAGAAAGAAAGAAAGGACGCCGTGAGAATGCGCCCACGGGTCCTGAACGAACAGATACGCGCTTTGGAGGCGATGTTGTTTAGCCCAGCTTCCGAGGGGCAGGCAGGTATAGCGGATTCGCGTCCGACGCTTATCGAAGCCCGCTGAGAATTCGGCTTGTTAATGGTAAGTCCAGGACGAAAATACGAGCAAACGACGTTTTAAAACACATCGAAGAGTTGCGAAACGGGGCTCATGGCACCTGATAAAGCGTTCCGCATTGCCTCTTCATTTTTCATATAAGGAGCGGCGACTTTTAAACTTCCTCTAAGGCAGCATGAAACACCGTTTTCACACATTACCTTTTTAGTTGCTTGTCGAACTTGCACACCCCCTAGTAGTGTCCTTCGGCCTACGTGCTGCGTCAACGTCAAACAGCTGTAGTTTCTTTTGCAAGTTACTGGAATAACTGCGTGAAGAGAAACGCTTCATAACGTTCCTATATGCATCAAAATAATTCTTTCGGATGACGACGTGATGTTTTTTTTTTTACTTATTTGCACTTCACCTACATCGCCATACGGCATTGCGTAGGGGCGGTACGCAAGGGTAATAGGATATATATACCGCAGTTAGCGATCGATATGATAGTTACGACAAATACGATACACAAAATGTTTATGCTATTTCCTCTGCATATGTGACACCACCACAATTTTATTCATCGCGATTTCTTCCTCTTCTTCGTCTGTTCCCATTCAGTTCTGCCATAACGCTTACAAAAGCTAATAAAGAAAGAAAAAAAAAGGTGGGGGGGGGGGAGGGAGGACTGGTGTGGTTTCGCAAGAGGTATTTGCCATTTACCAGCCGCTTTCATTAATATAGTCGCGAGTGCTTCGATCGACAGCTGTATGAATGAGAGCGTCGATAAAAAGAAAAATAAACGGAGGAAAAGAAATGAAACAACAGTTCGGAGAGACGCGAGATCTATAGCGTTATGGCGGGTGCCTGAATAAATGCAGGCAGCACGAAGTCATGAATGAAAATTTAGGCGTCTGCGACGGCGAGGTTCGTTTGGACGATCACTTTCAGAATTCCCAGAAGTCATCGTTACTCGTAACAGCTGTCGGGCCTAGTACTTCCTGGCTTCCCCGTCGCCGTGCCGCCGCTGGACGCGGCGATGCCATTAATCACTTAGTATACGAGTAGCTGTATCAGAGTGCCTCAGCAGCTGCCTGAATTTCTTTTTTTCAGCGTACACTACTCTTTGCTCCATTTGTAAGCGGAATTAAGCAGCAACAATAACGGCGGAACAACGCTGCTTGACTGCGTAACAAACTAGTACAATGCGACGTCAGTAGCAATGGCACACTTCTCTAGAGCCTTCTCAGCAATGTGCTGAGATCGGATACAGATGCACCTAGGTTATTTAAGTTCTCGGTTTAGAAGTGGTTACAATGATTACTTGTCTCGTTTGAGTACATCTGCTCTATCCGGCAATTAAACATGCCGCGCTATTGGAGTAATAGAGAGACGAAACAGTTTCAGCGCTTTCTTTGACTAGAGCGCAGCGTAGCTGTGTGTACTTCATTGTCTTTAATCCTTGCGAAATGAAATACGAATAAAACTGCATGGACCCGTTTCGCCGAACCGTATTGAAGGAGCACAGCCTCAAAAGCACTATCAAGGTCACTTCCGAAAGACTGCTAATGCGCAAACTGCACAGAAAAGCGCGTATTCGCATACCTATCAAGATTTTGTGCCCTAAATCTCAATTGTAACCGGGCACTACATAAATCACGACAATGGCGTGCTTCCTCGATTGTGACTGGAAATGTCGAGAAATCGCTGAACGATTGCGAAAACTCGCCGTTATACGGAGATAAGGCTAAAATTACTGCGAATCGAGACGCTCTCTATCAGATTATATCGCAGCCTACATAAAGAGCTCGACAGGCTGCCTCCTTCATCGATTGCTTCGCGGCATTACGCAGTGCCTTTCACGCGTGGGCAAATCCTGAAGGATCAGAAGTTGCTGCACTGCAGTTATGGCCTCCAGGTTGACTCGTTGCGCACTCTTCGAATACGGCATGTGCAACTGGGGCAAGGTTTTGCGTCAGAGACCTTGCATCCCCCCCTCCCCCTCCCCTTGCCTTTTTTCTTCCTGCCATAGGCATGCAAAAGAGGAATTATAATCCTCGCGCTCGAACGCCGTCGGCCTTTACCCCGAAAACTAAAACGATTCATAAACAACAAGATGACAAACACAGACAAAAGAAATCAGCCTTCGAGAGTCGTCAACTCCGTCACCTCATTAGAAGTCACCGAGTCACGAGATTACGTGCTGCGGCAGCTTTTGACCCCATTCTCTCGCTGACATTAACGAACGAAGCGAGCCGGTATCTCTGTCAGCGACTGTTAACGAGAAATCCGGAGAAGCGAGGTGCTCACGCGAACACATAAACCTGATTTTTTTTCCCTTCGCCATACGGAAGATCGGAATGCTGAGAGGCGTGCGGAAAAACATCCCTGCTTGCGATGAAAAAGCGCCCGTCTATATACGTTGGGTCACGTCTTCGATCGGACGTCGTATCGAACGTTCACATCTTGCTTTATGGATTTAAACCTTTAGGATATGTTTTGTGTTGAAGGGCGTGGACCAACGAAGATTTCTGGCTGTTCATGATATACGAGAAGTAGCCAGTGTGTCTTGTTTGTGTTTTAGCGTCCACTGGCGCCAAAACCTTCTCGTAATGCGTACCCAGCTCTACATTATTGCCACACTTCCTGTCGTACACTTAAAAAAAAAAAAGAAACACGTGTAATCGGGCTGAAATACGAAGTTACAATAAGATAATTGATGTGGGTTTTGCGTTTCAAAAACATGCGTGATTATGAGGTACGCCCCATAATGCGGTAATTTTTACCACGTGGGGATCTTTATAGGGACACTAAAGTGAAAAGGTCGGGTGGTTTATAGAGCAAACTTGTATTTCGAGAACTATATTGTTTATTTCTCCACATTATGTTCAGTACTAAAAGAGAAAATGAATGCCGAAGCTTTAGTTTTGAAATTTGAGCGGGAACTTCATATTCATGACGTCAGAAGGCCAATTTCTCCTTCTTCTTCTTTTCGTATTCCTGCCAAATTCTTTACATCAAATGTTCTAAAGCTCCCAGTGTAAAGTCCCTGCCTTCTTCAGAACACAATGTGCGTCTTTCCTAGCGATGAATAGTTAGGTCTTAGAAGACGCCGTGGAAGATCCGTGACGTCACGCCTTTCTTTTACTGCTGGAACTTCAAAGCGGCGTAGTCACCCGTATTTTTTTCTTTCTGTGCGTTGTCTAGCTTACCGAGGGTGATCCTCTCGCAAAATTGGTGTTTTTGGTATTGTGAAAAGCTGGCCTCTAATAGAGGGAAAAATTGTTTTGCACTTTAGTAATCACTCGGGTGTTTCTTGCCTTTCGCCTTCGTCGAAATGCGGCCGCCATGGCACGGATTCGAACCCGAGACCTCGATCTCCGCAAGCCGCAACCTATATAACCACTAAGCTACCATGGTGGGTTAAAAGGAGTTCAAGGCATATACGACGCCGTAAAAAAAGGAAACCGAAGGAATGACCTGCGGCGTATACCTCTTCCGTGTGGCATTTCACACGCTTCACAGCGAATATTAGACAATAATAAGCTAACACGAAACATGTTGCGCCAGACCATTAACGCCCTATCTGTTTAGGCCTTTGATATTTTAACGATTACTGTCATTCCCGCAGAGGGAACAAATACCCCGCCAGGTTCTGTATAGTCTACCTTGAAGTAAAGGTCGGGAAAATATAGTAGTCGGGTTTGAACAAACCCCTACCGCGCGCGCGCACACACACACACACACACACACACACACACACACACACACACACACACACACACACACACACACACACACACACACACACACACACACACACACACACACACACACACACACACACACACACACACACACACAAAGCACGTTTCCCGTTGACGTTTATCCAAAAAGATGAGTCGCGTTGCCCATATTTAGGCCAACGAACTCGTTTGAGCATTGCGTTTGACAGCAGGCTAAGGCCAGATAAACGCTTGATTAGACAATGTATCTTCGAGTGAAAAGAGTTTATAGTGAACCACCTCTCTTTCCTTATCCACAATAGGCTCGCCGAGCCTTATCATTCTTCCTCTATATCATCCAAACTCAAATCCTCGGAAGAAGTCTGAGCGGGGAGGCGGGCAAACCGGGCCCCGCGGCGAATCGCGCACGAGGTTGCGCAAAGAAAACTTGCCCCCGAAATATCTGCGACATCAGCTGTGAGCGCCCAGGGCCGCTAAGCGCGTTGCGTGCTTTTCCTCCGAATTTTTTTTTTTTCATTTCTTGTCATTTTATCTTAGCCGCTCTTTTCGTATACGGGACACTATATATCTGCGACGCGAAATTCGCAAGCAGCACCTGAAACGTGTGAGTCAAAGCCGTGCCTGCCGGCGGCGGCGGCGGCCCCGCTCGCATTCTTCACATTTTTCACAGCTCCGCAGGTAGTAGTACACACACACCGGCAGCCGTTACGAATTCTTCGCTCAACCTTCCTCCTCCCTCGTATCCGCCCCGAAACGCTCCTTCCTCGTTTTCTTCTATACGTTATATATATATATATATATATATATATATATATATATATATATATATATATATATATATATATATATATATATATATATATATATATATATATATGCCTCCTCGAGTCCTCCGGCCGGCGTCTATAATACATCTCTCGCCAGCACCGCTCGGGCTTCACTCCCCGGTGGTCTCGACCAGAAGCCCGCGGCGCGCAACGTTGTTTTTCAGCGTCGAAATTCCGGTGTGCGAGGTAACTCCGCGTCCGTGTACTTTTATCGAGCTGGTCATTTCTGTCTTTTCTTTTGTTCTTTTTTTGTTGTTGTTGTTGTTGGCTTACGCTCGCTGAATCACAGCTGGACGGCGTCTACGGAATGTGGTCAGCGCGCGCGCGGGCGGTTGCGGTGTTCTGAGCGTGGGCTTGCGTCACTCCTGCGCTTCACATATGTCCGCCCACTGTTATGTCAAATTTTAGCATAGGTCGGCGCACTCACTCATGAGTGCACTCACTCGCACTCATTTCATAGACGTGAGTGCGAGTGCGAGTGAGTGCCAATGAGTGTGAGTGGAATTGAGTGCGAGTGCGAGTGAGTGCAAGTGAGTGTGAGTGGAGGTGAGTGCGAGTGCTTGTGAGTGTGAGTGCAAGTGAGTGCGAGTGCGAGTGAGTGCCAGTGAGTGTGAGTGGAAGTGAGTGCGAGTGCGAGTGAGTGCCAGTGAGTGTGAGTGGAGGTGAGTGCGAGTGAGTGCCAGTGAGTGTGAGTGGAAGTGAGTGCGAGTGCGAGTGAGTGTAAGTGAGTGTGAGTGGAGGTGAGTGCGAGTGCTTGTGAGTGTGAGTGCAAGTGAGTGAGAGTGCGAGTGAGTGCCAGTGAGTGTGAGTGGAAGTGAGTGCGAGTGCGAGTGAGTGCCAGTGAGTGTGAGTGGAGGTGAGTGCGAGTGAGTGCCAGTGAGTGTGAGTGGAAGTGAGTGCGAGTGCGAGTGAGTGTGAGTGTGAGTGGAGGTGAGTGCGAGTGCTTGTGAGTGTGAGTGCAAGTGAGTGCGAGTGCGAGTGAGTGCCAGTGAGTGTGAGTGGAAGTGAGTGCGAGTGCGAGTGAGTGCCAGTGAGTGTGAGTGGAGGTGAGTGCGAGTGAGTGCCAGTGAGTGTGAGTGGAATTGAGTGCGAGTGCGTGTGAGCGCCAGTGAGTGTGAGTGGAGGTGAGTGCGAGTGCGAGTGAGTGCCAGTGAGTGTGAGTGGAGGTGAACGGCGGCGGCGGCCCCGCTCGCATTCTTCACATTTTTCACAGCTCCGCAGGTAGTAGTACACACACACCGGCAGCCGTTACGAATTCTTCGCTCAACCTTCCTCCTCCCTCGTATCCGCCCCGAAACGCTCCTTCCTCGTTTTCTTCTATACGTTATATATATATATATTATATATATATATATATATATATATATATATATATATATATATTATATATATATATATATATATATATATATATATATATATATGCCTCCTCGAGTCCTCCGGCCGGCGTCTATAATACATCTCTCGCCAGCACCGCTCGGGCTTCACTCCCCGGTGGTCTCGACCAGAAGCCCGCGGCGCGCAACGTTGTTTTTCAGCGTCGAAATTCCGGTGTGCGAGGTAACTCCGCGTCCGTGTACTTTTATCGAGCTGGTCATTTCTGTCTTTTCTTTTGTTCTTTTTTTGTTGTTGTTGTTGTTGGCTTACGCTCGCTGAATCACAGCTGGACGGTGAGTGAGTGCCAGTGAGTGTGAGTGGAAGTGAGTGCGAGTGCGAGTGAGTGTAAGTGAGTGTGAGTGGAGGTGAGTGCGAGTGCTTGTGAGTGTGAGTGCAAGTGAGTGCGAGTGCGAGTGAGTGCCAGTGAGTGTGAGTGGAAGTGAGTGCGAGGGCGAGTGAGTGCCAGTGAGTGTGAGTGGAGGTGAGTGCGAGTGAGTGCCAGTGAGTGTGAGTGGAAGTGAGTGCGAGTGCGAGTGAGTGTAAGTGAGTGTGAGTGGAGGTGAGTGCGAGTGCTTGTGAGTGTGAGTGCAAGTGAGTGCGAGTGCGAGTGAGTGCCAGTGAGTGTGAGTGGAAGTGAGTGCGAGTGAGAGTGAGTGCCAGTGAGTGTGAGTGGAGGTGAGTGCGAGTGAGTGCCAGTGAGTGTGAGTGGAAGTGAGTGCGAGTGCGTGTGAGCGCCAGTGAGTGTGAGTGGAGGTGAGTGCGAGTGAGTGCCAGTGAGTGTGAGTGGAAGTGAGTGCGAGTGCGAGTGAGTGCCAGTGAGTGTGAGTGGAGGTGAGTGCGAGTGAGTGCCAGTGAGTGTGAGTGGAAGTGAGTGCGAGTGCGTGTGAGCGCCAGTGAGTGTGAGTGGAGGTGAGTGCGAGTGCGAGTGAGTGCCAGTGAGTGTGAGTGGAGGTGAGTGTGAGCGCGAGAGAGTGCAAGTGAGTGGAAGTGAGTGCGAGTGCGAGTGAGTGCCAGTGTGTGTGAGTGGAAATGAGTGCGAGTGAGTGGAAGTGAGTGTGAGTGAGTGCCAATGAGTGTGAGTGGTATGTATGTATGTATGTATGTATGTATGTATGTATGTATGTATGTATGTATGTATGTATGTATGTATGTATGTATGTATGTATGTATGTATGTATGTATCCGTGGCCGTCTCGTTAATGGATTGTATACGAAAATCGCTATGCCATATGACTGCATGACGAATAAAATGACAGGTCATTATATCAAAATCATGACATGCATGATTTACATGAAACGGTCTTGGTGCTCTCCTGGGCCGTTTCGTTAATGGGATGTATACGAAAATCAGTATGGCACAACATGACTGCATGACGAACATAAATGACAGGTCATAACATGAAAATCATGACATGTATGGCATGAGCGGCTTGATTGACATGCCACGGTCTTGGTATTCTCCTGCCCAGCTAGCATACAAAGGATTTATGACGACTTCGAAACGGATATCCGAGACGTTAACGTTGCAGACGGCACGCGTAAGAAGCCTTAGTCCTGGATGCGTCGTATATCGTCTGATGTCCGGCTCGTTGCACATGCGTCTTCAAAAAGCTGGTCTTTTCGACGGCTTCGAGGAGACTCCAATAATCCCATTTTCCGTGATTTCTGAATCCGTTCAAAGACTTGCACGTGCGTCATCAAAAAGCTGTTCCTGAAATGTTAGCCGTAATCTGAAAAAGAAGCAGGAATCGTGCTCGGGAACTGGGCGCGCCCACCAAAATTTTGGTCTGGTTGCCACCCTCAGAATATATAAATGATAATCTGACCTCAGAGCTAACGCCTTAGGGGTCCAAATGACGCCAAGGCATTTTTTGCACCCCTAAGGCATTAACTCTGTGGTTCTGAAGGTGTCAACGGGATAATAATTTTGGGGGGCACCCACGATCCACGGACGTCGTTCCTGCCTTATGGTAGTAGCTGCGACCCGCTATGTTACCAGCTGCACCATAAGGTTTAGGGTGCTGCAGAGTGGGGGTTAGTGCCAGCCCACCTGAATACTTTCGTCCTAGGAAGAAGTGCTGGTGTCGCACTTGAGTGGAACGTTTTTTTTTTCTGGTGGGTCAAAGCACCAGCATTGAGTGCAACAGAGCAATAGTGCAGTAAGGTAGGCACACAGTTGTCTGCAAAGGCTTCATCAGTCTTAGCATTTAGGTAACAATTAGTTGTCATGCATAAAAAAATCAATATAGCTTGTACTTTGTATAGTATGAAGCAAATCTACCAAAAACAGTAGTGACATATCTTTCTACAGTTAAGGATAGAAAGTTTCTTGGCAAGCGGCCTAACAAAGAGGCCCCACTGCCAATGATCATGACGTCAACAACATTTTATTCAACATTTCATTGAGAAACTAACTTATGGTAGTTTAAAAAAAGAGAAATGCGAAAAAAATAAAACCACAAATATTCAAAAGGAACTGCAGAAGAAATAATTTAAATATATCTGGAACTTATTAACGACTAGAGGCTTACAGAAATCGCACTAGTAACAATAATCAAAAGCCAAACGACAATGCATTTCTCAGCCTGAGAGCAGCGCATCCTGTTATATGAGCACAGACAGCATAATGGATGACTGTGTGATAGCCGCTTTCAGTCATGTTATGCAGTATCTTCGCCACATAAAATCAATGAGTATGAACAAAGGAACTCAAATATGACCCAGGTATCAAAGTGAAAATTTGCCTAGGACATCAGCTGATGTAAAGAGGCAAGCTTGAAAAGACTACCAAAAGCATCAATCAAGTGACAATGAATACTGACCAAAGTGACCTTCAAAGAAAATATCGCATGAAATATTAACATAATCGTTATAATGAACAACATCACAATGCAGTGCATAATCTGTCACAGCGAGCAGCGTTACATCGAAGCAACCTCAGTTTCATAATGAAGCTACATACTCGCGTACTTGAAGTCCAATACACTGGAGACAGGTAGAGAGGGTGGCCTGATATAGTACGCCCCGGCCTTCTACTCTACTTCGGGGACAACGCAACAGGGGAAGAAGAGTGATGAAGCATGAGGATGGGGATAAGAATGAGTGATCCGTATATACATAATAAGACATGACTGCTTGCGCAAAGGGGACATGGACGCCAGTAATCATATTTCATTACGCTTGATACCAACTAGCCCAACTTATGGCAGCTATTCACTTCTGCAAAACAAAGTGCTGTGACGCGGAAAATGTCGACCCGGCTCTCTTGACATAAACACTGGCAATAGCCAAACCACAGCACGGGTAACTGGGACCTCGCCTCTACTTGAAACGTGACCGGGGCCGCCATTAGTCGGACGAATACGCTGTGCAGGGAAATGCACTCGAGGATTATGATAAAGCTCTAATAGTCACATAATGAAAAGAAGCCACTTTAGTTGCATCTAAGTTTAATAGTCGCTTTTCATAATCCGCAACTTTGCGCAGTGGTACCGAACGTCTAGCATCCAGTCCATTTATATTGAAAAAATGACCTTGTAGCATTTGGTAATTCGGTATGGTCCCCTATTTCGGGTGAAATACAGCTTTCATCTATTGCTTGTACTCCCATATCAGCCAGCCTAGTGGCCGCCGTCTGCTGCTGTGGCACGAATGGGGGACAGTCGCGAAATACTGTGTTCTAGTCTCTGATACATTAGACAGCGCTCACAGTTCGAGATGTACGCGCGACTGAAGAGGTGCGCGTAGTGCCGAGTTAGGACGGCCACCAGGTGAAACCTGCGCAGTGTACTGGCACCGCTGCCGTTTATTCTACCCAGGAGGAAAAACTCGTGTCACTCTATTTGCCGCAGATGCCTGCATAGGTCGGCGCACTCACTCATGAGTGCACTCACTCGCACTCATTTCATAGACGTGAGTGCGAGTGCGAGTGAGTGCCAATGAGTGTGAGTGGAATTGAGTGCGAGTGCGAGTGAGTGCAAGTGAGTGGAGGTGAGTGCGAGTGCGAGTGAGTTCCAGTGAGTGTGAGTGGAAGTGAGTGCGAGTGCGAGTGAGTGCAAGTGAGTGTGAGTGGAGGTGAGTGCGAGTGCGAGTGAGTGCCAATGAGTGTGAGTGGAAGTGAGTGCGAGTGAGTGCAAGTGAGTGTGAGTGGAGGTGAGTGCGAGTGAGTGCCAGTGAGTGTGAGTGGAGGTGAGTGCGAGTGCGAGTGAGTGCCTTTGAGTGTGAGTGGAAGTGAGTGCGAGTGCGAGTGAGTGCAAGTGAGTGTGAGTGGAGGTGAGTGCGAGTGCGAGTGAGTGCTTGTGACTGTGAGTGCAAGTGAGTGCGAGTGCGAGTGAGTGCCAGTGAGTGTGAGTGGAAGTGAGTGCGAGTGCGAGTGAGTGCCAGTGAGTGTGAGTGGAGGTGAGTGCGAGTGCGAGTGAGTGCCAATGAGTGTGAGTGGAATTGAGTGCGAGTGCGAGTGAGTGCAAGTGAGTGTGAGTGGAGGTGAGTGCGAGTGAGTGCAAGTGAGTGTGAGTGGAGGTGAGTGCGAGTGCGAGTGAGTGCCAATGAGTGTGAGTGGAAGTGAGTGCGAGTGCGAGTGAGTGCAAGTGAGTGTGAGTGGAGGTGAGTGCGAGTGAGTGCTTGTGAGTGTGAGTGCAAGTGAGTGCGAGTGCGAGTGAGTGCCAGTGAGTGTGAGTGGAAGTGAGTGCGAGTGCGAGTGAGTGCCAGTGAGTGTGAGTGGAGGTGAGTGCGAGTGCGAGTGAGTGCAAGTTAGTGTGAGTGGAGGTGAGTGCGAGTGCGAGTGAGTGCGGATGCTGGAAAAATTTGGGTGAGTGAGTGTGAGTGAGTGTTCCCCTACACTGCCGACCTATGAATTTTAGACTGTGCATAACACAGTAAAGTACTAGACGTATAATTAACTTGAGGGAGACGGAGGAACACGGACTGAATTCATTAAAGTTGTGACCCAAGCAAAAAGAGAATAAATTAAGATAACTGAATGAATAAATAAATAAAGATAAATAAATGAATAAATAAAATAATGTTTGCGTGGGCATGCATTGCGGGAATTACGGAGCTTAAGTAGGTAAGCGAATGTGCGTGTCACTGAGATCCGTGACTACAGGATTTCGACACTTAAGAATTGCCATTTCTGCATAAGTTGGTGACCACTTAAGGGAATGAATGCATGGCTGTGCTCAGTGAGCAGAGGTATGCGTCAAACAATTACGTTCTCTAAGATCAATGACGTCGTTCGGGAGGGGAGCTCATCTCAATACACATGCCGGCGTATTTCTCGGGAACCCTGTTTTGGAGCCCGAAGGCATGCGGAAGAGGCGGAGAGGTTTTGCGGATTAAGCTTGCGCTGAACTCTGAGCATGTCACTATCATAATTTTCTTTCTTTCATATCTCTCTTTGGTTTGTCAACGAATGCTGTTGAGTAGTGCACTCTGTGCGCTGCGTATGCGACAAGCGCTGAAAAAACAGCTCTCCACTCGCTTCTTGTCGCCGCTGCCGGGGTGACGCCGATAGGAGTGGATAGGCTGAGAGTCAATGTGTGTCGACGTGAGAAAACGCGGAAAAGAATAGAAAACCTCGCCTTGTTGTGAGGGAATTCAAGCTTGAAGTAATGTATTTGTTTCGCTTGATGATTTTAGGTACCACTTGTTGATTGATTTCTGGGGCTTTACGTCCCAAAACCACGATATGACTGTGAGAGACGCCGTAGTGGAGTGCTCCAGGAATTTCGACCACCTGGGCATTTTTAATGTGCACTGACATCGCAGAGCACACGTTCCTCAGCATTTCGGCTCCACCGAAATGCAGCTGCCGTGGCCGGGATAGTACCACTTGTTCGTTCGGTTACGTGTGATTCTCCGCATATAACAAAGCTAACCTCCAGCACATGTGGACATATAATACAGTATGGGGCTACGTACAGGGTTTTATCGAGAATTTCGATTTTGGTGAGGAGAAGGTGTTACCGGAACGCGCAGGCTGTGTGGATACGGAAATATAGGTTATGTGGAAAACTTTCTTTTTTTTTTTTTTGGTTGTTCGGAAGGGAAAGGGGGGGGGGGTGTTGATCAACCTTAAGGGGGAGATCTTAGGGGGTTGTTTTACAAATCCCTTATATATGTCGGAATTCCACAGCACAGCAGCAGCAATAATCAAGCATAGCGAATAAACCCCGCGAAGATTTGCTCTAAAGATGCAAAGCACCGACGTTAAGGTGCAATGCCAATGACCCCATTCCCGGACGAAGTCGCCACGCAACGATGTAACACGTTTACGTCGAAGTACAGGCAGGCCACTGTGAACTAGGTGCACTGGGCTCTGACGTTGCCTTCGCACGCTACCTGTCTCGCTCGGACATCTTCACGGCACAACCCAAGCACGTATATCTGCGGCAGCGCGGCAACACTCTGCGGCAACACTACAATCCTCCCGCTACAAAGTGCATCATCTAACTCGCCGGGAGAGAAAAAGGCGCGTTTGCCGGGACCGGCGCTCAACGGGGCCGCCGCCCCCGACCGCTGTTTTTTCCGGTGCCCCCCCGGCGCCGGAACAGACGAAACAAACCGATAGCGGCTCTTGTCAGCGCGATAGGGACAGCGCTTGCTCCTCGCGCACTGTGTGTGTGTGTGTGCGTGTAGAGACCGAGAACGGAGGCAGGCGACGGTGGAGCATGTAACCAAGAAAGGGCCGCGACAAAGGCATGCGCGTGTGTGACGAAGCTCGGAGCGCGCGCGACGCGGCTTGAATAATGACGCCGGCAAGGCGGTGAAAAATGCAACCCGGCGTGTCAACCCGCCGCAGGGCGCGAGCAGCCACGTGAGACTTTCTTTGCTACTAGCTGCTACACTGGCGGCGGCCTGCGATGCGCCGCTTCAAAAAAAGGGAGGCGGCCGAGTGAAAGTGGTGGCGTTCCATCGCGCTGGTTGTGTGTACGAGCAAGGAGAAAGGGGAGGGGGGAGCCGGCGTAAAACTAGAAGAGCTGGAGCACATCATCATCGTATACATACGCGATGCCGTCACCCCCTTTGCACCCCCACCGCCCCTTCGTTCCTCCCGCATTTCCGCGCGTACAGACACCGCCATCGTAAGTTTTCTTCTTTTGCTTTTGCTTTCTTCCCGCCGTCGTCCTTGCCTCGCTTATTTGCAGTAAGGTCCGCCTGCCAACCGGCGGCGGCGCCTCGTTTCACGCGGAGGAAGTCAGCCACGAAACGCCATTTTAGGGGCGACCGTGCTTGCACGCAGATATTCTATTAAACTGGCCGACGCCTACCCCAGCTCTCCTAGCCTCTGTCACTCGCCACACAAAACGCATTTGTTGTGTTGTTTGTTTACGTATTTTTCTTTTCGGTATCCAAGTTCATTGTTCCGCCCGTGACTTAGACCGAAATTGCGAGCAAATAAAGGGACAAAAAAAAAAAAAAAAAAAAGAAGACGGGGAACACATCTCTGCTTTTTGAGCGCAAAAGTGGTTCTTTTCCATCAGTCAGTGGCATGCGCCGTTGGCAGGTGCCGCGCCGCTCGCGCCCGGTCTCGGATGAATGCCCGCAAGCGCGCGCGACGCTTCATCGCAGCTTTCTTTCTGCGGACGCGCTGCTGCTCGTGCGTGGTGCGGCCGTGCAAGCGCCTGCGTTCGTGCACGCAGCTCACAGCCCGGCTCGCTCGACAGTTTTGTATGCAACTTCTTTGTAATTTTTTTTCTTTCTTGCGACGGATACATATCTGCAAGCTTTGCCTTTGCAAAACTTTACTCGCAACTGGAGCAGCGATATAATTCAGTGTTACACTTTTAACAAAGTGTATGTGTAAACTGTGTCGATGCCTGTTGACAGGAATGCTTAGGAAGAAAGAAAGGGCAGAGAGCGAGCACTTACACTGAAGCGCTCTGGCGAGCGGCGAAGCACTGCAGTGTTGCAGCCTTCGCAGGGAAGGTCTCTACAGTGGCTTGAGTGACGCAGAAGCAGAAGCGTGAGCACAAAGAAAAGGAGGAAAGGGAGGAGGTCATAAATAGTAAATTTCAGATAAGAACGCTGTGTTGGAGGAATGTGGTACGTAAGAGAGAGAGAGGTAAGGAAAGGCAGGGACGTTAATCAAACGCACGTCCGGTTTGCTACCCTGCGCTGGGGAAATGGATGAAGGGGTGATAAAGGGGTACGTAAAGGGATCAAGTTAAACAGGGCGGCTTAACGTTTCGAAGATGTACAAAAAAGCTGACGGACGCCGCTGTGGAAGTATTCGGATTAACTCTGATCAGCTGGGATTTCTTCAACGGGTGCTCAAAGCAAGTCAAAGTGCACTTTTGCGTTCTCGTCGAACACTCATTCCCTCCGCGAAGACAACAATTGTTTGAAAGTGAGATAAAAGCTTGGTGCGTGTTATATCATAAAAGACAACGGCTTGATAATTATTCGGATCTGCCAATTTTGCGAAAAGAAAAAGATAACTTACAGAGAAAACAAAGTGAAATGTGCGCACGGAACGCCTATCTTGGGTGACAAGAGTAGACGTATGCAACAGATAACGTCTTCAAGTGATGAAGAGATCGTTTTCAACAATCTTTTCGCCAGTATCAAGCCTCCATGTTCTCCAGAGCACCTGTTCCAATAATGTCTTCACAACTCGACGATGACTGCGGCCGTGCTTATCGAAACTGGACGTTGATTAGGCAGTCTCGGACACGTGAATGTCTGATTGCAGCCACTTTGTAATCTTGTGTCTTGTCTGTGAGTTTATATCTTTGATAGACCTGACGACGGCGAGTTGTGCGGCGACAGTCACCGGTTCCTAATCCGCAGCTTCACAATCGAATGAACCCACCTTGTGGTGGGAGTTCTTGTCGAAGTCCCAATGGACGCGCTTCTTCGTCGAAACCATACTGCATGTACAGGCCCATCTCACGTTAAAGTGAAGCTTTCATTTCCTCATGGGTTCGGGCATGACAGCCACGGTTGTCTTGATGAGTAGGTTCTGCATATTTGTGTATAGACGTGAACACGAAAGTTACGTGTGCGGCGCGCCCTTGCTGGTGCCATTGAAACAGCTTGTAGCTGAACGGAAAAGTATTGTGTAATTAAGCAGATTGAATTGGCGGTTCGCGGAACCGTTTAAGGTCCTGCAGATCCCCCTTCCTTTGTGGGCAACATGCAACCATGTTATACCTTCTTAGACTCACTTGGAAAACAAATATGTACACTGTGTATGCATACATGTACAGAGCATAGCTGGGGCCGCCTAGCGTTGCGAAGAATGCGTAGGGGGGCGACAGGTATTCGGTGAGTACATGCATGGCCTGGAGAGAGCGGATGACCGAGGGCGAACCCGCTCATCCTGGCACCAGGCACTAGGATGTCTGAATGGACTGCCGGCGTAAGTAGCGCATATAGCTATAGCACGCAAGCTCGTAAGACCAAGGAGGCGTACGAACGACTTTGCCGACGGGGCGCCGCTGGTCCCCGGCAGTAGTAGCAGGCAGCCAGCAGCAGTGCGTGGAAGACAGACCCAGTTCCACAATGAGAGGCGCGGCGCCGGCCGGCGCCGGAGCCAATTGAGCCCACGACGCCCCGTAGTAAGTGTGGGGGCGGCGCCCCTGTTTACGGCACCCACAAGTGACGGGGCCACGCACAAGCGTGCGTAGCGCGTAGTATACGCACGCCTGGACGAAGAAACGCGCCGAGGTCAACGTCCATTCACGAAGCGGCCGTGCGCCCACTTGGTCCTCGTCGGCTGGCCGTCCGCACCACATGCGCCCGCGCGCGAGGGCCCTGCCTACAACGCCCAAACGCATCAATCTTGACGCACGGCCTGCCACGCGCTTGCTTGTAGCCGCGGCGGATGTCCCACGCTCGGACTGCGTGGAACGGCTGTGTGTGCGGGCCAGCGACTGGACTCACGTGAGCGTGAAAGAAAGCCCGCAGCCCCTTTTTTCTTTTCCTGGTTGCGGCGTTTGGGACTGTAAGCGACCGATATAGCTGTTACAGATCCAGAACATCTGCGTCTGCCTTCCGCATCCTAACGATCTGTCCCCTTTCTTTTCGTTCTTATTTTTCTGCATGTATGTGCATTCGCGGGTATGGCCACGTAGTGTCACAGTATATTCTAATCGAGATAATAATAACTGGTGGGTTTTTACGCGCCAAAACAACGATATGATTATGAGACACGCCGTAGTGGAGAGTGCCTGAAATTTTGACCACCCGAGATTCTTTAATGTGCAATGATAAGGCGCTGTACATGGGCCTCTAACATGTTCGCCTGCATTGAATATGCAGCCGTCGCGGCCGGGATCGAACCCGCGTCTTTCGAGCCGCCGCACACTACCGCGGTAGACTGCTGGTCGAGAGCACGACGCTGGTTACGCTGTACACAAAGAATTCCCTACAGGGTACAAGCTATAGGCGGCTTCCGGGTCACCATGGAACCATCACTATAACGGGTTCGCTGACAGGACCAGCTGCTCGGACCGAAGACGCCAAAATGGATGCTGCAGGCGAACGTTGTCTGCCTGCTCGCTCAAGGAAACAAGCCTCCCAGAGTTCCCCGAATGTGTCCGCTTGCCGGACCCCTAAATGGAGACCTTTCGCTGAGGCTACAAGCAGTGGCGTATTACATTTGTCTGGTGGGAAGGCGGGAAGAGGGGTGAGGTGTAGGCGACTGGTGGGAGCCGAATTAACTGCGCATGCATTGGTAGCTATGCATGGAAGAAGAGAAAGCTCTTTATTGAAGTACAGAGAACTGTGCCAGTGCATGAATGGGCCCACACGGTTCGTTCCAGTCGCGTACCACATGCGGAGAACAAAATGCTCTTTGTAATTAGGATATGCTGCTCGGGGGAGAGGAAGCACACGCACTGAGGGTCTGACGTGCCACTGCTGTAGTTGTGGGAAAACCACGGTAACAGCTGTCTTGCACGTGTCCTGTTAGTACAACTATAAGAGACCGTGAGACTCCACGGCATCAACCGGCAGATGACGACGCACATGACGCGAGGCAGCATGGACGATGAGGTTAAAGCAAGATTGAAAATTTTGTTGCGACGATTCAAACATTGAACGCTGGTACCCGCCGCTTGCGCACATATTCTTTCGCACTTGTCTTCTGACTTCTCCCTTTAGTGAACGTACTTTCTTACATGAACAACAGGCACAGTGGATTTCGCCCGCGTCGTGACACTGCTCATTCTTTTTTCTGATAATCTATACGCCGACACAAGCACTCGCCATTCTCATGCGCGCGAGCGGCACACCGTACACACTGGCCGCCATAATCAATTACTGCTCGGAAGTCGCACCTCAGACAGCCAATTTTTCGATGTCGAGCCGTTGCTAGCCCTCGCGTTTGCACGACGAGATAGCGCGGTGCTCAGACACGAGCCCGCGCTCGTCTCGAATGAAGATGAAGAGGCGGTGTCACAGGGAAACTGCTCGAAGGAGAGCCACGTGGCGAGACGATCAAAGAGAAAGAACGGTAAGCGGAGACGAGAGCAACAAATATACCTCCCCTGCAAGATAAGAGATATACCCCGGCTCAGCCGCGCTTTCCTCCCAGCTGCTGCATAGCTGCTGGCACGTTCATTGATGCGTCGCGACTTCCACTACGCCACGGCGCGACGACGGAGTTCAAGGCCACAACCGCGTGGGCGCCGCGACGGCGCGAGGAGACGGCGGGAACCAAAGGGTGAATATTCCGCGGCCGTAGGATGCTGCCGCTGCCACGCGGGGGCCTTGGGGCGCAGCTGCTGTCTCCTCTTGGAGGAACGAACGGTCGGCGCGCGCTTTTCCGTGCGTTGGCCCTCCCCTGTCACATTCTTCAACGGTTTCCTTCGTCGTCGCGTGAGCCGACGGCATCGTCTTTCCCACAGACTCGCGCCAGCACGCAGATGCGACTGACTTGTCGCTCATGCAAGCGTTGTGGGATCGGAGGCTTGCGCAAGTCCCGAGGAAGTGAGGGACGGGTTGGGTCGCTGCCGCCTGCTGCCAGTTCTTCGAAGCTGGATCTGCACGTAGGCCTATGTTAGCTTCGGCTTTTGTTCTGTCGCAGCAGTTTCCTATGCGGTGCCAAGTCGGATACGTGAGTTCCGTACGGGCAAAACGCCGAGCACCGAGGCCTGCCGTATACTCTGCAGCACGGTGCCGGTGCCGCTGGTTCAGTGCTTGATATTTACCGTAGTCGCAGCACGCGATTCTATTTCATGTTCAAGAAACGAATCCTCGCATCGGTGCCTTCCAGTGCATCAAGTGTAACGCTTACGATATTTAGTTATAACCAAAGATAGATTTATCTGAGAAACCGGGCGTGGAGGAGCTGGAAGCGCGTGGTTTCTACAACCCAATTTCACTTCTAGGAGGGCGTTACTAGCGATAAAAATTACTGAACGAAAAAGGAAAGGATAAACAATGGCTATGAGAACCTCAAGGAAAGAAATGGATGAGGGATGTACACAATTAGTTGAAATTGAGCTTGAAACAACAACAACAACAACAACAACAACAACAACAACAATACCGTGAGGTAAGGACAGGCCACACAGTCGTCGCTCGTTCTATGAACCTGCCTGCCCGCAAAAGATGGCTGCCTCCTGCAAATGATGAAAATTGACAAAGATGCAGTTCTGGACGGCAGTGTGCACACCACGTATACGTGTCCCCTTTGTGGCCTGTGTATCGCACGCATTAAAGAAGAAAAAAAAAGAAGACACACGTTTATTTGTCTCCCATGTTCGTGTCATTCGGCGCATTACGTCGACAACGACAAAAGAAAGGAAGATGCGGCGCCTTCCGGCACTCGGAGACTGTCTCAAGATCTTCCCGTGTAAGGCACACCCGTGCACGTGAATGTAGCGTCTGCATACGCGCACCACGCGTCTGGCGCAGACAGGACGAGAAAGCCCGGCACATTCGATATAAATACACGCACCCATCCCAACGCATCTCTCAGCGTTGCATGCAGAGCACGTAGAAGCCATAAGGTATACTCTACAGCCAGTATGATAAGAAAAAAGAGAACTTCACTCCCCTACAGACCCTTCCTTTCTCGCCATCGACTTCTGTTTTAGAAAGGCCCGTTGTCGAAAAGCTAAGCAATGCCGTGCGCGCAGGCTTCGCAAAGACCCTGCAGCTGCCGCCGTTAACGCACCCTACCAAGTGACAGCAGCTGCCGATGAGGAAAAACGCCTTCTATATAGAACCGATAGACTTACAACAGCAGTAAAGGAAAAGAGCAAGAGCGGAGGAAGAGGCCTAGCTTATCGTTTTTCCATGCAACTCGCGTCAGCAGCAGGATGGATGGGGAAACACTATATACCCCACCCCGTGTGTGATCGGCTGCTATATTTATACATAATACTGCCTTTTTTGTTTCGAGTGTAGTGAGATAGATTTTGCATACCTGATGCAGAAGGTTACCTGGCGGATCGCGGAGCGGGTTGGCGCGGTAAAGTGCTTTCAAACTCACTGTCTAAGCGATGCGATCTCAGTGTGAAACGTGGTGGGGCCGACGTTTTGTGTGGGATAAACAGAACAGAAAGCTGAGCGAGTCGGTACGGGTTCATTATGCAAAGAAAAGGCCTGCAAACGTGGACACATGGGCGCAGTTCGTGTTTCTTCTTCACTTGCGCTTGCACGCCTTTCCTTTGCATAGTGTTGGCATCGGAGTTATCTTTGTTGTTTCAGAAACTTATAGTCCGGTTGGAAAGTTGACAGTTTGTTAGAGAAGAATATGAAATTCCCCGATAATGATAATTCACGAATAGCTTAGTGCGGATGTGAGGGCTTGTCCGCTGCTGTGAAACATGATCATGCGTTAATGCGATGTGATTTCAACGACCGAGGCGTATCTTCAGTAGCGTCGCATGCCGTCACGATAGTTGACGTCCCCAGCTCAACGTTACATTCGGCATCTATGCGTACGTGATATTCGCCGATCAATTAGACCTAATTTGGCATGCGCGTGGCACCCCCAATGACGTTAAATCACTCAGATTCGCGATAGTTCGCGGTATACAAAATTTCTTGGACCGTGGCCGAACGTCCTTACATTCCTAGAGAGAGAGAGAGAGAGAGTACATACGTTACTGCGGTGGCTAGAACCGATAGACCGCAATCAGCGAACGTATTGTTTCGATATGCATCTCCGGACTACGCGTCATCCCGCGTGTTTTGTCCCCTTTCTTTTATTGTCTTAGCCCCCTGTCTATGCTTATACAGGGTAGCAAACCGGTCGTACATCCATAGCTGACCTTCCTTCCTGTCTCCGAGAGAGAGAGAGAGAGAGATTTATTATGAAAGAAAAGCTGAGAGGTCGGCCTGAATCATTGTTCTCACCTGCTACTGGGCGTTAGGGCAAGGGAAGTAGGTGTAGAAAGGAAGAGATGACATGGGTTATAAGGATGAAGATGGTGGTTTAAGCGCTTGCGCGGCTAAAAGCTCTTGGAAGTAGTTCGTCCAGTCCGCGTTCATGCAAAAATTTGTTCAGAGCCTTCAGACTATCAGCCTGTCGACGGGGATCGGGCGAAGGTCCCAATAGTCATCTCAGTCAATGGTTCAGGAATCTTTCAGCGATTGCCTTTCACCGATTGTCTCTATGAATCAAATCGCGGGCAGATGCGCAAGAGGTGTCCTGTCGTATCAGGGATGCCATGCCGCATTCCTCGCAATTTGGACTGTCCGCACGGCCGTAAAGATGAAGATAGCGCCGGATGAACGCCACACCCGATTGCAACCTGTGGAGAAAACTTGCATGGCATCTGTCCATCGTGGTTAGTATGCGTATTTCCACTCTTGGGTCGAGTTCATTAAGGCGGCGATGGCGATGGCATGATGAAGCGCAATATGCTGAGGCAATTAATTTCGCGCAGAAGCTGTCCTCGACCCCCTCCTCTCTCTGAGGGCTGTATACGCGATGAAAAAGAGACAGACAGACAGACAGACAGACAGACAGACAGACAGACAGACAGACAGACAGACAGACAGACAGACGCTGCAAACACGTACGTGTGCGCACTGGACGAATCTTAGAGCAGCTTTACTGTATAATGCATGGCGAGGTCCGATGTGTGTATAGATAAGTGAGATGGTTCAGCCATGGTAATGGTCCTTGTAAATGACAGGGAAAAACTAAATGAATCCAGCCTAATATTTAAAAACCCGCTGAATTTAGCATGCGCGTGGCACCCCCATTGACGTTAAATCACTCAGATTCGCGATATAGTTGGCGGTACCAAAAGTTCTTGGACCGCGGCCGAACGCCTTTACATTGCGAGAGAGAGTGCATGCGTTACTGCGGTGGCTAGAACCGATAGACCCCAATCAGAGAACGTATTGTTTTGATATGCATCTGCGGAATACGCGTCATCCCGCGTGTTTTATCCCCTTTCTTTTATTGTCTTAACCCCTTATCTATGCTTATACAGGGTAGCAAATCGGTCGTACATCCATAGTTGACCTTCCTTCCTGTCTCAGAGAGAGAGAGAGAAATTTATTATGAAAGAAAAGCTGTAAGGTCTGCCCGAATCATTGTTCTGACCTGCTACTGGGCGTTAGGGCAAGGGAAGTAGGTGTAGAAAGGAATAGATGACATGGGTTATAAGGATGAAGATGGTCGTTGAAGCGCTTGCGCGGCTCAAGGCTCTTCAATGTCGTTTGTCTAGTCCGCTCTCACGCAAAAACTTGTTGAAAGTCCTGCGGAGTGGACATTATTTTCAGATTCTCGGTCGGCACTTCAACTAATAATGAACTACATGAAGCAAGGAGCCACTTATGGTCCTCTTGTTAGTGAGATCATGAGCCTCCTTACTGAGGCTTCTGAATACGGACACAACATTGCATTGCAGTGGATTGCCAGCCACTGTGGGATCACTGGGAATGACAAGAGCGCCTTCATAGACTTGACGCCGGCGTGTGCTTTCGTCTTCCAGTCCGGCTACGCTAAGATCAAGAGACGCTGTTGCACAGGCTACGATTGGGTGTTGCCTATACTCGCAGGTATCTCTTTAAGATCGGACAGGAACAGAGTCCCGATTGCCGCGTGTGTCACACATCAGAGACTACATATCATATTCTCTGCGTGTGCCTTCAATATTCGGCCGAAAGGAGAACACTTCGGTGCGTGGTAGATGGACTCCCGGCCTTTTTTGGAGGAGAAAGTTTTAGGTGCATGGAAGCACGCGGACCACGCCCAGCGCAACTTCAAGGCCCTTTTTAATTTTTTGTGTGACACAGGTTTAGATGCCCGTCTCTAGTACTGTGCTGTAACGACTACTGCTCATGGTGCACATCCGCTTATAGGACGTGTATAGTGACTCATTGTACTTTACCATCGTCACCTCTCATACCTCCCTCTATCTCTATTTATACCTTTTCCCCTTACCCCTGTGAGGAGTAGCAGGCCAGAGACTCACTCTCCAGGCCGACATCTCCCCCTTTCCTCTCATTAATGCTTTCTTCTTTTTCTTCTTCTTCTGTTGAGAGCCTTCAGACTGACATATCAGGCTGTCGACAGAGATCGGGCGAAGGTCCCAATAGATTCTTTTCAGTCAATGGTTGAGGAAACTTCGACAAGATGCCTTTCAGCGATTGTCTCTATCAATCAAATCGCGGGCAGATGCTCAAGAGGTGTTCTATCGTCTCAGGAGTGCCGCACTGTTCCTCGCAATTGGACTGTCCGCACGGCCGATAAGATGAAGATAGCGCTGGGTGAACGCTACACCCAATCGCAACCTGTGGAGCAAACTTGCATGGCAGCTGTCCGTGGTGATTGGTATGCGTATTTCCACTCTTGGGTCGAATTAATTAAGGCGGCGATGACGATGACATGGTGAAGCCCAATATGCTGCGGCAATTAATTTCGCGCAGAAGTTGTGCTCGACTCCCTCGTCTCTCTGAGTATACTGTGTATGCGATGAAAAAGAGACAGACAGACAGACAGACAGACAGACAGACAGACAGACAGACAGACAGACAGACAGACGCTGCAAACACCTGTACGTGCGTATGCGCACTGGACGAATCTTAAAGCAGCTTTAGTATATTAGGCGGGGCAAGGTCCGATGTGTGTATAGATATTGGAAGCGATCGACACGGTTCAAGCATGGTAATGCTCCTTGTAAATGACAGAGAAAAAGCGAAAAAATCCGGCCTAATGTTTAAAAACCCGCTGAATGCTAAATGTCTGTTAGCTCTCCTTCTGCATTATACTATACGATACCATTCGTGCTGAGGGTCCAACGATTACTAAGAGCCGTCACCTCGAATCTTAGTCAACATGGAAATTTCCTACCTCATTTGGTTGAAACTCACAATTGCCGTGCATTGGGCGCTCCGCCAAGCCATAAATGGTCTGTAGGTAGGTAAAAGGGCACCTAAACACGCCCAGCCAAATTGAGAAAGAGAGAGAGAGAAGCACGTGGGCGTCAATACCTGCGCGCTTTGCCTTCCTCAAAATGTCGACATACGAGCTAGTTCGGGATAAGGTCCTAACATTACTTGGTCCGTAAATGGTCTTCCGACAGGCCGATATACAACTGACGCACCTACACTGTTGCGACGCGTCAAAACGTCACAGCGCCTCTTGCACTACTACCTATATGGGTTGACGAGCCGCAAGTACTAAACCGCATCATGACTCCTAAGACTTATTACGTAGTAAACAAAAATTCTTACATTATGACTCCTAGGACATTAGATATAGTCATACGCGCACAAGCGTTTCTCGCATTACTGTCGTATCGAAATGCGGCCACCACGACGTGGAGGAATAACCCCCACGAAAACGTTGTTAACCAGCAGCATGACTTTCCAGCCACGGCGCCACCACGGTGGCGAAAACACCTGCAGTGAAATACATTCTTGTCGTCGACCATACACGCACGAGCCCCATTTATTTATTTATTTATTTATTTATTTATTTATTTATTTATTTATTTATTTATTCAAGCTACCGGCACCCGCTCCGACGCGCGTATGCGATAGAGCTGAGGACTTTCCTGTGAGCGCCTAATCCAGCCGACACAATGCAAAGAGTCGAGCAGGGCTGCATCTGCCGCAGGGAGTGGCCTGCTGAGGACGCCGCACTCTCGGAGCCGCACAGAATCGCGGCTGCACAGCTGAGTGAGTCAGGCCTCACTCGACAAGCAAGGACAACCGGCGGTACGAGAAGTACGGCGCTCGCAAGCCGCCCGCGAGCTCCTCTCATTCCCATCGCAGAGAGAACGCGACTTCGCGGCGCCTCTTTCGGCACACACACACACACACAAGACTACGGCAGCTACGGCGCCTCGGAGACGGACGGCTTAAAGAAGGGCGGCGTGCCAGATAGCGCGGCTTTTCATTGTCAAAGGGGTTGTGCCGTTGCGCAGCGGTGATAAAAGTGGAATCGCCGATTGTAAACAACCGTCGGTCGGTATGGCGTCATCGTGCGCGCGGCGGCGTCTAGAAAGGGAAAGCCGCCACCGCCGTCCCAGTTGCGTACAACACCCGTCGAAGCGACGGGTCCTTTTTTTGTATGTGCTACTATGGAGTAGACAACCGGTGGTTCACGCGTACATCGTTGCATGTAAATGAGGACAGTTCAAATTACAATGAACGCCTCACAAGTTGGTCGCGCTGGTAACTGTAGCGCTGCTTCGTGGAACCTTATCGTGGTCTCACATCCTCCGTCCCCGATTCCACCAGAACGCTTTATCCAGTGGAAAAAAACGGCAGGCGACCCTAATACTTCACGTAGGTCTCTCTTCGTGGCACGCGCGCAACGCGCGAGCAGTTGCCCGCGCTCTTTTTAAATTAAGTTTCGTCAATTATCCTGATGGTTAAATGTCTCGTAAGCATAAGTGGACTCTGGTATACGAGACATGCGTTCTCATATCATATCTACCAAAGGCAACTAAAAAAATGTCGTCTCCCGTACAGCTGGCATTTACCTATTTTTTTTTTATTTCTCAACACATTTTGTTACGAGTTTTTCACTGGTTTCTGGTGTTTTACGTCCCAAAACCAGCTATGATTACGAGAAACGCCGTAGTGGAGGTCTCCGGGAATTTTGACCACCTGGGGTTCTTTAACGTGCGCTGACAAGGCACAGTACATGGACCTCAACATTTCGCCTTCATGTTACGCGTTTTCAAGTCGGACGAGAATGGGACATGCTGCCACGGAAACAAGAATGTCACTTGGCGCTTGTGTCACAATGCTTATTCAGAGTAGCCCAGAGTGCAACAAGAATGCGTCAGTTCATTTCTGGCAGATTTCCAGTACGGAGTATACGTCTGTTCTGTCGTGCTTTTTAAAAAAGCATGACACAGAGACCAGCAATCGCCCTGCGTGCATTTTCCTTCGTCGGCGTCTCATTTTCTCTGGTAAGATTTATCCTCGCTGAAAAGCGTTTTTCTCTGCTTGAGGCACTTGCCTCGCCGAACATATCAGCCACGCAGAATAGTACGTCGTGCATTCGGCGTGAGGTCGCGTCCAGGAGACTTTGCTTTCAGCTGTGCTGCACGAAAGTGGAACACACACACACACACACACACACACACACACACACACACACACACACACACACACACACACACACACACACACACACACACACACACACACACACACACACACACACACACACACACACACACAGCGCATGGGACACTGGCGCTGCCAGCTGGCGTAAAAAAACAGGACCTTCCTAAACAACTCGAATGTCGGCGTCGCTGTTCTCGTGGGAAGGCTTTTGCGATGGGCGGCTGTGGGAGGCAAGCGATAACTGAATCATGCGGCATCCTGCTTTTCTGTTGACGAGACTTCATGTTTCGGCGAGCGGCTCTTAGGGAAAGAGGCAATAGAGAAAAATAGTACACATGTACTGTGTAGGCGCTCTTTGTGAACGCTTGTTTTACCCTGTGCAGCGACATTCGAAAGCGCCAAGCCAATCATGGCACCTTATCTGTACCCGTATTTCGATTGCCCTTACGCTGACCTCACACGCAGGACTCACGACACACGTGTGACTAGACCAAGTGGGCTTTTATCCTCGAACATGTAGTTTCGAGCACAATCCTGTGTTAGCCTTGTCACTGGCTGCTTGACGGCTTCCTGTCGCGGCAAGTCACTTGCAGCAGGGCGAATCGCGCAGTTGCGTTTTCCATAGCAATGCGAGGTATCCCTGCAGTTTAGTTATCTTTGGTACAAGGAAGGATAACGCGAAAACATTTCCTGTGCGGAGCATCTTGCGCATGAAACGGTTCCATCATCCACCAACGCTGAATTTCACAGCTTTGGAAGTTAATGCGCCATGACAGAAAAGTTCGAATGTATAGTTGGCTGTTACGAGCTATAGCCGATGGACATACCTGGCCGTTCGTACCTGTCCAAATGATTTTTCTACAGACTGCGGGAGTTTTCTTAGCGCCTGCGGAGTTGACAGGTCTTCACGTACAGGACGGTTCTGGAGGTTAGGCATCTCATATAAGCTGTGTACTTGTTCCATGCTTTAGATTGCAGTATTCATTGTGACTCAGTTAACGGCTTACATGTACATAAAAGACCAAGGAATAAGTTTTTTTTTTCCCTCTTACATTACAAGAGTGCATTCTCTTTCGTTCCATCGAAGAGAACTTGACTCAGGCACCTTTCTCGCAACATCTGCCATAGAGGCTATGCAGTGTTTATACTGTTTTTTAATATTGCCCCCAGTGGCTTTCTGATGACAAAGAAATGAGCGCGGCTAGCACGTGCACGCCTGCGATTGATTACTAAGCCCGGTAGATTTTAGAAAGAGTGCAAATATATACCCAGGTTACATTGCGAGCCTGCGACGCGCTGGTCTGAGGGTCTTCCTATTCCCTCTTCTCCAGGGTAGAGTAGGAAACCGGATGCGCGTCCGGTTTACTTCCCAGTCTTGCTTTCCTTCTACTTTTTCTACAATTGAATGAAATCTGTGATTTATTTAACGGTATCTACCTTAACCTCATTCAACGCTTTCGAGGATCTCCGTCCGCTGTATCTGTAGTGAAATGTCTCGGCGTTCCAGTTAAGGTCGTGCAAAAAGCATCCGGCAAACCCTTAATTGGAAGGAGAGGTAGCGGCGTAACTGCTTGGGAAAGTGCTGTGAAACCGAGCTAATGATTTCTTCTCCCTATATTTCCCCGTACAGCATAAGTCCGTTTTCAGAAGCGAAGATTCTTGAAACAAGGCTGGGGACTTCGCTGGCGTGGAAGTCAAAAATGGCGTTGCGGTACAATGCATTCGAGATCGATGGGACTCATTTTATATAGTTGGCGCAGGCGCATACACAACTAGAGCTTCCATTATCTTTTTTGTTTAACTCTTTCATCCCGTTTTTTTTTTTTCAGTGTAGGGTAGATGTATGATCGGTCAGGTTTGTTTGTTTGAGTGAGCAGCTGACGTGAGACTGCCTTACTAGCTTGTGTGGGCCTCTCACTGAACTGCGTAGCTTATCCAAGCATCATTCCTAAATGAGTTATTTATCGATCGTGATTTCGAACTGCTAAGTGTCAGATCGGGTGCCCCGAAATCCCCTCAAATATGAGAAAGCAAAAAAAAAAAAAGGAAATATGTGCTGAGACTCCCTGTTCTCATCACTTGCCTATACATTTCCGAAGCGGACCCAGGTTCGACCACGTGCAGCAAGCACCCACGGCCGGGTTATCCGTGTTCTCCTAATTGCCAATGAGCATGTGATCCGCAGAGTCAGCGAGGAGCCACGAGAAACGAGCGATAGTTACGCGAGGCCCCAATTGAAGACATCGCTTCTTGCTTCGCTGCCCGCTCATTTCCTCGGCGCGTACTATACGCTAAACTCGCTGCCTCATTTCTCTACAAGCGAAGCAAGCTTTAGCAGTGCAGAACAAGCCTTAGATTCGTGCTCGGCTCGGCCTCCGAGAACTCCATGTAAATCAAGCGGGCCCGGCCATTCCTCTCGCCTCTCTCTCCTTCATTTTCTTCGTCCTCTTCCCTAAATGCCTAAGCCCCTCGTTGCGTAATGCGCGTAGACGAGGACACGCACCCCTTGCAAGTCATAACGAACCCTGGGATAGGAGCAGAGGGGGCATTTAAGCCTAGGCGAGTCCAGCAGCAGCGGTGGCATTGCCGCGGGTCCGCGTTCTCATTCGCCGTATAGAAGCACGCTCCGCGTGAGGATGCGCGCGCGGATCTAAAGTTGCGCACGCAGATATCTGCGCGCCGCAAACGCTCCTCGCGGACCTAATGACCGGTCGCGGCTGAGATTTACCCCGGGAGGGGATTTGCAGTCCTGCTCCCCACTCGACGAGGACGACGTCCCATCTTATGCGACCTCCCTTCCCAAGTCGTTTGTGCGTCCGTGAATGGTATACATATACATGCACGCGTTGCTCCCGTATACGCCAGTCTCCGTCCGAGCATATATTTGCCAACGCTCGGCTCACTTGTACATGCAGTGACGTCTAGTGCGTACCATGGTTTCCTCTTGCTCGTCTCAATACGTACATCTCTGCCCCCAATGCGTGTTTGCCTCGTGCAAGCTTTCGATCCCTTCTCAAAACAGCAGGAAATAGTCAGCACCGGACAGGCGCTGCTATTCTATACAGTTGCCGGGGTGAAAGTGCACTATAGATGACGGCGCGGTTGCGGCAACGCAGGGAGGCGGATTGCGGGCAGTAACGCCAATGAGTGTCCGTGATTGCTCCCGCGTTGGGTAATGTAAGATATCTGTTCTATGGACTCCTTCTTTAGTGGGATTTCGCGTTGCAGTATGCAGTACTCACGCGGGGCCGAATGTTTCCACCCTGATTCACTCGCGCGTCAGAGATGAACGACCACGCTCAAACGATGCGTCTAAACAGCCCGTCGTTCCAGTCGCTTTTGCCCGAATCCATTGCGTTGACCAATCCGAGTGGGAGATTGCGCTGCGGATTGTTCGTGCGCGAGATGGAAGCGTACAGTGCTTGCAAAACAGCCCCCCCCCCCCCCGAAACTGAAGCGAGAGTCGTGGAACGGTACAGGCTGTCACAAAAGTAACTTAGCCTGACGGGTGCAATGTAGAGGCTTGAATGGAGGGCTGATCTTGCTGAAAGCCGCACTGAGTACTTCGTTTAGGATGCATTGCATAGTCGCGCAGGACGGGCTTCTGTGCTACTTAGTAGTGTTTCTCTTTCGACTGTCGGTCTATCTGACGGTGGGCCGAGCTTGCAGCAACGACGGTTGGGATGTGGCCAATAATTGAACTAAACCACGCGTTGTGGTATTTTTTCTTCCCTCGAAGAAACAACCAGCAGCACCGTCATACTGTGCAGTACGGAAAGTGTTCTTCATTCCTTTCGCCCTTATTGCAGACTTCTTCTTCAAGATGCGTTGTCGCAAAACAAAGACATTTGTGAGTGTCGTTTACAAGAAAGGGAACTTATGAGGATAGAATACTGCACGCATAGACCAGAATACAGTAAAAATTCTTGAAGTCACATTGGTGTTGCCGGCGTGGCAAGTCTAAAATGCAGCGTTACAAAGTATTCTTTAACCCTAATAAGCAGAAAAAAGAACAATGAGTAAATGTAAAAATAGAAAAGCGACAAAGGGAGTTTGCGAACAGAACATTGCTGTCAGCGCAAATTGATTTAGAGCACGTTAGTTCTTTATCCAAACGCGCCAGCCAGCGTGTATGCTAGTCGAGTCACGCGCATATGCTGACGACAAACCGACCCTGAACCTGGCCGTTCAAACTTGAGCGAACGGAAACGGCGGAAATTGTTTTGACAATACACGGTGATTCCTGCTCGCCGAATCGTGCCCGCGAAGAATTTCGCCGTTGCAAGGCTCGAGTTCTTTATGAGGTCTACGTGCCTCGCCTGCATGGACTTGCTCACTCCGTCGCATAAAAGGCTCTTTCTTTTTCTTTTTCCCCTCTCCCTCAAGCCGAAATTTATACCGCGTCGGTGCCGCCGACACCTCTTATTCTTCGGGCGAAAAAGAAAGTAATAACAAGAAAATTTCGTGAGGCAGCGAGAAACCTGTTTAGTAGAGAGAGAAAGAAACCACTCGTCGGATCGTTGCCGAGTGTCTCTGCAAGAGCAGCGGCAGCCGTGGCTGTTTTATAGCCGCTCGCTACGGGATACGGGCGACGCGCGCATTACACTTGTTTCTGCGCGCGCTCGCGGGCTCCACGGAGGCTTGCGTGGGTCCCGAGAAAGTGCGCCCGCGTACCGCTGCCGACGAGGTTCGAGAGCGGGAGAAGCTTTCGCGCCGCGTGTTACGACGTCATGAAGGTGGAGGAGGCCAGGGCTAGCATTCTTTGCCAGCTGTTTCCTTCGTGATTCACCCGCGGATTCCGATGCGAAGAATCCGAAAAGTGTGGCGGGGGCTTGAGGCAAGGAGCACACCTCTCTTCCAACTCGAAGTTGAGTCTGTCTCGTTCGCGGCGACCAATCTGCATTTTCTGCTGTGCGAGAAGATACAGTTAATCGCAGATCGGAACTGTGTGCGAAACGCAAACAGCCCTGTATCGTAGTTGCGGTCTTTTAATACCAGTCGATGCTCAATCTGGTACTGCGCTAAAGATGCCACAACTCCTGGCGTGTTGGCTTGATATGGCGGCGTACTCCTGAGCACGAGAGCGCGGATTACGGTTCTTGCGGTGAAACTTATGGCGGGGCGAAATGCGAGAATCGCCCATCTTCTGGTCTTTGGGGTGCACGGAATTCAAATCAAAATACCTGCCCGGATGGGTGCTCTTTCCGTATACAGGAAACGCCAAACTGTGCTGGTCACGTTGGACGAGGACGTCCAGGAAGGGTAGTCGGCCGTCTTTTTCCGTCTTGACTGCGGATCGACTAGAAGCTTCCATACTGTCTAAAAGAGCCAGGAACGAAGAAATTTCTTTGTGCTGAATTATGCAGAACACATAGTCTACGTAGCGTAGGAAGACCTTGGGCGGAAAGTTGGAAGTGGCGAGAGCGCGCTGCTCAAGCCATTCCATTGCCAGGTTTGGGGCAGCTATACCGATGCAGACGCCACCATGGGCGTCCAGTGCACTTGTCTCTAAAAGGCGCCTTGAAACGTGAAGTGTTCTCCAGGAAAAGAGAAGGAGCCTCCTCAAGTCAGGAACGTCGAAGGAGTCCTTTCTGGCATCGTCGGGTCGTCTTCAAGAGCGGCGGCGCGTACTTCTGTGATGATTGTCGTTCTGTTAAGGAAAGGATCCAAATTGCTGCAGCCCATGTCGGGGGCACGGCTAGGCGTCCGTGGGGGTAGGGGAAAGGGGATAGGGGAAAGAGATAGAAAAGAGATAAAGGCCGCAGTGGAGGGTTCCGGAAATTTTGGACCACCTGGGGTTCTTTAACGTGCACTGACAACGCACAGTACACGGGCCTCTGGCATTTTCGCCTCCATCACTTCTGTGGCGAGTCGGATAGGGACACTTGTCCCTGTCGAGACGAGTATGTCTCGATAGCCAAGGCTGAAATGACGAAGCTTGTTTGGGAAGCCCTTGGATTGCGAACGTATGTAGCACTTTTACCAACAAGCGGGTTACAGAACGTTGCGGTGTTTTATATTAATCATCGTTATGGTTCCCGACCAGAGACCAGACGGGCTTCTGTCAAAACCTCGACTTCAGAAAGCTGGCATATATTTTAGTATTCCCTCGATTAGCACCAATTTCTTTTGTCGAACTCGGAACCTGATCGCTATTGTGGAAAAATTGAGAACATTGCTTAAACAGTGTTTATATAAGAGTCGTACCTGCGGGGCATCAAAAGCTGCGCTTAAAAAAACAGCGTCGCAACTGTAAGCGGCTGATGAGCAAGGATTTGCTCGTAGACTGATTACATAAAGTCTATTTTGTATGAAAACATGATCCAAGCATATCAGATGATTGCAATGAGAGGCAAATGATGATTACAAAATGCGTTAACTCCATAAAAAATGTTGCGCTTTCGTGTCCGCTACGTTGAGCTAGATGTACACAGGGCTCTCAAAAAGGGCTCCGATAAATCCTCCGCTCGGGCATGGCGCATAAGGGCCACGTGTTTCGTAAGCGATATTAACAGCCACCAGTATGAAAAATGTAGCACCGCGTAAACATCAGATTTTAGATACGATTACTGATATCCTATCCTAATGTCGCGATTTATTCCCAGGCTCTTTCTGTACTGCCGCTTTCAAGGCATCGGCACATTCGTGTGTTATGGATTTTTTTTTTCTGTGTGCACGTGTACAAGGCGCCTACTTTCGGGCAGCAACAGTAACCGGTCACCAACAAGTACAAGACGTCTACCTTCGGCTCACGGCCCGTTTATATCCCTATCGCCAAGCCGGCTCGTGTTTACTGAACATTTCTGTTTTGGACCTTTTGTTATCGAGTGCTGCAGAGAATCATACGGAACAAATATCTTGAATTATTCTAAACTACCCCTTCCCACGGCCTCCCTGCGACAGAAACTTACAAAAAGAATGACAAAAAGAAAAAAAAAAGAAGGAGAAGACCGACACCAGACATGGGCAACCTCATAGATTGACAACGCAATTTCCAGCGCAGCTGGGGGTTGCATCCACAAAAGCCTCTTACGCTGCAGTTGTTCGGAAGAGAAAGCCAATTCTGATCCTCGGCATTTTATTACTAAAAGTAACCGGTAGATAGCAATGAACTCCTGCGATAGAAATGCTTCGTGAAATCGGCCCTTGCTTCTATCGAAGCGGCTGCAATAAGTATCTCGGTTGCGTGCAATTAAAAAGAAGAATGAGAAGAATAAGAATAATTATAAGAAGAAGATGAACAAGAACAACGCGTTCTTTTAAACGTTGGTAGCTGTCTCAGCAACTTTAGGGGTTGTTTGCTTACAATCGCTTATAACGCATTTCACTACAAAGATTGTTTATGTACGAACAGAGTAACTGATCAACACGTACTTTAATTCGTGAAGACAATGCATTCACTGTTCACATCAGCAAGTTTGATCTTTGCGCGGGGGCAAACTTATGTATCAGTCACGATGAGAGCTGCGCTGGACATTGCGTACAAACTTGCGACAGGGCTGGCGTGCCTTGGGTTAACGGAAAACTGCCACGTTTTTTTGCCGGTCGATGTGGCAGATTGAAAGGACGGGAGAGCGAACTCAAACACAAACTCGCGGAGGCGTCCATTCCTTCGCAAAAGGGAAGCTGTAAGCAACAAGAAGAGATAAAGAAAATGGAAAGAGGCGTGCGGGATGATGGAGGCGTAGTAAACACGAAAACCGTTATGAGGAACTGTATATAGATATAACGGGGCACTGCATCCCAAGCTCCCTCCTGGTAGAGAGATAGCGAGAGAGAGAGAGAGAGAGGACGAGAATGAGCACTAGATAGACAGGTCTCTCTTCACACGTGTAACGTGGAGCGCGAAGAAAGGCATGGACTGTCGCGTAGGGAAGGTCGGGAGAGAATGTTTCCAAGGGAACGCTATCGAAAGAAAATAGGAGCGGAAGGAGACGCTCGGGAGGAAGGGTCGGTGACGGCCGGCGGCGAACAGCGACGGGGGGTTCCCGGAGTGCCCCTGCTGCACGCCTTGACAGCTATAGCTGCCCCGGGAGAGGAACGTGCGAAGGCGGCACTAGCGTGCTGCGCTCTGAGCTCCAACCTGTTGAGCGGCGCCAGGGCCCCGGACAATAGCGCTTTACTTCCGTCTCGTACTCGCGCTTTAATCTGTCGGATCTCGTGGCCTGTTTGTAGTACCGTGACTGTGTGTATATGGTAGAGAGTTCTTTCTTCTTTCTTTCTTTCTTTCTTTCTTTCTTTCTTTCTTTCTTTCTTTCTTTCTTTCTTTCTTTCTTTCTTTGTAATGTAACTGGGCTTGTCCAATGGGCTGAAGCGAAATGGTGAGAAATTTCTTGACACCGTTGGTTACAAAGCGCTAGGCACCATTTACCAAGACTTTAAGGGTGCCCTGCCTTAGAGTGTTTAAGTTTCTACGGTACTACCCAATATAATCCGGGTCGCCTGTTTATGTTTGGCAACTCCGAAAGAACCTCGCATGCGAAGACACACGTCCGCATAACACCCTTGAAATGAAGGCAGGAAAAGCGTAGGGAATAGTGACACGCGGTCGGAGACTTTTACAAGCGACGAAACTGTTAAAATGGGCCTCGGCAATTTGGAACGTTTCATCATGTCACTTTGATGGGACAGCAATTGTTTTGAACGTGTGCCAAACGAACGAGTGCCAATACTACTTTTTGGTGCCCCCTTGGGAGGCCTAATTCGTTTTCCTTTCCAAGCGACTGCTGTAAAAGGATCGATTGATAGAATCGATTAAATGATTGATAGATTGATTGACTCATTTCTCGACTGGTTGCTTTATTGATAAATGAAGGCAGTGATAATTTCGCTCCGTCCCCCTTTTCCAACGGGACGTGTTGCGAAATCCTCACAATTCAGAAGGCACCCCTTATAATTCAAGAGGCACCCCATTTATCTGTAAAATCTTCTAACAAATTCAAAATATCCACCACTTCACCGCCCCACTTCACATTGAGACACACACCCCTAATTTAAATTCTTAGGAAAACCCCTGAATCAAGGGCATTTAACGCCCAGAGCAATAGTTACCGATGACCGACAACGTAGACGCAGTCGTTGTGGTGATGACGATCATCATCATCATAACCATCGTCTCATCACCAACACCACCAGCAGTGAAGGTTCCACCCTAATATACGATATGGCCTGTCCTGTGCGAGTTGGCTCATCTTACGCCAGAGTTTCATCGCCCTATCTAATTTTATGTCTGCGTCTGCTCCATTCTCCCTCCTTTGGTAACCGCGCGAGTTACAGACATAGGCCACTTCCAAGTGCCTCCAGTTACGCGCACTTTCCTCCAGCTAATTACATCTAACGTCTGCAAACTGCCCAATTTCATTACACTCCATAATGTTCCTCTGCGTCCTCGACTGACCTTCGCTGTACTCGGTGGCCATACTGTCGCCCTGATTGACCGCTCGTTGTCACCGCTGGTTTAGTAAGAGGTGGTCTTTACATAGCTTACCTTGCTCTCCCTTTTCCGTTTGAATATCGAATAGATTGTCGACCAGAATTTGGGCTAGGGCTGCTTGCTGTCTTGTCCAAACTGCTGTCTTCCTGTGTGTTAATATTATATCCTCAATAGTCCCACAGCTCTCCCCGCTTTCTTTACATTCTTATCGGTAGCCTTTGTTAACCTCGAAGCTTTTTTATTCCTTTACGAAATTCCTTCTCGCGATCACGTTTCTATTGTCAATACTTGGTCCATAGGTAAACGCAGCCTTGTGCCTGCTCTTGCACATATAAACGTACTCCGAGCAAGAGAGTGCGTGCTCAGCATTACAATGCCATATATCCACCAAGCACACGCGTATAACGGAAAGTCCTTCAACTAACCTTAAACAACGCACACTTCACTTCTTACCATTCATTGCGGCCATGCTGCAGCTCCTGTTTAGTGTTAGCGCCTTTATTCTTGGTTACCGGTGGGCTGCATCCTTCAGAACCCGGCTTATAACCGACACGAATAGAACGACCAGCTCGATATGGCTCACGTGTGAGACAGCAACTTGCCGAAAAATGAGCGGTTCAAACCAGACCTTCCTCCCGAACCTGTAGTGAAGCGAAGGCAGCAAGCGGGCCACGAAGTCTAGGGGAAAACGTTAGCTTCCCATGATCCTTTTCTACACGGCTCCGTACGCTAGGGAGACACGGCGATGCTGCGCGCTTAGTCCCGAGACGCATAAATTTATGGGGAAAAAAAAGGCGATGGTCATTTGCATGATACACGGCCGGCTCCCTGCGCGGAGAACTTTTTTCCCCCTTTTTCGTTGTTCTCGTAGCAGTTGTTTTCTTCCTCGTTCTTTGGCTCGATTTCGTGCTCTTCCAGGCTCTCACGCACGAGCGGGGCTTTGAGTAAGTGCGTTCGACGCGCGCGTCTGACGGGGAAGCGTGCTCGACGCGAAAAACGACCAGCGTGCTTTGACGAAGCACAAATTAGGCGAGACTAGTTAGCGGCAGAGACGATATATATATATATATATATATATATATATATATATATATATATATATATATATATATATATATATATATATATATATATATATATATATATATATAGAGAGAGAGAGAGAGAGAGAGAGAGAAACAGAGAGAGCGGGCGGGTGGGCGAATAGCAGTGACGTGAATGCGTAAAAAGGCAGGGCGGTGAAAATCACTGGACGGGATCAATGCGCCTACGTTAGCCCGACGACTGTACCGAGCGCGGAAGCGGCTCCCCTCATAAGCACAATCGATTTCAGGTTAATCAGCGGAAAGAGCTTACGCGGCGTTCTCTGTATTCGCAAAAGCAATTAGCTACTCGCTGACACGTAAGCGCGAGTGCCGTCATACGGGGCACTGAGGCAGAGTGACCGCGGCGCTGGCTTCTTAGTAGACGACAAAAAATAATAAAATAATAAAAGGTGGTAAAGGAGGATATGAGGGCGCGTGAATGTTAGGCGCCGGTGAAAAAAAAAAAAAGAAAAGGAAAAGAAACCAGCCCGCTCTTTCGGATGGGCAAAAAAATATTGATATTATTTTGCCTGTATTGACAAACGCCACCTCTTTAAGTTCTAAGCTGGACTTCAACGGGTGTTGCTCAGCGCCGTCCTTCCAACACTTTTTCGGTTGTCTCACTGCATTCAGTCACAGCGTCTAAATACTGATGACCGAAACGCGCACAGACAGACAGACAGATAGATAGATAGATAGATAGATAGATAGATAGATAGATAGATAGATAGATAGATAGATAGATAGATCCTACCACATTATCACAAATTTGCTTCCTGTTTCTCTATCGTTATCACTTGGCTTTTAGTACGTTTGCGAAGTCATACAAATCCAATAGATTTATGGATAGTTATGCTTTCTTAATCCAACTCGAATTTGCAGGAAATATGAGTAGGATATTTTGCACGTCTTCCTTAGCTCGCATGCGCCTCGCTCTTCATACAACAACACTCTTCATACCTGTTGAGCAGCATTTCGTAAGGGATGCGCGTGATTTCCATATTTCCTTATATAGGATCTCCTAGATACGTAAAGCTGACACATCCGCGTACACACGCACGCGTTAAACGAGAGTGAAGGTCGAATCAGCGTACGCCTTCTATTGTCAGCTAGAGATAAATAAGGTGCGAAGTGTGGCAACGGCGGTCGCGGTCAGAACCAACAACGCATACTCAACGCCCACTGAGACGCGGTGTTCTCTTCGTAACGTCGCTACACGAACGAATACGGAAAATGACAACAATCAGGCACAAAGCAAACGCCTCCGCAATCTCCTTCGTCAGCTGGGACTCATGCCAGTACTTAACCTGAGCCTGGTCGTGTCAGTATACAGCCACTTTGCCCACTTCAACAGGAGCGGCGCGCCAAGCTTGTGGACACGCATGTATATGTCTACGCAGGGGCAATGAAGGTATGTGGCGAGGCGACAACTACACGCTCGCACAAGCGACACCTCCCCCTCCCTCTTTTCCTTTCACAGCTTGCGGTCCTGGGTGCAGCAGCGGGCGACAGCCGTCCGGCATCGCTCATTGTTTCCGGCGAGGGCGACCTGTTATGAAGACGTCAAGATTATGAGCGCGACGCGCTTTGGGTCGGGGCCAACAGGGCCCTGTCGACGCTGTTGAACCCCGCGTCCTTAGCGCTGCCAAGTTCTCCCCGGGGAACAAAGGCCTCGCTTTGTTCCAGCTTAGCGCCGCTTTACGTCCACCTTAAGCCGCCGTGCCCCTCGTCGCAGTTCGTGTGTACATGTGCGCGTGAACGGTACGCGTTGACGCGCCTTGTTTTGGGTCGGGCCGGCCATTCGAAGTCGAGTCGCTACCGCTGTACATAGTAATCTTAAGACCGTAATTTCGGGTTGCCGCGTGTGCATAGAGGGAGCCTCTCACGATTCGCGCTAGCGCGGTATAGCCTTACTTTCATTATTTTCGTTCGTTCTTCTTCCTTTTCTTTCTTTCCTTTCCTTTCCTTTCCTTTTTTTTTTTTTTGCGTATGTAGCAGGTCCTTTCTGCGGAAATCCTTGCAGATGTAGGGAGTTTGTAGAAGGCGAAAGCTGTCGCCCGCTTGTGAATAGCAAGTGCGAACCAACACTCAGGCTTTTCTTTGTTCGTAGCCTTTTATTCAGAATGTACGCAATATTTCATTTCGCTTTTATTTCCTTAAAGACCCGCGAGGAGGTAATACATTAGGGGTCAATTTGTATACGTTATCGATGTCACGGTGATGGACGAAGAAATCGATTTCATATGCTATGCACGAAACTTGGTGAGCTGCAGGTAATGGAGGCGATGTCACGAGAAAGTAGGCTCCAGTCATCTGCTACACTGGAAAAAGAGAGAGCAGAAGAAGAAGAAGAAGAAGAGTAGATTATTTCAGTACGGGAACGTGGGCGACAATCTTGTAGTGCGTGCGTGGTGTGATAAAATATGTGAGCGGAAGGGACGATATAAGGATCGCGATTATGTGGCGGGTGAAATAACTTGTGCGGCTACGAGTGACACACGGCTGCTGATACGATGGTCGCGGATTAGAATCCCGGCTGCGGCGGCTGCATTTCGACGGAGGCGAAATGTTGAGGCCCATGTACTGTGCGATATCTGTGTACGTTAAAGAACGACAGGTGGTCGAAATTTCCGGAGCCTACCTCTGCGGCGTCTCTTATAATCATATCGTTGTGTTGAGACGTAAAACCCCAGAAACTCATGACATAACATGTAAAAAGAGGGACAAAGTTGCAATGGGTCGGCGGCAAGACAAAGATAATGAGTTACACGCAGCCTTTAGGGATGAAACACCGATGTTATATGAACACGAAGCGTGGATAAATGTAGCAGCACGATTTTGAACAGATGATAGATTATTTGCGACATTTACATTGCATATGTTTCAGACGGGAGACGCATATACTTTAATTTTGACCGGAAATGATTTATGAGCAAGCAGGTTTACAGGCTAACCTAAGAACGAATTATGTTGCATCTTTTATGCGTTGTGGGATTTAACCTGTGACTTAAACGTCATATTTGATGAGCCTCGTAGGCACCCTCCTTAAAAGTGTATATTTCCAGACGATTAGTGCGAAGCGTGTGGGAGAAGGCGTGGCTTGTATTGATTAACGAGGGCGGCAAGATACAAAAATTGTGCTCACACTAAGAGCGCAGGTGAAGCTTCTGCAATGAACACATAATTTCCGAGTAAGTTTTCTCCTTCTGTCGTTTCCCTGGCTTAATTTCGCCCAGCTGTTGCACTTCAAGAAAATTGCTGTGAAAGAGGGAAGCCAAGACAGCCAGTCGAAACCGGTACCTGGAGGTTCGAACCCGGAACCACTCGGAGTCGAACATCCCGTGAATGGTGAACGTTAACAAATTCATAACGCGTGCCGCACACTTGCAAATTTCTGAAATGCGAAACGTTTTAGGGGCGAAGCTCCTTAAGGTTTGGGTCTGTCCGTCCGTTGTAGTAGCACGTTACCTACTAGGAACGCGCTACTAGGAGGGATGGTGATGATGATGCTGATGCTGATTGTGGTTCTGTTAGGAAAGGACGCTAATTTCTGCAGCCCATGTAGGGAGCGCGGCTAAGCGTCCGTGGGGGTGGGGGAAAGGGAGTGAAAGAGATAGAGAGGAGAGAAAGGCCGTAGTGGAGGGCTCCGGAAATTTAGACCACCTGGGGTTCTTTAACGTGCACTGACAACGCACAGTACACGGGCCTCTGGCATTGTGTGGGAGGCGCGCCCTCGGCGCGTGCCTCCCGGCGCGCGAGCTCTCTCACTCTTCCATCTGCTGTCTTGTGTGTGAGAGAGAGAGAGAGACAGAGAGAGCGAAAGGCGCGCGTTGACTATGGAAACGCTCTTTCTTCGATGAACGCGCTACCAGCTCGCAAAGAAGGAGAACGCGCCCTCACCCGCGAGAGACAAGCTTGACGCAGGCAGCGTCTTCTAGCGAGTTTCTTGATTGAAAAATACCGACTGCTCGCGCTGGAGAACCGTTCACCGGCCACCCGGTGAACGGGTGGCCGGTATATATATATATATATGTATATATATATATATATATATATATATATATATATATATATATATATATATATATATATATATATACCGGCCACCCGTTCACCGGGTGGCCGGTGAAGTCAAGATCCAGTGCCTATATATATATATATATATATATATATATATATATATATATATATATATATATATATGCACTGGATCTTGACTTGCAATGAAGTGCCAGTCCATAAGGATTCGTAGCGTGCGCGTTAACTAAATTAATCCGGAACTCGGCACGATCTACGATGAACATCCGGAGCTTCGCCCACTCATCATCATTCACTCCGTGGATATGCTGTGAATTTGTTTCCTTTTTTTAAATTCGTTAATCTAGACGCAAATTGCAAGTATGCCACATTATTGGTTTCATGACCTATCGGTCATGCTAGCCATTCATTCGTAACCTTCCATGCCAATCTTGTCAAGTGGGCGAGACCCGTGCTCTCGATTCTTTTTTCTCTTTAACGTTTCCCTTGGGGATATCTGTCAAGGACATCTTCTAATGAGACAAACGACGCTTTCTTCTTAAAAAAATCCATGATTAATCGCAACCAAAACTTGCCCGCTTATTCATCTAGTCGTCCCCCCTCCCCTTTTTTATTTTTATTTTTTGGCATGGCCCTACTACACTGCCTCGCTCACAGTCACGTACGTTGTCGGCCGCACGGTTTCGTTTGGCAGTCGCCGATGCCTGGAACAAACCGAGATTCCGATCGTGCCACTGAGACGCGTGAGAGAGATTCCGGCGCCAGCGCGCGATGCGCCTGGCGGATATGCGTCACGGGGCGCGCGTGCCGTGCTCGACATTGCAACTCGTGCGCGCAACACGCTAAAATAGCAGGCGGCGGCGGCACCGTGCTTGTTCTATCGCCAGGCGAAGCGCACGCAAGAGCGGAACCAATGTTGCGGGAACGGCGCGGTTGCGGTGCCGTGGGAGCGACGTTAAGCGAAATTCAATACCAACGCTGGTGACGTCCGCTCTGAGGAAGACCCGGCCTGGCGTGTATAAGCGGCACGCGGCGTCTTTGCAGCCGCGTGCCGCTTATATCCTCGTCTTTGCGGCCTGATTGCGGAGCCTCGTATAACGCATTCCGGCGTCCTCGGTGAGCCCCATGTAACGCTGAAACATAAGAAGCCTCGGTGATGTGCGTGTGTTTTGAAGCTAGAGATATATGGAGCCTTCTGGGGTGCAGCCTTATATTCCCTCGAACCACGGAAAAGACGCCGTAACGACATTTTTCTCGAAAAAAAAAAAAGGGGGGGGGGGGGGTTATCTTGAAACACGGTGCGTTGCAAACGTCTGCGCGACACGTGAGAGCTTACACAATATTATAATCTTAGAACTTGATGTGAGGAGGCGAGCGAGGTACCCCTGAAGCGGCGTGGGCCTTGTGAGATTCGGACCAAAAAAATAAAGAAGAATGGAAATGAGAAGCGGTTTGATTAGAGGGACGCAAAGGAGACACGCGGTCTGTCTTACGAAATGTCAAATTTTTCTGGCTATGCCCATCCTTTCGACGAGTCTTACTGTTGTGCAAGTATTAGACGTGTACTAGTGTCGCTTTTCAATAGCGAGATAAGTGTAATGAAACATCTGTGATTTTTTGAACGAACGAAAGAAATTTTGCCTATTCCCAATAGCAACCCTTTATTACAGCCAGTTCGGGTAAACTGTATCTCGCTCAATCTTCGTGTTGCGCCTTGAGGTATGTAGTGTTGTAGAGAGAATCGGTACTCAGCAGTTTTCACCAGGGCTAGTATAGTTAGCCCACAAATTTAACACTTTGGCCGCTCGTTGCGCGAATGAACAAATCTGTGCGTGTGGGATTTTGTGTAGTTTACGTGACCCGTCTTTCTTCTCGTGCTTTCAAACCTGTATGCTATGTACGAATACAAGCGTAGGCTGAAATCAGAGTGATTTCCACCCGAAATTCTCTACGCTGGTCTTCTTCCACCTATAGCGTGCCTAATACTGGTGTCACACGGGCGTTTCGAAGGCCTTCGAACCGATAGTCAATCGACTCAAAGGTCAAGTTTGAGCTGCTACACGGGCGGTTTCAATGGCCGTCGAGTCAATAGTCTATCGAGTCAACTGAGCAGCCCACAACTCCTTTGAGATTTCGAAGGCCATTGAACGACGGAAGCGGAAGCGGCGCGAACTCCGAGACTTGGCGCACCGGCAGCTCCCGCGCGCGCTAGTTTCTGAGGCCATGGCCCTATTTATGTCGTTGTATCAATAAGTAGAATCTTACACCTGTGAAAAATATTGGAACCTGCCGAGAGGCCAACGCTCTCACAACATTGCATTAGTTCTAGATCGAATACGCCGTCACTGGTATAAAAAACAAACGCCATGCAGCTGGTGGGATGGATGGATGGATGGATGGATGCTATGAGCGTCCCCTTTGTAGCGGGGCGGTGACATGTGCGCCACCAGGCTCGTAAGAAGATTTAAGCACTTTTTTTCCCCTCTCTCTTTAAATTTTCCTCATGCCTTTTAAATTTACATCAATCAAATCGATCATACTATAGAAAAAACGGAAATTCATAGCCCAGTTCCCTGCCCCTTATGGCAGAAGGTCCTTATTTTTCTCTATAATTATTTTTGTCCGTTCTCTCTAGTTTTCTGCCACCAGTATTCTAACCGTCTCTTACTTATTTCAGTCGCGGCTATGTTCAGCTTCCCGTTGTTCGCCCTAAAACCCAAGGCTTCCTGTAGGGTGGTGCCCAAACGTACACCTGGGCGGATATTTCCGCATTCAATCAGAACATGCTCCGTCGTTTCCCTATCTTCCTCACAGCATGTGCATTTTTCTTCTTCTTTACTGAATTTCGCTTTATAAATACGCGTTCTAAGGCAGCCCGATCTCGCTTCAAACAATAAAGCTCTTCCTCTTGAATTATCATAAAATGCCTCCCTCTTTATTTCGTTTTTGCCCTCTCGGTAGTTATTCAGAGTCGGCTTTTTTTCCATCGCTGCCCTCCAGTAAATCTTCTCCGCCTCTCTGACTTTTCCCTTTACGCTCTTTGTTGTCAGTTCTCTTACAGCCGTATATTTACTGGTGAGCCTCCTAGTTCTCTTTCTCCACTGCGTGTCAACGCTCTTTCTATATAAATAGCGGAACACCTTCACTGCCCACCTACTCTCTTTCATATTCCTTAGCCTTTCTTCAAACCTTATTTTGCTCTGCGCTTCCCTTGCCTCAAAACTCGCCCATCCCATATCGCCCTTTACAGCCTCGTTTGTCGTTTTCCCGTGAGCACCCAACGCGAGGCGTCCCACAGTTCTTTGACTCACATCCATTCCTGATTGTATCTCTGGCCTCATGCACACCACTGAGTTCCCAAATGTAAGCCCCGGTACCATTACCCCTTTCCACAGACCCCTAAGCACCTCGTACCTATTGTACACTACGTGTAGCGCCACTACGTCTAGCGCCAACACTACGTGTAGCGCCATCTAGTGCCTATGAATCAAACTACTCTTGATGCTCACGCTATGGACTTAGGCTTAGCAGTGTCAAAATTGGCACGTTTTCTGAATAACGACTGCAAAACGTCGCGCGTACTTTGTCCCTTTTGGTACATGAGATTAAGAGAAGGCTCAATTTAAAGTTTGTTTCTTGCCGTCGGTGCGAATAGCAAGCAACTAGTGCGAATTGGAATTGAAGCGGGTGCCTTGGTTGCCGCCATGTTGTTGCGAAATTACTGGGCGACTCAACAGCCGTTCAAAACTGCCGTGTAGCAGCGCCAGAATGCATTTTGAGTCGATAGAGTTGTGGGCTTTTCGAAGGTCATCGACTCGAAGGCCTTCCAATGTGCCCGTGTGACACAGGTATAAACTATCGCCACTTTCCCTTCACAAGCAGCACTGTTGATGCTGAGACACACGCTTAAAAAAGCCTGGACTTCTGCCTGAAAAGTAAAACAAACAGAGAGAGAGAGAGCGAGAGAGAGAATGTGTAAAGGCTACCTCCACCCATACCCGACAAAGCAGGGTGGCATATCGTGGGCGAAGTCATGCACTTCTATTGGAAAGTTCGTGTTTGCCACACAGAGGCTACATGCGGTGCTACCTGCGGTGGCCGGCGTTTTCAAGGGGATTTTTGAACACATTTTGGGCGACTGTCTTCGACACAAAGTTCAAAAAAAAAAAAAGAAAAAAAAGAAGACGATGTGATTGCACTCGCGGCAACTGACGACAACCTATTGTCAGAAGTCATGCTATACTGCCGAACTTATAAGCCGTTACAACTTAGAAGGCTACTGCGCGTGCATTATTTCAGTTTTTACATGTTTGTAACTTGCATGAAGGATTGACAAGTGCTGTGAAATGGGAGCTTTCTGCTTGTACTTTCATTCGATGTAATTATATGCCTGTTCCTCTCTTTCCTTCTTGGACTTGTAGTCCTCCCACTTCCGAGAGCAGGGTAGCAAACCGAATATTTCTTTGCGTTAACCTTTGCTTTCGTTGAACTCTCTCTTCAATCCAAGGTCCACCGTCTTGGTTTGGCTAAAGTCATCTAAATATTTTTCCTCTATAAAAAATCGGACAATCTAAGGACTAGAATATACATATGCAGTCTATGTGTGGGTGCAGAAGCACAATTGAGCAGGTTTTGCACGTTGTCTAGCCGTTGCACGTTCACTGAGCAACTGCCTCGGCTCGGGAACGTTCAGCGAAGCCCGTGGATGCGGCTTTCGACGTTCTGCATCGTGTGGCAACACGTCTGTAGCGCGACACGCGGAAACTTACCTGGCGTGACGCGCCTGCAGCGCGGTCGCGCTACATAGCTCGTGACGACTGTCGGAATGCGTCGCGTCATATTGCGCCTTCCCCGGCGTCTGGACTCGGTACAGGGCAACCCGGAGCACGTAATACACACTGGCATATCCGCTGTGTATACGTTGCCACCGCCGCTCTCAGGTTATAGTGCGCACACTGTATACACAATAGAAGCGTCGGTATACACATACGCCGCGCCGGCAGCGGTCGACACAGGAAGTATAAGGTTCGCCCCATTGCTTTTGATGCGGCCGATAGGGCGCCAAGTGTTGTCGCAGTCGTCGCGGTGCGCGCTCAAAGCGGAACTCCTTGTGTATCGCCGTGTGTGCGGGCTTTGCTTTGCCCCCACCGAGAAACACTCTTTGCTGAGGATAAGAAAAAAAAAAAAAAAAGAAGGCATAGTATCTCTTTCTCATGACTGCGCCATGTCCGGCCACAGGTGGTGCAGAGCTCTCAGATCTGGGCTCTAGGAGATTTCAGCTCGGGAGCTTTCCTGTTGAAATGTGTGGAAAGAGAGAAGCAGTTTTCTTTTATTTTTTTCTTCCCGGCAATCACTGCCCCGATTCTCGTAATGTCTGTGAATAAAAAAAAAAAGGAAGAAATGGGTGTCGCTCTGCTATTGCAAACTCCAATGACACGGGTAGCTGTGGGGGCTTAGCAAAGCATTGTAAAGTTAAGCAAATGAGAGGCGTTTCTTTTTTAGCACAGCCACACCTAACTTTTCCTGCTCTACATAAGCCACACAGACGCAAATAAACCATTGAAGCATCAATTTCCATGCAAATCAACCACTTATTTCGTCTACACCAAGATAATCACCACCTTCACTCATTCCGCTATCATCTCTGTCTCATAACTCCTCCTTTTCTCCTAGGTCACGCGCTCTTTTTTTTTTTGTCATTTTCTTCCCTTTCTTCTATCCTTTTTTTTTCATAACTACTATCACGAATCACTGTCACTATCACTATAACTGTCATGTAGGAGCTTAGTTAGGGCAAGGTTACGGGTAAGGGGTTGAAGGAAAGTGTGACTCTGCTTTTCCCTTTTGCGCAAACTGAGGCCTTTTTCTTTCTTTCTTTCTTTCTTTCTTTCTTTCTTTTTTACAATAACTATCATGTAGCAGTGCGGATGGTGGGTCAAGACCAAGAGCGGGTCCGTTTTCCCCCATCTGCGTGACAGCTCTGCTGCTAGCTGAGCGGCAACGATATGAGAAACCTAGCGACGTTCTAACAGCTAGGCAGTGAAAACCACGCTAAGATCTAGTAGCGCCGCCGCGGTGTTATAGTGCCTATGACACTCGGCTGCTGATCCGACCTTCGCGGGATCGAATCCCGGTGGCGGCGGCCGCATTTTGATGGAGGCGAAATTTTAAGGCCAGTGTGCTGGTTCGATGTCAGTGCACATTAAGGAACCTAAGGTGGTCGAAATTTCCCTAGGCTTCTCCCACAGCGTCACTCATAACCACATCAGGTTATGAGACCCATCTTCGCAGTAGAGCTCTTACTCAGAAAACTTGCGGCCAGGGAACAATGCCAGCTCTCAACGACTGTGTTTAACGTGAGCGGTATTTAACGCGTTTAACGTCAATCTACCATGCACCGCACTTCTCTACACGCGAAGCAAAATTTAGCGTCGTATGGGTTATGGCACTGTCACCAGAAAGCCACAACGCTCGGAGATATGGTTCCTCTACAGGCGATATGTTGAGTGTTCAGTTTCGGCGCATAAATATAATAACGCATTTGTATTTTTATTCTCATACGTGCGTTAAGTTGACCAGAGCTGCTCCTGCAACGCACGCTAAGCAGAGCTGGCTAACACCGACTGCCGGTCTGAAGTGCCTCGTGCGGTGCATGTTAACGGTGTCGCAGATAACGTCGATCGTAATCGCGTTCACGATATCTGCTCTTTGAGTATATATATATTGGAACCCGCATGTGATAGCTTCGACATAGGCTGCTCCCGACCCTGTTGGGCGAATTGCAACGCGAAGACTTACGGGGACAAAAAAAAAAAAAAAATATGCGGTAGGAAATTTGGAGTGATTCGAATATTCCAGTGGGTACAACGCATAACACCTTGGATATCTTTATCATGTTTCGTGCCTCGATGTGTCCTACTTATCTTACAAACTGTGTGTATTAATTTTTTTTTTGTTACCGTTCCTCATTATTCGTGTGTCGTTTGAGTGCTCAGGCGTCAACTAGCATTAAAGAAGTCTCACATTAACGTCGTTCAGCACACAGAGGGTGCATGCTCCTGATATGGCATCGCAAAAATATCATGCGAATGATGGTTCACTTGAAGTCATACTAAAGAACCGCTCTTATATTTATACTCTTTCGGAGGTTTGCGACGGGGAGACATTACTTCGCAATAAATGACCTCCTCTCCTGACCTCCTCCTCCTATATGGTAACCATTCTACCCCATCTCTCAGTCTCTTATGCAAATAAATCCGCCTGTAGAAGCCCGGTCGCGGAAGTCAGGAATGAGTGCATGCTAAAGAACCTCAGGTGGTCAACATTTAATAGGGAGTCCCGCTTTATACTGCATGTCTCATCGTTGTTTTGGGTGCGCAAACTCCAGTGTTTCATTTTTTTATACGTGAAACTTACGAAGCTCACACACATTGGATAGGTTAGCGCCGCCATCGACTAACCGCATGCTCTTAGGAGTCATATTCTGCCGCATACTTTTGAAGCAAGATTCACACGACGTTGTGAACTGCTTAATGGAACACGAGCAACGATTTGTCTGACTTGCAACAAATAGCGTTGACAGCAGCTTCTACGTCGTCCTTGTGTATATGCGGACGCCACATGCTTCGCGCGGCACTGAGCTCGCACGTGCGGTGACGAAAACACACACAAAAAAAAAGGAGCATTGTTTTTGCTTCACGTGGAAACATTCCTCAATATCAAGGGCAATTTCTCATTGTGTACATCACGTGCCTTCTGATATCCGCATTCCACTGTCGGTTGGCAGCTTGCGTTTATGAAACGTTCTTATGTCGCATCTTTTGGCTCACGACCATGCACTGATATCTGCTTATCGCTGTTTATAGCGCCGGCTTGACTGCTATCTGAAGGCACCGCTCTCTTTGAGATCAAACGTAGCAGAATAGCGTGACCCGAAGAAGTTATCGCGGCTTATGTGTTGTGTGGAAGTTCTATCTAAATACACACACACCGCCGTTGTCTCACACCTCGGCGTATTGCTTACCCCAGGACAGCTGGCGCTATCAGAAAAAGGCTGGCGCACTGCCATGAAGAGTGAGAGGGTGGGGCGGGGAATGGGGCCGGCCTCTAAGAGAGATTGTGTGGCGCTTACCTTCGCTGCTTTGCGGTCTACATGCGGCAACTGTGTGCAAAAGTAGAACGCATCCTACGAATGTTGTAGTAGTGTGACTCGTATAAGTGCCATGCATGAAGACAAATTCGGCTTCTTATTTATTCGTCAGCTCAAGTAAATTTACGTGCACTACCGCTTCACCCTTCGGCTGAGTCACGCGAACACATCCAGTATTTCCACGGCTTACCTACGTAACAAACACTCGTCGGGCCGGCCGATTACCAAAGGTAATTGTCATTGTCCTTGCCTGCACTGAGATATGCAAAAAAAAGAAAAAGCGTTCATGGAAGTGCCTTTCATAAACGTTACTCCACCTTGCGGGTTTCCGTGGAACTCATTTGCCATATTCATGCCAGTGTGCTTCGAGTTGTCGATGGATTCGCCCTCGCGCTGTGAATAGCCGCCTGGTTAGCTCAATAGGCAGAGCGAGCGCCCCGGACAGGCGTTGGTCACGGGTTCGAACCCCGGACCACGACGAATTTTTGGGCAACTATGAAGCTTTCATTTCTGAGAAATCCGTGTAGGTTTCCTCATGGCTTTGTGCTACAAATAGGTGGATGCTAATTTTTCCTTTCATAAACGTCACTCCACCTTGCGGGTTCTCGCAGAAGGCATTTGCCATTAAAAAAAAGAAAGCCCTCCACGCATCTCCACAAAGTGAACCATGACGAGTGGGCGAAGCTGGGGATCGTTTTGTGTTACCGTAAATCAGTGTTGTACGGAACGTCGTTCCAAGGAACGACGTTCCTGGAACTAGTTCCTTTTTTGAGGAACGAAGGAACGCTAGCGTTCCTTTAAGAGTTGGTGGAACTGTAACGGTAACGCGTTACATTTATGCAGTAACGGCAGGGGGAACGACGTTCCTTTTATAAGCGTTCCACAGGTCCGCATGCAGGACGGATAGGCCGGGCCACAACCGCCGAGGCCGAGCCTTGAGTCCCCGCTTCCCTGTTAGCAGTCTCCATCACTCAAAAGCAAACTACACGCAAAACGTCATTCCTTTACTCTCCCTCTTCGAGGCTTCGACGAGGGCGAAACTTCTCTTTCGCCAGTGTAAGCACACCACACAAGTGCATTTCGTTACCCCCATACGGTGGCCGCGCACTGTCGCTGGGCGAAATGTTTCCGGCTGTCTACGGCTACGCAGGCGGAACCTTAGCCAGCCGCGAAATTCCTTTCGTCCCTTCAGATCCCGCCGCCAAGGCTCCGTTCGAACTGAGACACTGACAACGCGCGCTTTGCTCAATGAATTGGTTCTGAGAATGCGGTTACGGCTCAAACGTGTGGGCCTCGGCGTCAATGGCATTTTTTACGCAGGAGACCGCTCGGCGAAGCAGACGAGCAGCGGCAAATGTTACCGTGGAGTCAAGATAACGTGACGTGGCTAGCAGGCAAGCAGTGTCTCGATCAACCTAGCTGTGTGCGGGCTGGCGACACTTAGCAGCCGGAAACGTAAACCACGAGAGTTTGGAGAACAGAACTACAAGGCCAGCCAGCACGACCGAGCCGTCTGGGGTTTGTTAACAAACGGGTGGCGTGGTCTCTTGTCAAACGTCCAACTGAAGATCGCTGTGAAGACATCAGCTGCTGTGTTTCCACGGACGCTCCCGGCTTGCTTGAGTGGGGAATTGTAGGATTCTCCGAAAGTCGTGTTGCAAGCGACCGTTCCGACGCAGCATACTCTACTCGACACGCTGCCGGCCTCTGCTGATGGGGCGACAACGTCCGCCGAAAAAGGAAAACTTGGCCCTCCTGCTGTGACGAAAGGGGTCGACGAAAGGGCCGTAGTTATGGCGGAACAACTCTCAGGTGCCAGCAGGGGTGCAGGAAATCGACAGGAAAGCGCGCGCGACGACCCCAACCACGTGGGGAGGGGTAGAAGTCTCGCTTTATTTGAGCCAGTCTGAAGAGCAAGGAAGGGTCGTTCTGAAGGCTGGACACACTGCAGTGATCTTTCACTTGGCATTAGAAAATCACGGAACACCATCTCTCCTCCTGTGCCGTCAGATTCTGTTGCAATGAGTGCCGATGTGGAATTATAGATTGCTTCCTGGCCATGACTACCCCCGATGTTTCAACCTACTGAATACAACATCGCATGCCTGTGTTTAGCCCAATGTATGACTTGTGCTCCATCAAACAGTACAAGTGGAGTGTCGAAAAGATCGGCGAGAAACTTAATGAAGCACGTGCAGGTATGGTTTATTTAATGTTCTTTCCTATTCGCATAACGAAAAGACAGCGTTGTGTTCTAAGTGTAAATCGGCCCATTTGTTACTTTCTTGTTCACATTACGTATGATTTCTACTATGTCTTGATCTCATAAGAACTAGAGCCACGCTCAGTAGCACGTGCGCAAGTTTTTGCTACTTGGGTTGTGCGGTTGTGCTGCTGCGAACCTTTCAAGCGTGACATACGTCATTTTTGTTTTCAGACATCATTTCTTGGTTGGCGTCCGATGAAATGATACACGTGAGGCGATTTATTTATTTATTTATTTATTTATTTATTTATTTATTTATTTATTCTCTACATATTGTGGACACCAATTGTGAGGATGCGGTTGTCACGGTGCATTTATTAGGCCTCGATGATGCAGCGAACCGGCCGCGCGCAAAGCACCGAACAGACTACCGATGATTACCCACACTCAATGAAGAAGAAGCCCTTATGATGATGATTATGTACAGATGACGAAGAGGAGCCTTTTAGGTGCCCACAATATTAATGTAATTTCGCTATTGAATGAAAGTGGGGCTGCTGTAGAAATTGAACAGACAAAGCGTACTCCTTAGGACGCCATAAGCAAAAAAGATACTCCTACGTCGTCGTCGGTAAGCTCATCAGCTGATCATGCAGTTCGAATTCTCCACACCGACAAACGCTGCGCACCACCATAAATAACAGCGAAAGAACAGTATCACAAATGCTTTAAAATTGTGACCTAAGCAAAATAATATATTCAGAACTGTCAGTTAGACTACTAAACGACTAAAAACACTACTAATACTACTAATACTGAGGGAAGAAATTTAGGGCAGCAAATGATGACATATCGGGAAATCTTGTTCCAGTATTGATAGATGCGGGTGCATCACGAGCTATTATATGCCAATGTAAATCGACAGGTCTACAGCATACATAGCTTTCAGTGTCAAATGTAGGCTTGCTACTCACAATGTCTCATGTGTTGGTGAATGTGAGTGACTTTCTATCTGCACACCTGAGGAGCACTATTCTGACTACTCATTGGAAGACCCATTGTGTGTTGCACTTGTAATAGACTAGAGTCAAATTCGCTGTGAACAATTCGGGACTACGTTCGGTGCTCCCTGAAAAAATGTCTAGAAGCATTTATTTTCATATTTTCTATCTCCAGGTAATCCGCTGCCGGTAAGGTTCAAGTTCACGAAACGTACGTAGCTTGAATTGAATTTAAAGCGTTTAAGTCACTTAATTTCAGCTCACAATTTTCCGAGACTATTTTAATCTTAAAAATCAAATGTAACGTAAATGTAACGACACGTTCCAATTTTCAAAATGTAACTGGAACGCGTTCCTTTCTGGTTAAAGGAACTTGTAACGGGAACTCGTTACAAAATCGGGAAGGAACGAGGAGCGAGCTTTCGTTCCTGTTTTGGAGGAACGTGTACAACACTGCCGTAAATCACCTGTGACATTGCCCACACATGGATGTAAATGAGTGACAACGCGTGTTTATACTTACACACGCGTTGTCATTTATGCTCCTGGTCTCTATGAAATTCCTGCGTTCCCACATCGTAGATCGTGCCGAGTTCCGGATTAATTTAGTTAACGCGCACGCTGCGAATCCTTATGGTTCCACTACGCACAAGAGAAATCTTCCACCGGCACTGCATTCCAGGTCAAGATCCGCAGTGCCTATATGTCTGCGGTGGCCGGTGAACGATTGTGCCGCGCGAGCAGTAGGTTTTTTCAATCAAGAAACTCGCTAGCAGACGCTGCCTTCGTCCGTGTTGTCTATCGCGGACGAGGGCGCGTTCTCGTTCCTTGCGAGCTGGTAGCGCGTTCATCGAAGAAAGAGTGGTTCCACAGTCAACGCGCGCCGTTCGCTCTCTCTCACGACAGCAGATGACACTGTCTTGATGGACTGCCTGCGGGATCGGCCCACACAAGCACACACACCGTCTGACTGCACTCATGACTGCCGCTATCGAAGAGTGAGCGAAAGATCGCGCCGAGAGCGAGCGCGAGCTGTGGCTACAACGGCGAGACGGGGGACAAGCCTCGACCCAAGAGGCTTCGCCCCTAAAGAGTTACTCCGTTGTCTTGTCGCGCATGCGTCAGGCTCTTACCGTTCGTCTCGGTAAAACCCCCCAGTCTACTCACTAGAAACAACGACAAGGAAGATTCCAGGGAGGAGACCAACGCCTCTGCATCTGCCGAAAGCGCTCTTTCAATGCGCGAGCACGGGCTCTCTGTACACCAATCAGCAAATCAGCGAGCAGCCGGAGAAGGGAAGGGGGAGCTGGCGTGGGCTGAGGGGAGGCGTCAGAGATGAATCAATTAATGAAATGCGGGCACCAGCGCGCGCATCCACATCTGACGCCTCGTGACAGGGTTATCTGGTTTCTGTTTCACTTCCTGCCACGACGATCTCCGAAAGAACGAGACAGAGCGATGGAAGGGTAGCTGATCAGGCAGCCGAGGCAAAGGTCGGGGTTGGCATGACTGCGAGCCTCACTCTGCGGGGGCTTTCATTAGATTTCCTCTTTTCGCCGCCCTATATATGAGGGAGCGCGTGCGCATCGAGAAGGGGGGGCCGCTTTCTGGCCGGGAAATGCGTGCCCGGCATCGCCGATCGGCGCACAGTCAAGCCATCCATCAGGAGGGCACCGGGGCGAGACCCTCACGCGGATTACAGGGCCCACAGCCATGGCCAGGAAATGGCCTGCAGCCCGAGCCCGTAGCCAAGACCTGGCCCCTTGCCACAGACATGAGCCGCGTTTCTGGGCTCGTGCCGATGTTGCCGTCTAAATGCGGGGGCCTCGAAAATGCGTTTTCGTACCAGCTTACAGGCGCCGCCGTTGAGGTCCCACTCTGCGGCCCCTCCGGAGCTGCGATCGGTGGGAACATAGGTTTATGCTGAGGACGATCGAGTAACAGAGCGAAGTGGGCTGAGGAAGACACGCAGTTGTTTGAGCTTATTTTGCATGCTAGCATGATACTGTTTGCTTTTCGACGCGGCCAGACTCGTCGTTCCCTGCTTTCTTCCTCGAAAGTGACTTGGCCTTTCATTTGCGGAGCATATTTGCTTTCGCGTTCTTCTTTAACACTTGTTTCCTGTCATAATTTGGCCATTTATCTCCCTATTCCCTTCTCCATATCTTAAATCTTCTATCACTATTCCCTCTTCCTCAAGGAGCGCAGGTAAGCTTTGTGACCCTCTCGGTGACAGCTGATATAACAAGGTCCCTCTCTATTTCCTTTCTGTTCTTTGTACGTGCGCTTATGCAAGTCTGCTTATATCCTCTCTCGTGGTATACCTTCATGGACGCCGCCGAATCCTGTCATGTTGTCCAGATCGCCGGTCTGAAAGATCTTAACGGTTTAAAATACCACCAGTCCAGAATTAATCTCCAGTTCGACAGTTTCCAAAATAGTATATACCCATCGTCGCTTCCCGTTTTAGCTGGCTACTGGGCAACATGCCTCTGCAAGCCCTAGCACGTGCGACAAACGGTCTGTGGTCCGGATTTAGCTCTCCCTTCGTCCCACGCTCATTGCTACCGCGTTTCGTTATTAGCCGAGAGCTTTCTTGTAACTTGAGATTGGTCTTTCCTTTCCTTTCCTGCTGTTCCTTTTTTTTTTTTTCCATTTCAGAATGGGTCTCTTGGAAACGTCCCCTGTGTTCCACAACTCCGGCCGATCGCTCCAGCTGCGTGCGGATTTCCCGCGGTATATTGCGACCACTGCGCGATGGTAGATTGCCTATATATAGGTGCTCCCGCTCCGAGGATATTGAACCGCCCCCGCGGCGGTTTCATTTTGAAGAGAGTTTATTAGAAGAAACGTCTCCGGGGCATCAATCACACAAATATCAACACTGCCCACATGTCAGCTAGCTGCCGTGCTGCCGGATTTTCGGCGCTCAACTCCGCGGGCTTCTGTTTCCTCCGTCGTCTCGGCACTTTTGTCGCCGCTCGTTTAACGAAGAAATAAAGCGACAGGGAGGAGGTGGAAGGCAGAGAAGGATGAAGTGCCCAGACACAAAGACGGCCCCTTGCACCAACTGCACACGACTTTTTTTTATTTCCTTTGTTCTTGAGTGGCAACAGAAAGGAAACAGAATAAACGGATTTCTGTTGAACGAGCAGACATAGAAGGACAGTAGGTATACTAAAGCGTGGTACTATACTTACTATGGGTTGTCCGTATATATAAATATAAAAAAAGTCACATGATATTGTGAGAGGTTCACTAGTTGAATCAGATTCAAACAGGACGGAGATTCGATCATAGCTGACATGGTTCAATCAGAGCTATGTAGCGTCGACTGGCGGAGCATTCTCACTGTTCATTTATTATAGTTTGCGAAATGCATTGTAGATGCTGAATTCGATATTTATCATTGTGGCTCGTTCTTGATTTCACCGCTGTTACGGTTAATTGATGAGTATCGCAAGCAGTATTGAACATCATTATATTCGAGCTTGCGGCATTTCGGCGCGATCCAGTCATCCTTTCCTGATGAGGTATAATGAAAGGCAGTGTCACCACTGATGTCGAGGTTCGTTTTTGCCCGAAAGAATCTACTGGGGAATGATGTGTGATCTTTTAGCTGCTGTGGGAATGATGCCCATCGGCAACTCATGGATTTCTGTGCCAATTTAATAGTGCCTTTATGTATTCTTGTGACGTCATGCCATATATAGGAGCCTTCTAAATTTCCAAGCGACTCCTTTTTTTAAAACCCACAAATTGTTGCAGTGCTCGGCTGCGGCCACTAAAGTCGCGGGTTCGATTGCCGCCAGTGGCAGTGGCATTGCCATAGAGGCCCATGTGCGTGGCGAAATTCCATGGGCCCGGGTACCTATAGATCTAAGTGCAGGTTGAAGAACTGCAGCTGATCGAAAACCTCCGAGACCTCCGCTAGTGCGTGCCTCGTAATCATATAATGGCTTTGGCAAGTAAAAGCCTAGCTTGTTACTTTTTATTAATGCAGTAAGTTTAATCACGCCTGTATAATACTTGCAATACGCTACCACAGTTGAAACGCGATGCGCCGTCGAAAATGATCAGCTTACAATGTCACGAAGGGACAAAAATGCCTAAATTGGGACAAATCCATGTGCTGCCCGTCATTCCCATGCTGGCTGAGCCACAAAGCTTGAAGCTTCTACGTGATGGATAGACAGACCTATGGACGCTATGAGAGATAAGGAACGTTTATTGGTTGGGGTGGGGAGATGGATGCTATGAGTGTCTCCTTTATAACGTGACGGCGACCTGTGCGCCCCCCAAGTCTAGCCTTTAATTCGGCCTAATGTATTGCCTATCTGAAATACTACCTCATTCCCTCTTTTCAAATAAAGATTGTAATTTCGCAACCTAACTTTTTTTCTTGTTACATTACCATAACGTGTATGTACATTTGAAGCACCTTCTTTGAACAGAGGTCAATGGTGGCTAGTGCCACAGAGCTCTTCATTAGTCCTGTCTATGCCCAGCCGCATGTCCTGACAAGTTGTCAGTTCTGACCTTCCATTAAAAAAAAAAAAAGGCGTGCAAAACCAACGCCACCTAGACTAATGGTCTTATCCTGGAGTAACAGTCTAGGTGTTGTTGGCAAAACAACGACACCAGAGAAGAGGAGTGGACAACACGAACGCCGACTATACTCACAACACGAACGCGGACACAAAGGAAGAGGAGTGAATAACACTCCCTGTGTCCGCATTTTGCTCGTCTTTCATTTACAAAATGAATCCCTACCAACTCGCTCAGATCACTGTCCCTTTAATCTGACATTCTGTTCCATAGTTTTATGCCACCAGTCTTCCAACTTTTCGCTCACTTGTCTCTACTGCACTAAGCCACTGACGATGGGGCTCCCTCCATCAACTTCTCACAGAAACTCGGTCCGAGGGTACACCGGACACGTGCTTGTAAGACGGTCACAAACATGGCTTCTCTGCGTGCGGATCGCACTAGCCGCACTTCCCGAGTTCATCCGCAGCTATCACCTGCCCGCGTGTCCCGCGTAGCGGCTCGTAGGAGCCAGCGCCGCATGGCCGGCACAGTGCGTGCCCCTAATTACCTCCGGGCGACAGCTGTGTGCGCACCTGCTTGAGGGCCCCTTCCGGTGCTGGCCCCTTGGCTGCTGCTGCTCGACGCTCCATTCATCATCCGCCCAAAAAGGCGAGCGACGGCCACGCCGCGTTGGCCGGCGCCGCCTTAACTCGACACGTGACTGTCCTGGAACACTTGCTCCCAAAGGTTGCTCTAAAGGAGCGTGCGCTTGCGAACGTCTTTTCTTCGCGGCGCACTGGCGGCTCTTTTGAACCTGAAACGGCTTATGCTTCACTGCAGTCCACGGGAAAGAAAATTGCTTACGAGGATATTGTCTTAGCTCTACTGAAGTCGCACGTCGAAGATACGGTTGCTTGCACGCGCGAATGGTGCTCGTCTTCGGAGTCTAGTAGACGGGGACTTTGCCAAGCGCTCTGCCGATTCCGGTGTAGAAGTGATCCCCAGTGTGATCCGTAATAGCTGCCGTATCAGTCTGGGCTTAACGACGATGTCTTGAGTCTGAACTCAAGGGCAAGGACCCGCAAGTGTGCTTCTTTACACGCACAAGGCATGACCTAATCAAACCGCTGAAACTCGGCCTCCGAACATAAGGTAACCACACGCGCACGGAAAACGCCCAATGGTAGATCCAGAAGGGGGATCTAGATGTCCTGACTCCCCCGCCACCTTTCTTTTTCTGGCTTGTTCTCCCTTCTTTGAATGCAAACCCCCATGAAGAGGACCTACCCTGTTTTAGGAAATGTTTAGATGGCGACAACTTGACGCGATCAGACACAAGTTCTGGCGAATAATACAAATGTGACATTGGGTGTAGACGCCGTATACTCTGGTTTGGGTATCATGCCTCCCGTTGGATGATTACTCGGCCGTCCCCCCCCCCCCTTCGCCCCCCCCCCCTTTTTTTTTTTTCGTGAAGTTAGCGCCGCAGTAACGTAAAATAAACGTTCATGCATTCATTCATTCGGGAAATTCATGTATCCGCCCACGGGAACATCGTTCCTGCTGCCTATCCTGTTTATCATGCCATTCATCTTTTCAAAACGAAGGTCTCAGGTTTAACAGTGTTTATAGCGTGAACATGGCTGCCGTGTGTAGTACAAGTTAGATGGGCGGGGAAGCCTGCTTGCAGGTCTTCATGTGACTTTTATCGAGGCGGAGTACCGATCATTCATCCGCCACGACGCCAAACTCCCCACTGAAATGAGCCTCAACAGGACCCTTTACGCTTGGCTGTATCTGACAGTGGTTAGCATGCGTTCGTCCAAGGATTGCACAGACGTCACATAGGCGCATTGCTAGATTAATGGAGGACCCCATGCTACGCGCTGTAAAGGAATGGTTACATGTTATGTCACAATGCCGCACCACAGCTATCAGCAAAGATTTGAGCCCATACAACCCTTTTCTACGTTTTGCAATATAAATGCGATACATAACCGACACTTGCAATAGAATAGTATCTGTATTACTAAAGGGTTTTGACAAGGGAATGTGTCATGCGTTCACTATACGATATATTGTAGAAACCTGAGCCTGGTGCTTCGTTGTCTCCGGGTTTTATATCTTGAAGGGAACGAGCACAAACACAACAAGACACACAAGGTGCAACACCGTCGCACCCGGCCGTATGTGTCATGCTGTTCTTCTCTTAGTGTTCATTCCCTTCGCTCAGTGCGGCCTGTATAGTGCACCGTACGACAACGCTGCGCGATGCAGAGCAGTTCAATAATTATCTCCATCTCTTGCTATTGGCGTGACGTGTTGCTCAACGTAATTTGTATTTAAATACTATTCTCCGCGAGTCACAAGGCTCGAAGGTTGTCGGGGCGCTTCGTCACTCATGTATCTCACACACCATCGGCCACGGCTATAATACCCACAGCCGTAGGGCAACGGCTATAAACGTTAGATCAGTGCTCGCATAGCGCGTACAATTATGTTTCCCACAGGTTTGCTTTTTACCGCGCGGGCAGTTAACTCCTGAACAAGCCCTATCACGCAGATCTGACGGATTGTATATAGGTCTCGGAGGCGCGAAAGTTAGCCCGCGGGGTACAATTTACAGCGTTATCTGTCTAATCAAGACGCATTTAAAACACGTATATAGGCACACGCACGTACACACACCGCATACAGGCAGCCCCCACTTCCTCTCTCACCCTTTCTTTGTGACCTCGCGCCAAAAGCAACACAGGCGCCCTTGGACTGCACGAGACGCGAAGGCACGGGAGGCGAACTCAATCCACGTGGGTGTGGCGGCGGTGCCTCGTTCCCGTTATGGCTGACGTCACGGTTTGTTGTGACGCGCAATTAGCGTACACAAGCCCGCGCCTTGCTATGGCGCAGCAGCAGCAGCAGCAGCAGCCACCCTCCTCGCCACTTGCGCGCGGAACGCCAGGCATTCACGAACCGCTGCACTCCGTCCTTTCCGTGATGCCTCGCTTATTAGGGTCAGCCTGGGCCGGCTTGGCTAATCCGCTTTGTCCCGCTTCAGCGCGCATTGGTTGATGTTATGAGGCAAAATTAGGTGGACGAGCTTCCGCTTCTTTTTTGTTGCCAGCCGCCGGATTGGTGTAGAGCACGTTCTCTTTCCTCGTTCATATTATGCCAAGAGCGCTGCGCTGCGCCCGAGCCGCGGTGTTAACAAACACTACCTCCATACGTAACGGCCGTAAATATGTCCCCTAAAAACGACAGTTAACCGAGCTAGTGCTTCTCTTGTTTCGTTGGCTGTTAGTGGCGTCAATCTCCTCAGTTCACTCGGGCCAGCTCGCTCAACATGTGCAGGTTAGATTTAAACCTGCATCTGAGGAGGAACAGAAAATGTACGTAACTGTGTAAATGGAAAGCGGTTTGCTCTGGAGCGCCGTGCTCGTACCTATAGTTTCTGAATAAGGCGTTCCTCTTCTTTCATTTCTTTTATTTTGACGAGGGCTGCAGTGGATTTTAATAGCTAAAAGCTGGACCAATTTTCTTTTATTCGTCTCGTTATTATCCTCCTGATCGTCAGCATCACGTTAACCACGTTACCAGCACTATGTCCACTGCTGAAATTGTTTCCGTGGGTGGACGCTGCGAAAGGGTTGGTTACGCGATACGCCGAGTGCACGGCGGCTGATGATTTCTGCATCGCTGCTTTGTCCTGAGGACACCGGGCTGATACGTTGTGGCATTCAGTGGAATCGAGAGACTTTCTGAAGCATTGTGGTTCAGTTTGGTCCATTTGTGATAACCCATCGCATTCCAGCAGCACAAAATGCGTCAGCCATCATGCGGTCCGAGTGTCGCGTCTCACTCGCAGAGCACACTGCACATATACATAGAAGCAGAATGCAAGTAATTGCGCAATGTTGTATTAACGGTAACGGTGAGCCGCCGGTAATGACCTAAGAGTGCTTTTCACGTGTACCGGTACGCACCTTACGCCCTTCTCAAAATCCGTACTCCGATATCGCCGAGTGACGTGGATTACTGTACACTTAAACAAGTTGTAGACGCTTCCTGCCAGCTGAGAGTTCTTGTCCTCTTTCCAGGCTACCGACGTCACCTTCATGTTCTGCACATTAGTCCTAAATCCAGTCTTAGACGCTGTCGCTTAAATCTCTAACCATTTATTTCGAGCGATATTAAAGGCTCTTCCTAACGGTGACATACCGCAGCGCTCTGCTTTGTTGTCCGCTGATCGCCGCCCCTAATCGTACCCATTCTGTCTTCTTGGAGCATTCCAGTTATGCAGGGAATGCATTGTAGAGATTGCGCTTTTTTTGCATGTCATCTTCCTTAATGGACATTTCTCGCCTTTTCTTTAGGTAACGTGGCTCTGGAATTCTTGCATACATCACCTAGGACGTTCACGCACGCTTCCTTTGCTCGTTAGTTACACACCGCTGAGCCTGCTCGAACCTTGTTCTCTCTAATGTATCAGACCTTCTTAGGTGATCTGCGACGGTGCAATTTCGAGAGGCTGGGTATACGCGCAGACTTCTCAATTATACGACCGAAGACACAAATTCATTTCATTGTTCGATGTCCCTCTCTGAAAGCCAGATCTATTATGCCCGTTGATTGGAGTCAAGTTGCCCGCTGATTCTGTTCAAGGTTGCCTTAGTAAAATATAGCACACAAGAGCAACCCAACGAGCACATATCCGCTTGACTGTTCAAAGTATCCACTTTTTTGTAATTACGGTACGCTAGCTTGAAGAATGTTCGTTTCCTATTATCAATCTTTATGGATGTCTCCGAGCCTTTTAATGCAACAATACATTCGTTTTATTTTTCATATTAAAAGTGATCAATCTCAACCATCTCGAGCCACTGGTACAGTCTTCTTTTGCGTGCGGTCGCGGCGCAGCCGAAATTGGGGAACGAAGATTCGAATTCTCTATTCCTCTATAATGGCCACTAACTTGTTTCACTTCCACCTGCATTTTATCCTTGAGGTTTCTTTTGTGCAAGAAGCTGTGATACTCGCAAAAAATGCGTAAATGTATAGATAAGGTTATATATAGAAACTGGCAGACGACAATGGAGCGGTGGATCTCGAAACGGCTTCCCCCTGAGGCGCATGGCTCATGTTCACGAGTGCCGAACAACAGGGCAAAAACGTCGCTGCATCCCATCACTCGCATCATCTCTCTTCCGACGCGCTCTTCGGGATCATCGCGGAGATTCTGCGAACTGACGACGGGAGAGGTGTAGAGATCTAGAAGTGAGGAGTATTCTCGAATATCTACGGTAAAAAAAAAAAAAAGGGGGGGGGGGGGGGGGTGTTGTTCTCCTCTATATACCGACCTCTATATACCGACCGACCTCTATATACAGACAGCGTTGTTTTCTGGTATTTACCTTTGGAACTTACTACCTACGTTCATTAAAAGCTGCCACAACATAGCATCTTTTAAAGCACAATTAAAGAAACATTTACTTCAACATCTTCACTAACATTTCATGGTACCACCTTCCTCGTTTCCTTAATTCATATTAGTTTTTTTCTTTCTTTCATTTTCATTTCTCTTTGTGATTTTTTTATAGCAATTGCGTTTTTGCTTTCTTTGAGTTGTGCGGATTGTTTTACGCCCTGTTAACTTAGAGTTCGCATCGATTTGTCTTAATGTGTATTATTGTATTGGTTTCTGTACTATTGTTGCATTTCATGCTTTTGAATTATCTTTCCTGTGCTTTCTTTTGTTTCCTTTTTTGTTTTTTTGTCTTTGTTCTTATATTTTTTTCTTTTTTTTCTTTTTCGATTTCGTGTTTCCAGTATGCTTTTCTTTTGCTCGCCACTTGCCTGCCCTGTATTTTATCAATGCAATATTGCTAGGAGGTCCCCCTGACAGTTGTTTACTTCGGGACCTCCTTCTGTATTACTTATGAACCATGTCACTTGTATTTTCATGATGCTAAAATAAACTTGAACTTCAACTTGAACTTCAACTTCATTGCATAGAGAGACCACAGCTTATGAAGCATTTCTATTTTCGTTCACACCCGCGGGCGTAGTTTAGTTTCGCTATATGCCTTCCCGCGTGTCTAACATCTTCGCTGTCACGAAACTATGCGGTTGTTGCTCCCCACGCTGCTGCGACAATAGGCCGTCGCGCCGGTCCTCTTGCGGTGCAGTACGCGCTCAGGCTCGTCCAGTCATATCGCTCGTCCAACGTTGAGTGCAACGTCCTATAACAGAGAGAGCGTTCAACGCGCATAAACGCCAAGCTGCCTCATCGAGGCTTATCATGGCCGGCTGCCGGGTCTGCTGCTTCCTTTTGGCCACCCTGCGTATACAGTATATGCGTATTTGCTCTTTATGTATGCGTTGCCATGTATGTACGTAACGTGCGTATACATACGTAGTATATTTTCCCGAGGTGGCAAGAACGAGGCCTTTCGGACCAACCTCAAACGGCGGGTTGTCTTGCCTCGAAAAAAGTCCTCTTCTCCACCCTTTTCTCATCTGACAAGCGAGGGAGAGAACGAGAGTTTGAAACCACCCTTCACCGTCTCTTTATTTGATGCCCGTTTCTTGCATTCACACCGTATGTGGTGAACCTTTCAGGGCACCGCTTACGTACACTTCTCCGCCGCGTTGTATTTATACGAGGAGCTCGCGTTTGTCCGCGGCCACCTTTCGCACTGTGTTTGCGAACATCGCTTTTCGCGGAAGAACCCGCTCGTTATATGCGTACTTATATTCCCTCTGAGGGCGGCAGGCCTCAGAGGGCTCAGTTTCATCTAGCGCGGCTGCCCACCGTCGCCGTCTGGGGAGTCGTTCGGCTTTATTTTACGCTCCACCGTCAAACGGGGCTGGACTGTCGTTTTTCCCCCCTTCTTTCTTTTCCCTTTTTCTTTCTTTTCTTTTTGTGGCGTCTCGCCTTCTTGCTGACTCCTCTTTTACACTTTGAAGAAAGACGCGCCGTGTTTATGGAAGGCTCATATCGAAGCCCGTAAAATTATCTCAAAAGGCCGGAGAGTCGTCTATGAATCACAAGTGGGCGTTTCCCCCTCCCCAATTCCTTCCGTTTATTTATTTTAGACCCCTTATTCATGGCGTTCTTTTTATTTTCTCATCTCTTTGTCGTCTTCTCCCTAAAAGAAGCCGTTCGAAATCATTGCCGCCGGAAGAAAAGGACACCGTGGCTTATCGAGCCACTTTTATAGCGCGGATATTACGCGACCGAGACGCAACTCTTCGCGTAATGCGGGCCGTGAATGCTTTATAGGATGACCCCAGGGGTATGCCATATACCGTCGCGCTCGAACGAGAGCTGCTGCATAAAAACTGTAGTTGTGCAGGAGACATGGTTGTAGCCGTACTACGGCCCTACTAAAATGTTCCGTATGCCGTTACAATAATTCCTCATTTTTCCTAAGGAGAACGAAAAGATTCCACGTATTTCTGATATATTCGCATAAGAATATTACGGATACTTATGGAAGCATTCGAATTGTAACGGAACGTTTCAGTAACGAGGTCATCAATACTTACACCACTCATGCTCCGCTTTGAATATATTAAGGACAAAGAGAGCCTGCGACAAACCAATTACTGTTCTCATTATTGATTTACTACACGTGCAGGAAGTCGACTGTCAATCAAAAGGCTTATGAGTAAACAGGCTTTTCTTTTTCTTTTTAATTGCGTTGCATGCTTGCCCCTATAGTATAGGTTGTTTCCTAACCAGGCAAATAGCCTGCTGAACGTTTTAACTGGCTTTATTAACTGGGGCGTTTATAGTTAGTAATGCATTGCAAGCTCCGCTAACCGAGCGCCACCTTCATTAATACGCTCATTTTCAATTCTTTCGCAGGGAGCGTGGTCATTGGGAGAGAGAGAACGAGAGAGAGAGAGAAGCGGACATGCGCTGTGTGAGTTAATCACAGCGCCCTGTAGCTCTGCAGGCGATTGTGTTTACTTTTCGACCAATTGCCCGATCGATCATTACTGAAGCTGTGATCAACGTGGTCCTATTATTGACCGGATGGCCCCGCCACGGTGGTCTAGTGTCTATGGCACCGGGCTGCTGATCCGAAGGTCTCGGGATAGGATCCCGGACGCGGCTGCTGTATTTTGATGGAAGCGAAATGTCGTGGCTCGTGTACTGTGCGATGTCAGTGCACGCTAAGGAACCCCAGGTGGTCGAAATTTCCGGAGACCTCCACTACGGCGTCTCTCATAATCATATCGTGGTTTTTGGACGTAAAGCCCCATAAATCAATCAATCATTGACCGTACGCCACGCGCGCGTGTATTCCGTTGTTTTCTTCATTTCTATTTGTCACTTCTCGTCTGCATTTATGACCGAAGTCGTTTACTGCGGAGGTCTGGCCACGCCTTCGACAGAACGTTGTGTAACGAAGCAGTCGTCAGTTCGCAATGAAGGTTTCCTTGAGATATCTCAGTGATAGCTTGATCTGGTCGCCTCCGAATAATTTCTCGGGTTGTGCACGTATCCAGGACAGGAGTACTGTATCGATGCATCATGCTGATTTCACCATGACATATCTATATGCCGGGCTTAGCACCCACACACGGCTGGCTGGTCCCGTTGGTAACGTGGACGTTATCATTATAACGCTCTGACCGCTGGTTGAGCGGAAAGACAACAAGGCATTATAAGCACCGGTAACGACGTCACTACAAAATACCGACCCAGGCTTTAGCCGAAGGGAAGTAAAATAATAAAAAAGGAAACAATTTAGGTCAGTAAGGTAGAGATCAGAAAGTACACTTGCAAGATGACTCTTATTCAAATGGAAGTAATTATTGAAGAAACACAATACACTGCTTCTGCAGCTATAGTCAACCTCCCGTGCGTCCACCTTCTTCGGCCGCGGTCTTCTTAATTATGAAAATATTACTAAAATTGTGTTCTCGTCGCAACAGCGTCTCTGGGCACTAATGTGAAGATGAGTTGCTAGGGCCTTTTATTACGCCGCGTGGCAAATTCGTTATTTATCGCGCAAATGGGGGAATAACACGCGCACACACCCACAGCGGACGGATGAAGACGCAACGATGTATAACTGAGCAAATTGAGCCGTGACACGGTCTTATTCCTGCATTCATCCTTCGTTACACCAGGCCGTTCGCTTTCTACGCCAGCCTCGCAAGCTGTGGATATGTGTACGAACTCTTCAGTGCAGAATTGGACAAAGTTTGCGCCTCTGCTGAAAATATCTGCCACAAACGAGAAAAGCTTCGTCGTCTTTCCTTCCACGTATCGAAGTTCGGGAAGCTATAGAAACGACCCGCACGCGCGCGTGGTGATTTCATTTCGCAGATTCCGACTTGCCTTGCTGCTTCCTCGCTTGCACTTCACAAAAAAAAAAAAAAAAAAGAAAGGAGAAAGAGAGAGAGGGGAAGAATAGATTTGGGAAGAGACTTTCTGGGAAATGCAACCGAGGTCCAATTCGTACGGCTCAAAATGACGGGCAGGCAAACATTTGCATCAGCGTTAAATATCTCTCGAGGCTGCACCAGATGCGAGGTCGCGATTACAATGCTAAGCGTGGCGCCTAGAGTTGCACATGCACACGGATCTAGCTAGCTCCACGTAGGCGCTACATGTGTGTCTCATTGCAACATCTGCGCGCACGGGAGGCTGCCGTGGTAATAGGAATATTAATATTCTTTCCTTTTTAAATATGCGTAGCTTGGTGAATTTCGTTTGCTATGTTTCCAATACCCATCATATCTTCTTTCTTTCCGTAGAAATGGAACTTTTTTTTTTTTGCGCGCCTCCGGTGGGGGCAGACTTAATGCTCTTTCTAGTGCCAGCTACTCTCTCTACATACATATTCCCTCTATCTTGCAAATGAGGCATCCTGCACCTACGTATACGTGCAAGTTGATTTGCCTGTATATGTCGCAACGTGCCTGCGGGTCTCTGCAGCTTCTTATTCGTTCTTTCCGTTTCTTCGTTGTTGCGAATGCGTGACGATGCAAAACTTTTTTTTTTTTTTTTTTTTCCGGAGAGACCCGCGCAGCACGCGAACTGGCAAAGTCAGTGCGCGGGAAGCGCTCTGCGGAATTGGCGCAACGAATGAAAGGCGCGCTTAAAGAAAGCAGCGCACACCTGCTGCCGGAAGAGCACTCAGCGAAAGCAAACTAAGTTCGCGGCGCTCTCCAGGGGAATATACTATATACCGGTCCTATTGAGAAATATTCTGGGTTGATATACTGTATGCTATGTACTGTGTGTGCATAGGCAGCGTTTGGAAGAGTTAGGGTGAAAGAGTAATACAGTGTAAATGTCGCAGCACAGAAGGATGACAGACGCCGTCGCTTTTTTTTTTTCTGTCATTGCCTTTAGTTATCTCTGTCTGCACTGTTTGCCTTGATTGGGAGTTCCTGTTGCGTGTCCTCCGTCTTTCCTTGTTTCCTTTTCTACACATGTCTCCGCTGTTTTATCCAGCGGTGTTCTTTGGTTCTGCAATTTATTTTTTTCATTACTGTCCCCTTCTTTCCCAAATTTTTGATACCTAGTCAGTGAGATTGTTCTAGCCTGGCCGACTTTCATGCGTTGTATTTCTCACTTCTCTGGCGTGTTGAGGTTTTGTTCACATTTGTATGTTTGTATTTTTGCGTTCTTTCGACTGATCTCATTTTGCAGGCTCGTGCCATAGTCGAGGAGGTTCATCTAGCTGCTCCTTTTTTTTAGCCCACCAGCATCGTCGTTGACATGGTCGTCGCTAGTCACGTCTGCAAGAGAGAAAGTAGACTAAATATCGGTCTGCAAGGAAGACAGCTCTAAGCACATTACTGTTGCCTCGTCGCAATACTGACAAAGTACACAAATGGAAGATATAAGCAAACAAAATAACAGGAATATGCGGGAATGAATGGAACGATGTGTAAGTGGCCTTAATATATATGTGTACTACGCTCGATGTGACGAAAATACAGAAGCAAGAAGTGCCACTTTGATTCCTACTACCTTCTGCCACCCTGTGTCCACTACATGAGTACGACGTCAATCGGAAAGGGAAAAAGACCGCAACCGACCGCAACTGGTATGGTACTACTGAGCGCAAAGTCATGGGTTCAATTTCACTCGCGGCGGCTGCACTCTGATGTGAGCGAAATGGGCCCCAAATCTTGCACCACTACCCTGATGTTTAAATTTTCTGATCCTATTGGGATGGAGTGACAGCCATCGCATAATGCCACCGTGATAGTCAAGGTCTTGCAGTGGTCTCCCGCGTCGCCCCATTGTTTGCGATGCAGCGTAGGAAAAGTGCCCGTGTCATGACGAGCTAATGAACAGATCCTGTTCATATCGCACCGGACAACAGTGTCCCGTTTCCGCGTGAAAGCTTCTACGTTCACTCCGGAGGGTACACCTGTGACTGAAATTATTTTGTCCAAAACGCACGTCGTGAGGAAGCATTGCTTTCTTGCTCGGGCAACGGCCTAAGTTTTCTGGTGCACTGCAAGAACCTTGCCCCCTCTTCTTAGTCTTCGTTGCTCACGGAAGGGTAACGAAGGAAAGAGAAGCACACAGGCTGAATGTTCTCCTTGTTATAACGAAATATTGCGCTCACGTCACTGTTGGGCGTTGCATACACAACGCTTGCTTCTAAAGCAATGGACTAGGCGATGCATCTGGACTAGGACTAGGCGATGCAGGACTAGGCGATGCAGATGGCAGATGCATGATGGCCACCGGACGCCAGAGTTCTTTAGCCTCGTTGTCTCTAGGCTGCATTAAAATGGCTGCACTCCAAAAGCATTCCAGTGGCTGAGGCCATTGGCTGAAACCGAAAGCAGTTAAGTCGTAAGTTTGTATGCTCTTCCTGCGTGCTATGTGCAATCATACATGCGCCGCTGTGCTAATATTCCTTCATTTAAAATTTGCTGCACAGGTCGGTATAAAAGAAGCAGTTAGTTTCTTTAGTACTTTACTTAGTGTAGCCATTACTAAACGTACAATCCTTCGACCTTTTTTCGTTGTTCTTCGAGTTGCAGTAAAAGAGAGACCCGGTTACGCATCACTGTATATATGTGGTTCGTTCTCTGAGATTTTTTCTCCCTTGCACTCTTTATTAAAATTATACCTTTCACTGCTCTTGTGTCGTATCGAACGCTCGAAATATCCCGAAATTCTGCATACCTCTAATTCTCGTTCCCCGCCCACCCATATCGCCACTTTCCTTTACAGTGAGCTAAAGAGCTAGCGGCACCCGATCGGCTCTCCGTCGGGATTTTCCACCGTCGATCGCCCACTCCCTCCTCTACCCTATTACTCCCTCGTTTCCCCAACCTCCGCTTCCTCTTTTCAAAGTCACTTCCTTCTCGCCCCTTCCGCGCGGCTCCCTTCCCTTCCGGCTTCCGTGGCGGCGGCGCCGGGGCTCTGACCTTGGCAGCCCGGCCCGGGACTCGAAACACGGGCTCAAGGTTCGCGCTTCAAGCGCCTCACGGCACCGAGCCTCCTGGGCCGTCCTTGGCCGAGCAGCTCGCCGCTGACGCGCTGCGCGCTGTTCTTCCCCTCATTTTCGCCAGCGGTTCCCGCGCTCCGCTTCTGCTGTCATCGTACAAGCTCTCGTTATACTTCGGGACGCAGCGAATTATGCTTATTGCGCAGCTGAAGATAAAGGGGCCGAAGCGAGGCATCGCGAGCATTACATTGATCTCCCTCATTATTACCTTCTTATTTCCCGTAATTTTAAAATGGTGTCTTTCTCAACCTCTCAGCGACGCGCTCTGGAAGCTAAGCTCAGCTTTCTTGTTGGGAGACTACTTTTGGAGGATACGATACTCTGTTCGATGCGATTCTAAGATCAGTCGAATAGAACACTGTTCGATTCACTATTCGTAATTTTCGATTATTCGCACAGCCCCACATGATGTAAAAAAGAAATTTATCTAAACTCTGCGGAAAGAACAGCAAGCACGCCAACTTGCACTGAAGCAAGAAAGCAAGCGTCGAGAAACTAATCGGACTAACAGGAAAAGATACTCTGTGCAAGCGCATCAGCACTGTACGTGTCCAGTCATTACAGCCTTGGTTTCGGTAAGTGCAAAGAACGCACCAGTTTAACTGGTTACACTGAAGCTCACGTTGCCACGATCATTAGTTCCTCGTTGACCCACTTAGCAAAACAACCCTTCGTCCATCAATTAAGCGCTTCCTTGTTGTACTACACCCGCCCAATGTAACAAACCAGCCAGCTCTTTTTGGCGAGACGGCACCGATCCCCACTATATATTTAACGCCGACGTGAGACCGTAGAGTGTTTTGCCAACGAGTGGTACAATCAGTAGGAGGCATAACTTACGCACCCGTACGTCGGAGGAACGGTAGAGGAAAGGAAAAAAAAAAAAGACTATATGATTAAAAGGCGGGAAGAAGAATTAAAGAGAAAAAATAAACATCGAAGCCTTTCAAAGCGGGAACGTCGGTCACAGCTGACCAGGAAGGGCTTTTGAAATTCAGCGTGTCGTGCTGCTGCCTGGCCCGCTTTGATCCCCCTTCCCGAAACCGCTAGCTCACACGAAGTAATCCTTCCTACATACGCCGTTCTATGCACGCGAGCAAATGACGGGCGCGGTTCGTAATCTGCGCCGTCCGCCCCAGCAGCAGCAGCAGCAGCAGCTCTGCGGCCTGTTTTAGGAGCGAATAATGAACATTCGATCCACGGCACGCAGGGTTGATGCGACTCGTCGCCAGTCAACGCGCTCTTTCTTTCTCTCATCATCTTTTCGTGGTAAGGATTGACTCGCACAATAGAGGAGGAGGAGGAAGGGGGGTCTGTGATCGCATCTCGAATTTTGATGCCCCCCGCCCCCTCGCACCGCTGTCCCCTCCCCACTAGCCCTTATGCACTCCCTGGCTAGCCCTGCATTGGAGACCACGCAGTCGTAACATCACCCTGCGCGGAAAATCTCGTCTCCTTGATTGGTGTGGAAGTAATTCGGTTGGAGATATGTCTCGTGTAATGCTTTCTCGTTATGTTTGTTCCCTCCTTACTCATTGACGTCGCGTTAATAACCGGGAACGGATATCAGTGCATCTGTTCGAACGAAGCGAAATCGATAATAGCCGGAAACGTATTAGAACACTGATGCATTCCGTCGATATATACCCTGCTCACCCGGAGACTGATGGGACACATTGATATAAAGCCGGCAGGACTTCCTTACAAACCTGAGAACTCCCCCACTCTCCTTTTTTCTTTTGCGTTGTTTATACGAAAAGATTTCTATAGCGCTGTTTGAGAAAGCATCTGCCACCACGATGATGTCACCACGAGTTGGCTGACGGTAGAGGAAAAAGTTCCTCAATGCAGCCCCAGGTGTTCTAGTTATTTGTAAAAGGTATCACTATCTCTACAGTGGTACTTTCACAAAGAATATCATGTCATTTCAATAACATTTGGAACGAGTTTAATTTAGAGACGGCGGGTAATATATTCGCGAAAGCGCGTAAAATACGCTATTAGTCTGCCGCTGACGTTACAATTAACAAAATAAACTGCCTGGGACGTCTGTGGCGACCTTTGGCAGTGGAATAAACTCTGTGGTTTGCATGTACCGTTTTATTTCCTTGTACCTGTGTATGGTAGCTTATTTCACTGTTCTAGTATATATACCCATGTTCTCGTATACACAAGATAAATAATGGACATAGAGGACACTACAAAAATCTTTTTAAAGACTTTTCAATATCATTTTAATGTAAGTTGTGTGTCGTCCTGCCAAATGCACTTGCCCGGTATGAGGATGGCTCACCTTCGATACTGCATCTTATGTTTTTTCAGGTGCGTTGCTGCTTTCATAGTAAAAGTTGCCTCAAACAGAGGTGCTAATATGCGCCTCTGTCAAACAGGCTGGTGTATGTGCGTGTTAGTACCACAAAGAGAACAGAAATTTTTTGAGTGGCACACCATCGTCTCTACTTGGGTCTCATTGTCAGTCGTACTATTGCCCGGTGTTCAAACATGCGGCCATTCTTTTTCCGTCAACCCTAACCAAAACACGTGGGTAACCTAAGGAGCCTATAACACAAAGAAGACCGCCGGACGGCCAGCCATCCTTATTACTGCATGACGGAGAATGCCACTTCATTAATCAGTGCTAGCCTAGACACCGCCTTTCATGTTTGCTCGCTTTATCGATTCTAGACATTGCATGGTGCGCTTTTCTTTTTGTCTACGCATATGTTTTCTTGCTGCAACGATCGTTAGTGGATGATGATTATATCTGTAGTGTCTCGTGGCGCATGGTGGTCAAAGAGCACCACTACAGTTGTGTGTGTGTGTCCGTTTTTGTCCGTGCGCGCACGCGTCTGTGTGTAAAGACAGCGGTGCTTAATTATGACCGGCAACCATCAATGGTTGTCAAATCACATGCTTTATGGTCACTGTGGGTCCCAGCACGGATGATATCCGGGCTAGGACTCTCAGTGCCAGAAACGACATCAAGGCATAGCCACAACCGTGTCTCGACGTCCTTCGGGTTTTTACCCTACTACGTAACACTGGGAAAGTGCAACTTATGCGAAGACCAGTACCCCGTAGGACTTGGGTCGAGATGTCCGCAACACTCCAACCCCATGACGACCTGCTTCATCCCGTCCTCTTCCACGTTTATCGCATACATAACTTTTTTTTTCTTCTGTTCTCTCTCAGTGACAGTAGTACTTTTTCTCGGACGAATTCCAGGGAATACACGTCACTCATAGTCCGCGCTCTAACCGAGTGCGGCGCCTCTCTTTGGCGCAGCCGCTCGAAGAGCGCTAACGGCCGCTCGCCAGCAGCCGTTCCCCAGCGGCGTCACCCTCCGACGGCGCGTGTCACTCGCATGTCTTTCCGATCGTTTCTGGTTTCGCTTGTCTCCTTCCCCTAATATCCAGACCCCCTCCCCTCTGCACCCGCTGCTAGCACATGTCTCCGTGACAGCCCGCACATCCGCTCTCGGCTGGCGCGTGGCTGCCGCTGCAGCTTGGCGCTTGGCTAGAGTGAGCTTGGCAGCTCGTTAGGGAGTAGCCCGCTGCGATGGCTTCCTCGCGGGCGCGCATGCGCGTTTCATTCGAATGCTGCGGCCGTTCGGCCATTCGCCACGTACACCGCCGACATGACGCAAGGCGTCGTTTGCCGCTACGACGGCACTATAGCGCACGCCGCCGGCCTGTAGGATCCGCGCGGGGCGGGCACATGTGCCCGAGCCACGACGTTAAACGCCCGGTACGTATGTCCAAACTGCGGGGGCGTACGGATGGATATGCGATGAGCGACGTGACGTTCCTGTGAATCGGTCGCACGCATACGGGGAGGCAGCCGGGAGGGGGTTTGGAAGGGCAGGATAGGCGGTGTGGAAGAGGCGCGGAAATGGGGCTGCAGATGTGTTCGGCAATCCACCCACGATCGTCGTGGTGTGTTCTCGACGCTTCGAGCTTAGCGGCAGCGAGGGTTCGCTCGAGGCTTGCGCTATTCCTTGATACGTCGCGTTTCCGGCCCCCCTTTTGTGCTTGTCCCGCTCGCCCTCGCCTCGTTGATGTGGCTTCGTCGACGCCGCTAATGTTCCGGCCGTGAACACGTGTCACGTGTGTATGTGCAGGGGAGATGGGGGGTGGTGGCCTATCGCGGTTGCGGACGTGAGTCAGCGGGATCTTCGTGTTAACGCCTGCTGCCAGCGTTGGATATGCGATTTTCACCCGGAGCATGGCGATTAGGAGAACAAGCAGTGAGCGGGCGTCATGGGGTGAAAAGTGACATATGCTGGTAGCGATCGAGCCGCGGCATTTGCCTCTGATCGCGAAGCTGTCCCGAGCGTACTGTTTGTTGATTGATTGATTTGTGGGGTTTAACGTCCCAATACCAGCTCTGATTATGAGAGACGCCGTAGTGGAGGTCTCCGCAAATTTCTACCACTTGGGGTTTTTTAACGTGCACTGACATCGCACAGCACACGGGCCTCAACATTTCGCCTCCATCGAAATGCAGTCTCCACGGCCGGGATTCGATCCCGTGACCTTCTGATCAGCAGCCGAGTGCCATAACCACTAAACCACCGTGGCGGGTCCGTACTGTTTGTTGAACCCTGTAAGCGTACGTGACGGTGTCAGCTAATACCCCTGTCACACGAGGCAACTAAAGTGCACTTTGAGCAAGTGCACTTCGCCGCTAGTGTCATTCGCACGCTGTCACACGGGAACGTTTAGTGACACTCGCTGCAAAGTGCACTTGCAGGCAAGTGCGTTCGCCGAACTCACTTCGCGGCGACGAAGTGTGTAGCCTCGGTACCAGTGGCTTGTAAACAAATACGCTAATGCACAATGCGGCGCCCGTAGTATGTTTAAAACATTGTTTTCGTTATTAGAAGCACTGCAATGTATTAAAACAAATCATATTTCAACAAAGAAACCTCGCTATTCTTGTCCTCGGGCAGTTTGCAGCCACGTCCGCTAGGGGAATGCACACAGGGGTATAAGGAAGACGCCCAATTTAGCGAGGGCGAGCAGGGTTGAAAGCCGAGCTTACTGTGCACATTAGGGGAAGCACGGAAAATAAACACGCCTTTTTCGTGTCTTGGAGTTAAACATTTGCAAGTTCACTTACGCATGTTTTCGTTCCAGCAATGCCTTAGGTGTCAAGAAAACGCAGGTAGTAACTGGGGCAGCTAAGGTACAGGCTTAAGGTACCGGGACAAGTGAGAAAAGGAAGGGGGGTGGGGAGGGGGCGCGGAGTTCGGGGTTTGTTTTTCTGTGTTTCTGGTCGCAGTAGTCAGGCTATAAATGCAGCACTACGTACGGTAATAGGTAATGTTGAGGTATTTAACAGAATGGTGTTTTATCGCAAATCATCTAGACCAGCGTAAATTGAAGAAACAAACAGGAAACAAGGAAAAATAACGAGAAGCCAACGCATACGTCAATCAGATCCACTTCACCTCTCACTTGTTGGGAACGCGTATTCTATAATGCGAACATAAAATGTCATTTACAGGGAAAATACATTATCAAACAAGCAGTTCTATGGGATCAAATCAGGTCGAGATGGATGCTACAGCCTTCAGATCTAGCCCTTCTTGAAGATCCTCCTGGTATGAGCAGAGAGGAACTAATACAACTTCCTTTTTTCTCTCTTTCTACGCGGTAGCTGTCTGACAGCTTGGAGAACAGAGCTTGCTAAAAAGATTCCAAGAGACAACACAAATCCGCGAAGAAAGAACTACCAAAACGTTGAAGACAGGAGCTCTGTCTCCCAGTCCCAGACGTGCAGGAAAAAAAAAAAGCTTAATCTTCTGCTCACTGACGCGCATTCAGCGAATCACGTCAAAGCCGGAGCGAAAGGGCAGCCACGTCACTGACCCCTCGAAGCTATACAGCCGACACCGCTCGCACTGCCAACTTCATGTCTCAAGCACGGACTGCAACGGTACGGCCTTGTCAAAGGAAACCCAGCACCTCGGATTTGGCGCTTCTTGTAAGACACCTCGGACAGGGAGCACTGCACCAGTTCTTCTATAGGCTCATCGCGTTCATAGCCTGGGTGATCGTACACGTCCATCAGGCGGGGTTGGTTAGAACGAGGTGTCAGTTGGAAGGCACCCTCCCTCCCCCCTCTCAGATGAGCCCATTATCTCTCCATTCACTCAGCGGTGCGGTCAAGCGACACTAAAGGACCCTCTAAATGCTGCACAGGTGGCCGAAATAAGCTGCGCGGCCGACGTCCAACACGGATGATAAAGATTCGATCCGAGACATGGAAGACAGGTCACACGTGAAGGAAACTTGACGAGGGTCAACTGTCTCGATTTGTAGCTATGTATCTAGATGGAAGACGCTGTAATTATAACATAGAAAGATTGTGAGTCAGGTTTCACTCGCGGTACCCACAGAAAGAAGGGTCGTCGAATACAATCTCCTAAAGTTATAAATCTTTATGATTTTCTTTTCTTGCCAAAGAACAAACGACCAGTGTGCTATGTCCCCTACTGACAGGCAAGTAAGGAAACATAGACAGTCCTTGATTTTTAAATTTTAAGTTCCTCAAAGCGCATTTCTGAAAGAATATATAATACCAACATACATCCTATAGTTCAAACGGAGGACTACGCATTACTTATTAGCAAAGCAATGGGGTTATATCGAGAGCAGTAACGATTGACGCAGTGGTATCTGTAGATGTGAGCAGGGAGCGATAAACTCCTAATGCTCGTAGTACCCTCAGTATTATGTTGCACAAAGCCAGAAGCTGTCAGCGGCTGTCTTATATTTACATTGTAAAAATTTTTTTCCTTCGTTTACGAAGAAACCTGAAGGTAAAAATTTGCCAGAGGTATTTCCGTAAATGGAAAGCTGCATGCAGCGCAGTACTGATAGCCAGTGAAAGAACATCCACTCCACGGACGTGTCCGTTTAACGGACAGCCGGTATTTAAATTACAGGCATGGTGCAAGCTATCATAGAAACAAGAAAGAAGAGGGAAAAAAGAACGCAATTTAATTATTCATCATGGTAGATTTTAATTACATGAGCATTAAATATGACTCAAGCACTGCACGATTATCTTCATTCACATGCACAGTAAACAATGAAGCAAACAAGCAACAGAACACTCACAGCACACAACCATGTATAGCGACGTTCCGTAGCCATGGTGTGCTGACCTGCCATGGAGTGCCAGTGGGAAAATTTCTGTTCTGCGTCATTAAGCAGGACATATTCGCAGAATACAAGAAGTTAACCCATGCGCAGCCTTACAGCGCACACATCTGTTATTAAAAACTCTACTAATCACCAACACCTTTTCAATTAGCGCTTGCTGATTATCAGATGGGGCTCTGTCGTGTGGGCCGAATCGTAAACTGCACCTATGCGCAGAAACAAAAGGACAGTGGCGGTAGACATTAATACGCGCCGGCTAAGAACGGAGGCGGCAGATTCTTGCTGAGAGCATCCCTAAGCCTTGTCGACGACCACGGCCACACGATAAGCAAGCGTCGCCGGTCACAAAATGCGTACCCCTGTGCAGTTTTTGTCGTCGTCATTATGCGAAAATAGGAATATTATGTGTGCTATCCGCGCCTAGACTGATTACAGTGTGACCTACTATTTGCTACGAACGAGACGGCTTGCAATGAGCGTACTTTCACCGTTTACGCAATGAAAGCGCAGCAACACGCTAACACTGTCACACCAAATAGACTAGTTATGGCAAAAATGATCTCGTAAAGCGAGTATATTGCTGTACGTGAGGCTACCAAGCCGCGCGCTTCGTTTCGTAGATGACATTTATTTCCCTTCTAATATATGCCGCGCGTTTGCCGCTTGATGCCGACTAGCCTAGGCACTTTCCACGCTATGTCGATCATACGAGAACGCACCACTTTCGCGTCTCGTGTTAAATCCAACGACAATGTTGGATTCAGTATCATGTATAAGGCGTTCCCTTGCTTTACTAAAAACGTTCAGGGCAAGTGAACAGGGGAAAGCAGTAGGCTGCAGAACCAGAGATAACGGCTGGCGCGTGCGCTAATGGTTCTGCGGACAGCCTATATCCTCTGTTACGTTATCGCCAAGGAGAGCAGAAAAGAAAGGAAGAAGGCGGAGCGTTAATCGGAAAACTAGCCGCGTAGCTACAGAGGTGCCGCAGACAGTCTGCGACCAGGCGCAAGGAAATGCGCTTCATGGTCAGCTGCGAGGCGCTTCCGATAAAAGCGAAGCAGCCACCAACTTGTGCTGGTGCACTATCGCCATAAATTCGGCGGCGAACCGCAGCATCAAGTGAACCGTAACCTGGCAATGTGGTGAATAATGCGCCCCCGGACCGTCTTGCAGAACCCTGAAAGGGGACCGTGCCTGCTCCTCGCTGTGCAAGACTCCTTTCTGCAGATACCTTCTTGTCGCTGGGGTGCCGTGGTTTCAGGTGCCTCAGTTGGGCGTTAATGGTTTTCTCGGCGCAGACGAAATGCCAGCGGGGCCGGCTTTCACGATAAGGACCACGTGGCACATCGGTCCTCTAGTCTTCCAGCGCCATCACTTTCAGTTGGTTTGCCAAACAGAGAAAGCGAGGTCCGAGGCCTCTCTTTGGGAAAATAATGTTTCAAGAACTTCATGGTAATTTATAGTTCTGCACCTTCAACACCGAAGTAATATTGGGTGCCCGCGTTACAAGCCGACACGAATCGTAACTGCCTTCTTGTAGGTCCTGCAGGATTTGCAAGTAAGTGCCGTCATGCTGGTGCGCTCAAGTTGCCAAGCGGTCTTTAGCAAGTATACATACATTGCTGAAGCGCGTAGAGGCTGTACGTAATTAGCAATCACATGACGACGTTTCTACAGGCAACGTCAGCCTTGCGAGCCTGGGCGGCAGTCGCTTCGCCTGAGCGTTTCGTAAGTCGCTGAGTACTTCAGAATGAGTGAACAAGTCAATTCTCAAGCAGAAATATAAGAACGCACCATACCTCATTGTGCGCTACAGCCACTGACTTTCAAAATAAGCTAACTGTTCCATGCACATTTGTAAGGAAACCATCTTCTCTTTCTGTCCGAAGACCTTCTCATTTAAGAGCAGGAACTCTTAATTGCAGCGCCAAATTAAATGCTCTGTATCGCTAAGTTCGTTACATTCAGTGCCAGGCGGACAAGTAGCACAAGATCACAACCGTCCATGAAGGCTTTCTCCAGTCTTATTCACAGAAGGTATATATGGTGTTGAAAACGCTTCATCGGCAATGCCATCTCCTCTTTGTTTGCTGGTAACACCAATACTCGAAGGAATCCACTGAAAGGCTACGTTAATAGAGAGTTTTAGCAGTGCTGGTTTACCGTACGGCAGTGACGGTAATACCGTACCGTCATGGTCGGCACACGGCTATTGTAGTCGGAAAGACCTGCACCAGTTGCTCGGTGAGTACGGAAACGTCGTCGAATGATAAAACTTGCTGGTGAAGCCCTCAGAACCTCAATTTTCCACGTGCCAAACACGATGGTACGGCATTACTGTACTTACCATACGGTAAGCCGCTGTTGCTAAAACTCTCTGATCCCTTTTAGGCGGTTTAAGTGAAGTCTACGACTGACGATATAACGAGCGAAATGGTGCCACTATCATTTTGAGAACAAGGCGGCCTGAGAGCGAGAGTTTTTCGGCCAAAAGCAAGCGTCTGGTGACCATGTAACAGCACATTTCATTTATTGTAGACTCTTTCATAACGAACTGATGTAAGGACTTCTTATGGTAAGGGTCTGCTTGTATGGTGCCTTAAAACTTCAATTTTCATTTCTGGTTTAGGTTGAAAGCATCAACAAACAACGCTCTGTGGCAATAGAAGAATGGTAGGTGTCCCATTCACGCATAGTCACTACATTTTAAGACCGACCGTGAGACCATCAGACAGCTTGGAACGGAAAGGACATGCTCGTAGACGGTCATTAACACAAGGTCGTATGGAGTCATCAGGTACAATTTTTGTTTCGCATGTTTTAGCACTCGATCGGTTTGCGAATAGCGGGAAGTGCTTTACTGGGAGCCGGAGCTTGTTGTGCGTGAACCTCAAAGATTCGAAGGACAGCAATGCGTTACTTCAAAACATTTGCCACAAGAATGTACAGAAACAAAACCTGTCTCTCGTTCTTGTCAGAGAACTAAAAACTATAGCTGTATCTCGTGTTTCCACATGGCATGCGGCTATTATAGTGCATGTGATGGGGCATGTCTCTCTTACATTTCTTTAATACACGTACGTGTCTAGTTATCCTGTCCAGGCGTTTTTGTTATGTCATTATGCCTGTACACATCGACATCTTGTAAACCTGGCACCCTAAAATTGTCTTCCTGTGCTTTGCGGTAGCACAACAATGCAGTGCCCGGCCCCCGCCCTCGCCCCTCCCCCCTCCGCACAGCCGCCTTGCCGCACATTTAACGTTGCAGCGCTGTTGCAGCATTGTTTTACACCGGGAACGTTCCGCTTTTTCTGAATACGTTCGTCCGAGGTGTTATACTTGTTGCAATGTTTTTAGATAGTTTATGACTCTTCTTTTTCTTTTCTTATATGTTCAGTAGCTCGACTACAAAGGGAAGCCGACTCCTACTTAACCACCGAGCATAAACTTTAAATCCATATTAACACGAAAAGTCGAAAAAAGAAAGTTAACGATCCGCAACAGGAAGCAGACACTATGGTTCAGGTCAACTCGTACTATCCTTCGGTTATTTATTATTTATTATTTCCCTCAGCAGCCACCGACAGGAACGAGTATCACGTACTTCCGCACAAAGCATTGTCCGAACCCGGGACACGAAGTATCGAGGCAAACTACACTCCGCGTCCTCTCGTCGGGCAACCAGCCGCTGAGGGAAAAAAAAAATGAAAAAAAAAAAAAGCAGAGCCGTCCGAAGGTTTCTTTCTTTCAAAGGAAGGGACGCGACGCGATACAGCGTTGGCCTTTGCCAGAGTTAATCGCAGCAGCCGCCGCCGACGTCGTTGTTATAGGCGATTACCCGTACGTGAGGTGTTGTTATACACGAGTCGTAAACGGCCGTAATTTGGCGCTAATAGCTGCACCGCGGTATCTTGTGTTCTACGGCCTACGTGCCCGGAATGGTCTCTCGAGCATCGCGCAATGCAACTGGACTGTGGTGCGCTACGCCGTGCGTAACAGCTGTGGCCGCGGTGGCGCTGCGGACGGCTTTGATCTTTCTCGTTGCTTCCGCCGTTGCCGCCCTTGATGTCATGATCATATTTATGCCGGCCGGCTATTAGCGAACTGTATACATGCCGGCGCTCGTTCGTAGCTCATGGGAGTGGTCGTGAGCGATCGTATGAAGAGAGAGATATGTCGCTTGGTGCGAAAGCAAGCCACGGCACCGCCACTCGCATATGACATATGCTAGACGCCATTCCGTCGGTTCACGCTTGCAGTGGGACTCATTGCTTTCGGATTCACTTAGTTTCCATCATGCTCAATGCTCATTTGCGCAGTAGCTATATGCAAGGCTGTGGAGTGCTATAAACGACTGGAATTTTTACTCTTCTTAATCTTCAAGATCAGGATGACATTTTATTTCCGAGTATTCTTTCTTTCTTGAAGGTTCAAATGTTGGCTAAGGAACCTAGTCACAATGTTAAACTTAATGATCTTAAGCTACGTGCAGTGAATGTAAGGGGATCGTATAGCTTCATTGATTGATTTCTGGGGTTTAAGCACGATCTGATTATGAGAGACGCCGTAGTGGAGGGCTATATAAATTTCGACCACCTGGGGTTCTTCAACGTGCACTAACATCGCACAGCGCACGGGTCTCAACATTTCGCCTCCATCGAAATGCAGCCGCCGCGGCCGGGATTCGATTCCGCGACCTTCGGATCAGCAGCAGAGTGCCATAACCGCACCACCGTGGCGGGGCTATATAGCTGCATTATTTGCTTAAATGAGGTATGTGGATCGCACGATTGGTGAAGGGCTCAGAAGCTATTCGCCATCGACCAAACATCTTCAATGTAGTCGTAATCGACACTTTTCACTCTTGATAAGTTTGTAGAAGTAGACACGACTAAGTTTGTTGTCAAGTGCACAATAAAAAGAAAAAGAAAGAACAGTCAGTGCATATAAGAAAGGTTGTTACTGTACACGAAATATTGAGAACACATTCCTGTGCGCAGTTCGAAAGTCATGATGACTCTACTGCGCCTTAACACAACTTCGACGCCTTTGTTGGCTATAATTAGAGTTACCCATTTCTTTGACTGCTCTTGGCTTTGTAAGTAACCGATGCGATATCTACGGGGCCGCTTCAGCTAATATTTGCACCGAGCCGCAGTGCGTGAAGCCTTTTCCGGGTGTATTCGCAAATGAAACATGGATAGGGTATATGCAACGCCCTCTCCTAAGTATGAAGGTGCTGGCGACAAATTTGAGCATGTGAAATGTCTTCCCCCTTAAAGTTTACAACGGTTACTAAAGGTGACAAAACCACATGTATAGCCAAATGTTCTTTTTCTTCTGTGTTTCTTTCGTTTTTTTCGCTCGCGCGCCTTCTTTCTCTGTGCCGAGTTGCAACAATGGTTACAAGCTGCAACGAATACTTATAACGACTCGTAGGAGCATTCATTTGGCCGCAACTGTAGCAGTTGCGTCCGTTTCAAATTGTCGAAAGTGTCAAACGGCCGCGCGGAGGCGAACGTCACGGCGAAGCATCCGTCACGACTGATGAACCGTGAAAATGCGTGTTTTTTTTTTTCCCAGTTCATTCTTTCGTTCTTTCTTTTTTCTTTTTATTGCTTCTCGACGCAAGGACTGACTGACTGCTAGAAACGTTCCGTGCAGTTGCAAAGCACTAGCCAGAAACCTCGGTTTCGTCGCATAACGTCTCTTGTCTCCGCGGCGAGGCTATTTTTAACACCGCCGTACCCTCATTCTCTTTTTCGTGTTTCCTGCGTACGGCTCGTTGCACAACAGCTGCGACCGCAACTGCGAGCTGCGGGCCGAGCTTCGGCCTTCTCGTATTTGTTTCTCTATATAGGTGGCTGCACAGAGCTTGAATAGATGCTATGCACTGCGCTTTGAAATGTGTGCAGGCTCGCTGCAGAGATCCCTTGCAGGATCTTAAAGCATGCTGCTAGAGATGCTGACCTGTCCTTAGGCCTAGCGTGTTACGTGTAAAACGGCGCATTAATATATACGCACAGAACAAGCACACGTACGGCAGGGTAACTAGAAAGTAAGATTTCCGGACAATGCAGAAAGAAGATCACGAACGGCTTCATTACGTCGTAAACAAAGCGCTCTCAATGCTAAGTTCAATGTCGAGGACACATGGTGCGAGTCTAAGAAGCTTCCATGCAAATATACGGCGCATGAATTATTTGCGAGCTCGTATTTTCATTGTTCACCATAAAAGGGACGGATGGAATTACGCGAGTAACGTTGTATTGCATATAGTGCTGTATTTTGGCATGTGTCATATATTCACATAGAGAAACACCTACTCAAACATTCACCAATGCAATCTCATCATGAAGACGAAGCGAAATACAATAATAACAAAACACGGAGCGCCTTGAGGATCACAGCAAGTATGAGATGGTACGTGAAATTTGAAAAGGCAAACCTCAATATGAGTGATGGATTCAGTTCTGCGCTTAAAAGCAGAGGTCTTGTCGGTGTCGGAAGTGGTTCAAAGATCAGCGGGCTGACTGGCATTAAGGGTGCACGAGGAAACATAAGAGGGGAACAGCAGTGTCGCATTGGGCATTGGATTGAAAGAGTCACAACTAGCCCAAGTTTCTCTTCTAGTTGAAAGACGAGAATAGCAAAATTAGCTTTAACGAAAGGCGCAGAAATTTGGACAAAAGAAATTTATTTAGGGGTGCCCTATGCGGTTGCCTAGAAGACGTAAATCTGCTTTCGAACTTAAAATCACGCGTGGCCTATGTCCGCATGTAGCGATGACCTCGAGAATATTAATAAAGTAGTGCCTAAGCACTTGTTAATTAGCGTAATAGACAATCTACCAAATATTAATTATATATCTCATAGATGAATTATATATCTCATAGTTTATAGGCTTAATTGTCACGGGACCTAGGGGGTCCAACAAAATTTTTAACGCTTCGTAACCTGACTTTTCTTTTTCTTTTTTTTTTTGTGTACACTTCGCAGCTCCACTTTCTTCAAGGTCACCTTCCAATGAGGCACGCCATGCTTTCGTAAAACGTAGCGCTGAGTGCCTTTATGTGTTACATAAAATCCATAACTGCCAATCGTGCATTGAATTCAACGCCTGCCCAAATGCGAAATTTCATCCAGTACTGGTGCTGGTCGCCATATATCATCATATTTATACCAAAGCCCGCTCCGGCTGTCCAGTAGTATACTATATACCACTTACCAAAGAGAAGCAGTGATAACACAAGCGCCCGCCGCGTGGTATACGGGCTCATGATAGCGACAAGAGTGAGCGATAAGAATGAAGAAGAAGGGGAGAAAAAGATATATAGAAGAAAAAAAAGATACCTTGTCAGCAGGACACCGACCTCGACAAGAAAAGAAAACGGGGCCCATGTAACGACACGCCTCCTAATCCGCAAAATACGCCATAACACGCCGTGCGGAAATTCTCTCGTTAAGTCGGGCACACTGGGGATCCGTGGAAGGACGAGTTTTTTATCCCGAGGAGCCGGGTTCTTTTTTTTTTTTCCTTCCTCGCAATTTAAGGGCTCCACTCATTATTCTTCACACCGAAAGTTCTCTTGCGCGATTGTGTCTCTTTGCTATGGTCGCTGGAGACCGTGGCATTGACTTCTTTCTTTACTTTTTTCGTGATGGGAGGCAGGCGCTATTTGTACGTGCAGTTTCCCCACCATCCATCTACGGACGCGGAGAAGAACAGCTCTCTCGGCGGTGTTTGCACTGCAAATGACGCTAAATCCTCGAGGATTTCGCTTAATACTACGTATTGTGGGCGTAAGGAAAAGCACTACCGCGCGCTCACGGCGGTCTTGGCGTTGTGTATGCGCTAAGCGGGCAGCGAATGTGCTGCTTTGATACCGTATATTTTCCGCCATGGAAAAAGCGACAGCTTATTTCTTCACTTGGTTGGCTTAGAGTGTTAATAAAGTACTACCTCTTTTGTTATTTTGTACTTCTCTCTATAGAAAGTGTCGCCGTCATGTGCACCATTATCGGCATCGCCATCATCTCAATTGCTGTCATTGTGGATAATTATTACAGCGCCTTATGTTCCAGATTGCGATGTGTTGCAACTCGTGTCAGACCTTATGCGTTGCGCAGAGTGGGCAACTATGTACACCTGTATACCGCATTGCACAAGTGCAAACTAACTTGAAAGTTTTGTGTGGCTTTTTCACTGACGATCAATGGCGCAGCCATAGGGAATGGTGTTAAACGCCTTAAATTTTTGCAGTATGTATATCTTACGCGAAGCTATAAACCCCTCCCGCCATACAACCGAAATAATATCCTAGATATACGTTCCTTGCTGACAGTAGCTTCCACTAAACTTTATGTAACTGTGCATTTTCAGCCTATTGTCTACCTTGTCTTGTTTGCTTGTTTTTTCTTAAGCCGGTGAGCATCTGCCGTGCTCCGTATTGGTCTTGTTCTTTTGTTTATTTGTTCAGAAATAGATCGCGTCTGCTATCCTTAGCAAGCTTAAATGAAAAGTTGCATGTTTCGTTCATGATGCCGAACTCTCTTACAAACATAATAAATTAATAAAAAAAGTGTTTCTGTGTGCCATAAAAATCCGGCAGAAAAGAAAACTTCGTTCATATCCTCTGCAGTTAATCTAATTCTCATTCGTGGCACTTGAGGCATCGTGTCTGGTAGGGTCGTCTTGCCACCACCGCCGACCTAGCTTTGTTAGGACAACTTCCCATTGTACCATTAACTGCACTTCGGGATAAAATTCCGTCTAAGAAGGCCTAGCTTTGTCTACACGCCTCCTTTTAGTTCTTCATTTTACTTTGGTCCTTATGTCCATGGAGTTAGTATTACCTGCTATCTACCACTACCATTACCACTGTCTCCACTCTATCATCCTTGTCCCTCCGATCCTTTGATCTTTGAGAGAGCAAGGTGCTCATATATTTCCGGCCCGCTCCACACAATGCACGCATAATTTCACTCATTATTCGAACGACCGCGCTGCATTTTCCCGCGTTCAGCAGTTCCAGCGGGTGGCAGCGCAACCATTCGGTCTGTTTCACTTGCAAGCACCTCACGCTCATGCTATAACGGACAAACGACCGATTGTGGTCAAGATGGCGCGATGAAGATGTCTGGGCGGTTCGTCTCATCGCCCGTTGTCTCACAGTTGTCGATGAGTGCAAGGGGCCCGAGTACGCGCTGTTGGCCCCACGAACGACAGAGCCGGGAGCCCGGCGATCTTTCCCAGTGCGCGATCAAAACAAACTCTCAGACCCTTTGTCGCCGACAGCGGAAAAGAACCGTCTCCTCGCTTCCTTGTCCGCTTATTTCGCTCGTTTCTCTGAGCAATTCGCTTGCAGGAACTAAGGAAAGGCACGTCCATGTTCTGTGCGCTCGCCTGCAAGTGCTTTGTGTATGCGTTTCGCGCGCAGGGTACGAGCTTGTGTTTTGTGTGTGCCGCATGCATTCGCAGGCTGCGGAGTCAATCTGGACACCGCTCCAGCTCTTTCCCGGCTGATGGTTGATGCCGGTTTGGAAGGCGAGGAGCTCGTGAAGTAGCGGCATACCCATGTGCACTTCCGCCTGAGTGGAAACGCCGCTTCTCGTCGATGCATGAATTGCCACGCTTCTTCTGGCCGTGATGCCGCGCGTCCCACTGCATGCGGCACTCAAGCCAACTACTGCATCTCAATTGCTCTCATTGTATATAGCTGCATCTTTTTGGGCGCCTGTACGGCGCATGAGCGACCCTCCACCCCTATGAAGATTACTATGACGCGACGCTTACATACCACTGTACTCCGAGGTCGACGAAACAGTACATCTATACAACAGCGCGTATCGTCTGCATATCCTCACTTTCCGCTAGACAACATGAACGGAAAGGCAGCGCTGAAGGAGCAGCGGAGTAGATGTAAAAACTGTGCCGTCCAAGTAAGAGTATTTCCCTCGGGTATAAGTGAAGACGAGCGGCGGGTATAAGAAAGAAGAGTTGACAGACGTCGGCAGCGGTCGGACGCTGCTTGGCGGGCGGGATAGTTCGTCCATTAACCTCTTTTTGTGCAAACCATTAGAGAGATGAGAGCCTTTGTTTCCTGAGGGACTCCGAGACAATGGAAAGAGTTCCTTATACACAGCGGGTCCCTGTCGAGCTTTGATTGCGGCTTCCGCCGGCCCGTGGGTCGGGCCCTCCCTTATATACGAAGCGGAACAGACGTCGTTGTCGGCAGAAGGAATCTCTGTCATGGGCGTCGAGGCTTTATTTTTTTGCTTCCTTTTTCCTCCATACTGTGGTACACTCGGATAAAAAGAAACTACAAGGTACCGCGGGAGCACTCTTCTTGTAGGAAGGTTCTCTGTATGGAGCTATAGCGCGTGCGTGTACATTAGGAATCGTATATAGCGAATCAACGACGATGGCGATGATACAAGCAAAAAAGAAAGGAAAAGGGAGGCTGAGAAGTGCAGCCCAAGAGGATGCGGTGAAAGTTTGCCTCCAAGGCCGCGGGAGGTTGATAACGGGGTGTATACGCGTATGTGCACGCGGCTAAATTGCGTTTGAGCCGAAAAGCCGCGTCGGAGACGCAAATTGCCGAGTCCTTGCGCGCCCGATGGAAGTGCGGGATGGTCAGCTTCGCCGTCGGCGTATTGTTTGAGGCACCGCGTGGGAAATCAGGCAGGGGTTGATCTTTCACTTCGACGAAATGAGATGTCTCGCGTCTGCGGTTTCAGTAATGTGGCTAGTTGCTTCGTTTAAAAAAAAAAGAAAAGAAAAAATGTAGGGAAGCAAAGTGGGACAAACATATGCTTTAGTCGTCTGGCCTATACGTTTGAACCAATGAAACGAAACGGCGGCTGCCGCTTTATTCTTTCTCTCTCTCTCTCTGTTGAGACACTACACAGGTAAGCACGGTAGGGCTTTTAGGCTGTGTGCGACTTGAACGAAGACACGTAGCCATGTACCAGCTCCGGGCAGACGAGTGTGTGGGAAGATGTCGGAGATCTGCTATCAAGAGTCAGCACTAGTACCGAGGGCAATTGTTTCATATACTCTTTCCTGATCTGCATTGGAATGTTTATTGTTACGAGGACTGGAACGATGGAATGGACGAAGTTTGCGTTGAATGGAGCAGTCGTACCGACTGTGCATTTATGGAATGTTTTTAAAGTACGCACGAGAGTCACGACTGATCTGCCGAACAAGTTAGTTTGGTAGGGGCAGAACAAATAAGTATTGCGAGTACTAAAGAAACAACGCAATGCGCAGTTCTTTCTTGTTTGTTTTTTAAATTCTAGAGTGAATTTGTTGTGAACCCAGATAAGAAGGGTTCTTCGTAGGAAAGCCATGCTATAGACTGCATTATAACCGCTTTCCGTCGATGTCAAGAGTGAGGTTCTCGCGGCAGTCATGATCGTTCAGTACTTGACATCAGAAGTTACGCTAATGCAGATATCGTCTATATTCGTGAGTTACCGATAAGTCGACCTTCTCTACTTATCGTGGAAACAGCTTTTGAAGGCGCTACACTTGCAACGCGGCTTGCAGCTTGGAGTCAGCACATTTCAAGCCTGTGGCAAAGCGTCAGCTGTGTGTGTGTGTGTGAAGCGCCACCTAAGCGCTGTTGGTGCCTCTGAAGTTGGCATGCCTCGATGAAATGTTGTCAATAGCTCATTCTTAAATGTATGCCTGTGAGTGGATATGTTGTCCCAGTATTTACAGTACGTATAACGATAACATTTACGTATTCATGGGTTATAACCGCCTTCCAGCGACCGAACGCGAGACGTGATATTAAACAATCGAAAAAAGAAAACAGTATCAACAAAATACTGACAATTCGTTTGGTTACATGCGGGGTTTAACTTCCTAAGTCACGACATTATTATGAGAGAAGCCGTAGTGCAGGGCTCCGCAAATTTCGACCACTTGGGTTATTCAACGTGCGCTGACATCGCGTAGCATACGGGCCCCTGGCATTTCGCCCCGATCGAAATACAGCTGCTGCGGCGAGGATTCGATCCCGCCACCTTCGGAGCAACAGCCGAGTGCCGTAGCCACTAGACCACCGTGCCAGGCTAAAGAGAAAAAAAATTTTTCGTACAATATGGCGCCTGAAGGGCTGCTGAGCACAAAAAGTGGAATTTTTGTCAATCAGTAATCACTAGCTGCTTTTCAAATGTTAACTCAAACAACTTGTATGGCTCACCAATAAACCTTGCCGCACTTCTGCACTTGTTACTCTGATGTCACGCTTTCTTACGTGACATGGCAGACGTTGAAATATTGGACGTATCTGTTCAATAATAGAGTGCCACGATAATAGGGTAATAAATATTTGGATTGAAAGTAAAACTTAGAAGATGACGATGCACGTAAAATACACAGGTATTTTTGAAACTCGCTTTCATCGTATAGTAATGCCTTGTCACGAATCGCCTGTGCTTGCACTGAAATCTCCTGCAATCACACAATTACTCGTGACCGCGTAGAGATACGTTGACCATTGCAGCAGTAAATGAATGCATGAAAGACTTAATTGGTTAGACCCTGGGCCGTACACACCCACGCTACTACTACGCTGTCACAATAGCAGAGCTCACGCGTTTACATTGTTCGAACGCCAGCACGGGCCGTCGCCCCCAAATTTACTCATTAAATGAGACGTAACTAAATAACATACTTTTGATTTTAGTTTTAACGTCTCGCTGCACGCTTTGACAATCGGTAGCTGCGACTGGCTATACGGAGCTTGTTATACGTTGAAGCTTGGGCGAGTCGGTAGAAATTCATTATGAAACTTTTTTCTCTCTTTATTTTCAGCGCATATACTAACAGCAAGCGCCCTATTCCTCTGCCTATCGTTTTTTTTTTTTTTTTTACTGTTTGTATATGCGCTGCAAAACAAAGTTCGATGATGGCTATATACGGAAAGTCTCGAATTATTGATTTCACCATAAACGGCACAATTTATTAAGACACCGCGGGTGGCCTCGGGTCGCCGAGGCAATGCATGTTGCGCAAACGCTAAGAAAAGCACCGATGTGGAAATCAATGAAAGACTCGGAGATGAGGCTTTCGCGCTCTTTCATATTTTCGCGCACGTGCCGAGCCGCTCTTCTCAGTAAAATGCATGGCTGGGCGGATATAGGATTGTGGCTGTATTGCAGCGTTTTCGCAGCCGGAGAGTAATGAAAACACTTTTCAATAACCTCACGCTTTGGTATATTTTGCGTGTAGGCTCATCTCACGTTTACTCGCGCAGCAGATGGCTCAGTTCTCAGCGCGGCGTGGCACTCGCGCATCCGTAGCCTTTTCAGTTGAGAAGCGGAGGTGCATGACATAATTGGTCGCGGGTGTAGGCCTCGCACGTGAAGGTGTTATGAAGCTTGTGTTTCATAGCGATCGTTCACCTGCCAGAGGCGTCAGTTTATAAAGAAAACATCCGGCAGATCCCCCGCGCTGTGGGAATCCATGTCACGTGAAGCAGTCGGTGATGATGTTGCCTACAGCGCGCTGTTCGGCACTCAGCCTATAGTGTGATGAGCGAGATCAAACTTCCTTGTGCCAACTGAGCAGTTGTGTGCGTGACACGGTTTTACCCGGCAGGTCGACAGGAGTGTGGCTGCTAAACTATGACTCTCGGAACGGCATAAGAACACCCACGTTACTGTATAAACGTCTATTCTATCAAAGAGAACGGCAAGCTAAGATGTGCTTATGGGAACATCATAAGCGTCAGTCGGACGAGCAAAGGCGGACAAAAGTGTGCCTAATGATAGCAGTACATATATGTATCGTTTTCTTACATTGATACAAGGTTGCTTAGCCCACACTACAATCAGCGACTGTCGTTAGATATGCTGCATCACCCCAACTGTTGATGTAATAGATTTATTTACGATGTGCACCGCGAGCCGCCGTGCACGAGTGGTAGCGTGGTTGCTTTGCACCTCGGGAGCCCCGGGTTCGATACCTATCCCTCGCGTGGTTGGTTCACTTCAGTCATTACAGCAGCGTTTTGTCTGCGTCTGTCTGCTTGTTGTGTGTACTTTTCATTCGCAAGCTACAGCAAATGGTATGTCTGTTTTGTTTTTCCGGCGCAAAGGGGTGGTCTTATGCAATCTTCAACGTCTGTTTTGGTTGGTCCCTGACTGACATCATGTGACATAGGCTGCAACATTAATATTCATAACCTGTGGCGCATACCCCGGGCATACCCCGGGCACTGCTGGTATGAGCCACACGCGATCGCATTGTCGTGAACCACTACGTGCACGACAAGCATATACTATAGTGCTGTTAAGATCAATGATTCATATTCGTGATGCATTGATCCATCCCAATTCTTGTATGTACTAAGTGAACGAGAAGACCAGGAGAACACTGAGACGTTGGTGGCTAGATAGATAGATAGATAGATAGATAGATAGATAGATAGATAGATAGATAGATAGATAGATAGATAGATAGATAGCTCCCCAAGAAATGGTTCGTTTTTTCTTTTTTTTTCATTTTGTGCTTTTCACAAAAAGTTTACACTCAGTGCATGGGCAGTTTTTCCGCGCAGTTTGCACTGCATTGTCACATTCCTACCGATAAACACTCAGCCGTGCTGTCGTTCGTAAAAGCTTGCAAAAAACGCTTCCCCGCTCCTTCAGTGCTCAGCAGGCGTACTAGACGTGACAAACGCGCACCGCATATGTATAACCTAATCACTTCAATTAGTGCGTTGTAGTCTCAATACTCCGACAAGTCCGTGGACGCACAAACGGTTGCTGACCGCTAAGCATACGATTGTCCACACAACAAGCTCTCCGGTCCAGTGATGCGTGAGAGCGACAGCGTCAAGTCAAACGAGCAGCAGCAAAGTGGCATCAGTATAGTTGATTATGACCTGCGTCCTAAGTGCCACTCTGCACCCGGCCGGCTAACAACTGACGAGCGGACACTGTGCCTTTGCCTGCAAAGGGGTCATGGCTGCATAGGCGGACCGGGCTTCATTTGCCGCTCGAGGTCAACCTCTGCCGTGCTTTTATATAAACAGTGGCGAAAGCGGTGCCGTTACCTCACCCCCCTTTCCCACTATTTTGTACGTGTTCTCCGATAGTGAGAACAAACCGGCGAGGAGGAACGTAAAAAAAGAGGGAGGGAAATATTGAAGAGGGAGAGGGGACGAAGAGGAATGGATCACCACCGTCTTTCCACGATTGCTCCCCAGCTGAGCGCGCGAGACGTGCACAGTTTAGTGATTAAATGTCACCTGGGCGTGATTAATCGTCGTCGCGATGCGTCCTAATTACTGCTTGATTGCGGACGCAGCCAGCGGCACACCGTGCTTTCTCCCTTTCACAGATTAGCGATCCATCTCTCTCTCTCGCAACGACGACGAAGGTTGTGAAAGAGAGAACGAGCAGCGGAGGGAGAGGAGATGAACTGCGATGAGCATAGCGGCTCTCGGGCAATCGGTCGTGCGCCACTCGAAGCTGATTCACGCCTTTCGTGCGTTTCGTTTTTGCTTTCGTTCAAGCGCTGCACATGCAATGCAGCGAGAAGCTTAAGTTCAGGCATGTGTGTAGAGAGAGAGAGAGAGTATACGTGAGAAGTGCCGCGTTGTACGCGCGAAAATTTGGTTATGCTAATCGCGTCGATTCCAAACATCTCTCGTAGTCAGCTTAATTGCCCTGTGATGGTGCGTCGGAGGTGTACCCCTTCGGCACGAAATACGGGCGCCATGCGTGTCTTGGTCTGCGTGCATGTACTGTAGCTGCGCCAAAGTAAAGGCGTTCTTGAGAAGGTACGAAGAAATCCAAATTACGGCCCTGATTTTCGTCAGCCTTCACGCCCCCCCCCCCCCCCTTCTTTTTTTTTTTTTTTTTTTTTTTTTTTACGCACGGCGGTATTTCTCACGTATTTCTTGCTAGCTTTTGCTATTCCTCGAGTAATCAGACATGCAGGAAGTAGCGCCATAAACAGGTCGAGCAAACATTGATGATCGAATGCTGTGTGATTTCCTTTGATGGATGGGGAACAGACGCCGGTGTGCGCAAAGAGCAAAGAAGGAGACGTCGGGACGGCTCGCTTGTTTGTTGCAGGCGCTTTCATTGGTTTACTACCCCTCTCTTTCCATTACTTGTGAACCACTTGATGCCGAGTATTGCCTATTACCCTTTTGCCCTTTCACGTATTCTACGGTTGTCTTGGTTGAGCAAACTGTCCAACAATCTGTCTCGAAACTCCTTTTGTTACTGTTTTATATCCACTTGCGCCATTAATGTTACTTTCGTTGAATGGGATAACCTGAAACATCGCAACCGACGGAATCGCGGCGATGTTCACTTGCCGAATCAATCAATCAATCAATCAATCAATCAATCAATCAATCAATCAATCAATCAATCAATCAATCAATCAATCATTTAAGTATTCAGTAATTAATTAATTAATTAATTATGACATGAACTACAAGTAACCGAGTGAATTTGGTCAACGCGGCTGACGACGCCGTGTACATCACCTTTTGCCATAAGCAATATAAATGCGATGAAAAGGAAAGATGGAAATAGCTGCTTTACATTTGCATGATGAGTTCCTAAATGGCAGTGAACTTGCAATCTCAACGACGCGGTAAGTGAACTTTCCTTCTTTGGAGGTACTGGCGGGGCATTCCGTTGCGCATGAAATGGCAGCGTAAACTTAGGAGACGATAAAGACGTGTGTAAGTGACTTTCTTTGTCCTGGTTTGTATTTACGATACTGTTTCAGTGAATCGGCGAATGATCACCAGAATTTCAGCTGCATTCACAACGTATGTCATTATAAAATATTGCTGGGAACCCTCGTTAGGAACCAAAGTACGAGCTGACAGCATTGCCAAATTCTTATTTTCCCTTGTTTACTCGTTCGTCGCCACGGCCTTCATGAAAGAGAGCTCTTTATAGCTCAATAAATACGCCCATCCTCTTCTGTAGAATCAAGTGTTCAACTAACACCCACCTGCCTCCTCCGCCCTGAGACAGAGAGAGAGAGAGAGACATTGATATTTTGTGCGGCAACCACAAGATAGAACTGGGAAACTAAATGAACCGGATGCGATTAACCACGAAGAAAGGTGTTTTGCGTAATACGCGGACTCGGTTTCGGCTCTGCACTGCTCTTGGTGCGCTACTGCCACGCACGCAGTTAGAAACGAGTCGTTTGGCGCGACTCCTACAGGAATCAATCGTGCTGACGCCTACGCGGCTCCTCCCCGTACCGCTGAAACAGATGGTAATTGCCTAACGGCAGCGATATTGGTCGGGCAACGCAGACCGCTCAGAACGTACGGCAGCAGTATACTGCGTCAGCGCAAAGCAATCACGCACAGCTATATTTTATTACGCCCACCAAACTGATCAGTGTGCCGCGTTACTCAATCGCGAGTTGTGAAATTTCCGACCTGACTTAGTTTTTGCGACACCGTATCAGGACGGTGTTGCGAGCAGCCGGAAGTACGCTTAAGGCTGTACGAGGAAAGAGGACGGTTTAGACAGAAGCGACTGAATGATCTGAAGAACTGCTTCTCTTGCGACTGGTGCTCTGATTTAGCCACGCCATGTATTGAGCACCGTAACCATGAGAGGTGCTGCGGCCACATTCTCTGCTTTTCATTTATGTTGACCAGACCTTAAACTCTTCCCTTGCTCAAGGAGTGTGGAAGGAGTTCAGCCAGCTTTGTCTGCTTGTGGTATGCATATATCATGGAAGCCGGCAGCATCTCCGTCTCAGTCTTGGCCAGCAAGGCTTCGGAAACCTCCGATGCCTGCCAGACATATCCGACGTGCAGCGAACTGGAGGGCGTACATCGTTGCCAGCAGCCCCATTAGAACGTCAGAGGCGGCGCTCACAAAGGCACTCCCCGTTTGTGTCCTTGGTGGTGTAGATGGGAATGGCAGCGCCGTATCATCTTCATCGTCATCGTCATCATCATCATCTCCTCCTCCTCCTCCTCCTCCTCCTCCTCCTCCTCCTCCTCCTCCTCTATCGCCTCCCTCGTACTCGTTTACAATTTTTCCCTTCCTCTTGTCCCTGTCGCCTTAATTTCGTGACCCATCTTCAGTCTCAAATTACCGTCCGATTTCCATTTTATCATCATCTTGCAAAATGATAGATCATATTGTTGCTGACTAGATTAATAACTTCCTGAACGAGCGCAACATTCTAACTCCCTTCCAGCATGGCTTCAGGAAGGGTCTGTCGACAGTCAACCAATTAATTAAGGTCATCCACTCGTTTGCTTCTGTCCTTGACAGACGTGGCGAAATAGATGTTATGTTTCTAGATATTCAAAAGGCTTTTGATGCAGTTCCTCAAGACAAATTAATCTGCAAATTACAGTTCCTTGGTTTTCCTGGCCTCATTTTGTCTTGGATATGTGCTTATTTAATGCCTCGACAACAGTCTGTTATGGTTAATGGACAGCAATCCGATTCATTTTTCAGTGACCTCTGGCGTCCCACAAAGAGATGTGCTTGGCCCCCTATTATTTCTTATTTATTGTAACGACATAGTTGACGTCATACATGCTCCTGTTAATATACATCTGTTCGCGGACGACTGCGTTATTTTCAACGAGATCAATACAGATAATGATCAATTGTTGTTTAGTTTAGCCTTAAACAATATTTCTAAGTGGAGCAATAAACAGAGCATGCAACTATATTCTTGTAAGTCTGTGCTCCTTCGTATAACCAGCAAAACAGTTCCTTTGATGTTTTTGTACTCTATTGGCCAAGACTCCTTAACTGAAGTTAGCGAATACAAGTACCTTGGAGTTACAGTTACATACAACCTTAATTGGAATACCCACATTTCTAACACCACCTCATCAGCGTTTAGAAAGTTGTGCTTACTTCGCCATAAGCTTAAACATGCATCCCATGATGTGAAAAGTTTGGTCTACGACTTTTGTCAGACCCAAATTAGAATATGCCTCCATTATTTGGGACCCCTTCATCAAATCCAACATTTTTGCTCTTGAAAGAATACAGAGAAGAGCCATGCGATTCATTTATTCTAAGTTCAGCCGAGATGACTCTATAACTGAACTCTTACGCTCTAACGGATTTCAAACCCTTCAGTTAAGGCGAAAAGTATCATCGACTGAAGTTCCTTCACTCCTTGTTAAATAAGAAATTCTATATAGACCCTAGACCTTACATTACCCTCCCTGAGACCAGAAAAACCCGTCATTCCCACTCCCTCACACTTTCCCCTTATATTGCCAGAACTAACCTTTTGAAATTTTCTTTTTTTCCGCGAAACTATAGACGGAATGGAACCGGATGACTTTTCATCACCTCGACTCACATGAATCAATTCAGAATTACATTCTGTCTATTTCTTAAGCATTTTCATTGTAGAGTTGTCTGCTTGCTTACCTGCCTTCGTTTGAGATTTTTCAATTATGCCTTGTACGTGTTTTCTTACATTGTACCTTGAAGTTGCCGCTCCTGCTTGGGCCACATGACATGCAGTATGATGTAAATAAATAAAATTAAATAAATATAATCCCTTCGTCAGCATGCCACGTTCCAGGCTACACCACTCACAGCAGCAGCAGCAGCAGCAGCAGCAGCAGCAGCAGCAGCAGCAGCAGCAGCAGCAGCAGCAGCAGCAGCAGCAGCAGCAGCAGCAGCAGCAGCAGCAGCAGCAGCAGCAGCAGCAGCAGCAGCAGCAGCAGCGAAGAATTACCTTGGAATTACCGACAGTTCATAAAGTAGGAGGACGCCTAAACTTCGCCTTTAAGAGTGGAACGCGATAGCGCCATTGGGCCCCGTTGGCATCGCGTTCTCTAAAAGGTAGCGCTTCTCTACAGAATGCTGGAATTGTTTGGGTTTCCTCATAACGGAATTGTGTTTTCTCGTACGCTCAAATTGCAGTCCGGGCTATCATGTGCTTGTGTTTTTAGTTAAGCCGTAGTCTACAATTTTTCCGACGCATTTCACTTTGATAAATTCACTTTTGTTCGCTAAACTACCCGGGCCATGGTGGAGTGGTCAGGTCCTCCGGGTTGCTACGGCGGTTGTTTGAAACGATTATTTCCGCCATGGACGCCTACGCCAACGCCAAGTTTTCTGTGACGTGAGCTCGTTAACGCTATAGCGTTAAAAATGTGAGCGTCCAAGGTTTGCTCTATATACGGAAACAACGAGATGAGTGACGCTGGCGCAGCGATAGACAGCTCTAAATTATATTTTTATAAAAGCGGATAACAGGCACCACGTGGTTTCATTTTGGCCTCGAGAATAACAGGGAGTAGTTAGGAAACCATAAGCATATCCAGTACAGCGGAGCGTTATTGGTTGTATAGTTTAGTCCATACGAGCTCCTTCCTCCTTGCACAGCAAGTCTCCACCCCCAATTTCATGCCGAGTAAAGCCGTAGCCGGCGCGTGTTCGTATATTAAATTTGACTCTGAATTAGTTGAGAACCGCAATATATATACGGCGCCAGAGCGCGTCGCAGCAGAGAAAACAGAAAACGGAGAGAGAGAGTGAATGAGGGAAATAAACCACGACGAAAAAAACAAACTGTTTGAAAAGAGCCTCCGTGGTGAAGAGAAAATTCTCCCTTACAAAGAGGCTCGCTTTTATAACGCTTGCGCAAGACAAAAAAAATAAGAGAGAAGCTGTCGAATTAATGCGGCACAAACAGGGATGCCGACTATATGATGTGCGGTCTGGCTTGTGCGTAAATTACGAGGCGTTTCGTTATTGGACTATACGGAGTGTGGAACGTCGAGCAACACGGCGAAAAGAAAAAAAAATGTAAGAACTGGCTAAAAGCACAGAAGCTCGGGCGCTTTTAGAGAATGGAAATTTGGAGAATAGAGTCGGCGAAGCTGGGAAGGCTGAGTGGCATTCAAATTTGTTTTTTTTTTTTTTTTGGGGGGGGAGGGAGGGAAGGGGTTTAAATTTGCAGTATTGTGCTGCTGGCAAGGTGAGGTGAGAAAGGTTTAATAGAAGTGCAGCACAGTCGTTTTTTTTTTCTTTTCGCGAGTTATAGCTCCGCTTCGTGGAGCAGTATATGCGATAGCGCTCGCCAGCAGAGAATCAGTGAAAAATGTGACCGCGGTGAAGAAGCCGCGCATGCGCACCACGTGACATTGTTCCCCTGACTCTCAACTTCTCTTTACGAAAGGGAAAGTTTGTGAAATGCCCACTTTGCGAATCAAACCTGAGAGCTCGCTCTCGTATCTCATATCGTGCCTCTCTCTCGCGTCTGCAGTGCAGCGTGACGGAAGGAAAAAAAAAATCGCTTTGTGGTTGTTTTTATCTTTGAGCCATAATGCTCGTTTTAAAGGGGAAGGCATAAGTAGCGGGGCAACCATACCAGACTCAGAAGGCCTTTCCGAAAACCAAATTGATATAATTCAGTCTGGCGCGCTTCCGAGTGACACTGCCATTTCTGGGCCGTATATAACTAGAATGAAGTGAAATAAATGGGCCAGAGAAAGTTTTGCAAGGATGGCTGGGAAGGCATTAGTGGGCGCCAAGTCATATAGGAGACGCTTTAATTCCTTCGCGAAAGCGTCAAGTGGCGAGAGAGAAAGAAATATAGCGAGTGGGAGAGAGAGAGAGACAGACAGTACGAGTACGCGGAGTAAAGGCTTCGTCAGACGTAAAAATTGGCCCGAATGGCGTCGACTCCCAGCGGCGGCGCGTTATTAGCTTCCGAAACCCGCTTTGTTCGTCGTTATATAAACTCATATACGCACGCTTTGGGTTCGGATGTGGAGGGAGGGGGGCGCCGCTGTTGAATGTGAAAGGGCGCCAGTGGAAGGACCACGTGTCTGCAGTGTCAGACGCCGGGTAGACGGTAGGAGTGGGTGGCACTTTGAAGAGAATGTGCGAAGAGAAAAACGAAACAAAACAACAACATAAAGAAGTGGTGTAAGAACCAATGGAGGGATAGAAGTGAGAGGGCAAAAAAGAAATGTGCGGAAGTTGGGGGCGCGAGATAGCGCATATATAAGCAGCACTGTGCACCATCGCGCCTATAGGCGGGCCCCGGATCAGGCTACGTGCAAAATGAGATAAGATGAAGGAGGGGAAAGAGAGTTCCTAAAGAGCTCTATGTAGCATATATGCAGAAAGAAATAACAAGTCTTCAAGAAAAAAAATGGGTAGAGACATTCGGAGAGCATTTTACTCTTACAAGCGCAACTCAAGGCGAAGTGCGAGCTTCCTTTGTAAAAGAGTAAGAGGAAAGGGGAGCAAAATGACAAAGAACGACAAAAGAGGGGACACAAGGGGACAAAAGTGTAGAATATAAAGGGTCCCACGCAGTATAAAAGCCAATGTACGACGATGGCAGGTCTCTGCGGTGCGATTTTTGAGCGCTGATGGGCTCAAAAATGAAATGACACGAAAGTACGGAAAGAAAAAGAAATATTATAAGAGGTAAAAAAGAAAATCGCTTCTCATTTGTTTTGCAGAGCAGCGTTATTCACATTTTTAGGCCACTCACTTTCACGGGTATATGGCTGCTCGTTGAGATACCGTTTCCTTCCTTCCTTCCGTCCGTAGCCTATTTTAAAATGATTTTCTGTGTCTTTGCTTGAACGTTGCTGTCTTTTGAAACTCAGCACCTTTTTACTTATTTTTTTGTTCATCTATAGCCCCTCTTGCGTCTTCCCAGATAACTGCCCCGGCCAATTCTCGTCCCATCTTATAGTTTCTCGCATTCCTTTTTCTTTCCTTCGTTTTTTTTATTTTTTTGCCCGAGCGCTCATTTTCTCATCCGGATACATAGTTGGCGACGAGCTTGCACTACAGTTCCGTGCAGTATACTGAGTACACGTTGTGTCCCTCAAAGATTTTCTTAATGATGGACGAGTATTGAAAACCAAACACTGTATAGGTGTCATGCTCGCATGTCTCACTGTTCTCAATTTTTATAACAGCTCGCGTAAGGTTAGCTTGACAACCCGTATTGGCCACTCGCTAAAGGCATCGCCGATTCGTTCTGGATTAAGGTTATTTCGGCTTGCGTTAAGTCAATGCCACATAAATAACTCAAGGATTGTGCACTTCGTGCCTCTGCGCCGCATAAATGGGCCGAGCTGTTAACACCTAAGCCTGGTGTGAAGACGCTCGCGTACGTTATTGGCGACGTCAACGCCGTCAGCGTCTCGTTTTTGAGGAGAAACGGCGAGGAAATGACCTCTGCTGACGTAACTGGTACAGCGATGGTCGCGAGACGAGAGGGATTATGACTGCGGTCGTGAATCAAATCTCGTGAGTAGACGTTGTTTGCTTGCCGCCACCATGATTCAATTGATCGCACTGCAATGGCTTGATCTGACGTTGCACCCCAAGGCGGAAAATGTGGCGGGCTATGTATAGTTCATGTCACACCTGGAGTGACGAAAGATACGAAACCTGTACTCAACTTGGACGATATGACCGCGAAGAGGCCCATATTCACACACTGCGTGTTAAAGGGCACATGATGTACGCGTATACTGAGGCATAATCTGGGAACGCTCTTCTTAGTTCGCATAATACTAATGCTCAGAAAAGTGAAATCGTGTCGCGAGTCATGCCGTTTTCGATGTTGAATGTATTAAAGTAATGATGCGCCATATTATTCGAGACGTAAGGGCTGACTTTTCTCTATCTGGGAGTCACCAGGAGGTTCTCGCACTGCCGCCGCCTGTACACCTTCCGCGCACAGTGTTGAGCGTGAGAGAACATCTAGTGGTTTTCCTCACAATACTATACAACTCTACAACGGACTGCAATGGCTGTTTTGGCGAGTCATCAGCGTGGACAGCCTGATGTTGCGTTTCAATGAGACTGGTTAACTCCGGAGCGCCGGTTTACTCCTATGTTGTTGTTGTTGTTGTTTTGTGGGGTTGAACGTCCCAAAACCACTCTGATTATGAGAGACGCCGTAGTGGAGGGCTTCGGAAATTTCGACCACCTGGGGTTCTTTAACGTGCGCTGACATCGCACAGCACACGGGCCTCAGCATTTCGCCTCTACCGAAATGCAGCCACCGCAGCCGGGATTCGATCCCGCGATCTTCGGATCAGCAGCCGAGTACCATAGCCACTAGACCACCGTGGCGGGGCAGTTTACTCCTATGGGTTATCGTTGTAGAACAGCTGGGCGGATGCGGCTCTTGAAAGCTGAGCTCCGGCCATATAGTTTTCGTAGCAGTGCACGCTTTTAAGGGCGCACGAGTGTCTGTCGCCTCTCACTTTCGCTTTTGAGGCGCAATCGGCCTAGTCGTTCGAGCAAGTTTTTATGGCGTAACCTCACGTATACGCGCCACTCTCGCGGAAATGGGTGATCGTAATGGTGATTCGGTTAGTGAGAAAGGAAAAGTTGTTTGCGAGAAGGCCAAAAGTGAACGGTTTTGAACTTTCGAACAGTCTGTTTGTTCGTGAACTCTCGTTAACTACACGCTGTCTATAGGAAACTGCCTCTGCCGGTTGATTCGTTGCCGCTGAAGCCGAGAGGTACTTGCTTTTTGTGCAGCGAAAGAGGCGGCAATAAAACGGTAAGCTATAATTGCGTCCCTTGCTTAACAGGAGCGAAGCGGCTTATTTTCTCGATAGCAACGAGTGAAAAGACAAGCGTTAGACACGCAGAACTTTCGCGAATGAATCGTCTACAATGGGGATTAATAAAAGTTTAGTTTGTACGTTTTATTTAGCTTGATCATGGACTCTTCTATTGCCTTCCACATTATCGGTGAAAGAAAGCACGGCTTCCAAACTAAAGTTTTTCGAATTTATTGTACATTTGTCTTTCCGACGCGCAAAAGAAAAAAAAAAAAAAGAGGAGAGAGGGCAGCTTGCCATTCTTACCTCGAGTCTTCAAGCATTTCAAATTTAGTTTCATTCTGAGAGTAAATTGCCGATGACGACGTAATAGTCTATCTTAGACGTGAGCAAGAGAGGGAGAGAGTATATTCAGGCAGGCAGGGGTGTAAACAAGGATTAGCCCGCTCGCCTACCTTGTACGAGAAAAAATTGAAGAAAAAGAAAGGTGTCAGGGGATAAAATGCGCAACGTGTTGACACCAGCGTGAAAAAAAAAACAAAAAAACTGAGCAGTATTAAGAAACTATGACATTCCTGCAAATGCCTCACGAATACTATTCTGGATGCGATATACAGCAGCCATTTAGAAAATTAAGTTTCATGTACTTCGCGCACCAAACAGCTTTGAAAGTAAAGTACAGGCCTACTTTCGTTATTTTTTCCTTTATTAGAATAATCTGCTCCGATAGCAATCTGCCGGCTACACCAAGAGCTCTCAGTACAAAACAAGTGCGAGCAGTTCTTTGTAGATAAAGTAGTTATGGGATGTAAGCTCGGCTTTCTCACTACCGCAAATGCGTTTCTGCTCAGTTGCTAATGTGCTGGACGTGGCGCCTGCCGACGTCGCAGATATGCCGACTCGCATTTAGAACTACCTTGTACACTGTGATATTGAAAAAGAAGGTTCCTCGGCCGTCTGATTTAAAATGAAACAGCTTGTCCAACCCCGTTGCCCAACATATTGTTAAAGCAGCGAGAAAGTGCCACATATAACAATCCTGAAACTTCATATCAGCAGCACCTTTTCTTTTTTTTTTTTTTTTTTAAATGCACTTCTCCGTATTGGAAGAACGGGAGACCGTGGCGGCGTATCTACTCGCGTGCTGCTAGAAAAACCGACTGCTAAATTTTGCGCTTGGTCATATATACAGCGTGAGCTACGCAGAAATTTACCCAACCCAGAAGCGCAGTTCTGCGCTGCCTGCGCAGCACCTGTTGTATGCGCTGGCTGGGCTTCGTGCGAATGCCGCCTGAATTCAGAAGTATACAGCGCTAGTACATATTCTTAAACGAACAAAGAAGCGTTCGGTGATATAGGTGACGGTCTTATACAGCGGGCTCCTCCTGCCGTTCTTAATTAAAGTTGACCAAGAAAAGGAGCTAGGCGCGGTGGCACGGGACCGGAAATAAAGGGGGGATAGAGTCGGCCGGAAATTAATTGTGGCGTCCCTCGTTCGAATGCTGCTTGCGCGGAGAGCAGCGAGTCGACCGAGAGAGGCGGGAGGAACGACCAAGAACACCGCGAGTTAGGTTGTTTAGCGCGTTATTGACGCTTTTGCTTTGAGGTCTATCAGTTTTCCGGCAACACTGACGCGCTCGGGAAGCAGACACTGTCTCGCTATTCGCGGAACGTATGGGCAACCTACTCGTCGTTTCATCGTATACTTTGGAGAACTGCGCCACTCGCTGTCTGGGCTTCGAGGTGTATCCTGTTTAATTACAATGGCACTAACATTGTTTCGGGCATTCATAGCGATGTGAAATTATAGTATGCTATCCCCTCCAACCCCCTTTTCCTTTCTGGTTTTTAAGGGGAAACAAATCATATTGACACAGGGATCATTAAACTGTGGCCAAAGTGAGAAAAATGAAATTTTGGAATTTTCACCTGGGAGCGGTGGAGATTTAGTGTAGCCTTAGTACTCATCGAATCGTACTATAACCATACATGGTTGTGACGCAGTACGCGGAAAAAATTCTTCATGGCTGCGGGGAACAGCTTCATGCGGGATTACTAACGGATCTCGGGAAGGCGGCACGATGAAGAGTGTGCCTAGTTCATGTGTCTCCCACGACGTTGCACGAGATGGGGCCTACAGCAAATGATCGCCGTTAGTCAGCGACCAGTACGCAGGGCCCCAGATAATTTTAGCTAGACATTTACTCCCCGTTATGTTTGGTGCGTGACAAGAACAGCTTGTGTGCTCATATGGACATACGTGCAATGCAGCCGACATAGTTCCCCCTTCTCACTGCACCTCTCTCTGGACTCGAGAAGCAGCTATGCTTAGTCTTACTGCACAGTATATTCCGGACAATTTATAGTATAAGCTGTTTTAAAGTGCGCTGTACCCGCTCTTATTTGAACTCGCCTGAACTCGTGCTTTCAAACGACGGTTGAGTAAATGAAATGGGTTCCGCGAAAGCGCATTGTGCAGTCAGCACCTTAAACAACCTTTAACCATACCCGTTCATCGACTTGAATTTAGCGAATTTCTCATACTGCTAAGGAATGCTTCCTTGCTTACCCTGTTTCCATAACGCTAACTCATTTTATCAAAATGCTCAAGCTATTACATACTGTTACTCTGTTACCACTTCTTTATTTCGATTTCTTTTTTCGCAGGCACGTGTAGATGGAAATATCGCGAACCTTATATAGCATGGAGACGCGGCCTCAGTGTTACTGAGCTTCGGTGATCGCATTGTGGAAAGCCGGACGCACTAATTATAGCCTATTGAACCGAGTGATGCCCAAAGAGATGAGTTTGTTTACGTAAGCCGGGAACGTTCTGGAACCCTGGAAGCGCTGGTAATGACCGACGCTAGGCTTTTAACTCGCACACGAAAGTAGCGCCATAGCAAAGCACGGACGCACAGACGCGTGTAATTAAGTGCACGAGGAAGATGATCCAAAAAATAAAATCTGACCCTTCATATTTTTAAAGAAAACAGCAACTATTCGATGCTATAAGAAGCAATGCAGGACCGCCCTCTCCATGTTTAGCAAGCTCGCTCCATCAGCTTTCTCTGTAAAGCAAGCCTGCACGAAGGCAAAAGCAAGCAAAGCGCAGCACGTGCTTGCGGTGCCCATTACGAAACGAGAGCTCGCTCGTGCCTGTGACTCCGCTGCAGCATAACGAAATTTATTTCGTCTTTCACCTAAAAAAAAACAAAAAAAAACAAGCTCGTTCGTCGAGCCACTATGGCAATAGAGTTCCTGGTAAAGCTCACACTGATAGCCGAGCTAATTCTATCGCACACGACGTCGCGCCAGCAGTCCTTCGGGCTTGTACGCTTCTAATGGGACGGTGCTTGTGTTTCGCGCTTGCAGCCTACTTCCTTTAGTCCTCTAAATTCCGGTGCGTGATCATCAATTAACTTTCATTTTCGAATTTTCATACCCACCGCCACTAATGAGGCCGTTCAAATTTTGTACGGATCGAGGAATTACAGAGCTCGTGCTCACAAAATATTCTTATCGTAAGTGTTAATAGAGTGGTATGGCTGCAGCGGTTTTGTCAAAACTACCAAAATACGTCACTATCACAATGAAATTCAGGTTGACGTTGCGTGTACGCTACCTTTGCGCCATCTGTACGCTATTAATTAAAGACTGCTTTGTGCAGGGCCTTTGATGCGTAGGTCACACTTGTTAATTCGTGCCAAAATGCCAAATTATGCCGTAATGAAGAAATTTGCTGGACATAGACGCAGCGTACAAAGTAAGGGCGATGTGAAGACGTGGGGAAACGGCTTTTCAATCTACTGACTGCGATTCAGCTCATTGAGACACGTGAGGGCAATGAACGATGTTCATCAGTTTGTCGTAAGAGTGGCTCCTCTCGCGTTCAACACCAGGTGAACATGGAACACAATGAGATGTGATCACGCATACAAAAAAAAAAAAAAGTACCTTAGCTACTCGGGACTGATACTTGATCGCAGCATCTCAAACAGGCTCTCACCGCCGGAAATCTGACGAGGCCCAGCGGCGAATCCTCGTTGTTTCCTTCTGTACAGTTCAACTGTATCTGAAGGTCCATTCACCCTGAGATAGAGAAATGGCCTCCGACGATACCTCATTACTAATGCCACTATAGCGCATCCAGTTACAGACGAACGCATCACATGTATACAGCGAAACACATTGAGGCATGTCACGATCCTGACGTATGCGAAAGGGCCTGCATATCGAGGAACGAATAGAGTGCCGACATTCAACATTCGGATCACGCGAGCCATAAAATGCCGGCCTCCGCCACAAAAACCCACCCTTAGATCGCCGTAGCACGCGTCTCGGACGTGAACCTCGGCGTGCGCTCCCATAACAGAGGCATGCATACAGTGTTTTTGCGGAGTCCTGCTTCCCGACCCTTGCCTCCCGAATGCTGTGCTCGTCCCGCGACGGCCTCGGAACGTGGATGGAGGAAGCCTGCGTGGTTGGTTTCTCCATCGAACAGCCAGCGTGGTGTGCGAGAAAGAGAGAGGGAGCTGGAGAGGGCGAGCAATGTAGAGCACGGCCACGCAGGCAAAGGTTGTCGCCTACAGCGCGCGCGCACACTCACACAACACGTGCTCCTCGTCTCTCCCCGAGCATCGGGTATAAATCCGCTCACGCCGCGCGCGTCCGTCTTTTACAAACTGGCCAGCGCGAGGCTCGCTAGACGCAATAACGGCGTCGTCATCTCTCGCTGCCATAGTGGCGCGCGAATCCAGCCCGGAGGGGGTCCATCCGGGGCACATTTATTTCCGACGTTAGCGTCACGTTCCCAGCGTCGCCGCGGGGTCGACGAACCCGCGAGCCGCGGCAGCCACGAGGGTCCTCTATCTCGCGCTTAGGATTCCGCGAGCCACGCCGGCGAGCGAGCACATTCCACGCGAGGGACCGTCCCAGGTCGCTCGACCACGCTGGAAGCGGCGGCAGAGGAGGCACCGCCGCCGCTAAGCGACTGATGATGGGAGCAGGGGGGGGACTTCGAGGCGGCATCGCGAGCAGCGGCACCCGCAGAGGCCCCCCTCCCCCCCGGAGCCGGAGGGGCTCCCCTCTCGGCCCTCTTACAAGTCCGCCGCTTAATTGGCCGAGCAGCCCCGAAAATGCGCGCGCTGACGCTGCTTTCTCTACTACGTGCGCGCGGCGGGCAACCCGCACTGGCCCCCTACACCGTCCACCGGGGCCTCGCAACACACTGCCAAACGTGCGCGCGGCGGCGGCCGCCGAGAACTCTCGGTGCGGCCGCAGGGTCGGGAAGCCCGAGTGTTGCGAAAAGATGCGGCACGTGCGGATGAGAGCTCCTCTTTCCTTTGATTAGCGCCGGCCGTACGACCGGCTGCGCTTCTGCGCTCGCCTCCTCGTTAACGTTTCCCAGTGCCCGCCATTATCCAGCGTTCTCCTTCGACGCACGAGTAAGCGCTCGGGGCGCGGTGTGTCTAGAAAAAGGTTTCTTCGGGGGTGCATGGCGTCACCTGTTGAGCATTTAACTAGGAGCAAGGAAACGCCGCCTGATTTCCTTCTTTTTGGGCTATTATGGAGGAGTGCCCGAACCGTAGGTCTGTTCCTGGTTTGTTCCGGTGAGCGAAGCTGTCTTACGATGCCGAGGGCAAAGGTGGGAGTCCCACACTTTCTTTCTCTTTGCCGGTGAGTTGAAACGTGAGCATATTCACAAGTAAGCGTAAGCGCAAGAAAATCCTTGCGGATTTCTCCGAAATGAAAGCCTGAAATACGACGGAAAATTGGCCTTGGTCCTGGGATCGAACATGGCACCAGCGCCTGTGCAGGGTGGTCGCTTTAGCACTTAAGCAAACCAGGAGGCAAGCAATTGGCAGTGCGTGGACGGATAGAATGACCACTCGTTGTTGCCGCACCTATTGAAATCTTGCTCAATGTACCTGCTTCATAATGGTCGATGATATTTGGCAGAAATCCGGTTATACCGAAAGTTTCACTCGTCAAATTTGTCGGTGGCGCTGCATTATAATGTCTAAACCATGAACAAATGTACGTCCACTCTTATTCATACATTTTGTAAGAAGTGCAGTTACACAGATTTGCACGTTACAGTTCCGCACTAATTATGGCGTAGTGGGTAATTCCCTATTTGGCGAAATGACAAAAGTTATGGAGCAGGGGATACCTACCACCTCTACTTGCACTAGTTTCCACAAGCATTTACAATGGCCTCTAAGGAGGTCGCTCCTCGAGCTTACGCTGTCACTGTCCTGCGGTTCCGAGCAGGCCTGTCTATAGTTCGTAAATGGACACTTAAACAGTGTGAAAATTCTTTGGACTCGTAACCTTAAACTTCGGCTACGTCGCATAAACACACACACACACACACACACACACACACACACACACACACACACACACACACACACCACACACACACACACACACACACACACACACACACACACACACACACACACACACACACACACACACAGCAGGAACTCCCTGAGGTCACTTGCTTTAAAGGTAACCACCCACCAGTCAATCTTAGTGAGTTCTCTCATTCCCCGTTGGCGCATCAGGACCATGACTCTATACTAACCTACACGGAACCATGCTGCGTGCTCTGTTGTGTCATTACAGTATAAACTATACCTTCTTGCCTCTTTCTGTTTCCTTACCTTCCGCGTAGGATAGCAAACCTGTCGCTCGGTTGACTGACGCTTCTATGTATGTTACGTATCGCGCTTTTTCCCTCTGTTCCCCTCTCTGTGAATTTTGGGACAACGACCAACTTTCTCATGGTGAAACACCCACAGCTAAGCTCTGTGTGACTTCACAGACGAACCCCGTGCGTGTACGGCATTCCTGTCTCGCGTGCGGGCCAGCAACCTCACCCTGGCCCCTCACTCTGTCATGGGATTGTGATTCAGCCGGTTGCCCTGTTTCCGTGACTCGACGCCATACTGGCCGTGGCCGCGTGCCTGCATGCGCTTTCTCTGCAACGTGATGGCTCCCGTTGATATTGGGGATGTACCCGTTCCGGGTGGAAATAAGCGCAACCAGAAGAACCGAAAGGACCTTTCGTACGCTTCCGAAGACTCACGCAAACAACCACAGATCCGCCTCTTACAACGCCGGGACAGTCTTAGAACGGCCGACACACGCTAGGAATTTATGCATGTAAACAGTTCCTCCATTATAGCGCTTGCCCGGAGTGTTTTTCGGTTTAGTAGTTTATTCAGTTCCCCACTTGCCTTAGGTAACACACTCACTCACTCACTCACTCACTCACTCACTCACTCACTCACTCACTCACTCACTCACTCACTCACTCACTCACTCACTCACTCACTCACTCACTCACTCACTCACCCTATGCCTCTGTTGTGATGGGAGGAACTGCTTAATAAAGGATTCCTTTTGCCGAATCAGATGCTGATTTCTAGCTCTTTCGCGAGTATACAGGAGAACCGAAATATTGGCCGTTACCGTGTTACGAGTTACCACACTACCGACGACGTCACTGCCCAATAGCTTTGCCTCTGTGCTACACCAGCGACACCTGGATGTATACCATAGTACTGTGCGACTGTGGCTTTCTTGTGCCGTGGCTTAACCATAGGCAGGGACTGAATAAGTCGTTAAGCGAGGCAACCATGCGTGGTGGTCACTTGCAACGACCGTTGCATCTGCGTCATTAGGTTTGCATTTGCATAAGCTTTGTTATCGATTTGAGTCATATTTCCCCAAAAGAGTACGTCATTAGCGTCAGGTTTGCATAGCATATGCACCCTAACGTATGCGTAAATGTACTAGAAGGCTTACCAAAAGAATGACTCATTACTACTACTTTTAATGGCGCGTGATACGCGTTGGTCCTTGAAGAGACTGCGCGTTTGATTGTCTACGGATTGTTAGTTAACAAATAGCGCGGAAAACTTACAGTTCTATCATGCTGACCTGGCATATAGAATTTAACAATAGCGATTAAAACCAGTCGCTCCGTTAAAGCGACAATTCTAGGGCTTCGTCTAGGCGCAGCCTCTGCTTCCTTCATGCTTGTACGACGAGGCTGAAAAAGACATAGAGCACTTTCTACACAGAAAACAATATTACGCGAGGGACCGTCCCAGGTCGCTCGACCACGCTGGAAGCGGCGGCAGAGGAGGCACCGCCGCCGCTAAGCGACTGATGATGGGAGCAGGGGGGGAGGGACTTCGAGGCGGCATCGCGAGCAGCGGCACCGCAGAGGGCCCCCCCCCCACCCCCAGAGCCGGAGGGGCTCCCCTCTCGGCCCTCTTACAAGTCCGCCGCCTTAATTGGCCGAGCAGCCCCGAAACTGCGCGCGCTGACGCTGCTTTCTCTACTACGTGCGCGCGGCCGGCAACCAGCACTGCCCCCCCCCTACACCGTCCACCGGGGCCTCGCAACACACTGCCAAACGTGCGCGCGGCGGCGGCCGCCGAGAACTCTCGGTGCGGCCGCAAGGTCGGGAAGCCCGAGCGTTGCGAAAAGATGCGGCACGTGCGGATGAGAGCTCCTCTTTCCTTTGATTAGCGCCGGCCGTAGGACCAGCTGCTCTTCTGCACTCGCCTCCTCGTTAACGTTGCCCAGTGCCCGCCATTATCCAGCGTTCTCCTTCGACGCACGAGTAAGCGCTCGGGGCGCGGTGTGTCTAGAAAAAGGCTTCTTCGGGGGTGCATGGCGTCACCTGTTGAGCATTTAACTAGGAGCAAAGAAACGCCGCCTGATTTCCTTCTTTTGGGGCTATTATGGAGGAGTGCCCGAACCGTAGGTGTGTTCCTGGTTTGTTCCGGTGAGCGAAGCTGTCTTACGATGCCGAGGGCAAAGGCGGGAGTCCCAGGCTTTCTTTCTCTTCGCCGGTGTTTTGAAACGTGAGCATATTCACAAGTAAGCGTAAGCACAAGAAAATCCTTGCGGATTTCTCCGAAATGAAAGCCTGAAAATACGACGGAAAATTGGCCTTGGTCCTGGGAGTGAACATGGCACGAGCGCCTGTGCAGGGTGGTCGCTCTACCAATTAAGCTAACTAGGAAGCAAGTAATTTGCAGTGCGTGGTCGGATCGAATGACCACTCGTTCTTGCCGCACCTATTGCAATCATAAGCTTGCTCAATGTACTTGCTTCGTAATGGCCCATGATATTTGGCAAGAAACCGATTATACCGATAGTTTCACTCGTCAAATTTATCGGTGTCCCTTCATTATAATGTCTAAACCATGAACAACTGTACGTCCTTTTTTATTCAAACATTTCGTAAGAAGTGCAGTTATACAAATTTGCACGTTACAATACCGCAATAATTATGGCGTAGTGGGCAATTCCCTATTTGGCGAAATGATAAATGTTATGGAGCAGGGGATACCTACCACCTCTACTTGCACTAGTTTCCCCGAGCATTTACAATGGCCTCTAAGAAGGTCACTCATCGAGCTTACGCTGTCACTGTCCTGCGGTTCCGCGCAGGCCTGGCTCTTTTTCGTGAATTGACATTTTGAAAATCGTTTGGACTCGTAACCTTAAACTTCGGCGACGGCTACCTCGCGTAACACACACACACACACACACACACACACACACACACACACACACACACACACACACACACACACACACACACACACACACACACACAGCAGTAACTCCCCGAGGTCACTTGCTTTAAAGGTAACCACCCGCCAGTCAATCTTAGTGAGTTCTCTCATTCCCCGCGCATCAGGACCATGACTCTATACTAACCTACACGGAACCATGCTGCGTGCTCTGTTGTGTCATTACAGTATTAACTATACCTTCTTGCCTCTTTCTGTTTCCTTGATGATTGATTGATTTGTGGGGTTTAACGTCCCAAAACCAGTTCTGATTATGAGAGACGCCGTAGTGAAGGTCTCCGGAAATTTCGACCACCTGGGGTTCTTTAACGTGCACTGACATCGCACAGCACACGGGCCTCGACATTTCGCCTCCATCGAAATGCAGCCGCCGCGGCCGGGATTCGATCCCGCGACCTCCGGAACTTCTTTCTGTTTCCTTACCTTCCGTGTAGGATAGCAAACCGGTCGCCCGGTTGACGGACGCTTCTATGTATGTTACTTATCGCGCTTTGTCCCTCTCTTCCCCTCTCTGTGAATTTTGGGACACCGACCAACTTTCTCGTGATGAAACACCCACCGCTAGGCTCTGTGTGACTTCACAGACGAACCCCGTGCGTGTACGGCATTCCTGTCTCGCGTGCGGGCCAGCAACCTCACCCTGGCCCCTCACTCTGTCGTGGGATTGTGATTCAGCCGGTTGCCCTGTTTCCGTGACTCGACGCCATACTGGCCGTGGCCGCGTGTCTGCATGCGCTTTCTCTGCAACGTGATGGCGCCCGGTTGATATTGGAGATGTACCCGTTCCGGATGAAAATAAGCGCAACCAGAAGAACCGAAAGGACCTTTCGTACGTTTCCGAAGACTCACGCAAACAACTACAGATCCGCCTCTTACAACGCCGGGACAGTCTTAGAACGGCCGACACACGCTAGGAATTTATGCATGTAAACAGTTCCTCCATTATAGCGCTTGCCCGGAATGTTTTTCGGTTTAGTAGTTTATTCAGTTCCCCACTTGCCTTTTGCAGATAACACACACACACACACGCACGCACGCATATTCGCTCGCTCGCTCACTCACTCACTCACTCACTCACTCACTCACTCACTCACTCACTCACTCACTCACTCACTCACTCACTCACTCACTCACTCACTCACTCACTCACTCAATGTCCCTGCTGTTATGGGAAGAACCGCTTAATAAGGGATTCCTTTTGCCGAATCAGATGCTGATTACTAGCTCTTTCGCGAGTATACAGGAGAATCGAAATATTGGCCGTTACCGTGTTACGAGTTACCACACTACCGACGACGTCACTGCCCAATAGCTTTGCCTCTGTGCGACACCAGCGACACCTAGATGTATACCACAATACTTTGCGACTGTGGCTTTCTTGTGCCGTGGCTTAACCATAGGCAGGGACTGAATAAGTCGTTAAGTGAGGCAACCATGCGTGGTGGTCACTTGCAACGACCGTTGCATCTGCGTCATTAGGTTTGCATTTGCATAAGCTTTGTTAAAGATTTGAGTCGTTTTTTCCCCCAATAGAGTACGTCATTACGTTAGGTTTGCATAGCATATGCGCCCTAATGTATGCGTAAATGTACTAGAAGGCTTACCAAAATAATACCTCATTACTACTACTTTTAATGGCGCGTGATAAGCGTTGTTCCTTGAAGAGACTGCGCGTTTGATTGTCTACGGATTGTTAGTTAACAAATGGCGCGGAAAACTTAGTTATATCATGCTGACCTGGCATATAGAATTTAACAATAGCGATTAAAGCCAGTCGCTCCGTTAAAGCTACAATTCTAGGGCTTCGTCTAGGCGAAGCCTCTGCTTCCTTCATGCTTGTACGACGAGGCTGAAAAGGACATAGAGCACTTTCTACACAGAAAACAATATTAACTAGCTTGTGAGGGGGCTCTTACCAAGGCTGAATCACTTGGATGGACAACCACTATCCAGGTAAGTAGCCAGAATTTCTTTCCAGACAAATGACTGTATCATTTGTCTGGAAAGAATATAAGGCGTTTAATTGTAGGGAGAAAATGAGAACGAAGTGGAATGCACGAAAGTAAGCAGGAACCAGCGCAAAAGAAAGGCAGAATTTTCTACACTTTGCAAAATAGCTATACGCCTCGTGCAAGCCGACGGAAGCGCTACTGGTGGCGACCCTGCTAAGTATTCTCGGGAGAGTAGGCAGCCGTGCGCCGTAGCTTCCTACGACTTTGTTCGCGTTCGCCGTTTAGTTCGCGTTGTCGCAGCGAAATAAGCAACTTTCTTTGCATGTGTGGGGTGGCCGAAGCTTCAAGGGATGTCGAATAACAAAAGCCATCCAAACACGACCTCTTCCTGTACGTAGGCGTTTAACCAGAATTTTGATTTCGCAGGGTGGGAGGGGTGTTACCCATGGCGTTAACGAAAATGGAGGGGGGCTATCCACCTGGCTAAGTTTTAAGGGGGAGGAGTGTAAACAAAAGCCTGCTTGTGCGTTCAAAGTGCTCACACAGAAGTCTTGCCCTATTTTACGAGTTACATCAGCTCTAATAAGACAAGAAACTCATGTGTGCTCGGTATGCGTGCATCCCCCACCACTGTTACTAGAAGAAAAAATTTCTGTTACAACAGTGGCAGTTCGGGCATGTTCATACACCATCTTGAAAAGTAGAAGCACGCAGAACACACGGACGAAAGAGCATGAAGAAAGTTTGAAACCAACACAAGACTAAAAATAGCTTTGGTGCGTGCTGAGCATTTCATATACGGAATAATGGGAAGATGCTGGACCGCAAACCACCTCTACTGTGCCCACCATGATAATGGCAATACTTGCATAGGCGCATAAAGCTCTAAAGCAATGTGGTGCACTGCAGGCCCACAGAAGACGCATATATGACGAAATCTCCGTAAAGTGACGAAGAAATTCAGTAGCTGTTTAGTGTTTACATATTTCTACATACATCTTGACGATAGAGCGAACCCCAGCCTTGCTGTCGCGCCCAATTAACTTGACCAACCCTTCGCCGCTTTTCAATATATCATGCGCCTTCTCTTTACTCAGCATCAAAACACAAAAATTCTCACGCAGCTTTGTGCGCTTTCAAGAAGGTCGCTCAGAAAATTGTAAGTTTTGACGGCTGCAGCAGGTAGGGTAGTTCGACGAACGCAGCGCTAAATTCTGGTTTTATGCGCTGCCAAGTTTGGCGATGTCCATGAGGAGTGTATGCAGGTTCATTAACAATCTATCAGTTGCGCTTCTTAAGGTGACTTTTATGGCAATTATTATGCGATTATGCCACGTATGTAATCAGTGCTATCAAGATCGCTACATAACGCGCGCCAGCATCACGTAATGTGGACTTCATTGTTTGACTTACCACTCCTCTCAAGTGACTTGTATTTATTATTAAGGTACAAAGACGGAAATGTGGCAACGGTGCAATTTAAAAAAAAAAAAAAGGAAATACAAGGCGCCTACTTCAAACGAGCTCCACTTCGCAAATGGGCGTTTTTACGCTGGTCTGCGGGACGCACCTGACAGTTATATGCGGACTGGTTTGTCCTGAATTGTGTTAACGGCATGCGCGTGCCCACTTTCACAGAGGCCCGATTCTTTCCTGCAACTGTCACCGCAACAGTAGCTGTCTGGCACGCGAACGAAGGGGAAATCGCAGCCGCATACTGCGGCCATGCCCATGCCTCCCAGCGCTGCAAAAAGCGTTGTCGTCTGCTCGGCCTCCCGAGAGTACTGTCGGCGGCGCCCGCTAGGTGGCCATCAGTGGCGCCTCTATAGGCGGTGCACTAGGCGTATACTGTGGGTGCACCAGTGAAAGTGCTTTCCAAGCAAAATAACCTCCATAGAGGAATGGTCCACACTGAGCCAGCTACGAAAGAAGGGGTGGCACGTGGGGAAATTGAGCGTGCACTTAAAGGGCCCCTAAACAACCCCGGGGTCCAAAAATTTGTTTTAGTGATATAACTGCGCTCCTGTGCGATGTGAACATGCTCGCGCAAGAATTTTGCGAATAGGCGCAATAATAAAGAAGTTACACGGGTTTAAGTGGACGCTTGCGTCGGTTTCGTTTTCTCGGTCGGCCTCCCCACCCTTCTTTGCCGAGGAGAGGGTAGGCGCGGCGCGCCGTCGAGACTCCGCCCACTTTTGACACGCGACATGACGTGAGCACTTGACGTCATTGACGCTTGCGCTGCAGTTCCGGTTGCTCCGGCGCTCACGCCGGTGGGATGGTCAGAGGATCTGACATAGACCTCGTTTCGACCAATCAACGAGCTACAACTGCGCAAAGTTGTTCGCGGTACAACGTGACGACACCTAGGATGCGAGAGCGACTGGTCAATCGCAGGAAAGAGGCGCGGGAATTGTTTTTTGAAATACGGCGTCTGTGTGGTGCGCAGCGCTGTCATATTCGCAGAATGTGATCGCTGCAACCTTCTCTATGATTGAGTTAGCTTGTTTGGGCGGCTTAAAAAAAAATGTAGGAGCCTGTTTAGTGGCCCTTTAAGATGTGCCGCCGCCAACAACAACAACAACCAAGAAAAATCTGAAGGACGCTCTCTCTACACCAAAAGGAGGCCTATGAGAACGTGAGCCGTTTACTGACGGTAATACCTAAACTTAAAAACTAGACACATTTGGGGATGCAATTTTATTGGAAAACAAACAAACAAACAAAGGAACGCTTTCGCGACACAAAACACACTAAAATTCGTACACATTCTTTTGTCTGATTTGATTTATCGGGTTTAACGTCCCAAAACCAGCTGTGATCATGGAGACGCCGTACTGGAGGTCTCCGGAAATTTCGACCACCTGGGGTTCTTTAACGTGCACTGACATCGCACAGTACACGGGCCTCAACACTTCGCCTCCATCGAAATGCAGCCACCGCCGCCGAGATTCGATCCCGCGACCTTCGGATCAGCAGCCGAGTTCCGCAACGACTAGACCACCGTGGCGGAGTTACACATTCGTGCAATGCAACACATGCAATGCAACGCGCAATTAAAGAAAAAGTAATTGCGAACAGTCTTATCAATAATAAAAGTATATGTAAAAGAGAGGAAAGGAACACATGGGCTTGCGGCAAACAGCCTGTTTCCTCTTCACAAGTCGTTCTGACATTTTGTTCCCGCCGCGATTTTCATACATCGCGTGGTTTCTGCACGAACACGGAGATAACATCGTTGACAGTGAATTGCTTACAGTGAAAGGACATAAAAGCTAGACCATTAGCCGCTCTACAGCCGTCTTACTCCTCGAATACGCTTTTATTCTTTTCGGTATCGAAAACCTTCGTTCAGAAGCAGTTGCCGTCATTGGGAGAGGTGACAATACCTTGAACATACTGACAATATCAGTTGACACAGTTGTGAAGATTCGGCCCAAAAGGGGTCTACAACAAATGGCGAGCAATATCAACGCGTTAGTTATTGGGGCTGAGATTGAAGCACGCCTAAGGGAGTATAGGACAATTGCTGTTAACAAGAAATAACTTTCGTAACAAAGAACACGACAACATTTATTTTACTGAAACAGGAAGTTCCTCATATGTGGTTTTAAACAGACGCTATGCGTGAAATAAAAAGTTGTGCCTTTTACTTTCGCATCGTCGCAATATATGACTTCCCTAGAAAAAAATAAGGGGGCGTTCACGACACTGCTGGAAAACAGTCTTGGAAGGTTAGGCTGCTATACGGTACACGCCCCCCTGCTATGTCTTAGTATTTTGTTCTTCCAAGTGTTAGCTGAATTTCAGTGGTAGGAATTTTACGCTTGCTGAACCCTATGTTTCACGAAAGCGTTGCCGCGTTTGATGATGGGTGAAGCGTCGTATTCAGCGTTCTTCGAGCGAGTGCGTTGGCCAAAAAGACGAATAGTGGACACCTTTTCCATTTGCGAAGGAATGACGCTGAGTGCAAGAATGGGAGGATTTCTGTAAGTAGCATCTTGATTGACTGATTGTAGGGTAACTTCACAACATGGAGCTTTAGAACGATAAATAAGGGCTAGAGTGCTGTGCAAAATGAATCACACTCCTTGCAGCAAGGTTACGTGCGTGCCACTGTCATTACGAAAGTATTTGTGTCCGTGGCCATTAGAAGAAGGCGCTACATGAGACTTCAACCTCTCCTTATATAAATGAAAAAAAAAAAAGGTGGGGGCGGGGGGGGGGGTTTATCCCCATCTCCCAGTAGATTCGTATTTTTCATTTGTTCAAGACGTGTCCTGTGCCAGGCACTGTAACCGCCTTCGTCGAGACGAAGTGGTTGACAATCGCACTGCACAAGGGAACTTGTCAGCGCTTGCTAAGCCCAAGTGGTCTCGCAACGTCTCCCCGGCATCGCGCAAGGCGTTCGTAATGCTGGTTGTGACGAGAACCAGCACATTCACCCCGCCATTTTGCCTCGAGGTGACGTCATAGTGCATACAGTGTAAACAAAAATGGCGGCCGGTTATTACACCGAAAGCATGACTGACCATTTACTCCAGCGCGATCCGCTGTAATGATGTTGCTCCATTCCCTCGTAGACATCAGCTTGAGATGATCCGTTGTGACTGCGCATTAACAGTGCCCTTGTGCGTTAGTTGGACATGATCCACAAACTGACTTCATGATGCTTTCATAGACTCTCGTCATGTTTTACTCTTTCATACACCTTTCCACATACCCAGGTACAGGGTGGCCAACGGTAGATCTCCTCTGGTTGGCCTCCCTGTCTTTCCTTTGCCTTTCTCTCTCTCTCCGATCGTGTGAAATTCATTAACTTACGCTTGGAAGCTAATCGCCGGAAGCATTTGCGGTTATAGTGATCAGAGTCGTTCCTTCTGAAACGATCGGCCGAAAGCGTAAAGACAGGCGAAGAAAATGTGATGCAGAAAAAAAAAAAAGAATACGAAGAGCAGGGGAGGAGTAAGAAGCAGCGTGAAACCTTACGAAAGGGCAGTCAGGTGCATCATGCCCCAGGCTCGCGGCGCGATTCTCTTACGTGAGGCCAAGATAATTGAAGAATCATGACTACCTTTTCGCGCCCGTATTCCATCCACCAGTAGTGCACGAAACGTATGGCATCCGGTGGAGTGGCCTTTCGGCCGTAAGGCTCAACCTCTCCCGGCGTTCCGCGCCGCACGCACCATATCACGCCGCCGGTAAACATCGCATATGCCCGGTCACGTCGAATTACAATTACGGTTGCCTCCTGCCCGCCCATTTGCGGTTGGGAGCGAACACTGAGAAAGAGAGGGAGAGAGAGGGGGGGGGGGGAAGCCTAGCCACGTGAGAGGCTGGGATTGCTGCGGAAATGTTGCAGCGCGGCTTTTTGAGAGGCCCGCTGATGAAGATTAACGCACTCTCAGAGGTGGAGAAGTTCGAGAGAAGGCGAAAAGAGCAAAAAGAAAAAAAAAAGCCAACGTAATGCTTCGTGATGAGTGCGGCCTAAGCAGACCGAGAAAGAAATCGCGGCGTGCAGGTAAGGAAATGTACTCGTTGGGCGATGATGCCTCGCCGCTTTTTACGCTCTCGTATTTTGATTCCTGGCGTTTTTCGCGCCGTGGCTTCTCTCTCCCTTAGCGCCGCAAGCCACTGCTCGCCGGTTCTGAAACGTGCGTGCTTCTCCGGTCGCTTTTCTTATATCTTTTCTCTCGTTTGCACGATCTGCTAGAGGACGGGAAATGTCAGAGTCGTGATCCGAGGGCCGCTTTAAATCTTCGCCCGTGCGTATGCCACCTTTATTGCTCGTCACTTCATTCGTCGTCTCGTTCTTCTTTTTGATTTCACTTCCTCTTCGGTGCTTCGAATATGTGTAACCATGCGTGTTTCCCTTCTACTTCGGTAGTGTACGGGAAAAAAAAAAAGAGAAACAGCGACCCGTGAAGAAAACGTACGCAAGCATGCATACCGCGCTAGCGCAATGCATTCACGCATGCGCGGCGTATACTGGCGTTGAATGATAACGAGAGAATGAGCGTGATATCTCCGGCTCAAAAAGCTTGCCAATCGCAAGTTTAATAGTTGGCAGTTACGAGCCCCGTTGAGATCTCTAGCTACCTCGTGTACGCACCGATACTTCACGTTCGAATCGATTCGTGCGCATGCAGTCAGGGAAGTCAGTCCGGTGTTTTAATAAGGGCTATAACATCGGCGTTTATTAATGTATTACCACGAAGCTAGTACTTGCCGCTGTCTCCTCCATCTCTTGTCGCCATTTCAAGGCCCTGCATAGCAGACCTAAAGCACGTTATCTAGGCCTCCCTGCTTTTCATACTTCTCATCCTATTTCAGTGTCCCTTCAAGTGCTCTGAGAAAATTGCGGGCCGATCCCTGGGCTGGTAAAGAATACTGTGAGGTGCAGGAACCCTTAGCCTTTTGACATCAATCAATGCTTTCATTTGCGCCATTGCCTAACCGGTGACGACGCGCGTGAACGTTGTGATGGCGTAGTGTCGTGCTGTGACGTCACCACTTAGGTGACTTTCGTGCACCTGCCGCCGGTCGGCGGATGCCGGGTTTCTTGAGTCGTGAGCCAAGTAATGCTTTTGCACGAGTAATGAAAGCGAAGTACACTTGAACCCTTGTACAACAATGTGTGATGTGCTGCAGCTTCGCTAGTCATCCACTTTCACCGCATGGAATGACTCCTAATTTTATTTTTCATGAGACAATTTTTTTTCTGAAGCCTTATTACTGGGTGTATGCAATTATTCCAATGTTTCGAATATTCTTCGAATATTACGTTTTTAACAGTCGTATCCGATTCGAAAATGAGGTATCGGAAATTTTCGAATATTCGAATTTATTCCAATATTGGGAAAGATTGAACATGCGGTCCAGTCCTCTTGCCGAATGACTGACCTTCCGCGTTTACCCTTGGTGCAGACACTGGTGGCGTCTACACTGGTGAGCTTCGGCAGTGCAATCATGATGGCGGCCAACGATGAGATCTTCAGCATGCGTGGGACTCGTCTCCACCAACATGTTTTATAGCGATAAGCATCCCGCACAGCCACGGTGATCACGTGGCCATGGTACTCGGTTTCTGATCCAAGGGTCGCGGGTTTGAATCCCGGCCACGTCGGCTGCATTTCGATAAAGGCGAAATGTTGAGGCCCGTGTGCTGTGCGATGTCAGTGCACGTTAAAGAACCTCAGGTGGTCGAAATTTCCGCAGCCCTCCACTACCTCGTTTCTCATAATCATAGAGTGGTTTTAGGACGTAAAACCCCATAAATCATTAACGATAAGCATCTGCACGTACTACGTGTTCAGCAACGCTGTCGATGCTCATGTAACCATGAATATGTCCTGCACGCCTCTACCAAGCAAAATAAATGTGCTGCTGTGCAATTTGCAGCCGCCTCCTTCTGCTGCCTCTTTCAGCATGCACTGAAGCGGCGTGACCGTGTGCTACAACAGATATGATAGCAAGGTTCGCTTTAGTACTTATCATCGACTGTTTATGATGTCGTGATATCTCTGAACTTAGTCTTGACAGTGTGGCTTCCGATAGCGACGTATTACGGTTTGATTGTGTTTGATTGTTTACTAGTGTACTGGCTTGAAAAATCAAATGCGATTGCTTGAGGCGCATTTTTGCTTTAATATTTGATTCGATATTCGACGGTGCACATTCGTATTCTTCGAAACACTTGAGATTCTCACACCGCTGTTTATTGCTACATATCCCTAGGCATGTATTCTTTTCGTGTTGACGGTGTCAGTCTGCCTGTACCGGATACCCAGTGAAAGCTACTTATAGACCGCTCTTTTGCACGCATGTGAACTATAGAAAAACAAATGTGTAGCTGGTTTATTTACATTTTTGCCTATCCTTGCTTGGCTGCCGTACTTTCTTGTTTATTTGCACGCTCGTCCACGCGTTAATCACGATCCTTACATTTGAGGCGTCGTCACTTGATTATATCCATACATTAGTGCTCGCCATTTATTTGAATTTATATTGACCAAGTAAAGTGCCTGTGCTAGTCGGTGTGGCTAGCATCGCGCACTCGCCATCTTTTTTTTTCTTTTCCGCTGACCAAATAAAGTGCACGTGCTAGTCGGGCTAGCTATCGACATTTTCATATACGGCTCGTGCCATATTGGGCTGTTACACGAACTATTTCCCAGTTTTGTGTGGCACGACCTGAGATTAACAAGGCCATAACGCGTCGAATGAATCGGTAGAGTTCCTTTCATGCCTGTTAGTCTACGGTGGTCTCACTTATTTACTGCTACATGTACAAAAAGGCAAAGTTAACGCCCCAATAAGGAGTCACTGGAACGACGAGTGCGTAAGATAGCCTATAGAAGCGTGCTGCGGCACAGCAGTATGCTGCATGGTTCTTTTCAGCGGCTACTGCAAGGCGGCACTTAGACAAAAGCGAGAGTTGCAGCACTCGTATTAAGCTACCGCCATCGCAACTGCGTTCCTCTACTATACGTATGTATACGCGGAAAAGACAGCGTGTAGTACTTGGGTGTCTTGCTTCGCTGCATGATTGTCGACAATAAAGTGAGCCATCAAAGCATGTGCGGGGGTCCGGAATGCGTTACGAGCTAGTCTGTAAAGCTCCAAGGAAATTACGATATGGGCCCCCGAAAAGAGCAGATAAGCCCGCAGGGAGGGTGTAACACAACATGCCGCTCGGCGATTTGAAGAACGCCGACCTGGGAAGAACAGGCGGCATCCAGCCGTGAGACTCATTTATCATCGCGTATCCGCGACCGGATTCAGTGCTTGTTAAAAAATAAAAGAAAGAGAAAAGATAGTGCTTCCTAGCTTTGTAAAGCCCGATGCGGAACGGCGCTTATTGTTTCTCTTATAGCTTTTTTTTTTCAATGGGCCTAAGAAGCGAAGTGGGAGCGTCGGTATCGTTCATTAATAACACTTTCCCGCGCGCCTCCATGACGCTGACCGCTCACATGAGGCGCCGTTGACCCTTCAGGAGGCGACAGCACGGGCGAAAAAAAGAAAGCGAGTGTAAAAGTCGGCAACGAGTGAGCGCTGCGCACACATGAGACCACACACTTCGCTCCCGCAGCCGCTACCGTGACGTGTCATTCGAGCTCCCGTGCCGTACGCTGTGGTGCCGGTGATGTTCAGGAGAAGCGCTGGGACGAGCACCACGCGCTGCAGAGGCCATTCTACACACCCTTCGAGCGGCATGGTTGGTCAGCGTGCAAACGGATGCCGTGACGAGGCCCCATTAGAACGTTACCGGCCTTCCTCGGCGTGTTGTTCGCTCTATAGCATACGGTAACGGTCAGTCGCGTGGCGATATAATTTTACAGCGCACCCCGCTGTGAATATATATATATATATATATACGCGCTGACGAATTAACGATCTGTAGGATGGCCCAGCCCGCACGCGTGTGTATATACCGGACCCGCTCCGCGTACAACTCCAACGTGAGCGCTTCGTGTGCGGGAACAGTGAAAGTTTACAACTGATGGGCACACTACCCTTGTGGGGGGGGGGGGGGGACCTTGGGATACACGTGCTCCTGTTTCATGCGATCTCGGTGTACATTTTTCGGAAGCCACGTGGTGAGGTGAACACAGGCATTGATCTTGGCCATTACTGACAGAGCCACCCTTCATAAGTTGTTCCCGGGTCCGATGCTTTAAACCAGGGCGAGACGTGTTAACAGTTGGCAAAGTTAGCTCGGGCGCAACTAGGTTCAAGCGGCCAGCTCATCCCTCTCAAGGCCCTTTAACTGCAAAACCTACGTACTCCTTAAGAAAACGCCATGCTTAAAGGAAACAGATGCAAACTAAGTGGTGAGTCCTCTGGCATAGTTGTGCACGCCATCGCGCAAGTCGAAGTAATTTCGGAATAAAATTACGCGTAACAGCTGCCACATACCACCGCAACCTTGGTGCTTGGGCGTCCAAAAACTTTACCGCCCGTTATAAGCGTCGCACCCTTAGAAACGGTGGATGATTGCATTGGAAAGTTGCCGTACGGCGCGCATCAGCAGCTGGCGAAGGGAACGAGTTGGGCGTTTTCGTTACCATGCTCGGGACGCTCGTGAGTGCGTATGCGAAGGAAAGGGCGGGTCTTCTCGTGGATGCAGCTTTCGCCAATTAGAAGGGCCTTAATCATTCGCAACCGGAGCAGCTCTGACTAAACGCAGATCTCATTGAAAGTTGAGCGCTCGCACGAAGCGAGCCACCTAGAGAAGGCATCCAGGTTTTACACCGCATCGCCGTATACTACGCTTTGCCTCGTAGAGTCCCCACTGCGGCGGTGGGCGATATTGGCTGGAGCGGCTCGGTACCGGCTTCGTGAAAGAAGCGATCTCCTCACTACCTGCCCCAGTCTACGGCATCTCATAATTCGGAATAATTCGTCGGAGCAGCCGCGCAATATGAACGGCTTAATTTAGATGCACTAGCCTAGTTTAATTCTGAAGAAAACTGGTACGTGCCTTGGTGGGAACAGCCAAAGTTTCTCCCGCAAGTTAAGGAATGCGCGCATATCTGCCCACGCATGGCCTATGTACTTGACTGATAAGACTAGCGGGAGGAACCGATGTGATAGAGCATCCACTTGTTCCGCGTAATCAAAATTTGATTAAGGAGTTCTAGACAAATCTGGATAGTTGGAAGAAATTTCATCAATATCTTTCCTAAGAGATTTGACCAGTCAAACTTACTCCACCGCGAGAAGTACATCAACGGGATGAAGCCTTGAAGGTCTCGTTCGAAAACAGCAAGAAGAAAGTAGGACAGTTCAATAATAGGATTGAGAGTAACATTAGTGTTGTAGCACCCGACGGCCAAACCATGCTATAATTTATTCAACGATAGCCGACGTTAACCATAATTCATCCTGGTTTCCGGACTAGAACGAATTTTTAGTAACCGTTGACGTTTCAATTGCTGACTAAACCGTATGGATGTATTTGTAGTCTTGTGCTATACCAACGGGTGGTTTCTGCCGAACGGGCTCTATACGAACGGGCTCTTTCATGATCGTTATTGCACCCTGCAGAATTCCACAGAACTGATTTGCCACAACGCGATGCAGCTGACTTACGACAGATAATCGGACGTTGCAGAAATAGGCTTTCTTGTTGTATCGAACATAAACTGGATGCTTTTAGTGGTGTCGGTGAGTGGACGTATGTACACCTCACGGGCGTTGGCTTAGAAGCCACGTGCGCGGTATTGGCAGCCGCAGTATCAAAGGTATTGCGCCGTCGGAACAATACCATTACGTACGCGCGTATAGTTTTTTTGCAGGTGAATTAGGCTCGACCTTGCAAGAACCTATCAACTCGATTCACTCCGAAATACTCTCATCCACGGTGAGATGGTTTACCTACGAAACGTGCGCCGCTCCCACGCGTGACGTGGGAGGCGGTTCGGGCCACACACGTATTCCTTTGCCTTGCTAGAGTGCGAACATGCTTGTTCGAGAGCCATTACACACTGTGCTTGCGCGCTATTTTGAAAAAAAAAAAAGTGCAGTCAATTGTTGGCTTGTGTTCGGCAGCGGTGGGCACAGCGTTAGCGTAACAATGATCGGTGCGCGCGGCTCCCTTTGGGAAGTGGGCCCCATCTTGAGCCGTTGCCATTTTTTGCTGCTCTTTTCCTGGTGTGTTCTTGCGTCGCTCTCTCGAGACGTCCTGCTCAGTCTTGATGGCTATAATTGCTGTCGGGGCCGTGTTAATCTTCGTCTTTATCGCGTTCATGCGTGCGTTGACTTCCAGAGATGCATGACGCAAGCTCGTTTATGTATACATCCCCGCTCGGATGCGAAGAACAAAGAAAACGTTCTTACAGCTGCGGGAACGCCGCCCCATAGCGGCTTCATCCAAACCGCTTTTCTAGCTACCCGCGTTGTTTAACATAAGGAGCGAGAGAGCGTTTGGGGCCCAGGGAAGGTGTACACGGAAGCTAATAACCGAATACGCACCACTGACGTGTAGCTAAAATAATAACGATGAAAAGTGAAAAATAAATAATGTTTTGAGGGAAGCTGGGTATGCATTTATTTATGCGCCTGCAATGGTATCTCCGCGCTCGCCCGTCTGTGTTACCGCTCGGCTGAAGATAAGAACTGGCGTACGCGCCCGGTGCCCACATGAACGAGGTGGGACGGACCTATGTACATTTGACGCTACGTATGTGTGTGTGTTTCGAAACATTAAAGATAAGAGAAAATCAAAGCGGAAACTGGGCAATGTTTACGACGCTGAGGGACAAGGTTTTAGTGGGTTTTTTCAATTGAGAACGACTCTATTGTGTTCGGTTCTTGCGGTCCTCTCCTTTTTTTTTTTGCCGCCGTCGGTTTACCCCCCCCCCCCCCCCATTTATTTTTTGTTTTTCCTGCTTAACACACGCACACATATTTTTTTCGGCACCCAGAGTGTGTGATGCGAAACTGCCGCTGGCGTGCTGCTATCTCGAAACCAGAAAACACGAGTGTTGAATTACGGCGCTTACGTTTACGAGCTATTACTCTTAATTACATGCTCCGGAAGAGAGGCCGTTTGTTTCGTATATCGTGGCGGCAGGAAACAAAGGCAAAAGAACATGCACCCACACCCAGGGCCATAGAGAGGGAGGAGAAGTACATGAACTAATGGGAAAACCGCTGATGCGTACGGGCACGTAAATAAATAAATAAATTATAAAGTGGAATAAAAAAGAATGTGTTAGCCGAGAGAAGGAAAACTCACTTAGCAGCTGATATTGGAGAGAGAGACTGTGTGTGATGTGGTGGCGATATTCGGCGAGCTCATGAGCGGATGATACGGCAAGCACATGAAGTGCGGAATACATAAAGCTTTGTAATGACCAAATAAACTCTGTTTCGGTGGCTACTATATCGCTACTTTTTCCTTTGCTTTCGAAACTTGGCCTATACGCAAGTCGTTTTACGTTCAAGTGCGTTTCCCTAATAAGCTGGTCGCCTTGCGCCAACACACTCGTATAGAAAACTGTACTAGCGGCTACTATGATCACTACATTGCAGGATGATCTCGGCAGGCTTCGTGTTTATAACACTGTGCAGAGCACGTTTAATCAAGGTTTATTTCAGGAAAATGACCCGCCAAGGTAGCGTAGTGGCTATAGGCGTTGGGTTGAGAAGCTCGGCGTCGGGGTATCAAATCTCGACCAAGCTGCTACATTTCAATCGTGGCGAAGGTCAGAGATGTATTAAGGTGCACGTTACCTAAAAAAAAAAGAAAAAAAAACCCAGGTGGTCAAAATTACCCCGGAGCCCTCTACTACGGTATGTGCCTCCTAATCATAGCCTCTTTTGAAACGTAAAAACGCATTAATTATCATTACGTTTCGGAAGATGCATATTACCACGCTATAAAACAAACATAATCTCCATGTCGCGCAAAACGTTCGCCCGCTGGATTCACCCTTTCCGCCACCGAAACAACTAAACAGAATCGACTGTTTAAGAGTTGCTGAAATGATGGCTCGGTTCGTGTATGAATTATTCTTGGAAAAGAAATGCTGAAAAGGAACAAAGCAAGACGACGCAACTATACAACGCTCATTAAAACGCGGCGGTGCAGCCAACCGCACTGAAGATAAGCTGGCAGCTCGTGTCACCAGTGGCGGCTTCGATGCCGCTGCCTGCCGCCAGCAATTGTCGTCCGTTGTGTGCAAATCGAAAGCGACAGGCACGAGCCACAAATTGAGATTAAAATCGCCCAAGAAATGGTTGCTCATTTTTGAAACAGCCCCATTACATGTAGATTCCCCCTCCCCTTCCCCCCTTCCCACCCCCAACCCCCCACCCCTCCCATACAAACACTCATTGCTGCCATTGCCGCAGATAACAGCCGTGAAGAAAGATGAGATCGAATAAATTACCGGCTTCCTGTTCTGAATGACTGCACCATATTCTCCCGCACTCTATGAGTTTAACACTCTGTATCTGTGTGTATTCAAATTTCAAACGCGCAACCCTCTGTGTGTTCAACTACGTGGTGGCTCTGTGCATTTATGCGACTATATACTATTGCTATAGCTACGATACGTACGTGCGTCAAATCTGTGCGTGCCCAAGTACACACACACACACACACAACACACACACACACCACACACACACACACACACACACACACACACACACACACACACACACACACACACAACACACACACACACACACACACACACACACACACACACAGTCGTTCTTGTGGAGACAAATGAAAGTTCAATGTAGAATAGCCCAAGTAATAAGCAAGCGATAATGAACAAAAAGAAAAGAAAAAGAAAGAAAACGGCAATGTGTCGCACGTGTGGCGGGAGTCTCATGCGGAGCGTGAAAAATGCGCGAACATTCATTAGGCACGCTTTGTCAGGCGGCAGAACAAGCTTTCCAGGACACCTGACCGGAGACGGGGACGGTCGAGGCGTAAATTAAAAGCGATATCTGACAGGAAGGAAGCGATGGAGAGTAAAGCGACGAAAAAAAAAGAAAAGGAAGCACACGTGCGTTCGATCTCCTTCATTTTTTGTTTCAAGCTGTCCTTTTGTTTATGTAATTCCTTTTTCGTTTATTCTGTCTGCGTTATACATAGCAGTGTCCTTGCCTCCGTTCCCTTATTTCACTCCATCCTCTCTCCCCCCTCACGCTTTTCTTTTTTGTTTGTGTTAACAAGAAGAGGCTAATCTTTGACAAATATGTGACGGAGGAAAGTGCGATTAGTCAAATGAGGTGCTTTTGTGCAATACAGTATATCTTCCATACTGCAACCGCATTCTGCTCCTCCTCTTTTCTTTTTTTCTCTTTTTGATGAGCGTGTAAGCTAGGGATAGCTGCGCAATTGAATATACTATGCAGGGCTCAACAGCTGTTAATTCTCTCATTTGATCACTCTATCACTTACACCGTCGTGGAATAGTTGAGTTTGTTCTTACAAAGTGCTGAAAGGATGTACTCGAGATAAAGTTTGGGGCATCCACACTATTGGTACGAAGACTGAGAAAGCAGCGGAGCTGGCGGCGTTCCCTACCTCCTTTCCCTCCTCACCATCGTTTCTCTGTCCCACCCCTTGCTACACTATACTATACTAGATTACGCTATGCTTTACCCTCTCCCCCTTCCTTTCCTCTTCTTCACCCTCTTCCCTTTCCCTTCCCTGGTTATACTATACTGTACGTGCCTATGCTACACTTCAGCCACTCCCGTGCTCCTTTCCCTCATCACTTCCACATCCCATTCCCACCCTCTGCAATACTACCCTATACAATGCTGTGCCATGCCTTACTCTGCCCCTTCCTTTCCCTCCTCGTCACTCTCGCTTCTTTTTCCCATCCCCTGCTATGCTATGGCTGGCGAAGCAGGCGCAGTGTCGAGCGAAGCTATGCAAAGCTGCGCATGGGGTTGCTAGGCAATGCGAGGTTACATCATCGCTCCGCAAGGTTTTTGTCAGAGACGAACGGGCTAATGGCCGGCCTAAAGAACTCCACCCTTAAAAAAAAAAAAAAGACGACTCTGGATCCGCAGGGCTTATAGTAAAGCTGCCTATCAGCGAATCTGGCAACACTGCTCAGAAGACTTGCTAAATGACACCTTGAGTTATGAAAGTTTCGGTAGAACACGAGGGTCTGCCTTGCTAGGCTCTCAGGGTTAAGCCAATATATATTTTTATTTCTTTATGATGGCGAAGCAGCGAAATATCTTGGCTCTCTCGTAAGTAGGTGACACAAGGCATCGTGTCACCTACTTCATTGTCATTATGTAGAGGAATTACTGAGGTTGTTTTATTTATTTATTTATTTATTTATTTATTTATTTATTTATTTATTATTATTGGAACTCTAAAAGCTCTAGAGCTGAAACAGAAGTACTCATCAGGTTGATGGTCAAATGTGTATAGAAGCTATGCTATATTCGACCTCCTCATATAAGTGTACCAAAAAAAAAAAATCACGATGACATTTAACTAAGTGAAGCGGCTTGCGCCAAGCGTATTGGTGGTGTGCCATTCATGTGCATTGCTCTTAAAACTTTTGAAGAAATGGTTTGATTGTGCGTAAGTCTGGCGGTTTTTTTTTTTTTTCCAATATCAGTAAACTCTCGAGGGACGTGCTAGGCGGTCTTGCGACAATGCGGGTGTATTACGATAGAAGGCGCAGCTTAGTAGCTCATCACCAACGCTGAGCAAGCTTGCAAGCCCAGTGCTGTGCCCGCGCGAATCCGGCGAGCGCGAGACCAAACGGGATACCTGTCATCACACCGGAGCCACGAAAATATTTAAGATGGCTTTTGTTGATAACGTGTATGTGTGTACGTGTCCTCCGTGTATGATCTCTGGCAGTACTGAACCTGCGCTCTTGGGCAGCTCTGGGCCGTTCGGAGGGTCGAAGACACCGCCAGAAAGCAAGGACTAGCCAGTGTCTGATGAAAGGCAAGACTCGGTGTCAGGTCTCCCAGCCCCGGCCACACCGACACACCTTCCAGGGCACGTCAAAATTCATCAAGGACAGTGAAAACTGCCAAGTCGATAGCTCTACTATATGACATTTACTGCTTATGTTTACTGACTACAGGGTAATATAATTTGAATTTAGTAACTTTAATATTATGCATGTCAGATGATATTTTCGCTTACACATATTTGATTTATATGGACAGTTTGCTTTGTCATATCAAGTCGATTCCATTACAAAGCATAAGCTCCGATAAAACGGTATACGGCATTCTCCCGTTACACTGTTTGATCGTCGTTAACTGCTGCATGGGATTACCCTGTTAAATGAACCGCAGAACCACATGTTCAGATAACAATGTACGCTGTGGCATGTACGAACTACAAACGCGAACAGAGACACCGCGCGCACACGGGATATCGAGTGTCTCCGTTGCGAAGAGACAAATGAAATCGCGCGGCTTCAGATTTAGATTAGTCCCACACACCTTCTGGTGCGCTTTTACTACCTTACGTTACGCTATATCCTAGAATTGAATGCATTCTCTCCTTTTCCACTACACAATGCCTGAAGCGTTCGTGCACGGACGCAGGAATGGCAACGTTTACTAGCCCTCCGCGTATGCAAGTAGAAGCGTTTAGGACCACTTCACGCGCGAGCCAACCCCGCACGAGGCAGCGCGCGCTCCTCCGGCGACTGGGAGAGGAGACGTGCCACCACTTCATCTCGCCCTCAATCATTGGCGGTGCGGCCACCACATCGTGCGGGGTGGTAGGGAGGCTTGACCGTTAATTGGCCTTTAGTAACCCTGGCAGTCTGACTAAACTGAAAACGTTTACTACCAGTGCAGGCCCGTAGCCAGGACTTTTTTTCGCGGGGGGTCCACTTGCTGTAGGCCTTGACCATTAGAGAAAACACCTATTTTTAGTATTTATTTGCTGTAAAAATTGCAGTATGTACAATAAGTAAATTTAAAATGAAACGTTATTAATACGCTTATTGTCGACACGTAGAAATTTGACATGAGGGTAAATGCTACGGTTACTATGGTCATGCTGGCTTGTATTTAAGAATGTAACACCGCCATTTTCACAGGCGGTGCCTGTGCGCTTGCGCATGAAATTACGCTGTTTTTTTTTTTATGCTGCAAGCGATAAATGTTCCGAAATTCGGCTTTCCCGCAGACCCAACGTTCCGCAAACATTTGACGCCGACTCCCGCGGGCACAGTCCGAATTAGAGCTTTGCTTTCAACATCCCGCGCTGCCCGTGCGAGCAAAATACGAATGGAGAGATGAACGGAGCGAAGGACATGAAGTAGCGATTCAGGGCCATCCATTACAGGCTCCGTGGTCCTCCAGTGGCGTGCCTACGCGTCACATTTGCCCTGAGGTCTCGCCATCTATGCCGGCCGCCGCCGTGGCTTCTCTGTTTCGGCCGTGACCGGAGCGAAGCCGCACTCCATCATACGTGCGCGTGCTCTTCAAGGACATCCGCTCACGGTGTCTTTGTTCAGTGTGATTCACTTTCGCGATGGCCACTTAAGCTGCGTCCTCTTTCTACGTCATATCTGCTCTCCGATTGAACGGCAGTTATAGCAGGCAAGTGGGCTAGTCGTAATTTCTACGTTTCATGCACTTCCAGCCCTTAAATAAAACGCAGAAAGAGCGGTTTTCAGTTGTTGAAAATGCATACGACGAATAATAAATTGTACACGGACTTAGAGCCTGAGGTTCGATTCCTTTTGTGGAGATACACGGGTTCACTGACTGAGTTCCTAAAGAAATAGATGGCTTACTACATTTTTATTACACTGAATCAAGAAAAGAATTCGCAACTCAACACACTGCCAGCCTGGATTTCTTCCAATAGAACATAGAGGCTTTGTAACAAAGTTGCGTAAGTTTGATAGGTACATTTGTAAACAGTCCGTTACGATCCGCGCCTGAAGGGACAGTCGCATTACGCAACGAAGAAGGGTCTTGGAAGTGTCCAGCTACTTTGTGGTCAATGAGCACTGAAAACGAGCGTGTGGTAAATATGTCAGCGACACTGAGTGTTTCGATGGGCGTCTCATTCGCGATTTAGAAGCTTTAATTTTATTAAGATGACGTTGCTGGCCGCCGTTGGCTGGCGATGACTGCTCCTTTTCCGCTTGGTCAATTACATGCACCACAGAATTTTAGCAAATCGAAAACTGCTTGCACGCACTACATGCAATAGATAGAATAGCATGTATCAACGCTATTCGGGAATGACTTTCTCAAAACGTTCTCGTTGAACTTCGCCGCACGCCACAATACTTCCAGTCAGCATTTTGTAGAAAGTTCAAGTTTCTTGAAAGATATGGTTTGAAACTGTAGATGGCTTGGAGATGGGAAAATATGGCGGTCCGTGAGTGCGCAGAAACTATAGTCATCGTGAAAAAAAAATGGACGCGCACTCCTACCTTCTCAGGCGCTCGACCTACACTTGCCCTCAGCCCACTACTACATGATGGTAGTTATGCGAATGCCACTGTGCCGCGCGCACTTCTTTCTTATTTTGCTGTCCATCCACTCTTGCCCTCAAACAAGGAGATTTTGAATTTGGTTTCAATACACACCTAGAAAGCGATCGCTCTTCTTTCAACAAAGCACGCCATACAAGCGAACGGACTGCGAAATGTGTGAGAGAACTACCATTGGGCCGATACCTAGCTGCAGTTACCGCGGATGCCGTGGGACGGCGCCACGTTAGTGCAGTGACTCTGGCGGCAAGAGTGACGTCACTGCGGAACTGCGAATACGTTCAAAGAAAAAGAGAAGAAAAATAGTTCAATGACACACGCTGGCACGGCTTCTTCCCCTTCTTCCCAACCATCTGTGTTGCTATCCAGCGCGCTCGTCGAGAAGAATGGAGAGTGAACGCTCTCGCGTGGTAGAACTTTGGGTATAACTTTTCTCAAACTTGATGCTGTGACTCCCCTAATACCCAATGGATTTGAAAAAAATATTTGTGGCAGGCCATTCGTTAGGCAATAAGTTCCTCGAGCGATGCGGCTCGAGAATTACACGTACATGTTTTGCAGGGCTCTTTAAGGTCGCCCATATTCAAGGAGTGGGAGGGCCGAACAACTTTCTGCGAAAAAAAAAAAAAAAAAACCCAGGATGGTAGTCTGGGAGCGTTGTTTGCTTTGTGTAAAAATATCAAAAGAAAAAACAAAACAAAACGAGAGGATCTTTCGAAAATACAAAATAGGATAAGTCTGGCTCTACGCTTTTATCGATCAGCATTTGACCGATGACAGTATTTACGGGGGTTTTACGCACCAGAACGACGGTATGATTATGAGGCACACTGTAGTGAAGGTCTCTGGAAATGTTGACCGCCCGGGGTTCTTTAAACGTGCACTCATAACGCACAGTCAGCGCTTGACCGAGCCGCCGCGCAGTTACGCGAAGATTACGTAAAATTGGAAGAGCAAGTTGTTATAGTGACGCTCTTACAGAACTTTCTATGTACTCGTCTGCGTTTGTGAAATACGTCGTTCTTAAATGAAAAGAAAACAAATAAACGAAAACGTAAATCAATTCGAACGTTCCTCGCTGTGGCGACGCTGAAGTGAGCACACAAGCTGTTTAGTTCGCGTAGCTGCGGGGAACGAAAATTGGAAATAAAATATTTTGCTGACCTCCCCGAGAATGGCGGCCCGAATTGCGGGGGACGAGCGATTTAACCTGCGGCTCACGTTTAAGTGCCGACTAATCGCTTTGGAATGAGCCTGCGCTCAGCCGAACCCCGGGGCACGCAGTACAGTGCTGGCAGTTAATGTAAACAGAAAGTGAGGAAGGAAAATGAAACGGAGGGCTGCGACAAGCGGAACTTCAAACAAATCGCAATCACCCAAAAATCCTTGCCTGGAAAGACAAGTACACACACACACGCCTGGTGCAAAATAACGACGAGCTAATGAGCGAAAATTAAATTAAAAATTGGCGCATCAAAAGGCGTAGTACTTCTAGAGCTGCGCGGACAGCGCTAAAAAAAGAAAAAGAAAAAAGAGAAAATTTGACGTCATTTGTAAGTAAGTATAAATTCCGTGTCTAGGGTCGAGTGGGTGAGGAGGCAGTCGGTTAATGGAGGAAAGTTGAGGGGGAGGAGGGAATGGGCGTACCGCGTTTGCCTCGCTTACAAGTCGGTGTCGATTCTATAGTGGGAGCCTGTACAGATCGTATAGTTCGCTGATAGAGAATATCTGTGGTGCTCAAATGGTAGACGGCGAAGTACCCAATGCGGGTACTTCGCCAGTGGGCGTCCTGTGACACCCACAGCCCCTTTTAAGGGGTAGAGGTGCGTCCCCACCACGCGCTCTGTAGTGCGACACTCATCTCAAGACGATTGACTCTCCTCTCCGCTCTCTTCTATCGCTTGCTGCCTCCGCGTCCCAGCATACGGGTTGCTGACATAAGCTTCTTAGCTTTAAACTGCTCTCTTTAAGCAGGATATCACGAAAGTAGGACTGGCTCGCCAGAGATAAGGGGCATAGAGAGAAAAACAGAGAAAAATACATTGAGAGAGACAAAGAGATGACGCCGCCACGGTGGTCTGGTGGCTATGGTACTCGGCTCCTGATCTGGGGGTCGCCTGATCGAATCCCGGCCGCGGCGGCTGCATTTAGATGGAGGCGAATTGTTGACGCCCATGTACTGTGCGATGTCAGCGCACGTTAAAGAAACCCAGGTGGTCGAAATTTCCTGAGCCCTCCATTGCAGCGTCTCTCATAATTACGGCTGGTTTCGGGACGTAAAACCCCAGGAATCAATCACTCAAGACAAGAAGATAGGTAGCTGGAGGAAACGAAAGATCGAGAGAGCGAGATTGTGAAACAGAGAGAAACAAAAAAAGGAGAGAAAAATAGCGGGCGCGATTCAGGGGAGTTAACATTGTGCGAAGAATTTGCGCGAATCGTTGTCACACTAGACAGTGACACATGCGTAGCAGGTTGTATGTCTTTCACCTGTCGCTCGAAATCTTTTCAGTCGCCCCACACAGCATCACGTCGAACTTTGAAGTTTATGGCAGCAATGGAAGAAGATCCATTCGCTCATGTCTGATCCCCATTACGTGCGATATCTAGCGTGGAGGCTTAGCAGCGCGCTGCGTTAAGCTCAAACACGACAGTTCGATTCACAGCAAATGGCGGCCGTATTTTGATAGGGGCAAGAACATCAGTGTACTCAGCCGTAGTGCACGTAAAAGAACTCTAGGCACCTTTTATTCAAAATTCAGCGGGCGTCATCTTCGGCATGTAGCGTGATCCTTCTCGCATGCAAAGACGTTGTAAGTCCGTGGCCACCAAGGATCAATTACAAGACACTGAAAGTCCTTCCCTCAACGCTTCTTTCGAGACACTGCCATTTGTAATGAATACTGACTGAAATCTATTGGGCGTGTCAAATGCTAACGCACTCCTTTAGAACAGAGATTGCGAACTTATAGAGTGGGGCGCTTTATATTTTATGTACTTCCTGCCATCTGCCATCTCAGTGAAAAGGGATGGGGTAGCCAATGCCAAGGAATAGCTACAACAACGTCTTTGTTTATTTCTACTTTAATAAGAAAGAAAAGAACACCAAGTGGTCTAGATTAATCCGATATAACCTCCCCCGCCGCCTTTCTCTTTTTCTTATACTCCACTCCTAGGCGTGACTTACAATTACACCCCGTTTGCGGCATGCAAGACCGCAGCAGTTATAAATCATAATTTGCAGTACAAGTGCTTCTTGAAGTCCTTTAGCGGGCTGTTATTACTGGCCCGATTCTAATTACAGGAGAGCACCCATACCCTTCCCTCGTCATTCGCAGAACGAAAGTCTGTCAATATTCGAATAAATGCGGTATTGTAAACGAGAAGGGAGAAACTGCTGCGACGGCGTGTGCCAGAGACGGGATCGTTGAGTATACGAGAACGGGACGACGACATGCAGGGTGCGCCTCGGCTGTGCAGAGGTCGCCTAGCCCAGGGTTGACGCCCTCCGCGTACGTGAGCTGTGCCGGAAAACGGCTGCCTGACATCGGCTAATTTATTCATGCAGCATCTGTGACGGGTCCGTGGTGGCGGCAGCAGCCGGCTGCTCTTCGTCCATATACACGCACCAGGGTGTCATCATCGCGCGAAAGAAAAAGAAGCGCTGTCTGGCTGCCACAAAATCCTTCGTATATAATTTTGTCAACTTCTTTCCTGCCTGTCTGGTTTTGTAAGTTACTATGAGCTATAAATTTTGCGCAAATGTGTCTTTTGTCCCCTTAATATTGCGTTAGTATTGAAGTTTGTTATCGCTGCATCTTATCAGTTTTCTTATCCTCTTGATTTCCTAGGTGTTAAAAATGCACGGCAGCGCTCTTTCCACCTGCCACCGTACACTTAAATGCGCAATAAGCGTGCTTTGTTTTATATCACTAACCCCCCATGGTAGTCGCCCTGTCAGAAGGGGCAATACCTTTGGGCCTATTATTATTATTATTATTATTATTATTATTATTATTATTATTATTATTATTATTATTATTATTATTATTCTGCAGTTAAAAGGCAGTTTTGTGCGAGGGAGGACCGCCGCACAAAGCATCATATACTTATAGCCGGGCATCGACTACAGTATATAGTAGCCAATCAACATTCCTGGGCAGCTACGTGGGCATCGTATGGACTCTGTTGAAAATAGGACGACGTCGGACTAAGTTTTTGAAGGACCTGCAGTTGAGATAGGTTCAATAGCACGCAGCGGAGACTCGACTTTGGACATTTTGAAACCAACATTTCTCGTACGTCTCATGCGCTTCAGTGAGCAGCCCTCGCAAGTCGGGTTGTTCTGCATAAACCAGAGCAATGCCCTATTCTTATGCAGATTGGTACTCGCTTAGAGCGGCGCAAGTCCGGAGGTCGACGTGTATACCCGCTTTATCGTTCCTTGTCGATAAGGTCATTGTCGTTCCTTATCGATGCGGCACTCGGCTGCTGATATGGGGGTCGCGGGGTCGAATCCCAGCCGCGGCGGCTACATTTCGATTGATGCGAAATGTTGAGGCCCGTGTACTGCGTGATGTCAGTGCAGGAGCCCCAGTGATCGAAATTTCTGGAGCCCTCCACTACGGCGTCTGTCATGATCGTATCGTGGTTTTGGGGCGCAAAACTCCGGAAATCATCATCGATACGGTCATTAAGATGTGAGTTCGTTACCAACAAGAGTGCAGCACTGACAGAGACGGACCAAGATGGACAGCATCCATGCAGGTGTGAGTGCTCCAAGGAGCAGTACTTGAGCTGTTGCGAGATGTCTAGCTTTTGTGCAAGATGATGTAACGCATAACAACGCGATAACGTGAACAACATCTGTTGAAATACTAAGATCCTTTTTGAGATAGCAAGTCGCTGCTACGAGTTGTGTGAGGCGGGCGCCGTGGCACGTTGCACAACTTCCGCAAATACAGAAGTATTGAAAGTACACAATACCTTAAAAGCTTTACAAGCAGACGCTAATTCAAGTGGTACTATATATTGACAAGTCAGTAAGCCGGAAAAAGAAATACGCTGTACAAATTAGTCGCCGTATATTTTCCTTGTTTCTTATCGTCAATCTCGCTTGCAAGGAAGCGCGGTGCATATACTTGAGAGCCAGAGAACTGCATGCGCCGTAGCCGATCTCCGAAGGCGCTATTATCAAATGCAGCAGTCTCCAAGAGCCATCACGTGGGCATCAACATCCCGAGCCCACACGCAGCGGACGATTTCGCAAAAACGCCCCGAGCCACGCGGGGCAAATGCATTTACGAGGCATCGTTTTCGCGAAAAGAAGACTGGCATCAGCTGCATACGACAGAACCGCGCGGAACAAGATATAGATTCCACTGGCGCACCGCCGAAGACGCTAAGCCAAGGCTTTCCAAAAGACCTCTGGGGGCCACGTGGAATGGGCTCGGAATACGAAACGCGGCTTTCTTTTTTTCTTTCATCCGTGCGTTTCGGAGAGAGAGAGAGAGCGGCGGAGAAGCCGCGCATGACAGTTGAATGGCCCCGTTCAAGGACAGCGTCTCTAGGAGGCCCACTTATGCTATTCGTGCTTAGCCTTGCCCTCGTGAACCAACTCCTGCTATGTGTCTCCCCCCCTCTTCCTCGTCCCGACGGAGTAGTGGGGGCTTTTAATCTTCCGGCACGAGCCGTTTCCCCGAACGGAACCCCCGGTGTCTCCGCCGTCGTTGGGGCTGATGCTGTCTGTCGATGCCAGGCCCGCTCCCGCTAGCCACCCCAGATTCTGACTTTCACCGTCAGCTGGCTACGGTCCGATAGGAAACGTCTGAATCGAGCTTGTCCCATTCGCCCCCCCGCCCTCCGCTCCCTTTTCTCCGTCCTTTAAGTTTGATACTGGTTAGGCCTACCAGGAGTGTTCGTTTGTTTCGTATTCAAGTACCGACGTGGTACGGAACTGATCTCCAGGACGTTATGTCGGGGGAACGCAAAATATAAGCGTGGAACTAGCGCTGGTGTTGTGACTTGTCATTTGATAAATTTTACTTATGTTTCTGGGTGGAGAAGTGTGGAAAATATAAAGCACCGAGATGGAGAATTTGTCGTACTTCGATGATGATGATGATTTGTGGGGTTTAACGTCCCAAAACCAGTTCTGATTATGAGAGACGCCGTAGTGGAGGTCTCCGGAAATTTAGACCACCTGGGGTTCTTTAACGTGCACTGACATCGCACAGCACACGGGCCTCAACATTTCGCCTCCATCGAAATGCAGCCGTCGCGGCCGGGATTCGATCCCGCGACCTTCAGATCAGCAGCCGAGTGCCATAACCACTAGACCACCGTGGCGGGGCAATGTCGTACTTCGAGAAACCATCTCAGAGCATAAAATACGACTGACGTGCATGGTATCCATTTTTTATCACAATGTGCAGCTTCTTCCTTCCGCGCTTGCGTGTATAGAAGATGATCTTTCTCTGCAGTTGTTGAGGCCCGTGTATTGTGCGATGTCAGTGCACGTTAAAGATCCCCAGGTGGCCGAAATTTCCGGAGACCTCCGCTACGGCGTTTCTCATAATCATAGTTGGTTTTGGGACCTAAAACCCCAGAAATCGATCAATTCTCTAAAGTTGGCGAACTTGGTATCCTGGTACTGTGAAATTCTGAAGTAAGGAGTCGTTAGGTTGACGAAGAAAGGGCTCTTTCAGGGACTCTTTATTTGGCACGTATTACGTACAAAATAAAGAAAATGTACCATACATAAGATGAGGCCTGCCACCTGGAACAGTGCAAATTTGATTCCTGGGGTTTTGCGTCTCAAAACCACGAAATGATCGTGAGAAACGCCGTGGTGGAGGACTTCGGGAATTTCGACAGCCTGGTGTTCTTTCAACGTGCACTGACGTCGCACAGAAAACGGGCCTCAACATTTCGCCTCCATCGGAATGCATCCGCCGCGGCCTGGTTCTATCGCGTGACCCTCGGATCAGCTACCCGAAGATATGTCGGGTTTAAAGGCAATCTTACAATAAGAAACGAGGCTAACCCCCGTATTCACAAACACACCTTCACTCAACGCTCCTCCTCGACTTCACCGAGTCGAGGCGCAGCGCCTTCCTCTCCTCAAGGAGCCGCTGGGTTTCAAGAACGCCACTCGAGAGCTCCTCCGCCAAGAGGTTGCTCGAGAAAAATTCCTTCACTTGAGTTACGAAAGACGCGTCTGGTAGCGAGGGTGTACAGCCCAATCCTACAATAATTACGAGAATTTTCGGTTGAAATGCTAGCCAACGATTTAAAAATTATCACATATTATTAAATACATGTTGCATTGGAAGTTATAAGTGAAATTTGAAACATTATCAGCTAGTTTCGACAACAGGCGATGCTACGTTCATCCAAGCCACGCCAGAGCCGAATCAGCTGGGATAGCATGCCCGGACAGGTCCGGATGTGCGACTGTTGTTCGCGTATTGTGTGCGCGCCGCCAGATTTTATCTTGATGTTCCGTGGTGCGCTGTGTAAGCTGCTTGTTGCATCATTGCGTGCCGACTCCAAAGGAGCGCTGAAAACATTGTACAACTAATCATCAACCCGTTTCTGCCCACATTGCCTATTTACACCACCTGGCTTTTACCGCAGGACACTGCATTACATTTCAGTGGATACCAGCTCACTGCCGCATTCTGCCCAAGGAAAAAGCCGACGAAGCAGCACGTAACGGTCTTCGATATCCAAAACTATAAGCGAATCTATTTCACCAAATCTGATGCTTCCCATATGGCTAAACGATTCGCTTACAAATAAAGGAACCGGCTATGGAAGTTACCGACACATCATCACCCTTTCTTATACTCAGTCGACCCAGATCCCAAATCAAAACTACAATCCAACATTCCTCGACATCTGGAAACTTTGTATCATCGACTACGGCTGAATATTGCATATTCAAACGACTTACGGCACCGCTTCCATCAGGAGACAAGCCCACACTGCAGCAACTGTGGCTCTACTGAAACCGTAGAACATGTTTTGTTTGAATGCCGAGCGAACAGTGATGAGCGTGATGAACATTGGTGAACATTGCATGCAGTCACTTACACAGCTCCCTTTATCACTTGTGTGTTTTAGGCCCTATAGCTTGCCCCACACAACAGAGACGTGCGATGGACCTTTTGTTTACATATTTAAAAAGTATAGGTCAACTGGATAGACTAACTTTATCTCCGTCGTCACCGTCACTCACTCATCATGCAACACATCTTATCACATCACTGCGGGTTGGTGAAAACGTTAACTATCTTTGGACACAATTAGGCATCATAGTCAAAAACACAAAGCCCAACTTTTTTTCCCTTTTCTTTTTCACTGTCTCTTGCACTTCTTTCTACTCGTATTTCTCTCCCCAAACTCCCTCCCCGCGCAGAGTAGCATGTCAGCGATATTTCAACGCCGGCTAAATTCTCTGCCTTTCAATAAAGAGCTGTCTCTCTCTCTCTCTCTCTCTCTCGTGGCGTCCTGCTTGCCCTTACAGACGGCGACATGAGCACGGACGACAGCGTCACGCGCGACGGCGGTAAGACGACCGCACGGAGGTTCGTTTGCACGCGCGAAGAGTGCGAATTACTGTGTAATTGGGTGACGCGCCACAGATCGGCAATTGAAAACAAACACCGACAACGTGTCCAAGCGCGCTAAGGACAGTGCCTGGGAGAAACTTTTATACGGATGTGGTGCTTTTATACGGATGTGGGTGCAGTCTATGCACCCCGTCACCCCGGGGAACTTGTCAATTCGGTGGAATTCGACCATCGTCTCACGGAATCCGTCATCGGTGTCGGGGAACTTCACGACGGCTCCGAACAAATGCTTCGCGATCACCCGCGACACACGTTCGATGATGCGGCTCACTGTCGGCTGAGACACATTCACCAGGTCGCCCGCCACTACTTGAAACGTGCCTGCTCCATAAAAGCGCAGCGCAATCAGAAGCTGCGTCATTGGTGGAAGAGGGTGGCCACGGTTGCTGCAGCTCTCCTCAAGGGGCAAGCAGTCAAGCAGCTTCTTCACGCTGCGCTTCGTGAAGCGATAGCGCGCCAGAAATTCGCTGTCGGTGTAGTGATCCATTGGATTTATCCGGTCCCTCAACCGTCGTCGTGGTATGCCTATGCAGTTTTCTACGTCGTCAAACAGCTCGCCGACGGCACATAGTCGACAAACGAAGCGTAATCCGCCATGATACTTCACTCAAGGAAAGGTTCAAGGTAGCTCTGGCCCTACCTCGACTATCTCGAGTAAAACGCTCGAGATTTCCTCCAGTCGAGGAGCGCTTCGAGTGGAGGGCGATATGTGAATTGGAAAACGGCCCTCAAGGAGCGTTTCGAGTGAAGGGTCGAATCGAGGAGCGTTTATGAATACGGGGGTAAGTATTCCCAAAAAGGAATTCTAGTGAAAAAGCCAACTGGAAGAAAAATAAGCATTCGGAAGCCAAGCGAGCAGTATGTTTATCATGTGTAAAGAAGGTAGGAGAAGAAGACGCAAACTGGAGTGCCAATTAGAATATTTAGCAGCGGGAACTTCTAGTTCCTGGCTTGTATTTTTTTTTTTCAGATATCTGGCAGCCAACGTGCGACGAGGTTTGAGTTGTGTTGCTTTCAGTGCAGTAGTTGGCGAACTGCATTTTCTTTTTTTTTTTTTATTTTCAGACATAATAAATGCGTGTGCTTAAGAACCCTGTGCTGTTCGATCGAAACAGCATATTGGGGAATCTATTATAACGTATTCAATGATGATAATGGTGACAACATGTGCACGATTGCAAGCTTACGTGTCCATATTATGTGGCATACGCATCGGCCTCCATCAGAGGAACGGAGCTGTACGGACACCGTACGTAGTACGTACCACCCTGTGGTATACACAAGTTCGACCAGTTTCACGTTGAAATGTAAAGGCCACCCAAGCCTGAAGCCTCCTAAACAGAACTTCCCCAGGCCCAGCAGGCGAAGCGTTTCCGTTCATAATTATTTACGCAAAATTATTTAGTGCTGGCGTTTCGCCATATTAAGGACATTGAAATGGCCGCTTGCTACTGCCATTATGCTGACAGCGCTTAACCTTTCGCAGCAAATAAAGCTCGCGGAAGAGACTTCAAAGACGATGCTCGAGTTCGAACTCACGTACACAGCGTAGTTCTCTAAACAGGATCTGTCTGTACTCAATAACATGTTGTCGGCAATGCGACAACGTTGTCTTACAACGAAGCGCCAAGTCAAATGTAGACGCTGCTATATCAGCCAGCGGCAAGCCGAAAGGCAGCTCGTGAGCGGGCCTTTCGAGTCCTTGTTAGCACAATCGCTGGCCTCACTGTAAAGTGGCACACAGCAATACTGCGACTCCGGACAATGAGTCCAAGAAAAGCTATACCACGAGAATGAACACGTCACTGCGCTGCATGTTCATTCACGTCAGGAAGGCCGTTAACTTCGTCTCCAGCGCGACCTTGAATCCCGGTGGATGCCTCGCAGACACGAGCTCTCGGGTCACATTTTCCCAAGCATCACACCAGTGCAGACCGCGTTGAACCTGAGAGAAATACAACAAGGGAACATTAACCAAACACAGAGAGTCGGCAATAGAAGTGCAAGAGAGAAACAGTAAACATACAGCAAAATGGCATGTGCCTTGGCTTCACATACAAAAGCAACGGGCGGTATTTTGGGTCTTCATGCCGGCTTGAAGAGGAGAAAGATGGGGAGACATTCTTTGCATTGCTCTTACCGAGGTCTTCCTGCTGATCCGACTCTGTAGGAAAAGGAAAGGAAAAAAAGAAAGGAGAGGGGGGTGGGGGGTGCTCTGCCCGTGTCTAGTGTGTATGTCGAAAGGTGAACGCTGCGTGCTTTCCGCGTGGCCGGTGGTCGGTGATTTGTTTTCACTCGCGAGCTTAATTAATTACGTCCGTATATAATTACCGCTGAAGGTGCACCTGCGGCGCGCGAGGGCTGCGAGCAGCCACAGGTAAGGCGTGCCCTTTAACTCCGGAAGAGGTTGGGAGCATAAGAGGAGGATGCGATGAAAGATAAGATAACAGGGCGACCGGTTTAATTCGGCCGCACTGGGCTTCATTGCCCGTCCCACCAGGACCGGCAGGTGGGTTGAACGTTAAGCAAACTTAGCAAGTGAACTGAAGTAGTCGGAGGCGTACCACTCTTAACCATACTGCTCTTGGAGCGCTCGTAACTTTTCGTAACTATAGGTCGCGCTTGCGTTCCGCGTGCAACGTCGCTTTGGCGCTGCGCCGTACTTTAGCGTTACGATGTACTAGTACTGGCGTAAAGGAGCATGACAGCTTTTAGAGTGGCCCGCACTTGTTCGTATACAAACAGCTATAGCTCGTTGACCACTTTGGAAACGTAGTTTTAAGCTGTGCAGCGCGGCTTGTGAGTAGGGCTACGCAGCACCCAGAGGTTTGTCCCACTGCTTCGGCCGTGGCATCACGTGGTACGATTATATATGGTGACTGACTGTCCCTTATATCATCGAGTAGTCCCCGACGATATGACCTAGCCCATTTAACCAATGCGAATTTTAAATGTCATCACAAAACATGCTTAACGAGCAATTGTCAGCTGAAGTGTAGCTAGATTCACATGGCATACAAACCATTGAGAAGTACGTAAGAAAAGCTTGCATTCAAGCTAGTTATTCTGCGTGCAGGAGATACACGAATGAGGCCACGACAAAGTGATGCAGTGGATTTCTAGACGCGATATCTTTTCAGGCTGTGAATATGCTGACGAAACAGAGTACATGCCCAAGTCAGCTTAACACAAATGATCCGTACCGTGTAGAAATGATATCACGGTGCTGCATTACCCACGGCGACTAATCTGTCTGTAGATGACGTTTTGCTGTTCAAAATTTAATGCGTGATATTGTATAATGTATGCATGCAGGGAAAAAAAGGAAAAAAGAAAAAAAAACCGACATGCCTCCCATTTCTCCCTCTTCCCTAGAGCAAATGCAAAAGAAAAGCAACCCCCGAAGAAAATAGAGTTCGCGCTTACAAAAGAAAAAGTGCTTGCGCTGTTCGTTAGAGAGACTTCAAGATAACCTTGATGCTCACCGTAATACTAGTCATAGTGAGTCTCAGCTAATGGCATAACGCACAAAATACTTCAAAACCAGCCTCATGAAGCGCTAACGTTAAATGCCCTTGGTCGTCATCGTCGTCACTGTATTTTGTATAGGAACTTTTTCATTACTCCTCTTCGCTGACGAGGCTCACTTGCTTGTCAGTTATTTTTTGATTTGGTGCAACGCACTAAGGTGAGAACACGCATAAAGAGTTCTGTTATACAAATGTATTTTTAAACAAAACTAAAGTTTTGGATGGATGGATGGATGGATGGATGGATGGATGGATGGATGGATGGATGGATGGATGGATGGATGGATGGATGGATGGACGGACGGACGGACGGACGGACGGACGGATGGATGGATGGATGGATGGATGGACGGACGGATGGATGGATGGATGGACGGATAACAATTTTATTAAATTGAATTAAATGTGGTTGGGCCCCTAGACATCTGAGACCCTCCTGGCCGACATCTCAAGGCAGGCCCAGTCTACTAGCCAGAGCTGGTCATCCGACAAAGTGACCAGAATAGCGGCCTCCCACGAGGAAAGGGAAGGGTTGGGCATGGGTTCTACCACCATCGGCTTGGGGCAGCTGCAAAAACAGTGGAAGAGATCTGCTCTGGGCGCTTGGAAGGTGGTGCACTGCGGACTGTGGAAGCCAGGGTGAAATAAGTGCGCCAGATAGGAGGAAATAAATGCCTTGGTCAGGATCTGCCGCCAGATTGAACTCTGATGGGGGGTGAGTGATGGGTGAGGGGGAGGTAGTTCCCGTCTATGTTTCTTGTATGTTATTTGGTGGAAGGTGTATATCCCCTCCCCTGGTTTTTCTATGGGGTTGGGTGAGTGGTCGTGCAGGGTCCGGAGGGAAAGACCTCGAACCTGCGCATCAATGCGCTCATTCCCGGGGATACACTCATGCCCAGGCACACCAAGTGATGGTCAGCGGATGGGGAAGGGCGAACGGATGTTAAGTTTGGAGTTCTGTGCCTGTACGAAGCTCGAAATGTTTTGTGAGTTACCTCGCTTTGTAAGTTTCTTGACGTGAGTTTCTCGAAAGTTCTCTTGTTCTATCAATGACCGCAGCAGTCCCTCGCGACCATTAAGGTTTCGAATAAAAATAGATATATACTGAACAAATTGTAGGATAGAATCAGTAATCTTATCTAATATACTTTGATTTGCTCCTTCGGTTACGCCGGACAGACAAGCGTTTTTGCAGCATTACGGGGGTCCATATGCAATTCTTCCTGAGTCGGTTGGCTGGGGATTGGATTCCCTGCTTCGGTATAAAACGTAGTGGTGGTGCACGAACCTCCTCCTCTCTCCTCTTCTTCTTCTTCAGGAGCGAAGCAAGTGACGGGGAAGGGAGAGAGAGAGGGGGGGGGGGGACGGGCATTATGACGACAGCAGCATCGACGACGCCCTACGGTCGTCGCCATTGGCGCGAACGCATTTCCGATCTTTCCGAGTAAAACTAGCAAAGAACCGCGATTGGCTTTTCTTTCTCTCCCAACTATATACCCATGGCCGCCGGCAGGGTTAATTACGAGCCTGCCTGCTTGCGAGCTGAATGTTGACCCACGACAGTGCTAAAGGCGTTGCCGTGTATAATGAAGAATAGCGCAAGCTTCACGTTAGTGTTTGGCTGGGTTAGCTTGGGGAGGAAAAAGTAGTGAGATGGGGGGAAGGGTAGTGCTAACAACCACTCATGCAGCATAGTCATGCCACGCACACAAAAGCATATTATGTGCGATCAAAACAGCTACAACATGAAAAAATAAGAAGGGGGTGGGAGGTGGCGCAAGAAAGGGAGGTGCTGTACCTAGTTGCTTGCCAGATTCCTTGCCCCGAGGCGCAATTCGCAGTGCTTTTCAGTGCTGTCTTCCGCTCTTAATTGGGTGTAAGTTGCCGGGAAACTGAGCTGGCTAATCTGGTTAGTAAAGCGTCGACTGGTTTATTTTACGCAGCTCTCGCCTCTGTTTCCTATCTTGCTTAACCTATTAATCTGTGCCTATTAGCTTGCGCATGCTGCTTTCGATCTTCCCATCGTTTCGCTCCAGCCTTCATTTGCAGTGCAGTGCTGGCGTTTGCGGACACGGGAAACACCTTACAGAGCTTAATTAAGAATGTAAAGAGAGCAAAAAAAAAATCTCGGGACATGAGCCGGCGTATCGCGAGGCAGCCTCTAATTGACGCAGGGACTGTGCTTCGTTAAACAATAACTTCTTCGCGTATTTGCTGGGGAAATGAACCGCGCGTAAAGAGGCCGGCCGATGGAGATTTTTCGCAGGATTCTTGCGCACTTCTCCTTGTCTCCTGCATCTATTAAGCATGTTACGTGCCTCATTAGGGCCTCGCTGGCACTGCACCCCCTCCTAACCCCCCCCCCCCCCCCCTATCCTTTACCCTCTTCTTCCCTTCTCATGGAAAAATGAAAGAGACGGAATAGGGCTACTCGGGCCGTTCTTGCTTCTGTGTTTCGAGCGGCGAACTGAGGTGAAACTTCCTTGTCGCGTTGTTACCCCGTCGCGGTATAACAGCAACACAGCAACCAAGTTGCGGGCGAACGTACGAAGGTGCGGTTTGTACAGTGGTTATTCGACGAATCTACGCCCTTACAAGTCCGACTTACGGGTTATCAAGAAGCTTGGAAATATTATTGTGTACGCTGTATACACTACAGCTTATACGAACTGCACTGCTCGCCGCTAGAACAACAATCGCTGAAGTGTCACCTGCCAACAGCTCCTATAGGCGCTGTTGTTGGCAGGTGAGACTTCAGTGATCGTTGCCAACAACAGCGCCAACCAACAACCTGCCAACGACAGCGCCTAACCCGCGTCTTCGTACTCAGCAGTGACCGGTGAGACACTCTGCCTGCTACGGTGGAAAAGAAGAAAGAAAGAAAGAAAGAAAGAAAGAAAGAAAGAAAGAAAGAAAGAAAGAAAGAAAGAAAGAAAGAAAGAAAGAAAGAAACCGTGGTTGCCAGTAGTAACATTCAGCTAAGCAGGACCAGTTATGGTGGGAATCCGATTAACTCGCCAGCTATACAAGCAGCGGTTCCATGTCTGGCAGTATCCTCGGCGGTATACGGGTTCCTTTCTTTGTCTTTCCCATTTGAAGGCGATCATCAATCGTCAACCCTTGCCGCGCCATTCCTGCTTCCCCGCGCAAGAGGCCCGTTAGTCTGTTTCAAATCGACATTGTTCGGTTTCCCCCGAGGGTATGGGAAAAGCAAATAAAAGGAGAGGCAAAAGAAGAAAGTACAAGCCTCCGGAGTGAACATTGCCGACCGCTTTTGTCGACGCAGCATCTTCTCCGGATGGTGACTTCTTCGGATTCCTTTGTGCTGCTGTGCTGTACATTACAGGAAGGTTGCGGTTTCTTGTCTTCTCTTTCTTCGGGGAGAGATGGCGAAACACGAAGGCATCACGGTCGCGGTTGACTTCGCTACGTGCCTCACGGTTTACTTCGAAATTCGCGGCTGTGTTTGTCTTCCGCTTTTAATTTTTTCCCCGAATTATTCGTGGACATAAAGAGGAGCATGAGGACGCTTTATGGGCACGAGACCGAGAACGGACACTTCCTTTGCGACTACAATCGCGAGTTTTTAAGCGCGTGTTTGCTTCAGTTGTGATGACTCCGAGTATACGGTGGTTTCTATTCTTGCGTTAGCACCGTCATGCTTCGCAACCAAAGATGTCGGTTGTTGGGCTGGGCAAGGGGGGAGACAGGCTACGGCCGAAATTTTTGTGTAGAATTAATTATAAGCAAAAATCACGACACGTGCTACACGATGCGACCTCTATACGTACAGACCTAATTCCAACTGCAGAGAAAGACAGATGGCTTGCATATATAGGAATTATACGGATGGGCGCAACTCACGTTAGTCACATACATAAAGTCATGCGAACACAGTGCCATGTATGCAGTGTTCTTGACGAGGATCCGTAGCAGTCTATTGGAGAATAAGAAACGAGTAGTGTTTATCTCGCACTGTAAGCAGGTATGTCATCACTCTAGGTGCTACGGTCACAGCTGAGTCTGAGTCAATTATTTGGTACGCTCTATCTTCGAGCTCGGAACGTCCGGTCTCTCGGCGCTTGTTGCTGGACTCATTAACATCGAAAGCTGCGTCCAAGATCAACCTCTGCAAGAAACGAAACAAGGTCGCAACGTCTTCCGAAGCGCTGAGTTACCTCCATCTTCCACCTCTCCTGCAGATACATAACCAGTCTCTCCGGATGCCAGTTCCTGTTATATGTAGCCAGTATTTCACGACACATGAGCACGTAAAACAACAAATCCCACAGAAAAGAACTGGTTGCGTATACCACACCAGGTTCACCGCACGCAACACTGGATGTACATGCTACTGTGTAGGCGTTAAAGTGAAAGGATCGGCTATTTCCATAGTCAACCAGCGCCCCCACCCAGTACAACCACAATCCCTACGTGCAACGGACTTCACCATAGCTAAGCTACAGACAATCTCAGCAGCTATCCAGCGCCTTTCTTGCTCAGCTACATAATTTTCCATCATCATGATGGGCTGTATGCCTGCGTGCAGAAGTACCTCTGTACAGCGGCATTCCTCAGAAATGTCGCCGAACATCGGCCGAAACTGCTTTGCTTGCCGGCAGAGGTCTTCTGGACTCCTGGTCAAGCGGTAGTGGCAGGAAATTGACTTTCTAACGAGCTTGCCTGCGAAGCAGGCAACCAGGATCCCGACGCTCTCTGGCCAGACCAAGACGAACCACCATCGACATCACCCCAACTCAAACCATGTCAGGGCGCACGCTGGAGATTTCCGGTGAATAATCCGAACCACACGTGCCAACAAGGTGCGCTCATCCGCCGGGCCCAAACCAGCACCCCAGTGAGAACTGTGCGCACGCATCTTATAAATGTCCTCACGACGCCACCCCGGGGGCGACTGCTGGAATATTCCTCATACCCACTGCATTTACACGCTACACTCGTGCCGCCCTTCACACCTTTCACCTCTAATCACACTGCCGAGTGGCTGAACACAGCCATTTTAGACAGATGCCAACAATGCTTTGTGGTTGTTGTCGGCGACTTGCTCGAAGACTCCACAAGCGAGGTCCTGGAGTAAGTGTTCCGACAGTCTGTCTACCTTTCCCGAAGATAATGCACTTTGTCTCTATTCTCTGCTCGCTTTGTTTTCTTGGACCTCAAGACTTCGTCGACACCGCTGGGTTACCACCAAGCGCTCGTCGTGAACAGCACTGTCGATTGACCTCATCTCAACAGTCAGCGTGTGCGAGGCGGCCCCCATCCCAGCGTGACCCAACCTCTTTAACCCATACCGGAGCGAGGAAAGGTTTTATTTTTAATCGCAAGAGATATCCGGAATTTTTTATTGTAGATCTGCATGCCCGAATAATTAAATACGGTGGCTGTGTTTCAGTGGGGTGCGAAACGAATAAAACACCTGTGTACCTACATATAGGCGCCCACAAAAAAAAAAGAAAAGAAAAACTCAGGGGCATGGTTAAAATTACTGGCGCCGTCAATCACGGCGTGCCTCACAACCATATCATTGTTCTAGCAGGCAAAATCTCAGAAGTTATTATTATTTAGTAATTAACTACCGTTATTCGGCTAACTTCAGCCTGGTTCTGAAGAGATTGCATTGTCTATAAGGAAGGAGTCCGTTCTCTATTTGCCCGCACGCACATGTCATTGCATTGCGTGGCTACGAGACGTAGGACAACGTTCACCAAGTCTACCATTACTACATCGTCAACGACGACAACACGCGAACGTTTGTGCATTTCGTCACTACACAAACGCGGCATCGTCGCTCTGGCCGATCGAATCTGGGAACTCACTCTCAGCGGCAGCTCGCCATCTAGCCATTTAGCCTCAATCGCGTGCGCATGAATACGCAGACGGATGGAGATGGAACTGCGCACACAACAAACAGTTGGCTGCCGTACGGACCATCACGCAAGGCGATGGTAACTAAACCCGCGAACGAGCAAGCCTGCTAAGCACGTTAGGCGTTCTTTCCATGGCGTGACACCGTGAATTGAAGATAGCCACCGTTTCCTACGCAGGAATCAACAATGGCTCCTGGGTCGTCCGATTGTTTATGTATATACGAAAGACAAGATCCCGCAGTCGACGTTTTCGCGCCTCTCATTAAAGCGTCAGTGGCGTGAAGATGAATCGAAATCAAGGTCTCTATAATGGATTCGTGTCGCGTCTTCGCGACTCGTTCTTCTTGAAAGGACCTGTAATGAAAGCTACGAGCAAGCGAAAGCTGTACGTGTGCGTATCCTGCCATGCAATGTGTTTGATCGTGTAAGCACACCATAAAGGAGACAAAAATAAGGGAGACATTTTGAGGCCTGATGCGAAGCTCGAGCTGATTAATGGTATCTTGCTTTGTGTATCCATTTCGTTTGTGTTTTAAATGCGGAGCATTTCTTAGTCGCACGATGTTGCGCTTCGGCGTCGGCGGCGCCGTCCACACCCCCTCTGCGTATGCTCGGCTCGTCTCGTGCCGGCCCACCGGGCGTTCAGCAAGCCGAGCATGCGCTGTGGGGGTGCGGACCTCTCCCGCGTACTCCTCTCCCTCGAACGCGGGCGGTGTGTATATAAGCGGAGGAGCGCGCTTTCGGAATTCAGTCAAGGGCGTCTTTACTTTCGCTTGATTTGACGCTTTGCTTGACTCGAGTAGATGCGATGGAAGCAACAGTACCTTCAACCAGTAGTGGGTCACAACCCAACATCAGCGTCCCACCACTCGTTTAAGGCAACGTGTGGTGGGACGGCGTTGGCCGTGGTGGTGGGTGGTGTTGGGCCGCGTTCCCAAACCATACCCAATTACGCTCACGCGATACCCCCACCACTCTGCGACGCATTTACTCGAGTTCCCCCCGTGGGAAGATGCGGGCGGCATTTTTAGGGGCGAAGCTCCTTAAAGCGGCACCCGTTCGTCCCTCGTCGTAGTCGTAGTAGTGCGTAACCAGTCTTACGCTTTGACCTCCAAGGTGGTGCCGGTGGGAGATTTCTCCTGTGCGTTGCTGAACAATAAAAAAAATTCGCAGCGTGCGCGTTAACTAAAAGCCGAATTCTGCTGTCTCTCATTCCCCATTAGCAGCCATTTCGTGCGTCCCCGATGTATGTAGTAGTAGGTAGCCACCGGCGCGTGCCTGCTGGAGCGCTCGCACGCGCCGAGGGCGAGCGCGTGGCACCTGGCGCTCGCCCTCGCCGCGAGCGCCGGGAGCCACGCGCTCCCCGGCAAACTCGACACTGCCCCGGCAAACGCGAGAGACAACGTTGGCGCAGGCAGCGTCTCCTAGCGAGTTTCTTGATTGAGAAATACCGACTGCACGCGTTGGAGAAGCGTTCACCGGCAAAACCCATATATATATATATATATATATATATATATATATATATATATATATATATATACACACTGGATCTTGACTTGCAATGAAGTGCCGGTGGGAGATTTCACTTGTGCATTGTGCATAGTTGAACCATGAGGATTCGTAGCATGCGCGTTAACTAAATTAATCCGGAACTCGGCACGATCTACGATGCACATCCCGAGCTTCGCCCACTCATCATCATTCACTCCGTGGATATGCTGTAATTTTTTTCTGTACGGCCGCTATTGTATTCCATTTTAATGTATTTCACACTTTTCATTGATGGTACATCGTTGCGCTTATCTTCTCTGCATGCGGCGGGGGCGGATTTTGTCTAATATTGTAACAACACAACATAGGTGAAAAAAGGAAGACGGCGATACGTGCGAAGAAAAGCAGGCGGCGATGTGCAACGCATGCTTACTTCTGAAAAGGAACACAAATTTTAACCTATAGTGAGCATTATTCATACGCTTCATCTTCTCTCCTGTAAACACTGATCATAACCGCCTGGGCTTCGGCAGCGGTGTTCTGGCTTAAGCATAGGCGGTGATGATGAGTATTTATAGGCGAGAAGATGCAGCGTACGAATATTGCTTCAGTGCCAGCAAAGCCAGTCGCAACGGCGCCCTGCAGGTCCAGGCGAAATGGCAAGCTCACCAAATTTGCGGCGATCGCATGGAGCAGGAAGCACGCCACCATTAGACGTCAGTGTTAGAACATTCCCGTTGCCCGGGGGAATGGAACAGTCGGCTCCCGTGACGAAACACAGGCTGGGAGCATCGTTATTAGATGAATAAAGCGTGTCCCTCATCTGATTATTTCCGCCGTGGACGCCGACGCCGTCGCTACGTTGTTTACGTCACGAGTTCGTTAACGCTGTAGCGTTAAAAGCTTCGCTGCCCCTTCCACTTGTGAAGATGATCGAAAAGCGAAGCTGTGGTAGTCACACCGAGAGGCCTGTTGCCAAAGTGTCTTGATGCACCTTGTTCTGATGGAAATAAAATTTCCATCAGAACAAGGTGTCGTATGCTTCGCCAGTGTGATTTCTGCGGATTCACCAGACAGACGCGTCTGAACGTATGTTGCAGGCGGTTGTAAGGTTGGCATCCCCACACTATGCGTATCTGTGTGGTGAAGCCCACTACCTACATTCAAAACTTTCAAAAACAAATAGCTTCCTACTGATTCCTTCCTTGGTACTAAGGAGGTCGCTACAGGTTCCAGGCAAAAGCCGATACTAGAGTCGCGTCTTTTCTCATTGCATCGATCTAAACTGCGCATCCATTCTTAAAAGCTTTCAGACCACCAACAATAAAACGAAAGATGTTTTTGAAAGTGAGCCTCACAACACACAAGCTCGTAATGTGGAGAAGCCAACTTTACAACCATTTGCAACGTACGTTCAGACGCGACTGCCCGATGAACTCGCAGAAATCACACTCGTGGAGCTTGCCGCACCTCCTTTAACGGCAGAGCTGTTAAAAATTGGATGTCCGGCGGGCGCATTTCGATGAAAGCGAAATGCTAGAGCACTGTGCGATGTCAGGGCACGTTGAAGAGCCTTAGGTGGTCGAAATTTCTGGAACCCTCCGCTACGGCTTTTCTAATCACAGGGTGGTTTTGGGAAGTGAAACCTCCAAGTTATGTATGTATGTATGTATGTATGTATGCATTATGTATGTATGTATGTATTGCAAGAAGACGAAAACAGCGCAGGACACATACATACATACATACATACATACATACATACATACATACATACATACATACAAGACGAAAACAGCGCAGGACACAGGACAAGGAAGAGCACATACACGAGCATATACATGTATGTATGTCTGTGCTCTTCCTTGTCCTGTGTCCTGCGCTGTTTTCGTCTTCTTGCAATCATGAACCAACCAGCCCAAATGCGTGCCCTTCTGTATGTATGTATGTATTGCAAGAAGAAAACAGCGCAGGACACAGGACAAGAAAGAGCACATACACGAGCGCCCGTGTCTGTGCTCTTCCTTGTCCTGTGTCCTGCGCTATTTTCGTCTTCTTGCAATCATGAACCAACCAGCCCAAATGCGTGCCCTTCTGTATGTATGTATGTATTGCAAGAAGAAAACAGCGCAGGACACAGGACAAGGAAGAGCACATACACGAGCGCCCGTGTCTGTGCTCTTCCTTGTCCTGTGTCCTGCGCTATTTTCGTCTTCTTGCAATCATGAACCAACCAGCCCAAATGCGTGCCCTTCTGTATGTATGTATGTATTGCAAGAAGAAAACAGCGCAGGACACAGGACAAGGAAGAGCACAAACACGAGCGCCCGTGTCTGTGCTCTTCCTTGTCCTGTGTCCTGCGCTGTTTTCGTCTTCTTGCAATCATGAACCAACCAGCCCAAATGCGTGCCCTTCTGTATGTATGTATGTATTGCAAGAAGAAAACAGCGCAGGACACAGGACAAGGAAGAGCACAAACACGAGCGCCCGTGTCTGTGCTCTTCCTTGTCCTGTGTCCTCCGCTGTTTTCGTCTTCTTGCAATCATGAACCAACCAGCCCAAATGCGTGCCCTTCTGTATGTATGTATGTATTGCAAGAAGAAAACAGCGCAGGACACAGGACAAGGAAGAGCACATACACGAGCGCCCGTGTCTGTGCTCTTCCTTGTCCTGTGTCCTCCGCTGTTTTCGTCTTCTTGCAATCATGAACCAACCAGCCCAAATGCGTGCCCTTCTGTATGTATGTATGTATTGCAAGAAGAAAACAGCGCAGGACACAGGACAAGGAAGAGCACATACACGAGCGCCCGTGTCTGTGCTCTTCCTTGTCCTGTGTCCTGCGCTATTTTCGTCTTCTTGCAATCATGAACCAACCAGCCCAAATGCGTGCCCTTCTGTATGTATGTATGTATTGCAAGAAGAAAACAGCGCAGGACACAGGACAAGGAAGAGCACAAACACGAGCGCCCGTGTCTGTGCTCTTCCTTGTCCTGTGTCCTCCGCTATTTTCGTCTTCTTGCAATCATGAACCAACCAGCCCAAATGCGTGCCCTTCTGTATGTATGTATGTATTGCAAGAAGAAAACAGCGCAGGACACAGGACAAGGAAGAGCACAAACACGAGCGCCCGTGTCTGTGCTCTTCCTTGTCCTGTGTCCTGCGCTGTTTTCGTCTTCTTGCAATCATGAACCAACCAGCCCAAATGCGTGCCCTTCTGTATGTATGTATGTATTGCAAGAAGAAAACAGCGCAGGACACAGGACAAGGAAGAGCACAAACACGAGCGCCCGTGTCTGTGCTCTTCCTTGTCCTGTGTCCTCCGCTGTTTTCGTCTTCTTGCAATCATGAACCAACCAGCCCAAATGCGTGCCCTTCTGTATGTATGTATGTATTGCAAGAAGAAAACAGCGCAGGACACAGGACAAGGAAGAGCACATACACGAGCGCCCGTGTCTGTGCTCTTCCTTGTCCTGTGTCCTGCGCTGTTTTCGTCTTCTTGCAATCATGAACCAACCAGCCCAAATGCGTGCCCTTCTGTATGTATGTATGTATTGCAAGAAGAAAACAGCGCAGGACACAGGACAAGGAAGAGCACATACACGAGCGCCCGTGTCTGTGCTCTTCCTTGTCCTGTGTCCTGCGCTATTTTCGTCTTCTTGCAATCATGAACCAACCAGCCCAAATGCGTGCCCTTCTGTATGTATGTATGTATTGCAAGAAGAAAACAGCGCAGGACACAGGACAAGGAAGAGCACAAACACGAGCGCCCGTGTCTGTGCTCTTCCTTGTCCTGTGTCCTGCGCTATTTTCGTCTTCTTGCAATCATGAACCAACCAGCCCAAATGCGTGCCCTTCTGTATGTATGTATGTATGTATGTATGTATGTATGTATGTATGTATGTATGTATGTATGTATGTATGTATGTGTGTGTGTGCGTGTGCAACCGTATAAGCCTCGCTTTTCATTGTGCGTATTGTCACGCGGCCGTGACGATGAAATACGCAGAATCCAAAGTGCTAAAGATCGAACACTTTAGCGGCGCACGTGTGCCCAGCAAAGCAAGCAAATCGCCGATAGCGGCAGCACAGCCGTCGGTCGTTTATAAAAGTGATCAGCGGTGAATCGCGTGGGATTTCATAGGCGCATTATTTCATTTTTACGCCTATGCTCTCACGACGTCCGGAACGTGTTCCCACCAACGCATCGTGCATGCAGTGTTAGTGCTACAGTCGCGAACATTTGCGAAGTTACGATGAGTCCAAGCGGGGCCTTCGCCGGGCGATAACACGCGTAGGAGGGAAGAGGGAAGGGGAAAACAGAAAGGCAGGGAGGTTAACCAGAAAAACGTCCGGTTGGCTATCCTACACTGGGGGAATGGGAAAGGGGAATAGAAAGATGGGAGAGAGAGAAAGAAGGGGAACAATGAAATAGACGCTGCAGGACAAGTCCAACTGTCAAAGGCGTTCGCGCAAACCAGTCATCTCCAAAAAAAAATTGGCAGATCCCACGTGCAGTGGGAATCAAGGAAATGCGAAGCACGCATCAGGAACGTAAAATGGATTTGCATTGTTGTCTCGCTATACCGAGTTTGGTGCATATTAAGTTAACGAAACGGCCACAAGAGCACCAAGACTGTGGCATGTAAACCATGCCGCTCATACATGCATGTCATGATTCTAACGTTATGATTTGTCATTTACGTTCGTCATGCAGTCGTGTTGTGCCATAGCAATTTTGGTATACATCCCTTTAAGGAAACGAGTGGCATGTAGATCATGCCGCTAATGACATGCATGTCACGATTTTCATGTTATGACCTGTCATTTATGATCGTCATGCAGTCATGTTGTGCCAAACCAATTTTCGTATAGGCTCCGTGCAGTCGAGTTTTCCATGTGCGACATCAGCGCCAGAATGCACTGCCTGGCGGAGAGAAGAAGCAGAAGTGTGCAAACTGTGACAGGGAAATACGCGAACGCGATGCGCGTCTCCAACTCTATAGCAGCAGCGACCGCCCGTCCCACCTTCTTTCGTTTTATTTCCCTTGAGGCGCGCGCTCCAAACCTGCGGCAAACTGTGCCAAAGGGCGACGCCGCGAGCATTCGTGTGGTTCGCAGCACGCCCGGAAAGCAGCGAAGAAACGCGCGCGTCGCTGTCGCCTCGGTTTCTTTCCACCGTGCGCGAATGAGCCGTCCGACGAGAGCTACGTAGCGCCCTCTGGTCAGCAGACGGAGCCCATACATCCTATTAACGAAACATCAGTATAGCGCCAGGACCATGGCATGTAAATCATGCCGGTCATGACACGCGTGTCATGATTCTAATGTTATGACCTGTCATTTACGTTCGTCATGCTGTCGTGTTGTGCCGAGCAATTTTGGTATACATCCCGTTAACGAAACGCGTGGCATGTAAATCATGTCGCCCATGACATGCATATCATGATTTTCATGTTGTGACCTGTCAGTCATGTTCGCCATGCAGTCATGTCGTGGCATACCAATTTTCGTATACATCCGATTAACGAAACGGCCAGGAGAGCACCAAGACCGTCGCATGTAAATCATGCCGCTCATGAAACGCATATCATAATTTTCATGTTATGACCTGCCATTTATGTTCGTCAGGCAGTCATGTTGTGCCATACCGATTTTCGCATACATCCCATTAGCGAAACGGCCAGGAGAGCCCTAAGACCGTGGCATGTAAATCATGCCGCTCATGACATGCATATCATGATTTTCATGTTATGACCTGTCATTTATGTTCGTCATGTAGTCATGATGTGGCATACCAATTTTTGTAAACATCCGATTAGCGAAACGGCCAGGAGAGCACAAAATCGTAGGCGGCTAGATAGATAGATAGATACGCTCAAACTCACCGAAGTTCGCTAAGAAATGCTTCGCATTTAAAACGCAAAAGGGCTTTTAGTGCCTTGAGGGCTGATGAGCAATGAGGGCGGTGTTCGAGTAGCACCTGTACGGAAAGTGGCCGATTGTCAATTTGGCGTAGCGTCTGAGCAAGTGTTTTCCTTTCCGCGACGAATCGCGGACAGTGGCACAGCAAATGGTCCAGGGTTTCGTCGGTGTCGCACATCTCGCAGGTTGCACTGTCGATCGCTCGAATTAATGCGGAGTATGCCTTTGTGAAGGCAACTCCCAGCCAAAGTCGACAAAGAAGCGAGGCCTCATGTCGAGGAAGTCCTGGTGGAGGGCGGAGATGTAGGACAGGGCTTAACTGGTACAATCGCGTTCGTCTGATGTTTGGTGAGTTCCACTCAACCATTGATAGACGGCGTGCCAGGTGTCGAAGCTGCATTGCAGCATCTGTCCTTGAGGGTGGAATTGAAACAATGTTCGCTTCTTGATGTGAAGTGCGAGCTGCGCCATCTGCGGACTCGTTGCCGCTGATTCCGCAGTGACTGGGCACCCACTGAAAGTCAATCTCGTGACGATTTTTTTCTGAGATGGTGGTGAAGCACGATTACATCGTACGCCAGCTGTTCATGGCAACCGCGCCTAAGAGCTGACCGTATGCACTGTAACGCCGCCTTCGAGATAACATGCGTAAGTAACGGTGGAAAATATGGCCTCCGTGAAACGAAAGAAAACAACTACGCGCGTCAATATATGTAGAATCCATTGTGGCAGAAACCCTACTTATTGACATACACATCAACCTAGCTAGTCACTCTGGAGGCTTCCCGTTACTCCCAACTACATCAGGGGCCGAATTAGCAAATGTTCGTGTCTATGTAAATGCTCCTGCAGCCACGGCTGCAGTGCCATGCTGCCATGTATGGAATAAGTAAATAAATAAATAAATAAATAAATAACCAAATAATAAATAAATAAATAAATAAATAAATGCACGGTGATTGATCAGGTAAGGAGAGTAGAAAATGCTCAGCGGTGTGGTATTGACATACCGCCAGTTGATAAGGGACACGGTGCTTAACAACATCGATTACTTCTGTATTTCATTGATAAATTTTGCTTAAAAAGAGATCCCGGGTATCAAATGCTATGCGGCTTTCCCTATCAACCACACCTTCCCCAAAGGCTCCTGCGTAAGCCCACAAGAACGTCTTCGCGCGATTACTCACTAATCTTCACAATCCACTCACAGGGTTTAACAACAGGACGTCTCGCGCGTTGGCTGCCAATTTGTATAGTCCGAAATGCTTTGTTGTACGAGGTGAATAAGTTTCTGTGCCACCAGAACTCCGGCCGTACCTGGCCGCATAGTGTTTGTGCGTACGTCCTATATTTGTCTGTCTGCGCAAGCAATCTACCTCCTGCGAATGACGTGGATCTTATCAACCTTACAGGCCCATACACTTAAACTTGAGCTGCATGCTAAAACATATTATGCCGGTGTTGCCTGTTTGTATAACCGTTGTTGCTACTCAGCTCAGACACATCCACAAAAAAGAGAAAGTGAATTAAGGAAGCGCGCAGAATTGTATGGTGTAAAATTCTTTTTAAGAAGCAGTTGGTACAAGGGGTTGGAATCAATTAAGCGATAGAAATGGCTAGAGTAAAGGTCACAGTAATGCCGATACTGACCCCAACAAGAATCGTCTTAATGTAGAGATACGAGAAGTGAGCAAATAAATACGAAAGGAGAGCGCAGTCAGTTGCCTCCGCACGTTGGTACGCATTTAAAGGAACAACAAATTTGCAGGTGGAAGGGAACGTGCAATGAATGAGGCGTGGTGGTGACGTTTAAGATACATCATGTGAGATTCAGCCTAATATACCGACAGTAGTGCGGTGTAATGTACAGTTTAGAAGCGGCCGGAATTGATATGATAAAGCAACTTATTCGCGTTAAACCGTCGTAGCGCCAAGGCCGAAGGTAATACTCAACGCTTGTTAACAAACTCGAAGCTTAATAATAATAATAATAATAATAATAATAATAATAATAATAATAATAATGGAAGATAAGGTCTCGGTGGAAAATTGTTCGATGCGCGATATGTACGCATGAAGGGCGCCCGTACGGAAACGCGCATCTATGCGACGGCACTCCATACTCGTCAAGTCGATATTTTCGGTTGGCCACATTATATACAGAGGATGTTCTGTGACGCCTACGGGCCTCAGGTGTGAATAAGTGAAAAGGGGGAATTACGGAGAAGGTCGATCCGATGCACGTAATCCGAGGTTCTTTCCTCCCGGAGGCGAGGCGGATGTCATCTCCCTTGCGTCATATCTCCGCTGTCGTTGTCCGAGCAGTTGCGGTTGGCGCCTTCAATTACCTTTATTTAAGCCTCTTCGCATCCACTCTCATTCTGCCTCACTTTCTCTGCTTTTTGTTTGTTTGTTTGTCACGTCTCTTAATACCCATTCCTTGCTCAGGCTATCGAACCGGATGATCGTCTGGTTGACCTTCCCTATCTTTTAATGCCCCTCTACCCGTCCTCCTTTTCCTGCGTTTTCGGATTTATAGACGTTCGTAGTGTGAGACACGTCGTGCTGTTGGCGAACCTCTCTGAATACGACACTGAAGTTTGTAAAACGTGCAAGCAAATTAAAAAGGCAGATCACTCAATACGATATACTTTATTAACAATGATTGCAGGGTTTTTAAGTGCCGAAACCACGATATGATTACGTGGCACGCCACAGTGGAGAGGCCCGGAAATTTTGGCCACTTAGGGGCTCTTTTAAGTGCGCTGACGTCTCAGATATAGTGTTTTAAAAACAAGCTATTTTTCAAGCACTCTTGCTGCGTCAGCAACAAATTTCGACCACCAGTAAGAGTCACTGCTTAAGGAGATTTGGAGAGGTCGCACGCTAAGCCTTCGATTAACTAAGCGGTATACCTTGGAATAATTCATCGTTAAGGGGCTACATTGACATTTAAGAACAATTTTCTCCAGATCTACATAAACTGCACCTTTTTTTGTGCAGTTAGGTCAGCACGGATCCGACTGGTGATGATAGTTTCACGGTACCTTGAAGAAGGGCTCAACCTTTTGCACAGGAGCGAGATTAGAAGATTCGGGCAACGGGCTTTTCACGTTTTTGTGTTTGTGGTTTTCTTTGCGTGTGTTCAGCTTTGAAGAATATACATCCACATTAGACACCTAATTTGATTACTTTCTTACTGTGTTATTGATGTTTATTGTCTCATTTTACTGCTAGCATCATCTGGCTTAGATCGATGAGATCTGTGGGTACAGCTCGGACTGCTAGCGCTTAGCGATGCTCTCATGAAAAGAGAAATAAATCAACGGTTTGTTGAAAGACTGCGAAGCTGAAATAAGCTTTGAAATCTAATCGCAGGTTACCGTCGACGAACACATACGCTTTGAATTTCTGCTGCGAAACGCGATGTCGTGTAGTCGACTACCGCTGCGGCTGCTGCATTCCGATTGTTATGGTAAGATATGAGGACATAAAACGTACGAAGACGCAAAGCGAAGAAGGAAAGAGCAAGCTGGCAAGTGCCACCGGGTGAGGCACAACGCCTGCCTACTCTTTAGGAGGTAATTTTACGAAAGAAGTAAAGATGGAAAAGAGGAAGAGAAGATGAATAAACGCAGACAAAATAAAGTAAACACAGAAACATGAGTATAAGCGAGAGGACAGACCAGTAGTGTTCAGAAAGGTTAAGAGGACTCGATGGGCAACTAAAGTATAAGTAGTCCTAGGCTGAACTTAAGGAGACCTTAGGCAAACGAAAATGCAACTTAGGCACAAATTACGAAAAAGACGGTTATTAAGAATTGATACACGTGATAATTAAGATTATCAGTATCTGAAAAAGAAGTAGGTCAGCATTTTATCTCACTGTGTTATTACCCGAATGCACTTACTCGTCTTCAATCACGCACTCGGTTTCATCACACCGGTGGAACGCGGCCTTCGGTGTCCGAGTGTTTGCTTTACGTTCTCGTTTACTTGTTGCGGGATATGCAGAGAAAAACAAGTAACAACGACCACTAAGTTCCTGTGATCTCTACGCAACACAAAATATTCGATGAAACTCGACCGCAGTGTCGCGGAATCTTCCAGCGTTTATAGTATCCCTGTTCTACATAACTGCTTTCGCTTCTTAATCCACAGTTATCCTGCCAATTTGAGCCGCGTTATCCGGATTTCTGCACTCGAGCTCACTGATTCAGAGTCGAGCCAAGATCATACCACACCGCGTCGCCTGCAACGAATGCGCCTTTCTCCACATGTCCGGTGCAGCCTTTGTCGTGCGGTCCATGCCACCGTTGTTCCACTCGTTGCTTTCGTTCGCATGCTTACTTTCCTTTTTATCGACCAAGGAGAAGGGGGGGGGGGGGGGGGGGTGTACGCACAAAGCCTAGACAACGACGCGCAGCATACGTGGTCCTTGGGCCGGAAAACCAAGGGGGCGTGGAGCTACGGAACATGACTGCGCCATTCTTCAACCCGGAACGGTTGCGCATGCTCCAAGAAGGTGGGGGTGCAGAAAGCAGAAAAAAAGGGGGTGGGTGGGGGTTGCAGGTTATGAGGGAGTCCGGCTGCTGATGGACATGCGCATGCAAATGGCGTGTTTCCGCGCTGCGGCCTCTCCCTGTAATCACGCGATGCGCATCAACTGAGCCACTCTTCTTTATCTCCCACCGCCGATCGTCTCAAGCGTGCCGCGTGCGCACGACTTGTGGCCTGGCGTCTGGCCCGAGAAGTTGCGTGCAGCGCGTGTGGAACGGGAGAGAAAGCAGAACACTCACGTGTCGTGGATGAAGTGGAGGTTCTTTCAAGTTCTGTACCCGTCTGTCCCACCTGACGCTCTTTGATCTACTTTCTCTCGGGAATGAAACGCTCGCGATCCTAGAGTTGCCGTCTCTGCGGAGGTCTATAGTGGTTACGGTGCTCGGCTGCGCGGACCCAAAAAGCGCGTGTTCTAACCAGACCGCGGTGGTCGCATTTCAATGCAGCCGAAATGCTAGAAGTCCGTGTATACTGTGCGAAGTCGGTGCACGTTAGAGAATCTCAGGAAGTCAAAATTTACGAACCCTTCAATCGCGGCGTTTCTTTTCCACTTTTTCATTTCCTTTCCCTGCCCCCCCCCCCCTTCCTCACGGACACTGAGCCGTGCTCCCTACAAAGGACACTAGGAATAATACCGTTCTTTCCGTAGCCGGATCACAATTATTGCACTGGAGCCTCGCGCAGACAACGTAATTGGTCAGCTGTATCGCTGGTTGCCTACAAAGAGCTCCAGCAAATAACTTTGTTCCCTTAGCCGAATCACAGTTATTATGCTAGAGTTTCGCGCTGCCGATGCAGTTGATGAGCTGTATCACAGTGTGCGGCGTCAGGAGCAGGTAGTACGGGATGTGGCGTCATACTATACTGTTGAATACAATCCGTGTATTTTCGTTTTGAAGACCCCCGTCAAAACATACATGGGGCTATGCGGTCTTGTAAGTAGGTCCGGTTAGCCTACTTGCCTGAAGGCACATGTGGCGGCTCAGGTGTTTCCACTTATAATGGCCTGAATGGAGTCACAGAGCACGCACTGACAGGGCCTTGTGATGCGAAGAACGAAAAGTACGAAGATTGCATATAACTTCCCGTTGGCTTAATAATAAATTATTTGGTTACTTAACTTAATTTTTGAACTATAGCTCTATCAGGTAGCCGCCCGAGGGCAGAGGCCTTAAGGAGAGAGCGTGCGTGCTGCATGCGAGCGCACGATCACTGTAATATGTTCAATGCGGAATCTTTACCGGCTGGCTATTCTACAGCACAGATATACATATACAGGGAAAGCGAGCTTATGTATTGGGACTTGCACAGCTACGTATCACCGTAGCTGGTCTTCTGGTACAGCAAACGAGCCAATTCACTTTACGCCAGACCAATTTACCATTCAGTGCACCACCTCTTTGCGAGGAAGATGATTGAGTTATGTATGCTGGTCAGTCAATGCCGTTGGGTCAGTAGTCACGTATAGGTAAGCGACTCGTAATCACACGAGTGGACATTCGAATAGCAGATGCAGAGCGGTATGAAAAGTTCGACGCAGCGTAAGCAAGTGCCCGGCGATCATGTGTGCAAGTTGAATGAGTCTTGCGTCGCACCGAGTCACAAATGAGCACCAATATAACGAAGCGTCACTTCTCACTTCCCGTTGCCTCAGCAATGTACTCCGGTGGAGTCGTTGTTGCGCTGGCCCGCGGGGCTCACCTTGTTTGCTGCTACTTCTCAGATGAGAACGCAAAACCGGCTTAGTAGCAAACGGCGTGTCTGAACGTAAACACACCATTCGAGCGCAGTGGACCACGAAATTGTATGCAGCACGATAAAAGGTTCGCCGCCTTGTTCGTGAGGGAGGGACGACGAGAGAAAACAAGCACTGAGATTACTTTGTTTCCTCTTTCGCGACAGCGGACTGTATAGCGAGGTTCATCATTTACGGGAGCGAATAATTGACGCAATGGTTGGTATGCGCGGAATAGGAGCATGGATTTTCATGAGGACAAGAAGAAAAAAAGAAGGAGCGGAAGAGCAAAACAAAGTGAAGAACAAGCCATACCTGTGCGTGCCTCAACGGTTCAGCGCTGACGACTCGACGCTTATTTGGGTATGTTGCGCAAATTCAGTGTGTGTGTGAGTGTTGTACAGAGTAAAAGGAAAATGAAGTACGAAACGCACAAACACCGCTCACGACTACGGAGTGTGCACCTTCACGGGGTCGCGTTAGAAGGCAGTGAATGCTCCGGCATTCGGGATTCGCGATCAGGAAGGCGGCGTCCACCATCAATCTCAGAGCTAAAGCACGTCACTCCGACCAACGCGGAACAAACTTAACGATGCACAAAGTAAAGGCGGCACGGCCGCGTGTTCTATTTCGTATATGCGCATTGAGGAGACAAAAAAGGGGCGCGGCGGCGGCTGTGCAAGGTTTTCCTGGCGCCTATTTCGTTTGATCGAGGACAGTTTAGCGAGGAGTAACGGTTGCCCTTTCGCGCATGGTTGGGCCTCTAGTACGGATTGAGGAAAGAAGATCGCCTCTTAGCCACCGCTTGCATCGGGTCATCCTCTGCGCCCTGGATGGATAGGCTTTGAATGAGCGACAAGGAAGCGTGACGTTGAAGGGAACAGGACATCCTATGCCGTCCACCCATTGCCACCGACCTGCTACCCCGGCCTTCGTTTCTTTTGTCGCGAAGTGGAAAAGTGTCTCCGGACCATCTTGCCCTCACTTGTCTCGGGTGCCAAAGGAGGGCTGCTGCTGCGTGTCGGTTGTTCTCTTTTGACCCCTTTGCGGGAAGTAACAGCGTCGCGTTAGCGTTTTATGTCGATGCGACGCCTTGAATAAGAAGCACCGTTCGCCGTGCTAGCTAGCGCCTTTCGATGCTTTCCTTGCTTATGTGCTTTTTTTCTTGCGTGGCTGCTGGTGCAGGCTGCGTAACCTCTGTTTCATCGTATAATATGTTGGCTCAAAGGAACTGTTCTATGCAAGTACGGCTGACCTTCTAGCTTATGAAAGGAGGCGTAGGTTCTGACGTAAATGCCGATTTGAAGCGGTGATTATGTAGGTCGGACGTGCGTTGTTACACAGCTAGTGACGCAGCGTATCGGTCCACTAGGTTGCTTTCTCAAAATATATTCGTCGCATCGCGTAATGCGAAGATTTCCAGGAAAAAGAGCTACGCCGGTGTGCTTAACGTGAATTGGTCAGATAACAGGCCTTCTTATAATGCAGTTCTAGAACCTCTACGGTTTGTTCACGCATTCGCCCTGACTTTGTGGAAGCGTCCTTTATGCATTCGTTGCTAATGTACGTTCTATAAACATGCGAAATTCCATGTTTGTCGATACAGACGGAGGAGGGGTCGCTTGCCCAAGCGTTGGTTTGGTACTAATGGCAGTCGAATGGAGACATTACTCCTTCATGAAATGCCAGGACAGTTTCATGTAATTCGTAACAGTCGACAACGGGCCATAGCCTATGCTCTCACATAAGGCTTTCTTGGACATTAAGGAACACTGTACCGTGGTTGCGCGCGAAATATCGCTCTTTAGGACCTTGCAGTGCTACAAAAAGCAGTACGTTCACTCTTACAAGAATGTCTTAGTGAATTCTTATGGTACATAGAGAGAAACCGGACCCTGTATTTAAGCTTTCTTGAGTTCATAGTTCGTCCTTGTTTCGAGTTCGTGTGTAGTTACTGCATGAAATGTGGACCCTTTCCTTATAGTGACTGTATAGTCGGTTGACATTAGTCCTACTCATCTTAATTAAGCGTGCTAACCGCGTAGTTATGGTCAAGGCTGCCTGGTCATTATTAGCCCTTGTTTCCTCTCACGCTGTGTTCAAATCACACGTGCGACGGCCTGTGAAAGCGACGCTTTTCCTACTATTAAGCGAGTCTGTATAAAACGTTCGTCTATAAAATAAGCTCGAACTTCTCACGTCCATATGTTCCCCATGGGGGCAGTGTCGCTTCACAGCCGCAGGCGTTTCCATCACTAATTGACCCCCGGCACTAATTCACTCCGGGGGAGTCGGAACGACGGTCACGTGTCCACAGCCGGTCCCCCGCTGCTTCACTTCCTTCCCGGCAGGGGTGCTGCCGCGCCACGGGACACTGTTTATGTCCGCGGTCAGCGACCGCAGCGCGGCCATTGGCGGTGCGACGATGCACGACATATCTGCCGCTGTGTCTGCCACGTTGACGCCGATATGACGCAGTGATGATGTCCGATGACGCTTAAACAGAATTCCCACGACGGACTCCAGTCAGTTGGCGAGCATGACATGGTGAAGTCATCATCATCATAAACCTGTCTACGCCCACTGCAGGGCAAAGGCCTCTTCCATGGATCTCCAATTATCCCTGTCCTGTGCTAACTGGGCCTTAAGGGACAAGAAGAGAGCGGAGTGGGCTAGGGAACAAACGCGTGTTAGGGACATATTAATAGAAATTAAGAAGAAGAAATGGGCGTGGGCGGGCCATGTAATGCGAAGATAAGAGAACCGTTGGTCGTTAATGGTAACAGAGTGTATTCCTAGAGAAGGCAAGCGTGGCAGGAGGCGTGGCAGAAAGTTAGGTGGGCAGATGAGATCAGGAAGTTTGCGGGGATAAATTGGGCCCAGTTAGCACAAGGCACGGTGAAGTGTCACCCCATCAAACCATAAGAGGAATGGACCAGATAACGGACTGGTGGCAGTGCAGTCTGTTGCAGCTGAGTGACGTCACTCATCACTGAATTTTTGCGTCGTTTTAATGCCGCTTCAGGGAGCCAGCGAATAGCCGCACAATCAAAGCGCCTGCACAATCAGGCTCTTTGACTGTGATTTTGAGAGGCACCTGCATAATCGAAGCTGTCCGTCATTCACTGTCTCAGATGTCACGTATCGATTCGCAGTCAGCCGTTTGGGAAGCATTCGGGATGTTCGACACATATGGCAAACAGCGTGTTGCAGCAAAAACTAACTTTGATTGATAAATTTGAGAATTTGAGATTACATGATAGTTTGTACGCCGAGGTGATATAACTGTTTTTCAATTTGGCTGATGATCCGAAGGTCGCGGGTTCGATCCCTACTGCGGCTGTCGTTTTACAGGGGGGTGGGGTGAGGGGGAGAAATGCTAGGGTCACTTGTACTGTGCGATGTCGGTGCATATTGAACGCCAGGTGGTCGAAATTTCCGGGGCCCTCCACTGCGGCATTCTTCGTAATAATATATCGTGGTTTTGGCACGCTAGGCCTCAGCTATTATTTCGATACACGATCATTTTTAAACGAGGATTTTATACGGGGACGCCCCAGGATCAGCAGTAATGTCACCACTTAAGAAATGTGTTAATTATTATTTAATTAAATGCCCCAGGTTTTATGTTGTAGAACAGAAATCAATCACTGACTGAGGTGTGAACAAACTTGGTAGAGACGTAAGGTTGCACAAGGAGTTATGATTTGAAACGTGCCCCGCTGAATTGCGCTGCTGCTGGTGTTGCTGCTGCTCCAGTTTAAAGATTTCGACTAGCATTTTTCCATCGTGTGAGAGCTTCTCTGGTTTGGCTTAAATACAGACGATGCTGATCGCCGCAATAATTATCTACTTACATAGCGTGCATAACAGCTTAGGTTCTTGTATAGCAGACCACGAACTAACATCGTGGTCTGCTATCCTAAACAAAAAAGGAAAAAAAATTTCGAAAGGCAGGATGTCGATATTTGTGCTGTGGCCATACCTGATAACGAAATAAGAATAAAGAAGTAAATTATTTGAACTCATCCGTCTGTGAGGCGTTCTCTCGTACTGCTCAGCATGTGGCGACCTCCAGTTCCAATAATTTAACTCGAGCACGCTGTCTATATAAAACTAACACTCGCGTATCGAGCTGTGGTGGACGTCTCTCGCGGTTGCGAGCCTTGCCATTCTGGCTCGGCGAGCCTCCGTCAACACACGAAAGCAAGAACGGGAGAAAGTGATTCGTTCATTTACTTTACCTTGGCACACAAAGAGCGAAGCGAAAGAGAGGTAGGTACCAGCACTGAGAACGGGCATTCGATTACGTTTCCCCCTCCGTTCTTCAGGCGGCACACAAGGTGCGTAGGCGACAAAGCGGCGGCACTGGTTCTCTCAGGTCGCTTGGCAATTAGCGCACCCTCGGTCACGGCCCCTGTGTTCTCGCTTCTCTGCCGCACTCATCTGATGAGCTCGGAGCGTCGGGCCTTGTTGTCCCATGCGTTGCTGTCCCGTTTGAACGGCGCCGTTTCGGTTGTAATTGGACTGCCGGGAAAGAATGAAAGCGACCGCACAATAGGACATGCGGACGACCCCTCGCACCATCAACGCTGCTGGCTCCGACACGCTATGGTATTCTTTTTGTTGTTCTTCGTGATGACCATTGAAAGCAGGAGTGGTGGAGCCTACAGTATGAGTCACACCAAACACCGAAACAGGCCGAAGAAAAAAAATATGTGACATGACATATAGAGGGAATGGTGCGGCACCTATTGTTCACGAATCATGGAACACTCGGGCTGTTCTTTTCTTTCAAATTGACAGCGTGCGGAAGCAGTGACTTGGGCTGCTTTGTAGGATATACGTCCTGGCGCCGGGTCTGTAGCATTAGGAGCCTGTATATATGCGGTTTTCGAAACCGGCAGTTCGACCGAGGTAGCCGTTCCAATAGAATGTGAGCTGGACAGCAGCGACTGGCTTCTAATGGTGGCAGCTAATTGGCCATCTGTGCATTCGCTGTGCTGCTTCCGAACAAACGTAGTGCGCGTGCCCAAATTGGCTGCGGGATTGCCGTGGCTTTCCAGTGACAATAGAAGCACGTTCCTTCCTGGCTCCGACGTGACGTTTTCTTGCTTGGGACGTAATTAGCTTCTCGGTAACCATTATGCCGTAATTTTCTTTTTCTTTGGACGGTTTAACGCAGCCGCAGGTCGGAATTGATTGCCGGTGATGGAGTACCAGCTTGGATGGAACTTGGCCTATTGCGCGTGGTGCAGGCATGTTTATGACTGCTTTAACGTGTCTCTCAATCACTGAAACGTCACTTTTTTTTTTCGCTCCACAGATTATCTGGCCCTGCCACGGTGCTCTAGTGGTTATGGCACTCGGCTGCTGATCCGAAGGTCGCGGGATCGAATCCCGGCCGCGGTCGTTGCATTTCCATGGAGGCGAAATGTTGAGGCCCGTGTGCTGTGCGATGTCAGCGCACGTTAAAGAACCCCAGGTGGTAGAAATTTCCGGAGACCTCCGCTACGGCGTCCCTCATAACCAGAGTTGGTTTTGGGACGTTAAACCCCACAAATCAATCACAGATTATCCGTGCTCAATCCATAGTATCAGTGTCCTCAAACATATATGTGCTGACGTCACGTGCAGTAAGTTTCGTTTGGACGCTGTTAGCGACTCGCTCTGCTACATAAAGTAACACGTTTACATATTCATACTACGCACTCTCGTATAATTCAAGAAAGTGTCATCGAACTCTCGCCGTATTCCTGTTTCTATACCACGATCGCGTAACAATTTGCATCAAGCTGAAATTGGCAAGTGATTTATTCTGGCTCGCATGAGTGCACACCGCAGGCTTCCTGGCACACGGTTTCTACAATCATGCCTTCCCGAGGACATCTATTTGCCACTCGTTATTTTTTCTCATCAGGATTTCAACGCCCAGGGCATGGCGTCGTATAAGCAACCAAATTAAAACGCATGAATCATTGATGCCTCCAGATCTCAGGCCGCATGCCTGTGTTAAATGTCGGCACGACTGACAACGTCTTTACGGAGGATTTTCGAAGAGGAGAGAAAGCTTTCACTGAATTCCTCAATAGCGCATAACGATCCGACTCTACCGCTGCGCGGCTTGTCGCCAGCGTTCCGAGGAGTAATAAATCGCTTAAAAGCCAACCGTGAAAGGAATGCGATCGGTATACGAGGAATGCCCCTAGCGTACAAATTAAGCAATAAATCGCGCTATCTCGAGTCACGTAAGCGCGAAACGATCGCCAATCGAATGTGCCGTTCAAATCCGCAGAACAGAAAGAAAATATAAGAAAGAGAAGAAAAGGAACGGCATTTCGAGACAAATTAGATCGTTCAGTGTGATTGTGCCGAGAGTGTTCTGAGAATTAAGAAACGCTCGGGTCGGCTGTTACGGTCGCGTTCAGCTCGTTCTGCTAAGCGTGAGGTCATTCGTGTAACTGGATCAAGGTTGTGCGCTGGTGAGTAAGTGTACGAGAGAGATTGTTTAAGGAGAAGTGGTAGATGTTAGCCTGGCCGTCACCTAGACGAGCTGTTCCCGTTTCGTGTTACAGCCCACGGACAGACCTCGAGTGCTCCCGAACGAATTCATCTGATCGGCTCCCGATAATCTTTTACAAAGGCGGTGATTCACGGCATTCTGTTCTAGCCACTTCACGCGAACCACCGATGCCCCGATAGAGGAAGGGCTGCGATCGCCCGCATATCGACCATCCGCTGTGCTGAAGCGGCAGCTCTCTCATACACTTCATGCAGCTTTCAATGTCATAATTGCTATTCATTGCTACGCATGACTGCCCTTACGGTATGATGTTTGTTGTGTGTCTGCGTTATAGGCGTACTCCAAGGCCCGTGTTGCCTATGAACTGAACCTCATTTAGTGGTAGGCGTTGTCCTTTACACAGTGGCCGTACCTGACCGTGCTAGTGTATCAGCGGCGAAATTGCAGCCTAGAGACAAGAGCGTTTTGATTGCAAATCTCGGCATACGTCCATAGAAAGCAGTGACGGAGGCAGGTGCGAGGCAGTGATTATCGTTAGTTTCAATGGGTAAACGTACTTGAGTCAAGAGGCCTTTGCAAAAGAAAAGATCTGTTTACAGAGAAACTTGTTGAACTATATGTTCGTGATATATCATCTTGTTGCTTTGTTGGCTTAACAAAATGATGACAGCGGTGTAAGCATAGTGTATGCATGTTCTTTTTTTATATGTGAGAAGCAGTACTTGTGAAGTGTGGATGACTTTAGCGTACTAATGCTGCTCTTAATACGTTGGCGCCAATACGTTGCTTGATGTTGAAATGGCACGTGCCCTGCAAACAAGGTTTTGCGGATCTGTTGCGCCTTGGTCACCTTGCCAGTGGAATCGAATCTCCGTCCGTCTGATTATGTTGCAAACTAACGTGGTCCGAGTATTCACAATATGCTGCCACGCTAAATTTGTTTGTAATAGCAAATCTCGGCCACTGCTGATGCTAAACGTGGCCAATGCTGATGCCAAAGGTATCATATATAGAAGGCAGCTAGAGGATATAAAAAGAGCATTTGTAGACACTAGAGGCATTGTAAATTCACATCCGTCCGCTCCCCCATCACTGGTCCCCCAGAGATCCTGTTCTGATGCCTCTTACAGAATTGGAGCTGTGCAAAGCACTCACTCACTCACTCACTCACTCACTCACTCACTCACTCACTCACTCACTCACTCACTCACTCACTCACTCACTCACTCACTCACTCACTCACTCACTTTCATTCCAGTTTTCTATTTCTCAACGTAGGCTAACCGGCCAGAGACAAAGCTCCTCCATCGAACCTCTCCGTGTTGTCGTATTAGCGTGTTCTCGCTCCTTATTTCTCCTAGTATGATACCTCGGTTTGGACGACGTTTATTCTCCTCAGTAGGCCGGCAGGTCACACGATGATGCCAACGCGATGGGCACAAACCCGACGATGATGATCACACATCAGCTATGAAGAAGATACGCAGAACGCATGGTGATGATGGTAAAATACAGATGATGATGGCGTGCTTAATAAACGCCCACACTATTTCCCCCCCCCCCCCCCCGCACGTGGAAGCGGCCATCCTGGGCGCGATTCAATGCATTGATGAACGCCGCGTGAAGAGTTTCATGCGAGACACGTGCACAACCTCCGTGTTGCGGCAACGGCCGTCTGTTGGAGCGTCAAGGGGAGTGACACCATAATTTACAGGTGAAGTCTGCTCGGTGACTGTATACGGTCCGATGAACCGTGGCTGAAATTTGGCGCACAGACCAGGGGTACGAGGAGGAGTCAGGAGAAGTACTTCATTACCAGGGCGGAAAGAAACGATGCGGTGGCATTCATCGTAAACAGCTTTTCGGTCGTGCTGCCTCGATTCTGTGTTGAGGCGCGCACGCTTGCGACACGGGGTGAGTCATGAAACGTACTCTTCGCACGAGGAAGGGGATGAAAGAGCTCTAGAGCCGAAGAAGGAGACGTCCAGAGCGAAGGTGGGGGAGCGTCCATATACGAGGTAAAACGGCGAGTAGCGAGTTCTTCGCTGCACGGCCGTGTTATAGGCAAAGGTGACGAATGGCAAAAGGACATCCCAATTTCGATGGTCTGGTTGAATGTAGACGGCGATCATGTCTGCTAAAGTGCGATGAAAGCGCTCGGTCAAGCCGTTAGTCTGAGGGTGGTAGCTTGAGGATGTCTTGTGGGTAGTGCCGGAGGCTCGGAGAACTTCGTTGAGGACTTGCGAAATGAATGCCTTTCCACGGTCGCTCAGCAGTACACGAGGAGCACCATGACGTAGAATGATGGACTGTAGGACGAAGTTAGCAACCTCTGAAGCAAAGCCACTAAACACTGAAGCTGTCTCAGCGTAGCGCGTCAGGTGGACGGCAGTCAGGATCCACCGATTGCCAGAAGCAGTGATCGGAAGGGGCCCGTAGAGGTCAATACCGAGAACCTCGAATGGTGCTGTGGGGCACGGAAGTGGTTGCAATGGGCCAGCTGGAGCAGACGTGGGGAGTTTTCGACGCTGGCAGGCAAAGCAGCAACCGACGTACCTCGCCACGCTTGATGAAAGTCCAGGCCAGTAGAATCGCCTCCGAATTCGGTCATAGGTTTTATGAAACCCAAGATGACCAGCCGTCAAGTCATCGTGAAAGGCGTTGAGGACAGCAAGACGAAGGGATCGTGGGAGAACTGGTACCCAGCGTTGTCCGTCAGCATGGTAAACGCGGCGATACAACACTCCGTCGTCCAGCCTAAAGTGCGCGAGTTGGCGGCGGAGGCGCGCGTTAGGTGGAGAAGCCCCAGAAAGAAGTTCTATGAAACGTCGACAGTACGGGTCAACCACCTGACGAGATGCGAACGTCTGGTCGTCGTCCGAGGGCACCGTAGCAATCTTGTCAGGATCCGGTCGAATTCCGTCCTTGCTTAAGACATGGCCCAGGATCTTAATGGCTTTGCTGGCGAAACGGCATTTTTTTTTGTGTTTAGCTGAAGACCTGCGCGGGCGAGGCATGTCAAAACTTCATCTAAGAGTTGGAGATGCTCAGAGAACGTTGATGAAAAAATGACAATGTCGTCCAAGTAGCAAAGGCAGGTCTTCCATTTTAGTCCACGCAGCACGGTGTCGATCATGCGTTCAAACCCCGCACCTCCACCACGTATGAGACCTCGGTTTGGACGACGTTTATACTCCTCAGTAGGCCGGCAGATCACCCGATGATGGGCACAAACCCGACGATGATAATCACACACCAGCGATGAAGAAGATACGCAAACGCATGGTGATGATGGTAAAATACAGATGATAATGGCGTGCTTAATAAACGCCCACACTAGGCGCAACACCACGCGATCCAAGTGGGGGTTCTGCAACGAATGAAACATCGTTTCACATTAAAAGATGCCAAATAAGCTATATGTAAATGAATATTTTCAAGCCTTAAGCCGCTGAAATTGGGCACGTTACTAAAGTCACACGCTTCTTACTCTGGACAGACATCTCGCTCTTTCCATCTTCACACCTTAATTTAGAACTGACACATTTTCGTGCCATCCTTGTCTCACTTATACTGCATCCGCACATTGAGCAAGACTCACTCACTTCGTAGGGACCGAGCACTTGAATTCAAATACCAGCTTATTTCGTCATCAGGGAGCCCCAAGGTGTTAAGGGACGCAAACCAGCGGGCGGATCAAAGAACGCAAGAACGTACATAAGCAGAAAGGCAAGCATGATTTATGTGGCCAAAATAGGCTTGGGTTCACTATTTCTAAAGCTCCCCACTACCACCAGAATCCCGGCGGTATACGTCACACCCACAACAGCCCCTGCGATTCCGCAATAGTAGTTGTGAACCGCACTTGCATTTAAGAATAATAATAAAAAAAGCTGTTTCCTAATTCCTAATCAACGAAATGAACGTTACACTTTCGAAGCTGCTATAACGAAACGTACGCTATGATTCATTATTTCTAAGCATCGTGGCCTGAGCGTCGAACATTCTGTCCACCGTGCCCTCGAGGCAGTATACGCAGTGGCGCGGAGTTCCCGCGGTGACGCGTGAGCTTACCCGACGACTCAGCGTGCGCGATATACTTCACTTAAATATGGATCTTTCTTACTATGTGTGCGGTGGAGAAAGATATTTCTCCACACCGTGGGCTGAAGACGCGCCGACCGCCGCCGCCCGCGCGACTCTTCGCATTCTTAGAATTTCTTCACAGCTTCCCGCACGCCCTGCCTTTACGAATTCTCGCGTGTCCTTAAAATCAACCCCATCTTCGCTGCCGCTATTTATTTTACCGCATTAAACGTGGCTCCCATTCGCCAGCACAGCCGAGCCTGCGTGCTTGCGCGAAGCGGGAGATGTTTTGGGTGCGGAAATTCCAGAATGCAGAGCAGCAACCGCGTCTTATCCCAACGTAAGGTTGTTGTCTTGTTTGTTTGCCTTCCTCCTGCCGCGAAGGTATCGCTGCGCGGAATGCTGCCCGCGCCGCAGCGAGACGTTAGACCTCGCTCTGACACGCATACTCACTTCGGGCTCATTTGTCCATATACGTGAGCTCCCGAGTGAGAAATGCCGCGCACTGCATTTTTTAAATGTTTACCGCGGGGGCCGCCTCGTGATGCGTGTCCGTGTACAAGACGCTTCGACTACACGCGACGCGTTCCGTCACTGTGTGGGTGTTATCTCTCGCTTTTGTGCCGATTCTTGTGTTTCGTATCCGTATTGCTGTTTGTCAACTTCCTGTGAAAGAATCATGTCGCCGCGGTGCGCTCTCAGCTAGTGTGCGGCATATGGGAGACGCACGGCGCCAAATAGTGCGCCTGTCCTCCGCTAAACTTCCGGTTGGAAAACGCAATCTTTCCCATTTCTTCCGGCCCGATATTTTTATTATATTATTGGTATTTCTGAATTAGTTCCGAAAGATTCCGCAATCGTAGTACGAGTAGGCGAAATAGCGATACCGCCGGTGCCGAAGTGGTGACGAGGTTCAGTTTTTTGGGGTCTCTAACGCACGTCTTTATTGCGTGATGATGATTTCTGGGGTTTTACATCCGCGGCGGCTGCATTTCGATGGAGGCGAAATGTCGAGGCCCTTGTACTGTGCGATGTCAGTGCACGTTAAAGAACCCCAGGTGGTCGAAATTTTTGGATCCCTCCACTATACGGCGTCTCTCATAATCACAGCTGGTTTTGGGACGTAAAACCCCAGACATCAATGAGGCACACCCCGCTGTAGAAGTAAGTTTAACCACCTGGGGCCCTTTGATGTATACGTAAGTGTAAGTACACGTGTGTGTATTTTTGCATTTCGCCCTCATAGAAATGCGGCCCCCGTGGCCGGGATTCGATCCCGCGACCTCGACCTTCAGCAAGCCAACAACCTAGCCGCTAAGCTACTACACACGTCGGCTGCTTCCTAGCATGTTTTCCCATTTGCCAGTTCGAACCTTCGTACGGTCAACACGGAGTAAGTACGAAGTAAAGCTTTGTACAGTCACTTTCATCCCAGGAACTTCCAGGGAAAAAACGTGCACCATATTCTACGACTCGGACCTGCGTCAGAGGAAAGCACACGGTATACAACGCCGCTGTCATATGTTGAGGTGCAGCCGGCAACAGAAGAGGCCAACAGGGGCGTCATGTACTTGCGCAATGCACGGCGCTGATACGACGCCGTCAGCCGGTCATAGGGACATTGTTCGGCCTCCTCTTTTTTTTTTCGTTTCTTTTTTGCGGGATCCACAAATGATGTGGACCGCCGCGAAGGGCTCGACAAAGGCCCGTGTGTGTGACGAAGTTCCGCGCGACGCGGCTTGAATAATGGCACTGGCCGCATGGCAGTGAAAAATGCGCGCCTCAACCAGCGCCGAGATGCGCAGGGCTGTTCCCGCGGTTCCGTGGGCTCGGCACTCCTGCGGGAAGCGGCGCTACGTGGTGTGGCGCACCAGCAAAAGGAGTAACGTGCAAAACTTCTAGATAGAAAACGTGTAGAGCGGGAGCTCAATCGCATCACAGCGCGGCAGTGCAGATATGTGGCTTCCCAGGCATGCCACCCCCTTCAACCAGCCGTTCTTCTTTCTGCTCGCATTTATATTCGCTGTTGTCTGGCTCTGAACGGTGCGGCTTGCCTGGGAGTTATTTGCTGCAAAGTGCGCGAGCTCGATCAGCGCTGTGAGCGGGGGAAGTCAGCTGTGAAATGCAGTTACAAGCAAGGCGGTATAGCGATTCTATTAAGCAGGGAGAAAAAAAAGAGGGTATGGAAGGCCTACCCTGGGGTGACTGCGTCCCGAAAGTCAGAAAGGTTCTTGGTGTTCGAGCGACCTTTATTTTTGTGCGTATTTGTGTGATCTTGAAGTGAGAGAGTGACAAGCAAGCCGAATAAAGACGTAAAAAAGTGAATATTGGCCGCGGCATGAGAAGTCCCTTGCGTTGCTAACGTACTTTCTCTCTTTCCTTTATTTTTTTTTAGATTGTCGGTGCTTTTGAATTCGGCTTTTGCGTAAGGACCGTTTCTTTGCTGTCGCCAGCGCTCGTGCGTGGTTCAGGTTGAACGCCTACGTTGGCAAAGTGGCGTGACGCGTCTTCTTTGTGAACAGCGTGCATGGAACTAAGAGCCCGTCGCACGGAAGTGGTGCGTGTCTCTTCGGAGTTCTCCGCAAGCGTTCTACGCTTTACCTTCTGGCGATGCACTTCACTGTGAAGTCTCGTCGCTGCTACGACATGCGGCGGAGAACGCAACGCAACTCGAAACGCTTGCTCTATAAGTTTGCCGAACGAACAATTAGTGCTACGTTAATTAAACTTGGTGCTACTTTGAAAAATTGTGCTGCCACATCTCTAAAGCGACAAATGTAAACACCTAGGCCTGCGCAGTCCACGCAACACAGTCACAGCGTAAGCTCGACTTCGCTGCGTGATTTCTCGTTCTTCGCTTTCGGTCTTCTCCTCTCATTCTTCTTCCTCTTCCATTCTCTTCTTATTCTTAGTTGTCTTCTTCGGCGGCGTCGTACACTACTTATCTTCCTCTTCTTGCAGTTATTCGTCGTCTTCCTCTTTTGCCTAGTTTGCTCTTCTACCTCTTCTTCGTCTTCTTCGTCTCTTTCACCGTTTTTCTTTTCTACTTCTTCGTCGGTGTCCTGTTCCTTCTCCTTTTTTAATTCTTCCTGCTCCTCCTCCCCCACCTCGTTTTTGATCGTCTTCAACGAAGCCACAGCTGAGGGCTGGCTGGCAACGTCCTGAAACATCACTGCTGCTACCAGTGCCGTGGCCGAGGCAGAATGCAATGAAATCGAGGCACAATGTACTGAAATTAAGGATGCGTAAGGTCTTTGGCACCCGAATCTGAGAACAGTTTGTTCTAACTGTGAATCCGAAACAGTAGTGTTATTTGCAGCAACAACTATCTTTCGACCTTGAGCACCGTTTGCTGTCGTTGCGGGTCCCGAAAGTGAGTTTCACCGCAGTACCGGAGTGCTGCGCGCCGAAGCAGATCGAGACTCGGAAGGAGCCACTGTCACGAATCCTGCGCGTGTTCCTCACTACGCATGACTGCCCGCCGTTCCTTGCCAGTAAAGCATCAATCATACGTACCTGCGTTTTAAAATACACTTGTGACGAATCCTTGAGGCAGTCTATATAGAGCCCAACGCATTCGTTCGGTGCGCCGCGTGGGCTTGTTCCTGCCGGTTAGTGCGTGCCGGAATACTTTTGTTCTCGCAAAGGAAAAAGAAAAAAAAGCATACATTCCTGTTTTTTTTTTTCCGAACCTAACTTTTCGAAAGATTTCACGGCCCTTTGAGAGTTCGATAAGTCGAAGGCTAAGCTATATTTGTAGCCAACAGCTAGAAAGTTGGTCTCGTGAAATGGGCGGTGACGGGCTGGCGGTGGGCGTGGAGCCGTGTGTGGCAATGCCATGACGTCCACCGTGGGGGAGAACCTACACAGGAGATATCAGCTACCATAATAAGCTATGAGGACGACAATATTTATACGCTACAACAACGCAAATTTCTAAAAGAAGAAAGTGAAGGACCTGTGCGAATATTAATATTTATTCGCGTAATACCCGCATACCGAATGTCAGTTATCTGCCCTCAAAACAACATAACAAAATAAAGTAATACGCTCGTATCATTGCTTCTCTGCCTTAATACGTTGACTGCTTTGCGTGCTATCCGACTGCTTCTTTTAGGAGAACTCGACCCAACCCCTCTTTTTTATCACCCACTGCGATAAGAATAAGCGTCAGTGGCTCCCCACGAAAGTGAGCGGAAGGCTCGGGTTTAAAAGTACATTTCCCGCGCGAGCGGGAGTGCAATTTTTCAGAGGGGGAAGCCCCTCGCGTTGAAAGGCCGCCGTTTCTGTCACTTTCTCGCCGACGCGACTACCGAACGCCGCATCGAACGTTCGCCACGGATGGCGCACTTCCTGCACTTGAACCGTAACTAAACGCTCTACGCTGCACCATTTGTGTGTGTGCGTGTGCGTGTGGCTTCGGCTCCTGCTGTTCTTTTTTCTTTTAAGGAGCGAGCTAACGTGCGGAGTATATTGACTGAGCTAGGAGACTATATCAACTAAAAGCTGAGGTCATAAGCCCATCATTACAGTTCTCTGGCGACCTGGAAGAGACTAAAAGGATCCAGAAACGACAACGCTGGGTAACAGCGTCGATGGTCACGAACGACGGCACATTTTCGTTGGCCAGAAGACTGCTTCATGCGCTCCACAGGAAGGCATCCATGGCTCCCCAAAAAATGGACATGAAAAATGAGGTACATCACGAAAAAGTTCGTAATTTATTCGCAAAAAAAAAAGAGAGAGAGAGAGAGAGAGAGAGAGAGAGAGAGAGAGAGAGAGAGAGAGAGAGAGAGAGAGAGGGGAAGAAACCCTTCTGGCAAACAGGAACTCGCTTACTTTCTGTGCGTGTAAATATATGTTAGGATCCGATGCGACGTCGGCGAAGAACACAAGCTGCTTCTAACTTGAAAGCATTAGCGATAGCTTATTCCGATATTCAGACAATGTAACTGAATCGGCCACATTGATGTGACTTCGTTAAAAGCGCCTTTCTGAGTCAACAAGTGCGCGATAGGCGGACCTGGCCTGCTGGTGCTCGTTTACCTTTGCGAGTCTCACCTAGCAGGTACCGAAAGCCTAGAGGAATACCGTAACAGTGTGCGATGACAATTGTCCTGAATTCCTCCTGCGATTTCTCCTTGTTTGAAAGCTAGCAATCTTGTAAGCTGAGTAGGAGCACTATAAACGTTTAAAAAAAAAACAATTCTGACAGAGCTCGCGTTTATCTTGGCAGTAGCAATGATGCTGGCGCAAGCATTCAGGAGCGTCACTGCTCCACGAAGGCATACGCTTGGGTGTTCGGTGATGCACAGTGGAAGGGCGTGACAAAGTTCGCCAGATTACTCGTTTCATACTGAAAGGGTGTGTAAAAATATAGGACAACGGTATCGCTCCATCGCCCATTTAATGCGTGCTTTCGCGCTTATGGCGTCTCATGGTAAGTGCAATCGTCCCAAAGAGCTAGAATGAAACCTATTAGAAATTTTCGCCTAAGTGCAACTACGCATGCGCGAATATACTTGCAGACAGTCACCACTGTACCTGCAGCTGCAGCGTCAGAGACAGGAGACGTTGAGCCGTATTATTCAATTATATGTCTGGGTTTAATGCGTACTTAGAAAAGGGCAAGAAAGTTAACAGAAGGTTGTGTCAGCGTATTATGTGTCCGCGTAGCAGGACTTTGTGTGAAGCTTGGTGCATTTATTTGATTGGACATTGTGCTTATGCGGTTCTTTCCGCATGGCTTGAATTAGCTGCTGAGTATTTAGTTTGTACGAAATGATTTTAACTTCAGTACTGTTTCTTACTTTCTTCATATTTTCGGCCTTCTTATATCGAATTTTCTTTGGAAAGGAGTACGCAGCGTTATACATGTATAAGGGAACCGACATCTTGTGAACATTATATCCTTGGAAAAAGGAATAACGACAAACGGACTCATTCTCATTTTTTAACTCGTTTTCAAGTTTGTAACCATAAAATGCTGTTCGTGAACAGCAGCACCGCTGAAGGCATAGGCGAACGAAGTGAGAGAATACCCAGAAGTGCCTTGAAGGGTTCACACGGTCTGGTCGTCGTGGGGGGAGCCTCAAGCAGAACACCGAGTTTATAGTGGTCCACAAAGGACTGCGGCAACGTCATTTCTTCGAGTCACAATGTCACTGCGCCCTCAATTAACCTAGTACCGAAGTATACCAGGAACGCTGTGAAGACTTGCTCGAAGTCATAACATCTGTGGTTTACTAGTGCGCGGAAGAACCGAATTGCTTTTCGCTCTTGCAGTACTTTCGGATTAGAATAAACACGCGCACAATATGTCTTCATGAATGCTGGTACGTCTTAAGCATATAGCGATAAAAAAAACCTTAGGCGACTTTAATATGCCTTACTATTTTTTCTTTTACTTGGGCAAGAGTTAGAATGCAGTCACGTGTTGTTCACACTTGCATACCGAGAGTGGGTATGCGGCACAAGTAATTCTTTCCTTTTCTTCTTTCTTTCTTTCTTTCTTTCTTTCTTTCTTTTTTTGGCTCATATTCCCATTTATTTTATTGGGGTTTAATAACATGCATAACATTCGCGCCAAAACGTAAACTTCCGGTTGTCTAAGGGCGAACGCCGGTATGTTCCTTGAAAATGAAAAAAAGAAAAAGAAAGGCATAATGTCGCTGGGCGTCAGCACCATAAAATTTGCGCTCTAATTGACCTCTCATGCTTTGTATGGCGTGTGGAAACGGCCCCCTTGTTTACGGCCGCCAAGAACAGTGTGCCAGCCTTTGTGTGCGTACAGCGCATGTGCGGCCTCGTCTAGACAGATGCAGGGGGCTGTAGGGAGGTCAACGTCCAAACACACGTGCCCGCGGCTCCCGCTTGGCCCCACATCGACTGGCTGTCCACGCCACATGCTGTCTCGGACTTACTGCGTCCACAGCATCAATCTCGACGCCGTGCCGTACTCGCTGCTGCCGAGCGTTGTGCCATCTGCGTGTTCTGTAGTGCAAAGCAGCGCTGGTACTGGGCTTGAAACACGGAGACATACAGAAAGGCGTGCTGAAGGCTTCCTTTTATTGATAACATGTTACTGAAGCAATACCGTGCCCTACAGAAATCATCTATAGGCTCAATCACTTTCTGGGCACACTTCAGTTCGGACACAATGAGCTGTTTTAACTATGCCATGAAGCAAACGAGCTGGGAATGTAGAGCCTAAGTAGGTAGGGAAAACCTAAAAGAGCTATGCTTGTCCCTACGTGATAATGCGAGTAGACAGCTACAGCAAGACGAACACGAGAGAGGAATAGAACCATGTCTTTGTGTTGCACTGGGACGGTCGAACGAGACATGTGGAGGATATACCGAGAAAGGGTATTCACAGTGACTCATGCGTTCAGAAGGATACTAAACGCTCTTACGTAAGTCAATGCGCCTTCAAACGTAGGTACAGGGTTGACTGCATCCTTGCTGTTCCTACACTTTTGGATCAGCATAATCACGGGGACCTTATGTTTTCCCACGAAGTCAGGCGCAGCGCATACTCATAGTGTCAAAATTCTGCAGTCTACGTCCGGGCCTTCAGTTTTCCAGTCCCTAAGCGTTTGCGAACTTGCTGGAAGGCCACTTATAAACTATATATCTGCTGTTTCTCCTGTGCCGAGTAACAGTCCGTAGCAATAATGGGAACTTTTGAAAACGCAAAACTGCTGATTTGCGGCGATGCATCTGAGGTTGTAAGCTACAAAAACAAAACAGCCATATTTGTTCACTCTGTCTTACAGTATAACTACGTGTGATAATCTGCAGCGGTCTTGTGTGGTAACCTGTGGGAGCCTGGTAAACTTCTCATATGGGTTCCATAGCTTGAAATGCTTGAGGACCACGTACTGTGCGATGTCAGTGCACGTTAAAGAACCCCAGGTGGTAGAAATACCCTCAGCCCTCCACTACGGCGTTTCTCATATCGTGGCTTTCGGACGCAAAAGCCCAGAAATTCTTCTTCTTATCTATTATTATTATTATTATTATTATTATTATTATTATTATTATTATTATTATTATTATCGTCGTCGTCGTCGTCGTTGTTGTTGTTGTTGTTGTTATTAGGCAAACTTTTGCAAGGTTCTCCCTCCTTTTATATATTACCGAACAGCACATTTGTCCTCGTTGATCTGTGTAATTTTCTTTTGCTTACCCTCTCTCCGTTGTTCTTTTTGTAGCATCTTAAGCAAGCGCGAAGAATAAGCCACTTCATGGTAAGAACAAGAACGAAATGTTTATTGACGACGCTACTGCCTTGGCTTTTATACCCAGGCGAGATGGCCGGAGCATGCGCCGTGCACGAGGGGTGGAGGCACGTGTTATCGGCATGTCCGTTGGCGCGTGCACCTGACAACTGCGCTATATCACTTTTTCTCTCTTTTTTTTTTACCCACACGTACTCGCTGGGCACTACTACGATGACGTGGAAGGTGTTTAAGTGTCTGGCCCACCGAGTCTGTCGTGGTCGCCATTTTCCTTCTGCGCGGTTATGTCGCGACAAACATGCGGAGCACGATGAACACCTCCGAACTACAATCCGCGATAGAATCGCTCTTTCCGAAGCTCCACGCCCATTCCGTGGCGCGTTCTGTGGGCGCACTGAAGGAGTTCATCTATGTTAACAATATTACCGACACAAAAGGCGCCTCGCGTCTGAAAGCTACTAATTAAGAGTCGTCTGTTAGAGCAAGTTCTGCGAAAACTGGGCGCGTGTTTCGCTACGCCGAAACTCGCGAAGACAATGACATGGCGTTGGTTTGCAGCGGCGCAGCTGGTTCTTGCCGGAGTGACTTGCGGGAGCCGCACTTCTCACCGAGTCCTCGAGTCGAGGGTGCACGGCTGAGAGTCGTCGCGCTCGTCTCTCGACTAGCAGGGACAATCGTTGGAGGCGGTAGGCGGCGAGAACTTCTGGGCGTTCGTGCCGTGTGATAACTCGCGCTAGAACCTTTTGTACAGCGTCAGGAACCCGCGCAGATTTTCGTTCGACGGAAATTTCCTCTTGCAACACAGCTAAACTACTAAGCCAAAGGACTGCCTTGTATTGAGAATTCGATGATTTAGGCCGGAAACTTGGCTGCGGTTCTCCGAATTAATCCAAAGTTTGACGGAACACCGCCTGGCACGGGGTCTATGTTTAATCTTGCCAGCACTTGCACACAGCTTGTAGAAAACCAGTTTTATGACGCTTTACGGCGTGTAGGCACTGCATAACCTCTTTCCTTCGTGCTAGCAAGGAACCCGTAAGAACCATGAATCGCCATGAAATTGTATTTGTTCAAACTTGGGCGTGTGTTTGTTTGTCTGCTGCTAACAAGGAAATGTCTCCGGAGCAGTTATTAAGGACGGGGTAATATCCTCGTGACCTTATCGTGGGGCAATCCTCTCTCTTGGTCCAGACTGCGGAATACCGGATGAATTTTTGCGTTCATCTGGGCTCTGTTCTTTACTTGAATATTATCGTCTTCGCTTTTACGACTACGTGGCGCACAGCAAACAATTCGCGAGAACGCAGCGCTGTTAATGGTACGACTTTGGTTCTGACGACAGGTAAGATTGCTTGCGTCACGATTATCGTTTCACTTGAGATTACACCCATGCCTTCGTATATGCGATGATACCGTAGAACGCTGTGCTTCTTGCGGCAAAGGCTTGTGACAAGGTTCAGCGTGTTGAAGCCGGCCCGATAGCCGGAGTGCTCAATTTCTTGTCATATTCAGATTTGTCTTTTGGGACGCGAGTGTCATCATTCCTTTTTAAAGGAAATGCCCCAGTTCGTTGTTCGCCCAGTCGCGCTATTGTCATCGAGGTGTACGCAGCGTAAGTGTAAAGCTGCTGTATTGTGACAACCTGAAAGCTCACCTGTATATTACGGACAGGCAGCCGCTGTACGTACTTGGTGGTATCACGCTTCTCTGAAATATCACTCTTTGTTAATTTCACAGACACTACTAAACCGCTTTATAAATCCATTGCGCAAGAGCAAATGGAAGATGATCGTGATTACAGACGCATTAACGAAAGCAGCGATGCAAAAGTTACGAGCGATAAGGATGAAGGTGAAAAATTAAAGCCAGTTTCACGCTTCTCAAATGTGGGTAAATAGCGGAGCTTGCAAGCAAGCGCCGCCACCCGGAGAAAGCACATTGAATTCTTTCATCTTTCTTCGTCGTCTTCATCTTTCTTTCGTATCTATTTATTAATTTTTTTTCTTTCGACGTCTACTTCTTCTTCCTTTTTTGTATTCCTTTATCTTTTCTCCATATTGCGCTCTTTCCTCCTCGCCCTCCTCTTTCCCTCCCCTTGCTATACTATAGTGCACATGGCTATGCTATGTTAAGAGCCGCTCTGCACATACCCGCTTTCTGTGGCGCCTAAACTGTACTAGACAAGGCTATGCGATGCTTACCCTATCCTCTCCTTTTATTTGCCCTCTCTATAATTTCCCTTTCCCATTCCCACTCTATACTATACTATGCACGCTTTCGCTATGTCGCTTGGCACATACCCGCTTTCTGTGGCGCCTAAACTATACCTATACAAGGCTTGATGGCTTGCTGATACTATACAAGGATTGATGCCGGTTCGAAGTACATGATGGAGGACTAAACTGGTTGAAGGTCGTCATCCTTAGACACCCGCGGTGCCCTTAGGAGAATGCTGCGAAGAGATTCTGACAGTTCAATCCTATGCAGTATCATAGAATCTGCCGGAAAAATTACTTCTCGTGGTCTGTTCCGTCGTTGCCTAATGGATACCATCGCACGTGGAAATTCCTGGAAACGAAGATACCAGTCGCCTCGCCTCAAGTTGTGACCCGGACATCGCTTGTACGCTTGGCAACGCTCGTTTACTGATCCATCGACACTTCCTGCAGCGGCACCCAAATCACGTAGCGTGTTGCAGCCGTGTCCGTGGCCGTGGTCGTGGCTTGCCTGGTCGTGCTAGAGCCCTCGTGTACAAATGGAGATTCGGCTCTTTGTTACTGCGCGAACGGTGATACCGTCAAGTACGTACGGACAACCCGCTGTGTGCTACTTGTGGGTCCAGTGGGACACTACAACATGTAATCTTACAGTGTCCTGCATTTGCCACGCAGCGTTCATCGCTAATCAAGGAATACGGATTGATCGGACTGCGTCGTGCCACACTTTGCGAATGCCTTTTCTCCATTGGAAGTGCTGGTCGAAGTGACCAGGCCCATCTAGCCCTTCTAAGCTTTGTGAACAGTGCTGGTTTAGTCTCCCACTTATAGCTTTTTAATTGATGTAACAATCAATGAAGCAGTTGTTGGGGCCTTTTTATGGTGGCGGTTACCCTTTTTTGATTATTTGCTGTAACAAAAAAGTAAAACGAAGTAAGAACCATCCCCGCTTAGAGACACTTTTGCTGTGTTCTGCCTGCGCTTATTAGTCTTCTCTTTCTTTTTCAATTTTCTCTCATTTCTGTCTCCTGCAAGAATAGGCAGGCGTTATGCCCCGCTCGGTGCAGTTGCCAGCTTCGTGTGCATGCCGCTTGGGTTACCAAACGACAGTTTCGCTACTGAGTTTCGCGACAAGCAATATACAAACTTGCATTCAATCAGAATAACGGGGATCATTTGATCTAGTACAATACTCAATCTTTCCACCAGTGAAATCATCTCAATTCAAGTTCTGAGTAGTCTGCCCCTGTAAACAAAACAGTCATATCACACGTGCCGCCAAAGACAAATCTGATTATACGACAAGAAATTGGAAGCTTGGACCACCAGAGTGGCTTCAACACGTTGGAAGGAATACTGCATTAAAATTAAACCCAAACGACTCTGCAAGACATCAGTAATGAACCAGAACCATTGACAGTGATGTTTGAGGTACCAAAGCCACAGATACTCAACGTCTGCGCGCGCACAATCGACCCATCCTCCTCCGCGCAGCTATACGTCTAGAATCTTGCATTACTCTCAGAGATATTAAGGCAGGAAGCAGCAAAAACAACTCAAATGCAGCTCCAAGCCATTTACTCAGTAGTAGGTTTCCTTGTAGCGCTAAAGTGTGAAGCTAACGAAGAGAGGGGGGGGGGGGGGGGGGCAGAGGGGTCGTTACAGACGCGTGGCTCAGCGCAAGATTAGCCCACGCTTTTTGAGATAAAGCAAACATATATAGGTAAACAAGCGTCATGAGGCCAAGCGGTGAACAGGCTCCGGACGTTCACACACTTCCTTCCCGGTATGGTAAGAAAGACGTTGCACCGAGCTTGGGGAGGTAAGGCGCATAAATTTTTTCGACGAGGCGGGTCGTCATTTGCATGCTACACGAGCGCACGCCTGCCCCCGCTGACATTAGCTGCTTTCCTTGTGTTATTCTGCGTACGCCTCGATGTCTTTGCTCCTCTCACGCGTGGGCCGTCGTGTTCATGGGCGAGCCCTTGAGTAAGTGCTACCGCATCAAGCGCGTGCATTGCGAATAAGCACGCTACGCGAAAATCGCCAGCACGGTCAGCAAGTTTGCCAGGCTGATTCAGTAGTAAAGAAGAGAAAGAGAAAAAGAAGAAATTACTGGCGCATATGAACGTGCCATGAATGAACATGAAAACATGAAAGTTCACATGTCGCAGTTTGTGTACGCATAGACGAATTAGTATAGCACGAGCGTATAGACCCGCGTGGGTAAAATGTCTCTGGAGGAAGACTCACTCAAACAGCCGTATATCTGGAAATTTAAAGTGAACCGACAATGAAGCCCGGGTTTTGTCCGCTCACGACTCGTTTATATGAGTGGGTGATACCGCATATATTTATGCAAACCTAAGGTTATGCTGATATGTTAGCACACCGGGAAATCTACCTACGGCTGCTTGTGATCGTAACGGCGACAACACAATACGCAGTGCTTTTTCCAGTACTTTTTTCAAATAACTTTTTCTTGGTTTAATATTTTATCTATATAGTGTAGGCATTGATCCGGCCTTCATCTTCATCACCTGTACAAAACCATCATCAGTCATTGGCTCGTGTTTTCTTCGTCGGTGCCATCTTGGCTTGGCCAAATAAAGCGCTGTCGGAACCGTTGCATTTCAGTACTTCTATATCGTATGTGTATTGCGTGTTAGTTGTATATATCTGTGTAAGATCTTAGCATTGGTGACAATGACTGACCGTGATCGTGTCTGTGCTCCCTTATGTTATTTTTCGTATTTTTTTGTCTCCCCTTTCCCGTTCTTCAGTGCAGAGTAGTAATGCTTATAACATTTCTCCAAGAGACAGGATGGAGTGACACGTGGGGACTAATGCGACATGGACAGAGACGCTGGGGTAGCAATTACCGGCCAGGTCTGCCAGGCTAACAGCGCCTGTAGCCACAACATCACTATCAATATCACTAGTAACAATTTTATCTTCATCCGCAGTAAACACCACCAATATTTCAGCTCAACCCGCCGGACCACCTACGCGGAACCAACTTACGGACCGTACGAAGGAAATGAACGAAAGACGCGATCAACCAAAGCCAGCTTTCAGAGGTTCTTCAACGTACAGAGGCGGTTTCAATGAGTTATCGAGGTTTGAGACTGATGACCTTACACGGCCGTTCACGCCCTTTGTCGTCCACCTTGCGTGCTTCCGCAGAACGTTTTCGAGTTTTCGATTAATTCGCCCTCGCGCGTTGCATTATGCTAGCCTCCTGGTTAGCCCAAGTTCACCAAGAACGAGAAGCCTTCGTGACTTAGTTGAGAGTGTTATGCGAAAACGCTCCTGACTCAGGTTGTCCAAATGAATCCAAATCGTGCCTTATAATAAGGTTTTGATTTTGTCCCGTAAAGCCTCAAGGGTAAGCTTTTATTATTTGTTTTACAGAGGCTCTTCTAATTCATTTAATTATACTCACATGTCTTCAGGAAAGTGTTCTCTATAGTGATGTTGGAATAGCCGGCTGTGAAGTAGCCTACCTTCCTATGTTTTTCGCATCTAAATAAAGAAAACAGTGCTCTCTATAGCAAATATCGTGTTAAGGCATACTGTAGGCTACATAGTTTTGTACGTAGGCCACTAAAGCGTCACTTTCGCAACGGCTGGAACGCTGTAGCCTAGATTGCTGTTTCTTGTGCTGCGCATGGTCATGCTACTATGATGTAAACTGCAGTGATAGTGACCGACTGGGGTAGTGTGACTGTGTTCCCTACTTACATTTACATCTCCCTTTGTGTCTTTCTGCCTCTCCCACCTCCGTTATGCACTCTAGGATAGCAAACCATATATTGAGTTGCTGTTAACACCCCCTTTCCTTCCCATTTCTTTTAATCTTTGCGCTCTTCCAATGGTATATAGAACTACTCCGTTGGCTTTCGTCTGCGTTGCTAGGAGATGCATTCTTGTCAATCCTACCCTCTACTCTGTATCTTGTGGAAAAATAAGGAGGTGCCTATCCCTTGGAGAACTAATCTCCAAGTTTTGCGGTGTCTTTCGAGCAGCCACTTTTCCGATAATGAAGACGTGGAAGCTTTTGGGAATTCTAGTGTTGTTATTAACTGCACTTGAGACCGCAGTTAATCTTTTTAAACTCGGTGGAGCAAACGCGAGCGCAAGTAAAAATAAAATCCCCAAGTCGGCCCGAACGCTTCTATCTCTAAGACATGCAAACATTACTGAGTTAATGAGAACTTAGCCGTGCACCGTGCTATATGAAGTATCTTGTGTTTTCAGTTTTCTGCTAAATAGGCCCTTCTACTGAGAAACCAACGCAAATTTGGCGAAAAATCGTTATGTTGAGTTAGTCAACTAACCGTTTAATAATTTTCGTTCTAGTGGTTCATCTTACGGTTACATTTGCACCTTGCGAAATTTAAGCCTCGTTGTAAGGACTTCATGATTGCGCAGCAGAAATTTGAAGCATGGAACCATTCTCTTTGTTACGTTTCCTAATTAGTGCGTTCATGTAAGTAGTCAACGTTAGCTTAAACTTCTGACGAGGTGCTTTCATAAGGATACACGTGCTGGAAACTCGATGCATTGCATAGTATGCTATTTTTCTTCGTTCCGATTTCTCGCTTCTGATATTCCAAACACAGCATCGCAATTCACCTCCATTTGATCTTTGTTTTTCTCATTGTTCTTGCTTTACCAGTTAAAGAACGCGACGTTCTTCGCAATGCATTAAGTCGACTCGACCAGAGGCCTTTTTCAAAGGAAACAATATTCTCCGAATACAGCCCTACGCGTCGCAGGCTAGCAAAAGCGACGGGGGCCTTACTTCGGTCTTTTCACTCCACTAGGGTGCCCCAGTGTCGACACCGCTTCTCCCGGCCAGGTCATCCTACCTTCGACCGAGCTGGGTGACCGCTTGTAGGTCTGCAGTGGAGGGACAGATGTGCTTTATCAAGTGACACACGCACCATTGTTCCTTTCTTTTTCTTTGTTTTAATTCCTGAATCACTTTCTCCCAGAGTAGGGTAGCAAACCGGATGTGTCTCTGGTTGACCTCTCTGCCTTTCCTCCCTCCTCCTCCTCCTTCTCCAGGCTTCGCACCGAGCCTCTTCCCTTGTCACTTCCCCTACAGCTTTCGTTAAACAATTTACGAGCTGTGAATGAAGTTTCTGTCTTCTTTGATTAAAAACACCACCTGGTTGTAATAGCCCAGTGACAAATCAACTGGAATAGCGACTGATTGTTGTTTAATTTAGCTGCACACACTGCAGCCCCTTGAGCGGCGTATGGCAGCGTGTTAGTACAGCAAAAGTAGCAACAAATCCTTGCACATTAGCGATATGAAATTTTAGTTAAGCTTATTGTTATATATTCCTTCTCAACTTTCAACTTCACCGTACCCGCTCCTCCATTGTAATGTGTAGTATACTTCTTCTCCTTTTTTCTCTCTCTCCCTCTTTTGCTTTCTCTCTCGCACAAATGCTCCTGTCAGCGCGAGCTATTTCGACAAAGTGCGAGCACGGTAAACGCTTTCTGAATACGCTTGTCCAAGGTTACCATAATCGCTGTCTCGTCATTTTTTTAAAGCGATATAAAACAAGCGCATCGAACAAATTGGTTCGGCGCGGCGTTGTTAGGGGCATCGTAATTTCTTCCCCCCCCCCCCCCCCCCCTTTTTTTTTTTTTCTCGGCCGTTGTCACCGCCCTCAACGCCGCTTCACTCCTCCACATAAGCCATAACGACGCCTCTGACTTCCCTAATAAGGCGAGGCTCCCCCTCCCGTTTGCCCGCCGCTTCACCACATTGTGTGAACGCAAAGCACTTTTTCTCGAATGACGCGTATACATATATACGCTATATCGCGAGGTGTGGGGGGAATCAAGCAATGGAGGGGCATAAATCACGCTCCTCGTATACACGAGGCGCTAGAACAAAAGATGGGATTTTTTTTTTTTTTTTTGTTTCGAGGAGAGGAACGAAGGAGCGACGTACGCGGTATACTTTGCCAAAGCAGCACCGCGAACTTGCAGCCTCGGCTGCCCATATATCCTTAAAATTCACCGGACTTCCGATGGCTCAACCTCTCGTGCATACACATAGTTCGAGTTCTGCAATCTATAACTCTGCGGTGCCGCGAACGCGAGTTAATGACGGGTGCGGCTCGTGATCTGTGCCGTTAGCGAGGCCATGCGGTCTGTTCCTCGCCGCCACGTCCTGTTTTGGGGAGCGAATAATGAAGGTTCGATCCGACTGGGCCTCTGTGACTCACCGCCGGTCAACGAGAGGACGGCGCTCTCTTCGTCTCATCAACTTTTTTTTTTTCCGCAGCAAACGAATCGCCTCCGGGAACTAAAAAAAAAAGAGGGCGTGGAATGAGCCGCGATATTAATCTCTATGTCCCTCTACGCATGCCTGCTGCGCCAGTACTGCTTTAGGCTAAATTAAGAGGGCCGCGTGCGCCATATCGCGCGGAGGCCGCATGTCTGTCCTTGCCGTGGATCTCCGCGCTCTTCCTTGATTGCTTTAGCAGTAACCCGATGAAAGAGCCATATCGTCGCATTTAATTTCGCGTCTTTCCTATAATCTGTTTCGGAATGGCGTGCATCGGAATAAAAAAAAAAGAATACATGAAGCGTGGCCAGTCGAGCGTGCGGTGTCTATTTCTGAAATCATGTCCTCTTCCCCGAGACCTGCCCGGGGTTCCAGACCTGCTTTCGAACATGCGTCGCGCCGACAACGTGCACCAAGCTCATTTACTTGATTACTGCGTAGCAGCTATCTTCCTCCTCTTTCCAATTAGTTGACTTTTTGAAAAAAGAAGCTAATTAATTTATACAACATGAAAATTTTCAATCTTCGTCCTACACAACACGTTTTATATTTTAAATAAATATCAACGCCATATCTTTCATACCTCCCTGAGGACACGGGTAAAACACAGCGAAGTGCATAGTGTAATGCAGTAAAGATTAAGCGAATACGAGAATTCAGCAGTTATCTTCAAAACGCATAACTTCACTACACTTTCATAACACACTTCATGACGCAGTTCAGTTTCGGCACCGTCGCACATGAAGTGAGCCTTCCTAGCTGCGGTGGAGTAATGACGTGACCAGCACGCAGGCGCCGTGTTGGATACACGCACTCGTTTAACGGACGTTCCGCTTACATATACGACCAGGGGGACACAGTGTTGCTCGTCCAAAGCCTGAAACCCGAAACATGCAATATGTGCGCTGGATAGTACAATACTTGCTACAGGTAATAAACACATATAAGTATGGGTTCTTGCAGGAAAGAGGAGTAACGTTGTAAGTATTTGACGTAATACCTCTAAAAGGGGTTAGCTGTCAGGGTTTAACAATTTTAGCCAGCCCATATTAACGCGTACTCGCTTAAAGACTTGTCTGATTATTGCGCTCTTGACACTGCCCACGTTTCCTCATAATGTAAAACTGTCTATCAACTGATTTCTTTCTCCTTTTTCAGAAAAGCGGTATATATGACAGCATCCAGCGTTTAGGAGCGCTTCCAGTCTTATTAGCTGCTACTCTAGAAAGCCTTCGCGAATCTAGGCCAACTTTGTGAGGGAGACACGTATGTATCATCCCGTTGCGGCAGTAGCGACCATTTTCTGCCGGAAAATCACGGAATTTTTTTTAGTGTTATAACAGGCGGGCCTCTTCAGCGAGAGTGGAAAAGCACGCGATGGTTATCTCCTACTTTACCGCATTTTACCACCATAACTACCAGCAAGACAACAAGGCGATAAGTAATATTAAAAAGAAAATAACACTCGTCTATGTAATAAGGAAAATCAGCTCTCTATGGATTAGCATTCATCAATTTTCCGGGCTTCGCGCAGGACACATCTGTAACAGCGTGCGCGCATTAATGCGCTATTCTAAGAGTGGGGGAAAAAAATGAAGCTTAGGTTTTGCGAAAGCACTGTTGCCCCTCCCCCTGCCTCCATGGATGTCTCTTCGCCGACCGCATGTTTCAAAATCATAGGCAAATTTGGCCCTCTAAAAGGCTGCCTTTACGGGCCAAACGAAGAACCGCTTGTTACTTGTTGCGCAATGGACACACGCATGCGGAGATTGCATTGCATCGCAAACATTCATACCACAGAGAGGAATATAAAAAGGCATGCATTACAGGCAGGACATGTTTTTTTATTGAAAATGTTCTTTAGTTTATTGAGGCGCCATAGAAAGGTACCTATCGGCTTTAAGAGGATCAGGAATATTTCTTTTTTTTTTCCTTTCGTTTTAACAACCGAAATTTGTCGTCACCTCTGGCTATATTTAGATCTGGCTAAACGTTCTTGTACTTGTATGATTGTCGATACATGTATGCTTATTCAGTTAAACCGAAGATATTGGGCGGGCAGTTGCAATAACATATCGGAGGCTGGAAGAAGACGTCCACATGAACGGAAGAAGCTGAGAAGGTTTTGTCCGAACGTCAGCCATCGCTGGTTGCGGCGTCACAGTTGTAAAGTGCTTTCCTTCGTTTTTCCTTTTTATTTCGTATAAGCACTGCGGGCATTTCGTCATCACCCAGTATGATAGCAAGCACATCTACTGTTGCTGCCCATGTCTCGCAAATGTGGTTGCGTACGGATTTTGCTTGATCGCTTTCGTAATGCGAGTATAGGTCTTCTTGGCATTATAAATAGCATTTCTGCGAGCATTTGGGTGTAATATAGCATCTGCATGATGTCTGCCATTTGGCGGTTGATGGCATGCTATACTTACATTCGCAGGGTGTCGTTAACGTGACTATCCTTGAACTTCAGTTAACAAATAAAGAGGGAGAAAAAAAAAAGCAAGCGGTCGTGTCCTAAAGGTTGTAAGGTCGGGCTGCAATGCAGTTGCCTGAGAACACCGTCGGACACTGGACTTTTTGCTTTAACATGAAACAGTGGACGAATTAAACATGTATTTCTGTGTTTAGGAAGAACCAAAGAATAGTTACCATCGCCTTGTTATGCACCGTCCAATCATGGCTTACTCCTGGTAGCATGAATACATTAATAGAGCATTTATATCAAGAAGCAAAAAAAGGTTTCAGTGTTTGATGTGGGAGATGGCTGCTGTGTGGCCCGAGTTCACAGCCGGAGAAACAGCCGAAGTCTGCAGTTCGTTTTGCTAGCTTTGACTGAACACTTGAAAGGTTGGTAACTAGCAAATGATTTTCACACATGGCGCATGGAAGCGGGAAGTACCGCATAAAAGATGCAGATCTAGCTGTGTACGCTCTTGAAGAACCTGACAACCGAAGGTACCATGCAGGAAGTGCTAAACGTATAAACGGAATTATTGGCACCTGGAAGCCCTACATGCTGGTTGTCCCGAGGATTTCTTGAGCTAAAGAAAAAATATCACCTGTCAATAGATGTCTAGAAGGTAGGTTTAACTGGCCGAACGGCACAAATGAGAAGTAGCGGGATCACTGGTGCACCTCGCGCAACCCGCATCGACAGTGAACGCCTGCAGGTCCGTTTTTTTTTTTTTTCAAGTTTCCGAGAACCGTGCCGTTTTGGCATGTACATTCTTTGACGCGGGTCGGTTTAGTTTGTTTATAAATTCATTTGACATCACGTGAATGTAAACTGACGTAGGCTGTAAAAGCTAACATTCAATCACGCGTGTAGCGCATACCTTCATATCCCTCCTACCAGCGCCTCCGCTGCTCCTACATACCAATGAATGCGGGTGTGCACACCACGTGTTTGTATTGTCGTTAGCCGCGGCTTCGAGAATGTCATGTGATTGATGACACGTTGATATCAGTCACGTTAGTCAAAACATTTGTACCCTTCTATGCCAGTTTTGGGAAATACCGAGCGAACGAGACGACCTTATTTGGCGCCACCTGATTTTTAGTACCATTCGTGTTGACGCCTATGCCTGTCACCTTTCGTGTTTGCCGGGGCAAATAAGGCTTTCGCCTTAAAAAAAATTAACGGCATGAACAATTACGCATTTTGTGTCACGAGATAAGCAGGGACAAGAGAGATCTCGGCCCGCGCCTGATTTTGACATCTCTGTGCGCTATATTAATTGCTGCAACTGATTGATTGGGCGTTCACCGGCGCTGTAAACTATACACGCGAGCCATACAGTTCAACAACGAGCCAGCGACAGATCCGTTTCCTGTGTGATAAGAGGTGGGACGGTGTGCGCCCGCAATGAGGGCGGTGCGAGTTCGGTCGCGAAAGGCCGGAAATAGGTATACGGATGACGTTGGCCGGAAATTAATCGTGCCGGCGTCTTCTCGACACCGGGCGCGCGATGGCAGGGGCACACAGAGGGATATCGAGTGGACAGGGCTTGCGCGGCTCATGCGGGTGTCGCACGTGCGGGTGTCTCGGTAAATGTTGACACACTGATTCATGGACTCGTCTCGTTTGCTGTGTTTGCGGGATACACTATGCAGCTTCCGTATGTTCAGGCCTCGTAAAATACATGTGTCCTATAAGTAAGTGTGTGTCGTGTCTCTTCCTTCGTTTTTTTTTTTTTTTTGACAGAGCAAAAGGGTACCGCTGTCAGAGACAGCTATGAGCTAATACGTCAGTGGTGACAAAACATGACGTAAGCACCAGCGTGATGTTAGACGTCTCCAACAAATGGCTGCGCTTTAAGCGGCGCTATGCAGAGTGAAGGCGCTCATCGGCGAGCTGAGGAGGTGGTGGTTAGAGACCGCTTGACCACAACTCCTCCGTGAAATTTATTTTTCCCTTAAATAAAGTTGTCTGCACCTCTCTCTCTCTTTCTTTCTCGATTTTTCTCCTTCTCCTCATTAAATGTGTTGCACACCTGAGGTTACTTAGTATGTCCCTACATCTTCCTGACACATCGAAAGGCGGTACCTGACGCTTGTGTCCAGTTATACATAGGTGGCCGCATATTCGTCAAATAGGGTTCTTCGAGCAGCCAAAGCGAATTGACTAACTATTTTTGCACTCTAGGCAGACAGTACATGCAAGCCGTAATGTACGGTCGCGTGGATCACTTGGGCCGCCGACCGGCGACCGAGCAATATGATTATCGATGATTCTAGTATCGCTATCGCTATGGTAAAGAGTGAGCGGTAGAAGATGGACAGGATCATATCGATTAACTGCCCTCGAGAAAACTTCTGATCAGGTCGATTTCGGTACGCACATTGAATCAGTCGCATTTTTGTTGCTGGCGGCTGTTGCTGGCGGCTATCGCAAGCGGCAGGGGTCGACGCCGCCCCGACATTCGTCCCTTTCCGGATGGCGGCCACCGCGTTCTGCGACTGAACCCGGAACCTCGTGCGCAGGAACAGAATGTCTTGGTCGCTAAGTCACCTGTTTCGAAATCACCACGAGTGACTTGTATCACCAAGAGCCAGCAATCGCAAGAGCTCTCACTGGCAGGGACCTCACGAATTAGCTGACTGCTGTGCAATGAGTCCTACAAAAAAAATAAGATAATATAAAACATGTTGGTGAGCGTACCGCTGCCGAACCAGATATAAACAACGAATGCTGGCAGAGGTCCATCCAGGCCCATTTGCGAACGACCTAAATCTTCCTGTAGCGAGTGCGACGATCTACGAACCCCTATGGTGCCAAGGTCTCCATCACTCGCCGTGTCCCCGTGGGTCACGCATCGAGCAACATCGGCACATTCCTCTCAACGGCCCTACCAGGGTGGTCGTGCATTTATCCACTTAATGGGACCTGTTGCCTTACTGCTCTGTGACATTAGGTCTAGCTACATATGGACACCAAGTGAATAGATGTCTAGATGAAGGAAGGTTTAATTGGCCGAACAACACAAACGAAAGGTCGCGGGATCACTGGTGCTCTTCGCGCAACCCGCATGACCCACGACAGTGAACCGCCAGTTTTTTGATGGGAGGCGGATCAACCCGGAAAAGCATTAAGGCTCTCGTAGAGGCTACGAAGAAGCATAGGCGCTTCGCAGCAAAAAAAGGAATTGCCCGCGTTCGTCTAGCCCTTGTGTGTATAGTGTGCAACTATTCACCGAATTTAGGATCAATGATATCATGACCGAGTGTTGTTCCTCGAAAAAAATTTTTCCCTTCAAGAATGCAGTGGGCGTGCAGGTGTACTGTAAGTGATATTGTTAGTTGAAGTTGCATACAAGGAAATGAGCACGTCAAAACGCTCAGGAAAGAATGAACATATCGGCGGGAAAGTGCGGTACAAGTGCAGATAGCACAAGCAGAGAGAACCTTTGTATGTCCACATTGCCGGTGTAATTACCCGCATGCCTCTCACAAATTATATGGCGAGCGCTAGCCGCCAGATAGTTGCAACACTGTGCTTACAATATGATTATCCCGTGATCGGTAAATCCTGGTGTCTAATGGCAGTTGCTCCCCGACCACCCACGAGTTCACGACAACTCTGCGAACTAAGGCATTGAGTGTATGTTTCAGAGTTTCCTAAGGCGTGTGCCTCTAAGCTAATAATGGAATCGGGGGTCAGAGCTGTACTTATTAAATGTTTGTGAACATGACGAACAGGGTTACAGTGATATTATTAAGTTGGGATGAAAATGAGCCGAATATGATTCGTTTGATTCCTATTGGTTGAAAGGTATTGTGCAGGGGTCAGGCATTCATCACTGCTGGGAATTGATATTGACTGAGTATAAATAAGCTAGGCTTTCAGCGAAATTCCTTTCTAAAAGTTTTTCATATTCTGTATGAGCTCTTTTATACAGGGTCATTCGCGTTTGTAAATATGTTCATAAACAGTGAATTGGAAGAATGAATAGCTGTAGTTATCGCGGGCTCAGATCGTCAGGTTAACCTCGCCTGTAGAATGCGTTCATACAAACCAACTGTTTCGTTCTTGGAGTTTGCATAGGAAGTCAAGAACAAGTTAAAGCAAAAGAAGAAATTACTATGGCAACCTGGCGTTTTCGAGGTCTATGACCATCTTACAATATGAAGCCGCACCAGCGCGGAAGACGAACTGCAACATAGACAAAGCCTTGGGGCCACCGCTTCCGTATCTTTCAGAAATCGGCTGGTACTATGCGTTTTGGGAGGAGCCTTGTGCGATTAGCGCTTCTGGATTCCCTACCTTTAACCGCGTAGGAAACGATTGTCTTTTCTCGTGACGAGACCCAATTGTAACTCCTTCTATGTGTTCAGCGGCCATTGCCTTTTCGTGCGTTCCGACCACTCCGAGTACAAGACTTTTTATTTTGGACTGGTACTATTGTAGTTTGAATTAAACACCCAACATGCACAGACTCGCATTGGGTCAACGCTCGCAGGTTCGCCCTGTACATTGAGCGTGCATCTTCGCGATTGATGTTTTGTGCTCACCGTGAAGTTGAAAGCCGCGAAGCCAAGCAGGAAGAATAAGTCACGTAGTTTTCAGCCAACCAAAGTCATTAGTTGTTTCACCCACAGGGTCGCGATCGGATGTCTTTGTACGGAACAACGTGTTCGCTCGCTGCAACGCCACGGCTGCGGATTTGACGCAACTGAGTGCGGCGCAGGCTTCCAGTATTGGCCACTCTGTTTTGTTTCAGTGGGTACTGCTTTATGAAAGGGTGACCATCAAATATGCGAGAACGGGATGGCGAGAGCAACCAATGGCCAAGCGGTGAACATACCAAAAGTTGACGAGCATGTTTTGTTGTCTTCTTTTAAACAATATTCTACAAATCGAAATGGTTTCCGCCTTCAAGTGAATAATACTGTTTTATGAAAACGTACCATTTTTTTTTTTCGTGAGCTTGAACGCGTGACGTGCACAGAAAGCGTGGTCATGCAAAAACGTGGCAAAAACGAGGTAAGCGTGATCACGACCAATGACATGCAGTGAAAAGCGAACAAAACCTGACCACTTCGCAAACAACGATCTCTTATCAAGCCCCAGGTCGCCCGTGAGCGCAGGTGCACACGCAACCCCGAGAACGGCAGGAAACGAAAGAGGCTCAAGCGATATCTCACTGAGATGCTTATACATATACTTACCCAGTATTTTTCATCCAGTTCTTTTTTTCTTAGTCGAGGGCTTCACTATGTGAACTACTGTACGTATGTGCGCTCTTATGAATATATTCCGTCTACTGATACTGGACTATAGGCACATATAAGCACAAGATTCCCTTTCCAGCTGCTACGATCATGATTATTCAACGACGAGCGGTTTTATGATAAATCAAATTAATAATATTATCAAGGCGCACTTCTCCGAAAGGTTGAAATATGACGAAAGGAACATAAGTAGCTAGCGCGTCATTAGATTACTCTAAGGTGTTTCTTTTCAGTCAGTGTAAATGAACTTCAGTACGCGCCCGTGTGCATACTTGCGTACCTCATCGCATATTTATTCCTCGAAGCTCAAAGCTTTCGTTGAAGGGAATATTTGCCTAACGGTCTTTTGTGCCCCAGTTGTATTTGCACTGGGAATTGGTCGCAGTCATTCGACATGTTCGTTTGTTCTGAAGTTTCCCTATTTGCTCTTTTGCACCGATATTCTTGAACTATAATGAGATGGGTTATAATAAGCTCGTATGTCCGAGAAGTCCAAAGAGAGAGAGAGAGAGAGAAACGAATGCTTGAATGCCTTCGTTGATCGCCTCCGGCTATATTAATGCCTTTCATAACAGTTATTATGTTCTACTCATCAAACATTTAAGGATTTCTTTTGCATGTAGAATCATTAAAGACTCGGAAGACGAAGTCTTGTTCTTTGAAAGTCTCGCAAGGAAAGGCTCGCCAGGGCAGCAGGAAATAAGGAGAAAGATATTTTTGTGTGCTGCGAAGCGTATTATTATTATTATTATTATTATTATTATTATTATTATTATTATTATTATTATTATTATTATTATTATTATTATTATTATTATTATTATTATTATGTGATGTGCGTGCACTGTCCCGGGCCCACTGTCGCGAACAATTTGGGCACTACATGTACAAGGTTCACGGCGTGCTCGCTACTGCGCTGCTTGTGGCCATCGTTTTGTCACACGCCTTTTCGTCTCAATTTTTGTCAGGCTGTGAATCGCACAAAGAGGAATCGCCGTGTCCCGGCCATCGTCCCTGTTTTTGTCATTGCTTTTATAGTATCCTCTTGACATTATTCTGCTCAGGCGAATGCGAGAAATATTGAAAAAAGAAACAAACATTAAAAGGCATCCCAAGTCTCTGACTAAGAATGAAAGCGAACATTAAGAGCGCTAACCGCGCTACAACCACACCTGAGCGTTGAGTGCTTCGTTTCTGTTAAAGCTGCGATTCTATAGAACAACGGGCCTCCAATTTGCAAAAATTTGCAACTTGTTGCAGGGACTGAATTCACAAAGCCCTTCTTTCGTACGTGACGCCATTGGCAGGCGGACGGCTGCAAACGGTAAGTGCAACATTAGAATTGGCTGTGGTATTACCCTACGAACGTTTCTATGTTACTTTTCCTTGTGTGTTTGTGAATACCGGCTCAGTACCCTACATATGCATGGCGTTGCGATTTACCCTAATTACCGCAGCGTACTCGAACTGTCGGAAGGCGGACGAAATAAGTCTTCCTGTACGAAGCAGTCAGTCGGTAGCGCAGCACCCTGAAACTGGGCCTTCCTATAAGCCGTCGCCGGTCACAGAGGTGCCTCATATCAACGGACGTCGAAAGGGCCGCACCGCGCAGGCACGCCTTCGTCAATTAGCGGGTTTTAATCATTCGGACCGAGGACCCGGCCAGGGTCGGGGGATCTTATTGAAAACGGAGCCGCGTCTCACGAATCCGAGCTTACGGGTATGCGTCATCTTCCCGTCAGTTCTCGCTCGCTGGACGAGAGTGCGAGAACTACTTCCCGTCGCCTAGAGTCTCGGTAGGGCTACGCAGAAAACGGCTCCCCCATACGTCTCAGCCCGTACTTCGCGGCTCGGTGACACAATATGCGGGGCGGAATTTAATTGCGCGGTGACGTATCGGTCTAGGTTTGGGCTGGGCTGTGGCGAGATTGCCCTAAACACGAGTGCGCAGTAGGCCTGTGGCTGCATCTAGAAAAGTTGTTCAAGGAGTTCGCCTTGGTGACGCCCCATTCTGGATTCTACAGCGTGGATTTTCACTCTTTCGGTTCTATAACAAGAGAATTCCAATCTAAGATGACATAGGGAAATAAGATAAAACTAAGGGAAGTATAGAACTAGACAGGCCCATAGCCAGAGGGGTTGCCCTAGGGGCCGGGACCCTCCCGAAATTTTCGTTGGGGTGTATATGTTAATAACAATAGTGTAGTGCTAATAACATAAAATTTAGGTCTATTAATAACGTTAAGTTTCAAAACTCACTTAATGTACATATTGCGGTTTTAACCGACAATAAATAATGAAAAAAGATGTATTTCTCAAATATTAAAGCTCTTCAGCAAGTGGGCACCCCCCCCCCCCCCGAAAAAAATTCCTGGCTACGGGCCTGGAACTAGAAATCGGACGACTGCAAGAACGTTCCAATAAAAAGAACACAAGCAGTTGAAGAAATGAAGACACATGGAAATAGGATATTACGTGTCTCAAAACAATCTCAAGACACGTATACAGAATCTGCGGTATCATATGAATCTTCTAATCTTAAACGGCCGCGGGCTCGTTCCATAGGCCACAGTTTCGCTGTGGTAGCTGCATTTCCTACTTGATTTCAAAAGTTATGTTTACTTGATCATGTTCAAATATTTTTGTTTTTGATTCGGCACTTGTGATACCCTCGTGGTGCAAACGGGACATTTTATTTTTGTCCTTTTGTAAGCCGGATGCCAGCTTTCTTTGTCGATGTTTGTCTGTCCTTTCAATGGCGACGTCGAATACATCACTGTCGTTTCGCCGCCTCACACTTGGTTTCACTATCACGGCGGGTCTATTATTGCAGATGTTTAAGTGAATCTGCAACTGAGTCGAGAAGCTAAATTAAATAAAGACAATACGTGCATTATATGAGCGAATAGCCATCACTATGCCACGTGCAGGAACAGAGCGCTCACTAGCAAGAACGGTAAAGAAATGTATTTAGAGATGATGTATATACAGGGAGCAGGCCGTTGCAGCCAAGATGGAAAAACAGCGCAGCAACAACAGCAACAGCACCAGCGGTTCCCCAGTCGTCGTCTTCGTCGCTTTTCTGCGCGCGCTGTCACGTGAAGGATGGCGCTCTTTTCACCAAGCAGGAACACTTCGTAACAACTAGTCAACTGCAGGCAACATCAGCCAACAAGAGCCACGTCATCATTCTTCGTACAGGAATGTGACTGTAGAGGCTCCGAAAGACGTCGTCTTCAATAAAAGTTCGTTCGCTGTCAAACGCTTGCGAGAAATACGATACCACGATTTCTAACACACGGGCAACCACGCAAGTTCTCGAGTCACACCTACATTGGGAGGAACAATGCGCACCTCATCGTCTCCGAGAGCTTCCGTACGCGCAATATTTCGGGAAGCCGCGGGGAGAATGCGCTTTAAAAGACAAGACACTATTTGTGCCGTCCTTTCTCATCTGAACGCTATCTCTCTCTTCCCCTCTCCCGGTCGTGGGCGAAGCAGCAGGTGCACAGGATAACGAGGAAAAGCGGCTTGAATATGTATAGGCCCTTACGACCACTTTACGCTAAAGCCGCTCTGCTGCTGCCGCGAGGCGCGGAAACCGCTTCGCCCGCGACTGGGAGAGGGAGGTGAGACTGAAATATCTCTCTTCCGCTCAGGGTAGCCGCAGTGTGAAGTGGACTACAGCAGGCAACACTGTAGCGGACAAAGTTGAGGCTGTGCGTCCCAGGAAAGTGTAATAGGTTTCGAGAAAGGATTGTGTGAGCCACGAAGCCCTGAGATCTATTTCAATTAATGACTTCAGGCGAAGCTTGCCACGAAAGCTCCTATGGTGAAACGCGGAAACTAAAGCTTTGTCGCTAATTAGCGCATCGATTTATGTGTGATCTGCTGTATAAGTGTATAAGGACAGAGCAGCAAGCGTAGTACCCAGGCTACGTAAAGTGCCGTGATGAGACGTACCTTTTCATAGTAAGCACAGTGTTTCTGTTGGATTGGTCGCTGATAATTTACACTATCGTTAGAAATATATCTCAACAAGCTTTTTGTTTATCGTGTCGAAAACTACACATAATTGCTTCATTGTTTCAATTATTTATAAATTTCTAAACGTAATGTACCGACCCGCCTTGGTACCGTTGCGACAAGGGGTTTGCTTGTGAAGCTCGAGGTCATGGGATGGAATTCCGGCCACGGCGGCCTCATTTTGATGGGAAACACACACACACACACACACACACACACACACGCACACGCACACGCACACACACACACACACACACACACACACACACACACACACACACACGCACACACACACACACACGCGCACGCACGCACGCACGCACGCACACACACACACACACACACACGTGTGCGTAGATGTAGTGCACGTTAACTCGTTAAGGAACCCCAGGTTGCCAAAATTACACCGGAGCCTTTTACTACGGGGCGTGCTCCACAATCATACCGTGGTTTTGGCATTTAAAATCCTTGTTAAGCATAATGTGCTGCTGAAAACTACTAGCAAAAATTTCTTGTTGGCTTAATCTCTTGAAATCGCCCCCTTTTTGTGGCACTTCCTATTCTGCACACATTTATAGAATATGTCACTGAACGACCATTTTATCGAAGCAAAAACGTATGACGCTATTTTCATGAGCTGTTTGCTTTTCTGCAAGAAACAAAAGAAAATGGCTAGGGAATGCTATAGTTCCTTAGACGCTGTGCAGGTCTCATATGTCATGAGTAAGCTCATCCTTCGTTCTTGCGTCTTTAATCACTAAACTCCACCGAGCTAAGCCGACATTTCTGGCAATAACCGAATATGATGTCTGTATGCGTCGATATTCTGCCGTCGATATTGAAAAAGAAGAATGGGCGCAATTTACCAATCCAGCTCAAGCTCAGTATTCACCCTAAGTACAGCTTCAAACCTTCCTGATTAAATAGTCAAACTCGACAATGCAAGTCGGATGACCTCATTTACATCCTTGAGGAGGACTCAAAGGTGCGCTGATCGCTTACCTCACCATCAAATTGAGACACCTACTGAAAAAGAAAAAATAAGAGAGAGAGAGAGAGGAGAACTGTGCTCACTAACAGGACAGAAAACCCTGCAAGACTCCGACAGTGCTGTCTCGGACAAGAAGTGGTTACGAAGTAAAATTTACATTTCTATATTTACCGCGCGTTCTTTCCTGACCTGTTGCTTCACTGTTCACGGAAGCATGGCCTGACAGCCCACACTGAGAACGAAATTGATGCAGACTATCGTTCCGTAACAAATATCTTTGCCGAGAAACTATGAAGTTAGTATGTTTTACAAAGATACTAATGGAGGCGCTATGGTCCCAGATTGGCCGACCGTGTGCCGTTAAATTTTTTTTTTCATAGCAGTTTCAACAAAATTGATTTGATTGATTGATTTGTGGGGTTTAACGTCCGAAAACCAGCTCTGATTATGAGAGACGCCGTAGTGGAGGTCTCCGGAAATTTAGACCACCTGGGGTTCTTTAACGTGCACTGACATCGCACAGCACACGGGCCTCAACATTTCGCCTCCATCGAAATGCAGCCGCCGCGGCCGGGATTCGATCCCGCGACCTTCGGATCTGCAGCCGAGTGCCATAACCACTAGACCACCGTGGCGGGGCGTTTCAACAAAATTCAAGTAAAGTGAAGGATAGGGCTGTTACTGTCGCTGTTGTTTCTGAGCTGTTGTTCCTGAGAGCATTCGTTTTTATTTAAACCCAGGCTTCGTTCGAATATTGCACACCTAAGTTCCTCTAATACGTTTCAGTGTTGGCGTCGAGAAACGAACTGAATGGAGGCTCATGACCATACTTGACGCGTCGGCGCCGAGCAATTTCCTACTCACTAACAAGAACGACTACTGACACATCACTCGAACAGCCCGCGCGCTGTCACTCTATTCCCGTCGAGGGCGGTGACCCTTCTAATTGCTGCTCGCAGAACGCACGCACAAATGGCGTGGCCTAACGCGTTATGGCCCTATTCCCTGCTCTCGACCGCTGAAAGAGACCTCACACATTCGCAGACACAAAAGTGCGCGCTCTCTCTCTCCGCACAGTCGTTTGGGTCATTGATTTAAGGTATATAGGATCGCCTGGAGGGGCATTAATCCTTAATTGCCCCATTAGGCCAGCCGGGTTGCGGAGAACGGCTGTGCGCCGAATGTAAGTGATCCATGCAGAAGGCCGCGCCGGCTTCCTCTGTTCTTACTTTACCCTCTCTTTCTCCCTCTCCGCTATTTACATCGTGTGCCCTTTCAGAGCGCGCCATGAATGACTCGCTGCCCTTGCACGCGAGCTGTAATTGCCGTGGCAAATGAGCATGCGGCCGTTGAGCATCGGGACTGCAGGCTTGCGTGGCTCTCTCGCGTCCGGTGTGTAACCATTTGGATTGACGCGCGAGCCATATGGCATGCAACACTGCGAAGATGTGTTGACGCTCGATTAATTTTCTTAGCACTTTGGCGACTATAAGGAAAAAGGAGCCAGCGGACTGCGTGCCCTTGATGGCGGCACTTTGTGCCGTTGACGGTAAAACAGTACGGGAGGAAGCGATGTCGCGTGAAAAGAGCATGGGCTGATGTATTTAGCTGGCAATGAAGACGCAATGCTGTCTTCCTTATTTTTGTAATTATTTTCTTATGTTTCGTACTTATTTGAATACATTGGTCATTTTTCTTCCCCCTGTGACAACGTCACCGGGCAACCGTTGAAATATTGTTAAACTGCAGTATTTAATAGTCACCGGCTTCAGTGGCCGATTGCAGTCGCTCTGTGCGCCCTTTTGTGCTTGTGCGGTGCTCCCTCATTTTTTTCTTTTATAGAGTTCCCCGCTCCCTTTCCGCTTCTGTAACGTAGCAAACCGAACGTTCGTTTGGACATCCTAGCAAAAGCCGCCTTGTACGATGTGGAGTTAATAGCTTACGAAAATGGGCCAGAAATGTTTATCGACGCTCAGCGATTACACTACATTCTCTTGGTTGACCGAAGTGTGAAACTCAGTAGTTGCCATGAGAGCCATGTGACCCTGGAATTTTACAAAACTTAAGGTACAAAGCGGGCACAAATGTGCATTGCTTGTCAACAATACTACCCTTTCGCAGTAGGCACTTTCCGTGTTATAGCACGCCGATGTCGACGTGTAAAATCTATACCGTGTCATCTTTTAGGAGAAATGAGGCTGCTTTATCGCTAGAAAACTTGCAAATTGTTCTATCACAGAAGAGAAAATGCGGGAGAGGGTGAGCGGCGGCCGATATATCCAAGCCAATAAACAGCAATAGCACTTATGCCCAACTACTTTTGATAATATACCTTTACCCGTGCGACGTATAGTGCAGTGCGCGTCTTAGCGCACGTGGGCGACGAACATGGGTATCCCGCTGTCTGGCGAGTGGAATAATTGATGCGGACAACTTGGAGCGCTAAAAGGACGGGGACGAGAAAAAGACACAGGAGAGGCCTGAGTGCACCTGTCTGTGTGTGTTTTTTTCTCGTCCCCGTCTTTTTAACCGCTCCAAGTTGTCCGCATCAAGTATGAGCCAATTAGCCCAAAAACACGTCCTCTTGAGTGGACTAAATCGGGTCTCGAATTCGCGAAATCCTGTTTCGCTATAATTATTCGCAGAAAATATCAATTCGGCTCGTACCGCTGCAGCAGATATTATTATCGAACCTGTTTGGCCAAGTTCACTCACGAGCGAATAGCTTTGTGAGTTAAGCTCCATGTTCGTTATTAAACGGCCAAACCACGGCGCAGGCGACAGCGAGAGCTCATTGAGCGAACGACGCGTTCGCGCTTGAATCTTGCAGCCTAACGAGTATCTTTTTACGGTGGTCACTTCCTTGTCCTATAGCACTTTATATGGACGGAATCTAGAAAAAAAAATCCACGCATCTCCACGAAGTGAACCGTGACGAGTGGGCGAAGCTGGGGATCATTTGGTGTTACCGCAAATCACCCGTGACATTGCCCACTCGTGCATGTAAATGAGTGACAGCGCGTGTGTATATTTACACACGCGTTGTAATTTATGCTCCTTGTCTTTATGAGGTTCCCGCGCTCCCACGTCGTAGATCGTGCCGAGTTTCGGATTAATTTAGTTAACGCGCACGCTGCGAATCCTTATGGTTCAAATACGCACAAGAGAAACAGCGCTTCCATAGTCAACGCGCGCCGTTCGCTCTCTCTCACGACTGCAGATGACACTGTCTTGGTGCACTGCCTCTGGTATCGGCCCACACATGCACACACACCATCCGACTGCACTCACTGACTGCCGCTGTCGAAGAGAGAGAGATCGCGCGCCGGGAGGCACGCGCCGAGAGCCAGCGCGAGCGTGGCTACGGCATTACAACGGGAGACAGGCCTCGACCCTAAGGAGCTTCGCCCCTAAAATAGAGCGGAGCCTCTACCGTTTTGATGTCCCCTTCTAGCAAGAAAACTGAGCTCGCGCGATTATCGATTCCGAAGCGACCACGAACACTCGTTTTTCCATAGTCGCGTGCCTGTGGCATACTCTCTCTTTTTCTCGGCAGCCGCTGTAGCAGTGCGTGCAAGAGGTTAGCGCCAAAAGGACATAATCGGCGGTGGGGAAAGGAGCTCCATCGAATGATGCCTATGTATCACCTCCAATTTGGCACGGTGCGCAAAACGGTCGCGTCGCGACGCAACTGCACTCGTCACTCTCGAAGAACGCGGATTGTACGAGAGCGGGTCTATACACGTGTTGGAAGACTCGCGGCTAAACACTCTTATACCACTCTTTGCGACCGTGACAGCGACGATATCTCGCTGTCCCAAAGTAGAACGGGGTACGAGTAAGACGACTGAACAGTCTGTCAGCGGCGATATCCGCACTCGTTCTGTTGTATATATCCTAAAAGAGAGTATGAAGCAACACGCACGCAATTTCTCGTTTCGTAATGGCCACCCGTGTGGTGCCACCGCGATACACTGTAGTTACACCGGAGGAAACCGCAGTATAAGAGATGTAAGTTACTTGTCCGGATAGTTCTCGTCTCGCATTGCGTAACGTCGTTGGGCAAAGAAACTGCACGGGGCTCTTCGCTTCCTTAGGGCGGGTTAGATGTAGCACCGACCCACTTGATGGATGCGTTTACGCAAGCGTTTAATAAACCGTGTCATTTACAACGTGTCGACGCCGTCTAACGATGTGCTGGGATGTCCTATTCACTCGCATTTCCTCAGCAATGTTCAAGCGCGTGCAAAGGATTAGGCTCCGCTGACATGTCGTCATATCGTTTCACAGGCATAAAAACAAGCAGTTGCGAACAAAAGAACTCGCCCTCAGGGTGTGTGTTCACAGAGTACTCCTGCACTAGATCCACTAGAACGGTTCGTAACGGCTCGAGTTAACCAGTACGGATAGCGAATACCATGTGGTCGCAGATGTCGCTGGTAGATAAGACACACCACTTGCGAGACACACCATTTGCCCTTGGTGCACCAAACACAGAGCAACAGCAGTTCCAAGAACTACGGAAAGTCAAAATCTGCAGTCGCCACTGGGATTTACTTTTTGCGTAATTTCACATTTAGCGCGGGTTCTGTCACGAAAACTGTTGCAGAAATTTTTTTGCAGAAACGCGATTTAGTGACACGATTTAGTAACACGAATTTATTGGAGAAGCACGATTTTCCTCCTTTCAGTCGTCACACGTTCCCCCTTATTCAATATTACTTTTCATGATCGTGTTCCTGATCGTGTTTCATGATCGTGTTTCATGATCGTGCACCGGTTGCTTCGCAACATTCTCACGTGCGTTTTAAAGCCTTAAGTTGTACGTTTACCTGAAACCGTATTCACAACGATGCCTTATGCCAAAATACGCTCGTAAGATCTTTCAACTAACCCTTGCGTTGGGCACGTCATTAACGAAGCCGCCAGGCCAACAACAACAACAAAACGTTTACGAAAGGGACGCTTTGTGAACTCTGCTCTTGGTCGCCGAGAGAAAGGAAGCTCCTGACGACATACCTGGTCTCGTTGTCTCTTGCCAATCAAGGACCAAACTCGGTCACGGCTCGTGGGCCGCAAGTTGATGAGGCAACGCAGGTGTCAATCTTGTCTCCAGCTATAGTGTCTGTCGTGTCCAACAGCCTGGTTGGCTTGTAATTGGAGTGCAAGTGGACGAGAGAGAGCACAACTGACCGTGACAATGCGATGCGGGCGACCGCTTGGACTATATCGCTGTGATTGCCCCTATTCCCTTTTGCTTTATCTCTATCCATTCTTCGTTGATGCGACGGCAAGGACATTGAAGGCGAGCAGCGTATAGACGGCACGCCGCAGCAATCAACGAGCGAAGAGGAGCTGGGAGGAGACTATTGTCAGCGAGACGGCGAAAATTGTACGCGATATCCGGAGCCCCTTTTCATTGACCGCTGAGGATCATTGATTTGCACACGCTCGGCGTCCGTGAGCCGCATGCGACGACTATGGACCGGCAAACTGTTCCGGTATGTGTGCGCTCACTTGAGCAGTGTTGTATGCTTCGCCGTAGTTCGTAGAGCTTGCACTTCTACAAACATATCTAGATGCGCGACTCACTCTGCCGTTAGACGGCTAATTTCCTGTCAGGCTACGCCATCGCTTTCCTAGATCGAGGTCGCACGATGCGACCAGAAGAGTAAGTGGCAAGCGCTTTTCAGCGAGAAGTGCGCCCGTATTTTTTTGCTATGCCCATGTCATTTTGATATTTTTCGCTTGCTTTTTAGTATTTCTTTTTTCCCCTCCCTTTTTCACCTAATATACTCCGCAGGCATTTTCGATGAAGTTGTTCTCTCTCTCTATTTTCGCTTTCAACTTAGGTGCAACAGGAGCAAGAGATGGAAATACAGTTATGTTACCGCCAGTATTAGGTAGCCTGGCTGGTCTATGCTGGTAAAGGAGGGCCGAGACTATTCTGAGCGCTTCTTGAAGAGAAGTGAACATTGAGGAACGTGGCGTACTGCCCAGTGTTGGCATCATTCACAGTTTTCTCACCTTCAAATGCTGACGCGCCTACAGACAGGGGAAACGTCACCTTCGTCACTGCTGTGGCAGTGTAGCTTAAATGAACTGGAATATTCAACGGATGCTAATTACGGTTGCGCTGTGACAATAAGAGTAGCAGCAGGTATTGCGATTACGGCTTTTATTTTAAGCAGACACACATAACTGCGGGCGAACACTGTAGCTTCAAAACAGACCGCTTTCTGTCTCCAAGACGCAACAGGACTTTTCACCGCGATTGCAGTGACGCTGGCACAGCTGCGTCTTTATTTTACTCATGTAATCATGGCTTCTTTCCATCGCGCCTGTAGTGACGCTCAGTGATCTTTTTCCCATTACATGATAACACCAAACAAATGTCTTTGATGAAGCCTCAGCGATATCCTTCGAGGACTTGACTAACCTTTCCCTGCAACCAGTGACAAAGTTTAGGCGTTGTACGCAAGCCACCATCGTAAGCTTACTCCGCCAAATGTGATTTCCGCTACAGAGCAAGGGCGTTTGCTTCGACCTCTCTTTAAAAAGTTTTCAGATACTTAGACCTTGTCCATACTATTCTCACAGATCTTGGAAGTCGTACCTCATTTGAGCTTACGCTTAAATCTTGAACGTGCCGTCGGAATGAACAGCCTTCGGGGAAGGCATCCAACTTTTGTTGCACTCATTGCATCAACGCCTTCCTCAACACATTTGCGGCACCCGTGCTTGTTAACGCTCATAAGTGGCTGGTGCAACTTTCTCACACTATCTCTCACTCCTTTGTGTGTCTGCCACCTTCGCAAAACCTAACGCATATTTGCATCAAGGTTTACATCGCCGCGTCAGCACTGGGCTTCCTCTTTCGGCGCATCTCGTCAAATGATGATGATTGTGGTTCGGTTAGTAAAGAGCACTAACTTCTGCAGCCCATCTAAGCGTCCGTGGGGCTGGGGAAAAGGGAGTGAAAGAGATAGAGAGGAGAGAAAAGCTGTAGTGGAGGGCTCTGGAAATTTAGACCGCCTGGGGTTCTTTAACGTGCACTGACAACGCACAGTACACGGGTCTCTGGCATTTTCGCCTCCATCGAAAATGCGACCGCCGCGGCCGCGATCGAACCCGCGTTTTTTTGGTGGCAGCCGAGTACCCCAACCACTACATCAGCGAGGCGGACTGTCAAATCAACTCCTATGGTTTATATATATAGCGCGTCTACTCGCGTCTCGCGAGCGCGTGGAAGACTGTCTTTGGAATTACCGCCTTTAGGTTCGGTGTTCCGAAATGCATAGGATCTTCGTGCTTGACATTGCGTACTTGTACGTATTTGCATCATACGGGAGTTGTCACAGACTATGCGCAAGTAAAGGCTTCGTGTGCTGCTGCGTTTTGCTAAAGGAACAGTCATACATTACCTACGTGGTGGTAACACCGGCATAGCAGCGACGCTGAAGTGCCGCATTCTGCCTTCTGAACGTATCTCACATTTCTTTTCACCAGTGTTAATACTTTGACGGAACAATACTTCGCTCTTGGCTTGACTGCTTACATGTCAGAATCGCGCAAGTGTTATATTATTTTCATGCATCGTATAGCGTGAGAGAAAAAAAAGGAATGCACGAAAGCTGCGGCGGGCTCATTTTAGCGGACTGAGTATTCGCGCGTTTCAGTGGAAGGTGCGATTATGTGTCGTTAAATACTCGCTTCAAAACTTGAAGATTTTGCGACCTATACACGCGCATTAAAACGAGCAGGAATTACTTTTTCTACGTCCGCGTATTTCATTTCCTTTTCCTGACGCTTCGGTCACGTCCTCTAAATACATATACCTACTGCATATATAGCGAACTTTGACATCTCTAGTCGGGATGTTCGTTTGAATTATCGCGCGCTTGTAGAAGACAAAGCAAACAAATAAGTAATTAACTATGCGCGAACCTGCCTTCCCTGAACATGCAGTCGATGCGTGCCTTACAAGGAAAGCTTTAAGAAAAGAAAGACATAGCTTCGCAGATACACCTCTTTAGGACACACTGGAGCTTATATCGCTCCAGTGGAGTTATATCGCTGGTCGTTATCATTTCTGTTTCCTAGCACCGCTTCATAGCGACGCCTGCGACCGACAAGTGTAGGAAAACTGGAAACCTTATTTTCCAACTTGGAAGTCATTACGCAAATTTCCCACATTTAAAAAAGAAAACTTAGCGGATTTTTTTTGTCATTTACTTCTTTTTTTTTTTCTTTAGACATCCAATCGTTAGGAAGCCACAGTCGAACATCGACCGGAAACACGCGCTGGACGTTTAAGCCGAGTCTTTCATGCGAGTCGGCGCTCCTCCCTCGCACCCACGCGCATTGCTACAGCGGACCATACGAACGCCAATGTTTATACAGAACTGCCCGGCGAATGCGAGCTCACGTCCGCGTAACGACGAGACGCGGCGGAGATTTGTCTCCGAAGGATTTCGCAGCGGCGGAATTGTCCGCTGTCCATTGCGACGCATTCGATGACTGCCTCTCTCTCCCTTCCCTATAAAACTCTTGGAAGCGCCCACACAGCAGCTTCAAACGCACTCTACCCACGCAAACGCAGTTACACACACACACACACACACACACACACACACACACACACACACACACACACACACACACACACACACACACATATATATATATATATATATATATATATATATATATATATATATATATATATATATATATATATATATATAATCTTTGAAAAAGGCTGGCCTCCAGCCGAATGTTTGTCACTGTGTCTTTTTGATAGTATATTTATCCCGATAGCCAGGAAGAACTTTCTTTGATATATATATATATATATATATATCCACCTTTTATTCCACCAAGCGTGAGCATTATGATTGGCGCCGAAGCGCCTTGTCCACGCCGCTCCAACGATGTTCAATGACGGTTGTTGTCTCTTCAGCTCTGTACTCTGCAGCTCGGCTTAATAGAACTTCGCGCGTGCATTATTCACGCGTGATCCGATCTGAAAACGAGGGAGCTTATGCACCAACGCAGTTTTCAGCGTTGTTATGCGCCGATGGGACCTCGCGACAGCGGCGGTGCGTCGATCGCGTTGTTGTTGCGGAAAACGGGCGTTGCAAAAAATTAGTGCCGATAACTTTTTCGTTTGCCGTTCTGATCTACTTATAGCGGTCCCGCTACTCTTTGGTGAGTGCATAATTATGCTATGTTCTTATTCGCTCGCTCGCCTTTCGCGTTGGCATTATATCAGGGGCTTGCAACGTATCAAGGAAGGAAAGAAAAAATATCTTTTACGGGAATGACACTAATCGATATGTGCCGAGGAGGCGATGTCTTCAGGATGCGCACTCTGTTTTTTCTGTTAGAGACAGTGAACGACATTTTAGGCCAAGGTTACAGCGAAGCTGAGTCCCCATCACAACTGGGATTCCTAAATTGAAGCTTTCCTCGCTGAAAGCTAGCTAACTCAAGGTAGTTACCTACCAGCACTGATGCTCTCACACCAATCAGCAAACAGCCCGACAAGTCTGACTACGTGTTCGCTAATAAGCGCTAGTGTTTCTGTGCAGCTGGTGTTGTCTGAGCTGGCTTGGGGTTCGTCGTGAGAAGCCGGATAACAAAGCTCAGCAAGCTCCCTCGCTCCCCCCCAACACCACGGCGACCACCCCTTCTCAGTTAGCCCACCCTCTCTCGATGGATTCCTCTATTAGATTTCTGCGGTGTCTGTGTGTACCCGCTCGATTCCCTATAACACGTGCACAACGGCGGCGCGCGTGCCTGGCATGGCCGATCGGCGCGTACCGGGCACCATCCATCAGGAGAGCAGTGGGGCGAGACCCTCGCGAGGATTACGAGGCCGTAGCCGCAGCTCCGAAATGGCCCCGTTGCCTATGGCCAAGCCAAAGTGCACGCCGACGCCGGCCGGTCAGCCAGACCAGCAGATGCTCCTCGCCCTATGCGGCAGTGCCGAAAGGGCGACGGCGCCGAAAATGCGTTTTCATCCCAAATTACACGCGCTGCCGACGAGACATTCCCCCTCCCTTCTTGGACTGACGTGCCTTCTTCGCTTCTTTCCCCCAGGCTTCTTCGAGTTCGTTCGCGTTGCCCGAGGCCGAGGCTCGCTTAATCGGCGCTCCACCATACGTTTCCTCTGACTTTCCTTCCCTCCCATCCATTACTCTTTTAACGTTGGTATAGCGAATATTTACCCTCCAATTGGGCTTTCCTTCTCTGGTTTACACTGGCGCCATGTGAACTTCCAAACATCGGCGCCAAACTTGATTTTCTTTTTTCTTTGTCTGTCATTGTGAAAGAGCCGCCCGTTTGCTTCAGACGTCATCCGTTTAAAATTTTACTAAAGAAGTCTCACGCATTTCGTTTCGAACTTTGCTCTGCGTTCGCTGCGTAATACCCTTCTCTCTTTGTTTTACTTGTTTCTCTTTACTTTTCTTCCCCTTTTCCCATCCCCCAGTGTAGGGTAGCAAACTGGACTCCTGACTGGTTAACATCCCTGCCTTCCCTTCCTTATTTCTCTCTCTCTCTCTCTCGCTTTGTTTTAGTGATACATGGAGTTGTTTTTATGTCCCTAAAGAACTGAGAATGGTGTATCACACTGCTGACGAGTCAGGTATACCGCTGTCTTTGCCATATACCGAGGTTGGCCAAGCGATCACTATATAGGTGAAGAGCCGCAGCAAAGCACCAACCTTATCGGCATTTTGGTCACGCACTACTGCTTTTTGGCTGATTGTTCCCTTTATTACAAGCATTTACCTAATTTTCGACGGCGATAGATGCCGTAGACACTGAACAACAGTGTGACAACGGTAGGTGGAACCCACAATTAAGAACTGGTTGCGGCTGGCGAACCGTACTTTGGTGCTCTTCGCTAAATGCTACTACGATCATCTCTCTTGTTGTGTTGGTGGCTGTTATGAATCTTTCCTGAACGAAGCATTTGCTCACTAATAAAAATGTTTGTCGAAGCGCGCTCAGAGTGCAGGGGATGGGGCCCCACAATGTTTTTCCTTTGCATAGAACATGTTATTTCTTTAACTTCGAACATTTCGGACCAGCGCGGTTTTTTTTTCTTTTCTTTTTTTTTTTCATTCTTGCGCATACACCAACGTTCATGGCCGAGTCCATGTTGCGACCCATTATGCGTATCCAATGGAGTATGGAAATCTAACATTACGCCGGCAGCTTTTTTTCTTTCTTTGTCTATGATAAATGCAACATTGTTTACCATCCCCTGCTGTGCTATGGAAACATCACTCGCACAAGGAGTGCTTGGCGTTTGAAGGTGTTCGAAGAAAAAAAAATAAAAAACAAGGAGCACGCCGATATTATGTGCACCAGATGAACGGCACGTGCTCACGACTACTTCTGCATACCGACTCCACAAGAATGTTTCCACCGGGGCCAGGTTCGAACCCACGACGTTGTCACAACCTCCAAACTACCCCGGCCGAAGACAGTTTCCTTTGGGGACCGTTCCCGTGCTCTGTCGCGTTCGGTAACGTTGTATGGCGGCCGTTTATGCTGCTATCGGCGTAATTAGCAGGCATGAAAGGTTTGGTTAAGTGTAGAGCAAATAGCTTCGCCAACTTCGATCAGTGTCAGTAACAGTGACCATTGGTATGTGGTCTACCTCGAGCTGCTATCGTACACCTCGGGTCACATTCCTTGACACTGCATTTACTCGAAGAAAGAAAGAAAGAAAGAAAGAAAGAAAGAAAGAGAAAGAAAGAGAGAAAGAAAGAAAGAAGGAAAGAAAGAAAGAAAGAAAGAAAGAAAGAACGCGAGCGAGCGAAACCTATTGCCTCTGGCAGATCTTTCTGCCAAAAAAAGGAATGCTGTATACCTTCGTTCATCGCGAGATAAGATAGTCATCAAATCGCGGTTGCGCGTCGGCGCAGCCGCAAAATACGAAGCCTCAGCGCAAGTTCACCGGAATGTGTGCATGCCTCCGTTTCGACGTATCCCAGACAGTGGGGCCGACCTCGTCCCGATAAACAAAACAGGCGCCCTTCGACGGGGCATGTGTGGGGGCGAGCTCGCAAGGGTGTGGTCCCTTGAACGTGTCGTGGCTGATGCCGAGGCTCTTTTTACCGTGACGCGCAATTATGCGCGTATGCAGCAAATATGTACGTGGTGTTGTTGGGGGCGCATAAGTATGCATGCGCCTCCGGCGGAGCCAACTCCCGCTATGGGGAACGCCAGGCACTCTCTCCGTCTGCACTCTGTCTGCCTTTTATGCCGCGCTTATTAGGGTCAGCCTATGCCTCGCGGCTCGCAACGTTGCGTCGCGCCGTTGCATATTTAGATTATGCGCGGAAAACAATGCGGAAAGCTGATCATAAAGACCATGATTGCGGGCGTCTGTTCTTCGTTACCGGTGACTTCCCGAAGCGAGCGCATATTAAGGTACTTACGCAAGCTCTGGCTTTGGCGTTGACGCGATATCGCTTTAATTGCAGTCACCTTGCATAGTCCATTTTGCGCGTAAGATTTGACGAAAGCCGGCCGTCTTGACTAAGCCGTGACAGAAAGACAGAGAGAGAGAGAGAGCACGTGTGTAGATAAGGTCAATTAGATTGTCCTTTGCATGATGACAGTCAACTCGGTCACTTGGTTAAAGTACTCAACTTAAAGCAGCGTATGAACAAGCACAGACGAAATGAAGCGCAAAGCCATATTGCTGGCTCTAAAATCACAGTCAGCATTGTGAAAATAAATCTATATCGCAGCAATGACTGCCACTCGATAGTCAGCGCTATGTGGTGTAGTGCTTGTTCATTTTTGTCCGTGCTTTTTCGATTTCTGTTTTATACCTTACAAGGGCTGTGCTTTGATTCTACATTTTTCGTAAATGCGTCATCTCTTAAGGGCTGTTTACGATTATCTTCCGCCGTCATTCGTGTTTTAACCGTTCTAAGGACAGCTGCTTTTACGCCCGAATGTAGGTGGATCAGGCGCATAGACACGCCGCGGATCTCAAGAATGTAAACTCATTGACATGCCTGCAGTAACAGTCACACGCACGTATCAGCTGCGAACAAGACACACGCATGACATTTTGATAGTGAGGACGTATAATGCGCACATAATTCACGTGTGCGAATACACACCTGCGAACAAGCTACACACATAGCAAGCTAGTGAGAACGCAGAATTCGATTCTGCGGGATACGGCACTGCTTTCAAGTCGTCAAACATCCGGCGTTTCAGTGCCAATAGGGCAGCTGTAAAACGGCACTCCCACCCGACATATCGTCGACACGCCCACACCGGGCACACGATAAGGGCTGTCTTATCATGGCCGGAATGCTTACCACACATATAGGTTTTCCGGCTTAACCGGCGCCTAAGCTGGAACGCACTTTGGCTGGATCCTCAGAGCACCAAAGCAGGCCGCAACGACGACACCTTTCGTTGATCGACACAGGCGGTGTCCTTGCACTGTTTTTCCAGCTTTGCGCAGGTCAATGAAAGAGTTTGCGACGTCTATCACGAACGTGAACTCACCAAAGTGGTGAATTTCGGGATAACTCATTGTCACAGATATTGGGAGCCGCATTTATGAAGTTACTGACTTGTCAGAGAAGTTTCTATTGGTCAGCACCTTCTATTAATTATACGTCTGATTGAGTTTCAACGTTATGTTGTTGTTATGTGGGGTTTAACGTCCCAAAACCAGCTCTGATTATGAGAGACGCCGTAGTGGAGGGCTTCGGAAATTTTGACCACCTGGGGTTCTTTAACGTGCACTGACATCGCACAGCACACGAGCCTTCAACATTTCGCCTCCATCGAAATGCAGCCGCCGCGGCCGGGATTCGATCCCGCGACCCTCCGATCTGCAGCCGAGTAACATAGCCACTAGACCACCGTGGCGGGGCATTTCAACGTTATGACTGACTGGTACCGCCTCCCGGAAGCACTTGTAGCTCGAGTGCTTAACTGTCCTACGGGCCTGAAAGCTTATGATGCACATGTGTTTACCTCACAAAGCCTAAGCATCGATGCCTCACGCTAACCCACCGAAGTTACCTTGAAAATACGCCTCACTAAATAAAAACGTTGTCAGGGAAGCAATTATGTTTGAACGCCAGCAACAAAACGACCAACTCAACAACACTGCCTATAAAAAGTAGATTAAGCATAGGATGACATGGATACACTTGACTTATGTAACGTCATTAGGAAGGAATCAGAGATACAATCCGCAACACGGAGACCACTTATGCAGGGAGCAGTGAAATTTAAGGTATATAGATGACTTCGCTTAGATGAGGAATGCCCGGTCACGCTATCACGCCGCCGTCATTAAAATAAAGGTATCACCATGCTTAAAATGGGACCGAGTGGCCCAGTTTTGTCAAAGTACGGTAAAAACAGAGTTGCGATTTCTCACTTTACGTATGTGTCTGACGGAGTTAAAGAGAAAAAGATTATGATGGTCGTGGTACGTTAAGGAAAGGACGCTAATTTCTGCAGCCCGTGTCGGGAGCTCGGCTAAGCGTCCGTGGGGGAGGGGGAAAGGGAGTGAAAGAGATCGAGAGGAGAGAAAAGCCGTAGTGGAGGGCTCCGGAAATTTTGACCACCTGGGGTTCTTTCCAGAGGCCCGTGTACTGTGCGTTGTCAGTGCACGTTGAGGAGAAAGAGAAATATATCGCATAAGTAGGTGCTCTTCCAAAGGAAGAGATGCTAGTTGACGTGCGCTGCGGCTTTGCCTTTATTGTTTTTTTTTAATTTTTCACTTCTATGTCCACGTGTCCTGACAACGGCGGCGCCCTGTGGGCCCATATAAGGCGACCGCCATTAAAACTTCGTCCCAACCATCGAACGCGCGCGTTTCGGCTGCGAATATATAGAGCCGTTAAAAGCGCGTAAAACTTGAGTGCGGTTATCGCTCTTCATCATGGCCGCGGTTATCGCTGCAATGCCTCAACGCTGCAGCGCGGCTGGTCTCGGCCGCCATGGCGTCTTCGCGAAGCGGCCACCGAAGGGCGCTTCCAGCCTTCCGCCCACCAAATGCACTGTGGCTATGCCTATAGGTGTTCACAGCCTTACATTATCCTCCTTTCGATGGCGAAAGCTTTCACGGTGTCCTTGGATCAAAAAGGACGCCGTGAAACGCTCACTTTGTTTTCCGCTGCACTTCGTAAAAACCATAACATTGCTCTTTCATCTTTTGTTCGCCTTCTCGCGCTTACTTGGTGAACGGCACGTGCCCAGTGCACATCCAACGGCCACCCTGCCACCGGGGGTCGTTTGGTTTTACTGCGTGCGCCTCCTTGACGGGCCATTCGGCGTGCTTGCCTGCTTGACCTTTCAAATTTTAGAGCCGTGCTCCACGTTTGCTTTTAGGTCGCACCCGAGCCCGTAAAAATTACCCTAAAGGCCGGCACGTGTCCCATACATCACGAGGGTGCTACGCTATTCGGGACATTCTCGAAGTAGGTCTTCATGCGAGCGAGAGCGTTGCGCCGATATTAATTGCGAGTGGAGGGACCGGAAGACGTCTTTACCCTCCTCTGGCCGGAGGTACGTAAACGATGGGCAAAAACTGAGCGTAGCTTAATCAGAAATGGAAAAAGTCAAGCAAGATGCTCAATCAACGAGAGGATTCTCGTCAAAGCGTGCACGTTCCTGTTCGTGATTGAACGACACATAGCATGCTAGGGCTAGTAAATCTTCGCGTGCAGGTCTTTAGGCCACAGAAAGAAGTACGTGACGCAGCACAATGAAAGAAAGAGGCAGACTAGGAGAAGTTCTAGGCGAACAGAACCTTTCAGCGAACAGAACCTTTCAGAACCTTTCAACAGAACTAGGCGAACAGAACCTTTCAGCGATATTTTGTTTATTATTATTTTTGTTTAGGGTGCATGTTGCATCTGGGAGCTTTTATTGAAAGCAGAATGCATAACGGTTGTTTGTCCTCTTGGAACCTTCGGCGGTGACTACGTCACTGCGCAAGCGCACTCCGGTCACGTTCCCTTGTCACTCTTTCCTTTACCGTCGCGCACTGCCACTATACGATACTCACGAGCCACTCGCCTGCAAGGATGCAAGAGTTCTGAGCCATAGTAAGGCTGCCACGCCTTATTCACCGTTCTTACTAGAGTGTTCTTGTGAGAGCAGTTTCACTCCCGGAACCTCCTCTTGCTCAGGTATGCGCAGTCATAAAACGAAGGTGCAGAAACTCACGTCTCCTGGATCGTTTATTTGGGATGGGGCAGCTTCTATAGAAAGACAACAGGATAACTATAACGACAACAAATACAAAGAGGGCGTACTACCCGGCTTAATTTCGCGGCAGTAAGCAATAGAGAGAGAGAGAGGAGAGAGAGACAGACAGACAGAGAACAGTGATGATAAAAGGATAGAGAATCCCGTTTCTTTATGTATCTCGCGGATTTAGGCACTACGCACTTGGCCACTACCCGTAGGCAGGCGGTCTAACCATTGTTGCCAGTAATGATAGGTCCTCGTACAGAGAATTAATGTCACTGGATCGAACCTTTTCGGCAAGAAGACTTGTGGGGTATGCCTGTATCCCGTAATCGAAAGACTTAGCTGAAGGAGAGAGAGAGAAAGCAAGAAAAAAAATAAGGCAGAGAGCCTAAACAGACAAGCAGACAAGCCTAAACAGACAAGGGGTGAGTGAAGGGGGACTACGAAGAGGTAAACATAGAGAAGGAGAGCGCTCCACGCGCGCACGAAGTACGGTCGGGTACTAACCGTAGTCCTGTGTTCGTGCAGTGATCGCGGTCTCCATCTTTTTCTAGTATTCGTTCCCATACCCCCAGTGCAGGGTAGCAAACCCGACGATTGTCTGGTTAGCCTCCCGGCATTTCTTCCTTAGCTTATCAAGAGTATCTAATCACTCACTCAGAGAGCTTCTTCAGCATAGTAGAGAACGATGATTTAAGTGGTTCACAATAGTTTGTCGCCAGCAGAATGTAGTTGAAACATCAGTTAGGAAGCACTTAGGTCTATTGAGTGCCGTTGAGACGAAGCAACGGGTAAAAATGTATACCAAAAATTGTATGCGTAAAGATGTCGGTATACCAGTCGGTCGTGTTCCCCGCCGTGCGGTATCGGGTGGCGCTGCAACTGCATCGCGTTGAGCTGCGTGGTTCCGCGAAGAAAGCGTTGCAAGGGACGAGGAAGTATAAGCGGCCGCGACAATGGTTTGCCTTCGTGAATGACGCGTTTCGGCGCGTCTGGCAGCGAGCGGGCTAACGACGTCCGACATCGATCTCGGCTTTCTTCCCTTGACGCCGGATGTCATTTCTCTCGGGGCAATTCTTTACCGTTCGGTTGTGTCGTTCTCCCTTACCTTGCTGCGTGCATCGTTCGCCGACAAAGGCTGGTCGCCCTAATGGATACTTCGGTTCTCGCCGACGGCCAGTTGTGGTATACAGCTTGGGTCGTGTAGTTCTTCTTCCTGCTGATTTGCTCAGTCGTGAGAATAGGGAACTTCGGCTTGTCCGTGTACTTCTTTGCGTTTGGGATACTAAGTTACCGGCGCCTGTTGACGGCAGTAGCAGTGTTGGTTGCGACATCTGGCGGCGTTTCGATCAACTAAGATACACTTGAAGTTTTCTTCAGTCCCTTCAGTGTGAACGAAAATAATAAAATACTGTGAGTTAATTGTGATCTCAGCGCCAGAGCTCCTCACGAGCAGCTAATTAGGCAAAATTTTTTTTCGAGGTGATCTAAGCAGATGACGCACAGATAGGGCGCCGGCTACGTTCAACATATATGGTTCGTATAAGAAAGGAGCCAACATTATCAAAGTAACAGTGGTTCCACACACACACACACACACACACACACACACACACACACACACACACACACACACACACACACACACACACACACACACACACACACACACACACACACACACACACACACACACACACACACCCGCGTTTTACACCCTGTAGAGGAATGGGCAAAGCTACAAAAGGTAACTATCAGTTCAGACAAATCTCACTACACGTTCTTCAACAACAGACACAAAGGCACATCAAGGCGCCGTCCCTCCGTTAGGTTAGACGGTGCCTTTCTAAAACACAAATCATCAGTTAAGCTCCTTGGCGTTGTGTTTGATACAACACTTAATTTTGATTCCCACATCGAATATCTGAAAACTAAAGCCGAAATATTCACTGCACGATTCCTCGCATTTATGGGTTCCCAACATAATCTAAACAGCATGCTTATTCGCCGGCTATACAGACAGGTCCTACTTCCCTCACTCACTTATGCATCGCCAGCGTGGTGGCCTTCCCACCCTACACGCTTCCTAAGAGACCGCGTATTATCACTTCAACGATCAGTCTTAATATCTATCACAGGCTCGTTTCATACAACCAGAACGTCAGCATTACAAATAATCGCTAACGCTCCGCCCTTAGATTTAGAACTCACCCACCTAGCAGCAGAATTTTCTCTCTTTACACAAAAGATAGTCACGCCTTACGGGACACGTACACTAAATCCCGACCACATCCAGCGCGACATTGCACCCTGTCTTTATCACCCCAGCCTAAAACACAGATTTTCCATTACTGAACTTGACCCCTCCCAGCACGACGACGCCTTCTGCCTAGCCGTCCTGCACGCATATACGGACGGTTCCTTTACCTCCATTTCTGCCGGCTCAGCATACATAATACTGGATAACCAAACTCGAATTTTGAAGGCCGAAAAATATAAAATAACACATGCATCTGGCGCCTACACAACCGAACTTATGGCTGTCACCGAATGCCTACAGTACATCAGCACGCTACACACTCAAACCCCTTTTCACCTGTACACAGATTGCCTTTCTTTACTACGTAAACTTGCAAGCCTTAACGATAATGACGAGAGGGTGATAGCCATCAAAAACATTCTTTATCAGTTTCAAACACAAGGCATCTTTTTCCGGTTATTTCACGTCCCTGGTCATAAAGGCATATTAGGAAACGAATTGGCAGACAGACTAGCAACTTCAGCAATGCGTTTTGGGTCTGAGAGGATGGCTACATATTCAATCCGCACCGTTCGGTCCGAATTATACAAAATTATGGTTTCTCATTGGCACGCATATTGGCAAACAGAAGGGCCGAACACGTCGTTATTTCACTGGATAAATAGCGTCTACAAAATTCCAAAATGGTTTCCACCTAATCGGAAGTTAACTCATCTAATGACTGGTCACGGCCATTTCCAATATTACCTCAAGCGATTTAATATAACCATGTCTGACTGGTGTGCATGCACAAAAATATGCGTAGCCCACGAACGATTGCCCACGAACGCAACACATCACTCAACACTTACGAAGCCGCACAGATCCAACAATATCACACTCACACTTCCCAAGATATCTACTAGAAAAAAAAAACGCGTGCATACTTAAATCAGATAGTTAACATAATGCGTGAATCGGCGGTTGTCATACCAACCCCCACTCACTATGCAGACATTACTGAGACATAACTGGATACCTCATCGAAACTTCCCAACCACACGTCTACCACTCGCATACATTTTCCTTACAACAACCCATCCGACACTGCATGCTCAACGTTATAGTTCCAATTACGCCAAAAAAAAGGCGAGGTTACCTCGGCAGCTATGACGTGAGCATCAACTTTTCAACACACATAGACCCATTGTTCATGTCATCCTATTGATATGACAAAACCCGCCTTATGTATCTGCGCACACCTTTTCTCATCGCAGGTTTCACCTCCTCTTTGCTCAAAGTTTCAACCGAATGCTTCCGCCTCAATCTCCAGATCATGCCTACAGGTCCGCCATGCAAGGCGAGGCGCTTGGCTCGAGTTGTGGCTTCCACTACGTCTTCGGTCACGGAACTTTAAACTACACCTACCAGTGCACTCCCGCTTTCCCCTTGTTACAAGGACGCTCTTGCTGCTGGAAGCTCTCACTGCTACGTAGTACTTGGCACTAACATTATCGCGGTCTTCATCTCCTGCCTTTATTATAGAAGGAAAAGCCCTGCAGGCCTTGCTTCCGAATACATACATTTTTTTTTTCAATTGGCTTTTCCACAAAATTTTCTTTTTGGGAACACTTCCCCTTATTTCTTTATGGTGCGATTGGCTTTAAGCCCGATATACCTTCTGGTGGCGCGAGCTACCCCCACTTTATTTTAATTTTTTTTCCATACCAGGGGGACAAATTTAACACACACACACACACACGCACACGCACACGCGCGCGCACACACACACACACACACACACACACACACACACACACACACACACACACACACACACACACACACACACACACACACGGTACGTGCATACAAGTTCAATAACATCACCGCATTCTTGAGGAAAGCTCCTAATAAAGAAATAACAATGTTGGCAAACAACGAAGTCCATAGTCGGCGGTTGGCAAATTTGTTATGTTGTTTAGTCACAAAGTAGTGACATAACCAGCAGACTCTAATAAACAATCACATGCGTTACAAATAGCAGACAAAGTAAAAGGAACGATACTTAGATTAAGAACGAGGAATGCCGCTTTCCTCAAGACAGGTTCTTAGTGCTTCTGCAAAGCTGTTGTCGGCCAGTTGCCCCAAAGATTTCCTTAAACTAAATGACCGACGATCGAATGTCATAGGAGTCGTTTTAAGTCGACGTCTTGGTGCGTCATGATCAAGGCAATGTAGGAGGAGGTGGTTTATATCTTCCTCTACATATGCACAATCGCATTGTGGAATTTCAGCATGACTATATATTCTGCGTAAAAAAAAAAACAGTGTTTAAAAAAGCTGATTATTTTTGCGTTTTGTGCTGCAGAGGAATTCCACAGGTGCCTGTGAATCTGTCGAATATTACCTATCTTTGCGAACCTCTCAGTGAGGTTCTCTATGTTACCACACACAGGATAGCAGATGGTTCACCCGTCATCAGTCCTTCGTTCCCTATAGGCATGCTACTGTGCCCCTCTCAGTGACAGATGACAGTCCCCTCATTACTCATACTTCTTGCTTTGTGATTAGTGCCTTGTGATCAGCGTATTATGATTATTTGTGCTTGATTAACATAAATGTTGCGAGTGAACATGCTGTGTCATCCTCCCTACTGCATCCGACCCTGCCAGAAACCACAGCCCAACGAGCGGCAGCTGAAGCGGAGCTAATCAATCTCGCAGAAGCGTATTAACCTAATGGCGCCGTGTCCCCAATTACTCGTTTGTGTTGCTAAAAATGTTTACTAATCCAACAAGTAACCGTGCATGTGTTGCCTAAATCGTCACGCGTCGTGGAAAGAGTGCGCAGGTCAGTAGGATTGCCAAGTAGAGCGTAAATGGAACATTGGGGAAAGATACTGGAGGATGAGAAGATAAAAAATAAACCTTGATAGCACAGCAGCGCTGCCTGTTAGTTGCAACATTGTATCACACTGGTGTTCACGTGTTACTCGTCCCCCTTGCGCGCGCACGTCAGCGCGCATTTTACGCTGCCTCACGCATGGGTTTCTGCGACGAACTGGCTCTTTCACCACTCTTACCTTTTTCGTGAACCTTGTAGAAGCAATGCATAGAGAGAACGGAAAAAAGAAAAAAAAGAGCGTTAGAAAAGGTTCTTGAGCGGCGGCAACGTAAAATTGCATTTTACTTGACGCATACTGCCCGAAAAGGAAAAAAAAAAAGGATGAATATGAGAATCAAATACAAAGTTAGGTTGGCCTAATTATGACGGCAAGAATATAGTAAAGAATGAGTAAATTAATAAGCGTTCGTATAGCGGCGAGGGGGAAGAAACTTCTCATGACAGCGAAGTAAGAAGTATACAGCTTGCAGCGAACATGGTCCTTTTGGAGTCGTAGGAAGCGGTCATCCACCACAGTCAAACAGATGAATCCATTTTGGCAGAAGATTTCATAAGGGTCAATGCAAGAGTAACGCGGAGCAAGCGGTGTACCGTGCTTTCGATCGATCATTGTTAATACATTTTAGCGCTCCCAACTTCCAACTCCTGACTCTCTAAGACTCCAAGTACTGTCAGAAGTTATCTGATAAAGCTCCTCTCATAGCTCCTCATAGGCTTCTCTCATAGTGGTGCATTGCGGAGTGTAAATAAGTAAACAAAAAAAAAGAAGTGTGTTTGTATTGCAAAGCAGTCAACGACGGGTAGTTAAGGCACTAAATGACAGAAATGTAACGACGCGGGGACCTACTAGCAACATGCGTTTCTGAGATTCTGCAAATCGTAACCTGTTCGCACCAGGATGAAGAGGATACACCAAAGACAGGGAGGTTAACCAGGAATGAGCTCAGTTGGCTAGCCTACAGTAAAGTCCCTAGATCTTTTTTTTTTTCGTTTTAAAAGATCTAGGGACTTTAGCCTACACTAGTGAGGGAAAAAAGAACAAGCGCAAGGTGCACTGACGAGGAAAACTTGATCATCGCGTTTTGCTCCCCAGAGCACTAGCTTCCATTTCTTTCTTTCTTCAGTTGTTCTCCTCGATTTCCGTTCCTCGCCTGTAAAGTTCTAGGCAAAGCTTTCGGCGCACGATAGCTGCAGAATTTCAGGCAGTCGCTTTAAAATTTGTTTGGCCTTTTCCGAATGCTGACACATTTTCACACGACGATGCATACTTGAGGGAGTGTTGTTCCGTTGCCCTTGGACGCATGCGCGAGATCACGGGCGCGGCGATCGTATTTGGATGAAGCCGAAATGCTAAAGGCTCATGTTGTGTGCGACATGAGTTGGCATTAAAGGACCCTAGGTGTCGAAATTACCGGAGTGCTCCACTACGGTGTCTCCTCTCTAAGGGAAGCTCGCAGTGGCCTGAGGTGACGACGAGATGGTGGTTGTTCGTGAAGCGTCTAGTTGAGATGGTGAAGGCGTTTTGATTGATGCACTGAGGCTGCGAGCATACATGGGAAAGAAAGAAAGAAAGAAAGAAAGAAAGAAAGAAAGAAAGAAAGAAAGAAAGAAAGAAAGAAAGAAAGAAAGAAAGAAAGAAAGAAAGAAAGAAAGAAAGAAAGAAAGAAAGAAAGAAAGATAAATTGAGGATAGAGGTGATGGCGGGGCCTCGGGCCAGCCACTGCAGGTGAACGACGCTGCTGTCCCAGCTCGGCATGGTGCCCATCGTCGGTGATTTGTCAGCGCGAGATGGATGGTCGCGTAAGCGCAAGTGCGTGCTCGTTAAAAGCACAATCGCAGCTCCCTGAAGTGCCTGCCTGAGTGACAAAAGCAGCGCGCTCTGAGCCATTCGCCTCCGGCATCTGCATGCGCAGACGAAGCTGGCGGCGTCCTTTGGCAGTGGAGTTTCGTTAGCCGTTTTTAGCTTTAGGTCACTTCAGCTCAACGATGCTCTTTACCATTCGTTTGCTGTAAGAGATGCTAAAGAAGAAAGAGTAAGGATGTGCAGCTAGACTGTCCAGTTGCTGCTTGCCAACGGGACACAAGGTTTTTCCTTCTTTGTTTAGGAGAATAAAAATAGGGAAATAACTATTTGCATGCGAGCCGTGCTACACGGCCAGGTACCTTTAATTTTTGTATGAGACTCTGGCAAACCCGCTATACCGCCTAATTTTCATCTGTGTAACAGGACAGCGAGCTGGCAGAAAATTGAGAATATAAATGCTCAAATTCTCGGGGAAAATGCTTTTCCAGTTAGATTTCAAACGCGTCGAATTCACAGCAGTGTATCTCTCCCCCACTTGCAAAGACATGACACACCTGAAAAGAAATGAGTAATCCCAAATGTGCATGCACGAAACACAAGAAACGATGAATCTTGTAACCGCACCAGCGTGAGAACAGCATACAAGTGCGAAGTATCCTTGAACTTCTTGCTTTCTTTCGATCCAGAAGGAACACGCGTAAACGGAGAAACTGAAGTTATCTGGTACCAGCACGAACCACATATCTTATTGGTGCGTTCGTGATTCATGCTGTTCCACAGCCCATGTTTTTCCGTACTCATGACTTGTTCCCAAACAGCCCTGCTCTCTTGCTTGCCTCTCTGCAGGCCATGACCGGACTGCTGTTCGCGTGGTGAAGTACCAGGGCTGACCTTGTCTTCATATATCATGCCCCTGCTAACTCGAGCGTTAAGAGGCGCGCATATATAGAAGAGGCGGGAGTGTTGTTGCAAACCTCAGCTTATATGCACGTTCGAGCTCGACGCCCGTACTGCACGAGCACCCCCGGATCGTTGTTTCCAGCCTTGCTGCTCTTAGTCAAACCGCGAGAAGCCTATGGTGACATATTGTCGCGGTGACCGGAAAGGTGCCTCGGCAGAGTGTGAGGCAGTGGTGTTTCTTTCCGGAAGCTAGCGGTGCTTCGAATAGTGGGCACCGCATCACTGCGCGAACATGGAATGTCCGCGTTGACACGTATGGACCTTAACGGGAAACTGAACGGAAACAATAAATCAGTCTATAAATAATCTCCAGAAACTCCACGGTTGTTAATTCTGCCATAGTAGGCTCATTCCTGAACCATGAATTAAACCTGAATCTCTATTTGTTTTAAAATGTCGCTCCGAAACCCCATGGCCTGTATGCGTTGTGATGACATCTTTGATTCCAAGGCGGCCGCATTGGCTCCGTAAAAATTCACGAAAGGCTGCCGTGCTAAGTCCCTGGCTTCGTTAGAACACAGTGCCATTAATCTTTACCGATTGAGAGCTACATAGGCCCATAGCATATATACCTATACCTCCTGGCATTCATTTGTCTATTGGGCTTCTTCAGTGCAACAATGAACTTAAAGTTGGTCTAAGGGTTCTTTATTTTGGAGTCTTTTCTGGCTTATTAAGCGTCTTCTCAGATCATGGCAATGTTGCGTTTTTCGCACAGGCCCTATATACCAAGCGGTAGGGAGTGGGCAAGGGGGGTGGGTATGAAACATGCATAGGCCCTCGAAGTGTCAAGCAAACACACTACAGCTATAGGCTACGGCGGCTCCTCTAACCGGGTATATAGAGTAAATAAACCTATCACGCCCGCATTTTTAATGATGGTGTGGTATGCTTTCGCGCAAGTTTTTTCGGTCCCATAGGAACACTTCCACGAACGACGCTTATGATGGCACATCAACGCGCCGTATATAGCGCATTTCTCGTCGACAGATCAGACGTATGCGCTTTAGACTAACGTGAGTTCCAACTCACGTCGTACCATTCCGTGGATACGGTGCTGTAGACGTTCTTGGTCAGCCCATGTTAAGCATACTCATGAGTGGCTGATCATGCTCTTTGCACAAAGACCTTGAATCCTACTCGTCGCATTTGGCTAATGCCGAACAATACGTCATAGGCAGTTTCCTCGCTGTCTGCTTCTCATGACACTGAGTCCCACAATCTGCGGGATCTGCAGGATATTTTTTTCGTCATTTCCAATAATGACGTTCCAACGTCATATACAGGGCACCACTATATACATGGGTGGTGCCACTCAGCGCTTGGCGCGGAGCGGACGGTGTTTGGCTGAGACTATAGTCTGTTTCAGGAGTTCCGTGCAGCAAAGCCAAGGCTACGAGGCCATCGAGCGCAGAATTGTTCCTGAGCGAGACGAAATGCCATTGTTCGGACTCGCACACCCCGCTTCATCTTCCTCCTTCCAGGGCTGCAGCTGCCACTGCAGCGCCCGCCATTGGCAGATGACAAGTCGCGGAAGGACACGCTTAACATGTGTCCGCCCTCCGGATTGGCCGAAGAGGCCTGTAGCTTCCACAGTGCTGCACGGAACTTCTGAAGCAGACTGTAGAGTATCAGTTGGGGGGGAGGGGTAGTTCAGTTACGCTTTGCTGATATATATTTCATGCTTACGTATACTTTAGATTACCGGAGAGGTAGAACTTTTCTGTTCTTACAGTGAAATCTCGCTGACACAATCTTCGAGGGAACGAAGAAAATAAAACACCATCCGAAAATTGTGTTACCCAGAGCAAGTTAGAGAAACAACAAATACACGAAAGTAGGCGTACCGGACGTGGTGAAACAATATCAAGGGTGCATGATGCCTCAAGTGATACTTCTCCCTTCACTAGATTACGAGGAACAGCTTAACTCGGTGCCAAACGAACAGCGAAAAGCGCCTTATGCAGCAACGTTGAAATAGCTCATCCGTCCTCTCTGAATCTTCTGCTTTTCAATGTCTGTAAGGAAGCTATCCCCCCCCCCAAAAAAAAAGAAGAAAAAAAGGCGAACCTGCAGTTTTTTGTTTTTTGTTTTTCTGTTCTTAAACCGAGCGTCCGCGGTGATGTTACGACCGCTATACGTTGTCGTGTTACCGTACTTCAGGTGAAAATACGGCGACGTTAATGGTGTGAAAATGTGTTGCTCTTATGGAACGTTGATTGATTTGATTGAGTTGTGGGGTTTAGCATCCCAAAACCAGTTCTGATTATGAGAGACGCCGTTTGTGGAGGTCTCCGGAAATATAGACCACCTGGGGTTCTTTAACGTGCACTGACATCGCACAGCACACGGGCCTCAACATTTCGCCTCCATCGAAATGCAGCCGTCGCGGCCGGGATTCGATCCCGCGACCGTCGGATGTGCAGCCGAGTGTCATAACCACTAGACCACCGTGGTGGGGCAATTATGGAACGTTGGCCGGGAAAAAAGCAAAGGCATAATACGCCCAAAAGATGTATTACGGGGAATGAAATCTGTAAGTTTGAAGTGTACTTTTCATTCTCTGTGTCGGTGAAATTCCAAATGTGCGGCGGTCAGAAATACCAACGGGAATATTACGGCGATGCATCGAAGGAGGCTGGCTTGTGAACCTTGCGCGTACTTCCTTTGCTATATGTCGATACATACCAAAGCGCAGCCTGAAGTGCTTGGCTAGTTGGAGCTATTACCATGAAATAGCGTGCAAATTACGTGTTTCGACTGTCGTGGCACTCAGGAACGCATGTGAGAAGTACGCGAGTAAACATGGCACTAGCTGTCTATGGTCTCCTGGCAATTAGCCCACTCCATCACGGCTGTACGTACCTTCGTCGCTTTGATGGGCTTGCGGTTCGTTGGCGGTGTCTGCGCATGTGGCTCTGCCGTTGGACAGCTCTGCTCTTGCTGTAATTGGACACTCGCGAATAAGGGGGCTACAAAGGTAGTCGCGCATTAGCATACTATATAGTGCTACGCTCTTTTTTCTCTTTTTTAGATTCTTTGTTTGCACGCGCTTATACCTCTCGACGGTCTTTGCAAAGAGAGAGAGAAATAAGGAAGGGAAGGCAGGGATGTTAACCAGTCACGAGTCCGGTTTGCTACCCTACACTGGGGGATGGGAAAAGGGGAATAAAAGTAAAGAGAAGGAGAGAGGCGGAATGCCTACAGGGCAGTCCTATATAATATCATAGGCGCTCGGCTAGGCCAGATGTTTTTAGAAAGGCCAAAAGCGCTTTCATTGCGTTCTGAGCCGTTGGTCGGTGAGGACGGTATTCTAAGATTGTCTGTTCACTAAGTGGACGATCGTCGAGCTTTGTGAAGGACTCGGTCATAGGCAGTCAATGTTCCTCAAATTGTGGGCAGTGGCACAAGTGACCTATGGTCTCTGCGCTTCCGCAGACAGCACACGCAGGACTATCAGCCATTCCAATCAGCGCAGAGTAAGCGTTCGTAAAGGCCACTCCCGGTCTTTGCAAAAGGAGAACTGAACCATGCAGCTGAACTGAACCGAATTATTTTGCAAGAACAACGCCTGGAGATCATGGCGTCAATTAACTTTGAAAGGGTGTTTCACTTTGATCGAAAGTCTGTTTAGCCTTCACCTGCCCGGATTTCCCGCGTCAGGGCCACGTGGCAAATGCGTACACTTGGCGCGTGTACACCTGCCACTGCTCAGTGTCCCAGAAATGGGACACTGAGCAATTAAGCGATCATGAGCAGTGTCAATACTTAACCGCGATTTCATCAGTTACTGCAACCAGAGGATAACACACACAGAAATGAAACTTTCCAGAAAACGAATGGACTTTACTTGCGTATACTGCTGCTACCGCGAAGACCGGGAGCGTTTAATAAATATTCTGCTCGGTATGTAGTTTATGTCGAAGATTAAATTAAGCGATAGCGTATAGGAAAAGAGAATGAAATGGATGGCTAGGTGGGGAAACCTCGACTGAACTGCTACCCGCTATTGCAGCAATATATGTCAGCCAAATGATACCATACAGACGGAATAACTTCCCAGGCACATACCTAACAGATGCGCTTTAGCTGTACTCTATATGCTACAGCTGAGAAAAAAGTTTTGCTAGCACTTATGTTCCATTGCATGCATTGTTTGAATGCTTGAGCAATGGTGGTCCGGGCGTGTCAGCTGCATGGGTTATATAGACGGCTATGTCACGTGACGTCGCCACATGACGTCGTGCTAGTGTGGGTTTGCCAGTTAACGTTGCAAGGTCTTTCAACACACAAGTTTACAACCTTAAACTTACGGTTGCCAGCTATTAAAACACGTGAAGCGATCACTTGGTCATCTGCTAGAATAGGGTGAATTCGTTTGCGAACGTCGGCCTAGCCAACATTTAGAAGTGGGTCAATGTGGGTCAACTCAAGTTTCGAATTTGGCCGCTAACGCCTACGTGTTGTCAACGCTTGATCACGTGGCCGAGCTTTCCCATCATCGAGTGTGCAGGCAGACGCTGGCAGGACGGAGGCTGATTTCCCGCTACACGGGGCGTATAATGCTTTCACACTGCAAGAAGTTATGCGAAAAATATGTTAACCGGCAATGCGTGATATTCTATGTTGACTTTAATGTTGCCTCGTTCCTCCTCAGGGTTCCAGCCAAGAGAGAATGACGTCGCCATGGGATATACCGTGAAAATAGGCGCATGTCATGCACGGAACAGGTGAGTGTTCTTCGTTCCATTCTTTACGCGCCTTCTTTTTACATCTCTGCTGTTTCCCGAGGTAATCGAGGGAAACACGCTCAACCCACCCAAGACGATGATACGAGACTCAGTGCTCCGGCGCAACAAAGGAGCATTTCACGGAGCCGCGCTCCATAGCGACGCGCCATGAATAATGGTTCTTCTCGCGAGGCAAGGAAAAATGACGTCTGGCAACAAAGCCTCGCGCGGAGAGCACTCTGCCGAGGGATTCTCACCGCTGTACACGTACAAGTTGAACGCGCTTCGAAAAGTACGAGGAGAGTATGCTCCACCGTTTCACTTCGACAAAACTCAGCTAAAGGTAATCAAGTGCCGGAGGCAAACGCAAGAACCTGGTGCATATATGTCACGCCCTCAACGGCGCGTTCTGCAGTAATGTCATGTATCCACTCTGCTGTACAACAGACCCACCTACCTGTTTCATCTTCCATACTTTTGGTAGGAACTTGTTTTCAGACCCCCAGCCTCGCTACTATCCTGTATGGTTGTCGAGTTGGCGCCTGAGCGAAAGAAGTCAGTCGCAAAACGCCATTTCAAGCGTACGCCCTGCGCGAGCGTAAGTGAAGCAATACGAGGTCGAGACAGCGACGGTGATGAGAAAACTTGTTCGGTCATTTCGTGAACAGCGAAGCTGTTTAAGCTTTTCGTGATTTGACGTGTCACGAAATATGACCTCGAAATGACCTTGCCTAGCAACCAAACGACGCTACATCTACCAGCATAACCTTGTATGGCCTCGACATAATACTAAATCACGTAATATGACGTCACGACGTCACGTGACAGGAAGAAGTTGAAGACGAAGAAGAAAATTATGATGTTGACGATGACCACGATGAAGACGATGATGAAGAAGACCTGGACCAGCCAAGTGCCAATCAGCGTCGCTGCTTTGCTAGACTTGCGCCACTAGTGCAAGCTGCGCTAAACTTTTTTTTGGTTTTATTTTCTTTCTTATAAAGGCAGTATTGGTTCTACGCAGACCGTGCTCTTCGAACTCGGACACTGAGCAACTCAGTGTTAGTTTCGCGAATTTTCATGCGCGATTGAGACTTTGCCAAGGTGGCTCTGTATCTAAGTGGTTCTCTTGCATAAACCACTTGTCGGGAAACTCCGCATAACTTTCGGTATGGCACGACTGCGTGCTTGCTATGGTTACGTGACATATTTTTCTACCACCCGCGGCGACGCCGGGTCTTCGACAAGGTCAGTGCCAACTCCTCTTTCAAGGCCGCCTACACATGAAACACGCAAGGAGTCTTGCCTTAATAAGAATACGAGAGCCGGATAACGACAGCATGGTGACACCGATCACAGCACCGACATGACCTCCTGTGGTTTATGCCTTTAGTGTCACGGCATGCCATGCATGTGAAGCGATGGCGTGTCGTTCATGCTGTTCAGTACGCAATTATTTCTCAAGCGACTTTGTTCCGAAGAACCCTGCCATGTTCCAAGGAGTTCCCGAGAAACACAGGGAATGTCGCCGCAAGCAATGTCGCAGCGAATGCGAATAAGTGTCAGATAACAGCAGCAGGATTTCAATAGCAGGAGAGCGCAAGTTATGACCGGTAAAATGAGCTGCGTTTCAGACTATACCATATTTATCCCGTATTAACCTGCTGCAAGACGAAAACAAACTCAGTCGGGATGCCGACCATAACTGCAATTTACCACGATGTGCGACTTAACAGTAGGGCAAATTCTTCTTGAAAAGATGGTTTCACCACATAGCAGCATATTGATGCAGTGAAGTAACCTTTACAAACAGGTTGCATGCGGAAAAATTATGCCATTCTTATTTGCGGGAAAAATTTGTCTAGGCCAATCTCGAACCGGGCAAATATACAGGAGGCTCACGGAACCCCGAGGTGAGGCGCACGGAACTCGAGAACCGATGACACACCATGTTACGATGTGACGTGCGATGTCATGACTAGAGACCGGAACTTCAGGCAAAATGCCTATTTTTTCCTGGAGTCCGTTTCGAGCCTATTTGACATATAAGCACGAACTAAGGGAAGGGAAACGTTTTAATCAAACATTTATTGTGCCTATAAGTGCCTATTTCGAGCTTCGTGCCTATATCAGCTTTTCAGCGCCTAAAAATGCCTTTTCGCGTTCGTCGAGTACACGTTTTAATTAAATGAGCTGTTCATACGGAGGAAAACAAGAAGCACTTAGTGTGGCGATATTAACTTCAACAGTCGCATAGCGCGCTAGTTATGTTTCTTTTTTTCCGTTCACGTTTTTAGCTCCTGTCAAGGCGCGATTACAGTGCGGCTTAGGGTAGACGCGCGCATGCGCTTCGTCACGTCGGCGAATACAGACCATAGTTCGACGCACTGCCACAGCCAATGCATAACTGGACTCGGCCGATGTGCTCCGACGCATGTGACGCTCGCCAACGCGCCGATAACGTCGGACTATCAACGCGCCTTTACGTGAGCGGGGCTAGAGTGTATCCCAGCGAGGTAAAGCGAGGCTAACCTAGCGCTAGTGGGCCCCCCTAAAAGATCTCCGTCGCTTGGTTCGAGAAGCACGGCGGTTGCCTGAGCGAGGCTAGAGTGTACTCTAGCGAGGGGAAGCGAGGCTAGGCTAGCGCTAGTGTTCCCCCCCTCTCCCCCTTAAAGATCTCCGTCGCTTGGTTCGAGAGTAGTGCACCTCGGCGGTTGCGTGAGGGAGGCTAGAGCCTACTCTAGCAAGTCAAAGCTAAGCTACGCTTGCGCTGCAGCCTACAGCCTACGCGTCAGTTTCGGTGGCATTTATGTTCTTCATAACGGCACCTGTCGGTAGTCTGCCGAGCAATGCCGAAGAAAAAGACGCCGAAAAGTGTCTTTTTCAGGCAATGGACCAGTGGATTGCAGTGCTACTCCGTCGATGGAGAAACGGTATTTGCCATCCATGTGGAAAGCAGGTGAGAAGACATTGCAAAGGTCGCGTTTGACATCCACTCTGACACACGCATTGGCATAAAGCTCCCAACATTGCTTACGCAACTGCCAATTCGAATAACCCCTGAACCTGCGCAAATAAGATGCATTTTTTGGTGGCATTAACAGCTTTGCAGCGGACGAGAGCATCACCGTGAGAAGAGCCCAGACTGTTCTACACCACGATACACTTGAATCTGACTTGGCCTATTTGTGTGCTCATTTTACTTTCCTTGCAGAAAGCACAAAGAAACTTGAAAGTTCGGGCGCCGCTCTGACTCAGAGTGTTGAGCTAATGTTGGACGTGCAGGAAAGGTTCGCCGCCGTCCCCAATGGGTCTGTTGCTGACAGGGTCACCGCGAAGCTTAAAGCTATCTTGGACAAGAATCCCGGATTTTATGTGCTAAAACAAGTGTCTAATGTTCTGAGCGGTACCGATTCGAAGATTCCAGGTGAAATTAGAGCATCGAAAGTGCCGGACTACAAGTACGCTCCACTAACTTCAGTGGACGTCGAGCGTTCTTTTCCGCATACAAACAAATACTGACTGAAAGAAGGCACAACTTAAAGCCCGAAAACCTTGACATGGTGCTGGTTTGCCACTGCTTTCATAGCCTTTCTCACAGTGTACAGTCACCGTAGCTTTTACCTAAATCTGTTCAAATGGTTATTCTTCACCTAATTCTTTTCATGAAAAAAATAAAATTAACTTTCCCGAAGCACAGGATTTGCCTGCTGTGTTTGTTAGAAGGAAGATTTGTCCTGAAACACGCTGCTGAAGTAATTATGAATTGTGCCTATATATGCCTAAACGATAATTTTTAACGCCTATATATGCCTAAATGACAGCATTTAGGGCCTATTATAGGCGCCTAAAACTTTGTTTTTTCGTGCCTGAACTTCCGGTCTCTAGTCATGACATTCAATGTCATTTTCTTGAATTGCTTCAGTTGTTCGTATTGAGTTCAATAAATACAAAATGGCTAAAAAGAACTTGATGCAGCTTGACTGGTTAAACAGGGCAGCTGGTTCAATGCATTTAGGTTGCTTCTTACTATCACTTTCATGTAGCAGTATGCTGAGGGAAAGGGTGTGCGTAGCTGGTCGAGGAAAGCGCGGGACCGCTGTTCCGTTCAGCCCAACCCGAGATTTTCTTTCTTTCTTTCTTTCTTTCTTTCTTTCTTTCTTTCTTTCTTTCTTTCTTCCTTTCTTTCTTTCTTCCCTTCTTTCTTTCTTTCTTTCTGTCTTGTCCTTCGCATAATCACTATCGCCTAGGAGTGCGCGTAGTGGTTCAAAGGCAAGAGCGAATCCGCTTTTCCTTTCTGCGTGACAGCTCCGCTGTTAGCTGCGAACATCTCTCCCTGCGGGTCAGACTCGACCTTAAACAATTCCGCTGTTAAAAGAAGTGGTAGGCACTCCATAAAAGTGCCAACTTCTCGTAAGCGAGATACTGTATAACAAAACTAATTATGGGCCTATCTTTACAAACACAAAAACTATTATACTTTGCACATCCGGGCTCAATCAATTGTGACCTAACTTATTTATTTATTTATTTATTTATTTATTTATTTATTTATTTATTTATTTATTTATTTAATCCTACGGTCATAGCAGAACGATGAAGTACACTGAAATGACGTACCTATTTCAAACACACGTGCGTTGGCCTCTGGCCTCGTCTCGCACCGAGCACAATACAGCACTTGCTGACGCATAACGTTGTCTCCGGAGCCACAACTATGCTTGTCATTGCAGGGTTTGCGGTAACTCTTCTTGCGCTTATGGCTGCTGATCCGAAGGTTCACGGGACCGAGTCCTGGCCGCGGCGGATGCGTTTCTATGGCGGCGAAATGTCGATGCCCGTGTGCTGTGCGATGTCAATGCACGCGCGTCAAAGAAACCAAGTTGGTCGCAATTTCTGAAGCCCTGAACTACGGCATCTCTCATAATCAAAACGTATTTTTGGGACGCAAAACTCACTCCAGAAATCAACCAATCGATCAGCTTCTTGCGAGAATGCAGGGTGTTGGCGGCTGGTGATTACCGCGGGTCTAATATGGGTTGCCGCCACACGCACGACATGCCGTGACGCTGGCAACTCTCTAGTTATAACACAAGTGCGCGAACGCGTTGTAAGAGAGAGAAAAATGCTCAGTGCGTAGCTTCTTGGTCCTCCTTCATCCCTCGTTTGTGTAAGCTTCCATCTAGAACTTCAGGACGAACGGATAGAAAAGGCTCTAGCAAAGGTAAAGCTCCACCTGTATTTGGCGTTTTAACTCCGCTGATACTTGACCGATACGCAAATAATTACGACAAGCGATTCGTAAGGCAATGAGCTCCATTAATAAGGTCATTCGAGGTTTACCTATAAAAGTGTTGCTGGGTCCCTTTAACATGTAGTACTTGCGGCATTGCACGTATTTCGACTGTTTGGCATTTTCTTGTATCCTAACGTGCTGCGCGCGTTGAATTGTCAAAGCGCAATACTACAATAAAGCAACCTAAGTTATTAATATTCGCATGCCTCTTCTAGGTAAGCTCGAGAAGGCCAAGAATTGCCGTTGGCCTCAGTGTATTAGTATGTGCGAGCCAGTCATCGTGGTCATTGCTGTTTTGAATAATGCGCATTTCACCCACTTATAAGCCGCTCAGAAGCCGCGTCAGAAGATAGTAGGAAGGGAAAGAGAATGTGAGGTCAATCCCCTTGTATTTTCGGTTGCATAAGAAATTCTCAACACCTTTGGCTTCCTCATCACCGCACATCGTCGCTGTCCTCATCCATAAAGCTGCGGTGGCGGCGAAGACAGCGTGGGCACCATGTAATTGGATTTTCGTGACCGTCCCGGCGCGTTCTCGCGATCGATGCAGATTTGGTGGGAGGAGAGAATGGAAAAAAAAAAGGCTTGGACACTCGCACGCATACAAGCATACTTCATGTTCTTCAGCAGGAGTGCGGCTGTGACAGTAAAAAAAAAAGTACGAAGCTAACGTAAAATCAAGAAACGCTAGTCGGACAAGGGCTGCGTGGTGCCTGACTGTGTGAGGCTTGGAAAGGGTATTGAGAGGAACTACGGGAAGCCGTCAAAATGAATGAAGCGTAAGAGGAGCCACCTTGTTAGGGAGGAATGAACGCTAAGCAGAGCGGGAGCCGCAGTTGGATACGCTATGCAAATTTTCTAGCACTCTAGTCACATATGGCAGCCACATTGGCTGCCCAACGCGTGAAAAACCTGTTGGACAGCCAGCGTGAACTTGTACCTCTTCGGTTCTTGGCTCCAAACTATCATTCTTTCTTCCTTTTTGTCAGTAAGTTCGCACTAGTGCTTTATGATTCATCAGTTTGTCCCCCTCCCTGCCTTTCCCATACTCCTCTTTATTTTCCTCCTCATTTTTCGACCCAAGAGGAACATGGATACAAGAGTACCGAGAATGGAAATGCAACAGCCAAATGTACCTCGCAGTCTCCTCATATATTTTAAATGCGGAGCATTTCTTAGTCGCACGATGTCGCGCTTTGGCGTCGGCGGCGCCGTCCACACCCCCACCGCGCATGCTCGGCTCGTCTCGTGCCAGCTCACCGGGCGTTCAGCAAGCCGAGCATGCGCAGTGGGGGTGCGGCGGAGCGCGCGTTCGGAATTCAGTCAAGGGCGTCTTTGTGGACCTCTCCCTCGAACGCGGGCGGTGTGTATATAAGCGGCGGAGCGCGCGTTCGGAATTCAGTCAAGGGCGTCTTTACTTGGCTTTCGCTTGACTTGACGCTTTGCTTGACTCGAGTAGATGCGATGGAAGCAGCAGTACCGTCAACCAGTAGTGGGTCACAACCCAACATCAGCGTCCGACCACTCGCTGAAGGCAACGTTACCCCACCCTCACCGTCGTCGGCGTCAACAACAGCAAGCAACGCAGAAGACAAGGCTCCGAAGAGACGAGCATACGCCCACCCGCATCTTCATTCAATAAATAAGAATAATAAAGACGAAATAACAATTAAGCATTCCCAAACCATACCCAATTACGCAACATTCACGCGATACCCTCACCACTCTGCGACGCATTTACTCGAGTTCCCCCCGTGGGAAGATGCGGGCGGCATTTTTTTTTTCACCATCTCTTGCATTGTCTCATTCGATTTGTCTTTATTTCTAAATATTACAGCCGTATCCTTTGTTGTACATGAAGATACATAAAGAGTGACAGAAATGCTATCGTAATAATACAAAATAGAGAGATATGGAGAGAGATAGAGAGAGAGAGGAGAGAGAAAACAAAGGAGGAAATACAGGGGGACCTACCGGAAGAAGCCAAGTTTGCTAACCTGCACAAGGAAAAGAGCGATGTCGATACACAAGAAGAGGGAAGAGCGAGCGTCTAAGCTGACAGCGCACAAATTCGAGGTGATGAGCGTCACTATAACGCCTGTACATCAGAGCGTCATAAATCCCAGGAAGTTACACTGTGCTTAGGTTGCCCTCTGCACATGCGTGCACTGTGATAATCCTTCGCGTGTATTTTCCTCTGGCAGTGATCCGCTGTCCATGAATATGAACGAAAACGAAGAAAGGAGAAGCAGGGAGATTCACTTGGGCTGCGCCCAGTTGGCTACCCTGCTCTGAAGAAGGAGGAAAGGATAGGAAAAGAGAGTGAGAGAAAGAGAGAGGGAGAGAGAGAGAGATCTGCAGTGTGTATAAAGGATATGCCGAGATAGAGATAGAGATATGCTGTCGCCCGAATGCAACATCCATGTTCATGCAAAGGTTAGCGCAGTAAACTTCGTTGTGAGCGACCCCTCAGCGGCACATTTCAGCAGCTTTCCAGGCCGTTCATTCAGTTGCCGACTTTTATAGCAGTATACACCAGGTGACGTCGTACCTTTGTAACGGTCGTTGTCATCGTCATTTTTGTTACTGTCGCTAAGTAGCACCATGGCGGTTCAGTGAGTTACGAAATCATCGGCAACTGCACCTTCCTGTTTAAAATATCGCGGAATTCTTTCTCCTTCCGCCTCTGGATCAATAGGGACGGCGCTATATGATAAAAGTGTTGTGGAATAGGGGTCGGAAGGTGAATGGAGACCGACGCCGGGTCGGCTGCTTTATATATAGAATTTAAAAGGGACTTGGATGGGTCATGCTGGTACGGCTACCCATGCTGTTTCTATAGTATACTAGAAACAGCATGAGAAAAACAACGAGACAAAAGGAGGCAGACAATACTAAATCCCGAATTAGCGCTTGGTCCTGTCCGTCTCTTCTGTCTCGCTACTCGTGCTGATTCCGGTGACGTTCCATAGACTAATGATTGTTTTACTCTTGCTGGTGTCAGTTAAGCTGATGTCTTTTTTACACCTCCTGCTGAGACCAAGTTACTGGACTGATGTATGTTCGCGCAGAAAAATTACTCTTTGCTGAAGCTATATTCTATACTCTTGATTGTCTGAGGTGATGCGTTACCATGAATGTGTTGGAATTCACCTCGGTTAGCATATTATCAGCAGCCATAGACCATGCGTCGCAGGCATTTCGAGTATAATAACGTCTTAGTCTCTTATGAAATTCACAGTTATTCCGTCTTCTCTTTCCCTCCCCACCTTTCACCCGGACTACTATCGTGAAGTCCTTGCCTCATTAAGACTCTGTAGCCTGTTCATTGCTACGTCCAGTCAAAGTTATGTTATTACTCCGGGCTTACTGTACCGGTCAACTATTACTGCACCGAGCTTAGTGTACCGGGTTGCTAACGCGCGCGGCCTTAATAGTTTAGGCGTTGGACAAGCGTCAATTTGTGCACCACCACAGCCAGTGCAGTGGAATAAGTGGTGTCGGTGCCGTTTCTGCGGCTTCTATCGCTTTCAACGAGCTCTGAGCACATACAGCGCATACCGGATGTAAAGCGATGCGGAGAGTCTCGGACGCCTGGAAATAAAAGAAGGGAAGCAGGCGATCTCCGCACACAAGCTGTTTTCGCTTTATCGACCCTCATTGTGAAGGCAGCTCCGGAAAAAGAACCGCTGCCAGACATTCTCGAGAATGCAAAACGTCGCTTCCTTCTCCTCTTCCTCCTTTTTCTTCCCTGCGCTTTTTTCCTCGTTTTGTCGCCGTCGCCACAGAACCCGTACTAGCGCCTGTATATTGCCGCCATCAAGAAAAGCCCCCCGAACCATCACGCCTGACGTCGCACTTACGCTCAGGCCCACTCAGAGAGCGCATGCAACTCTCCGAGCTGCTATATAGGGCGTTAAGAATGCATAAAAGAGCATGGCTCATTGGCCTTTTATCGTCACACTGACCGACCTTCAGTTTTGCTGTATTTTCTTCTTGTACTTTTAGGCTTGCATCGCGCCTTTCTCCCTGCGCTCTCACTACACGGACGCGTTTCCTTCAGGAGACACAACCCCTTTCTCTACATCTTCACTAAAAGGGTGAAGTGTGTACGCCGCTGCGCCCATTTTCTCCACCGTGACGCTAAAAGCTTCCGCGGGATATTTTACCGTTTGTTAACGCCTAGTATAGGTACTTTGAGGCTCACCCATCGCACTCAATTTGCTTTCATCACCTTTGTTGCGCAATGCCCACCTTTGTTATTCTGTACCTTTTTTTTTCTTTCTTTTTCGAGCCGTCAACGCGTGCGAGTGCGCGCCGCCTCGGTAACTGCCGCGCATTGGTAGTCATTTTGAATACGCGCGGGGGCCCCTCATCTCAAAAGGAGAGTCCACTGCTGCGCCATCGCACCCCCCCCCCCCCCCCCTCGCCGGCCATCCTTCCTGTCGAGACTCCCTTTAAATTTTCAAAAGAAAGCCCCGTGTTTATGGTCGGGTCATTTTGGTGCTCATAAAATTACCTCAAACTGCCGGGAGGCGCCCCGCGCATCTCGAGCACATTTCAGTTCAGTTGCTCTTTTTGCTCACTCTTCTCCCCCGCTTGAGCTGTTCATTTTGCTCCTCCTTGTCGGTGAACAAGCCGTTGCAAATCATTGCCCCCTGAGAGTGTCTTTGACCCTGCCTTGCGTCACGGATCCCTGTGGGGAAAAAAAAATGAAAGTAAGGAGAGAGAGCGAGGGCAGCGCGCAACGGGACCAGTCTGAATCGACTTCCTTACTTACTTTCTTTTTTCTGTGAGACAATAGCGTCATATATGTCTGCGTGCACTTCCAAGCCACCTGATTAGTTCCTTCATGACGATACATAAGCAGTCTTGTATTCTATTTGAGTGATTGTCGTTTCCTTTGCATCGGCGCTTTTCACGAGGCTTCTCTCTCTGCTGTCGCCACTTGTCGCTGTGACAGCTTTCGCGCTACTGCGTCCATCCTCAGGCGTTCTACTCGTAGAGTGCATGTTCGCACGTCTGTCGGGTAATGCACTAGGGAGATCACCAGCATTGAAAGGCTTGGAAGAATAGCGTCGCAAGAACTGAGGGAGTCGCAAGAAACTAGGGACAGGCACACGCGCTGGGGCTGCACCAACAAGAGAGGAATTGCGCCATTGCCTCTTGATATGCGAGCATCGTAAACAACATGAGTCCAGAAGCCAATGCTGTGCTCCAGCTCAATCTTTAAGGAAGATGGACCTTCGCAAGTTGCTGAGGTATGCGTTTATTTATTTATTTATTTATTTATTTATTTATTTATTTATTTATTTATTTATTTATTTGTGATAGACAAGTGCTCCCGTATGGCGACAGCCGGCTGCAATAGTGAACGATCTTTATGGCGTGTCCGTGCTCGTTTTCTTTTTTTTTTCTCTCACTGTCTTTCAACTTCCCTGTCAGTTGCTAGAATTTTTCCTTTCCGGTTAAACTTCCCCACCTCTGACCTATACTCAATTCCTCGCTTTCACTATTCATCGTTTGATTATGCGGTTGCTTACTGAGCTGCGCCACACAGAGTTCGAATCCGGGAAATAGGCAAAATGTAAAAAAAAAAAATCATTCCGGGACCGGTCGAAAAATGTATATTGACTCAAACTAAAGATGAATCCAGTGCTCTTCACTAAAGACCCCTTTTGTTGGTTTCCTTACGTAAATAAATAAATAAATAAATAAATAAATAAATTAATGAATGAATTAGTTAATTATTTATTTATTTATTTATTAAAGAGTTGGCAGATCCCACGTGCAGTGGGAATCAAGCAAATGCGAAGCACGCATAAGGAACGTAAAGTGGATTTGCATTGTCTCGCTATACCGAGTTTGGTACATATGAAGTTAACGAAACGGCCGCAAGAGCACCATGACTGTGGCATGTAAGCGATGCCGCTCATACACGCATGTCATGATTCTAGCGTTATGACCTGTCACTTACGTTCGTCATGCTGTCGTGTTGTGCCATAGCAATTTTGGTATACATACCATTAACGAAACGCCTGGCATGTAAATCATGCCACTCATGACATGCATATCATGATTTTCATGCTATGACCCGCCGTTTATGTTCGTCAGGCGGTCATGTCGTGCCATACCAATTTTCGCATACATCCTATTAGCGAAATGGCCAGGAGAGCACCAAGACCGTGGCATGTAAATCATGCCGCTCATGACATGCATGTCATGATTTTCATGTTATGACCTGTCATTTATGTTCGTCATGTAGTCATGATGTGGCATACCAATTTTCGTAAACATCCGGTTAGCGAAACGGCCAGGAGAGCACAAAATCGTAGGCGGCTAGATAGATAGATAGATAGATAGATAGATAGATAGATAGATAGATAGATAGATAGATAGATAGATAGATAGATAGATAGATAGATAGATACGCTCAAACTCGCCGAAGTTCGCTAAGAAATGCTTCGCATTTAATAAATAAATAAATAAATAAATAAATAAATAAATAAATAAATAAATAAATAAATAAATAAATAAATAAATGCGAGCAGTGTTGCTTTGAGCAACTGGCTCATATCGCTGCCGAAGGGACCCCCGAGCTCCGCTTGCTATTCACATATACTTATCTCGTTTTCTTCATTTTCTCGTGGAATAAATGTATACGCCCATGTCGCAAAACTCATCAGATAGAGCTGTAACTAGAGGCCAGCATTTTTGCGACGTTATTTTTCTATAACTCCGCCATTTCACGGGCTTCATTCCAAGACCTTCGTTTTGGGCCACTTTACGGGCTTCATTTCGAAAACTTCATTTCACCGGAACTTCCTATGTGGAGAAGCCAGCCCACCGCCGCTTGTCGAATAACGAAAACAGCAAGAAGCGGCGAAGGAAAGTAGACGGGACGCGGCTCTCAATCTGAGCGGACTTTCCGACGGCGACAGCAGATGGGAGGAAATCGGCGCTCGACTGGCCGAGGAAACGACGCCATCGTTCGCTCGTGACACCGCAGCCCGGTCCGGCGGCTCCCGAAGCTTCGGGCATCCGTCTCTGCTGTAACCACAGGTCGTGGTCCCTAATCCCGTCTATTCTTCCCTTCCTCCCTATTTTCCGTCTCCCCAAGGGGAACGCCTTGGCTCCGTATAAGACTGGGTGCGAGAAAGAGTGGTAAATCGTCCCCCCGGGAAAAGAAAGGCGGAACACTGTGGCTTCGCCGTTTTCTCTCGCTCTGTAAGTTTTTGAAAAGCTCACACAACGGGCGCTACTGGTCACTTGTCGTCATCTGTTCTCTCGTACACTCATTCGCGGCCCCAATTTGGTGTGCGACGTTCGAGGTCGCGCCTTTTCGGGTCTTTAATGTTACTGTTCCATTGTGCTCTTTCTTCCTTCATTGAAATGTCGTGACCACCGTTACACCTTACAAACGTTCTTGCGTGATTAACCTTTTTATCATGGGAAAGGTTCGTGAGATCGTCGATTTCCGTGTTTTACTAGATTTATTTTTGCCATTTCCGCGAGCATGTTGAGGCTAGTCAACGAGACGACAGCACTCTTCCATGCTGCCCTTCTGTTCACACTCTTCGTGAACGCGTAAATAGAATAAACCAATCAGACTTTGAATTTCTTGAGCCCCTTACAAACACCCCTGCTGCTTCACAATTTCAGGAATCTCGCTATCGCCGTTTGTGTCACAAAGAGAGTAACAAACTGGATAAATGTAGGAGGCTGCCTTCTACAGACGTTTTTATTTAGACATAATTTCTGGTAGGCGTCGGCAGCGCATCCGTTGTTGCAGGAGTGACTTTAAAAGAAGCAAGAACGCGCACCTTGAGTGAAAACCAATCGTGGGCATTCCTCGTACTTGCAGGTGCAAGCAGGCGTTGCATATTGTGTTGCGAAGACATGGGCGCCTTAGTGAGTAGGGCTTGTAAAGGAAGAGACGCATCCAAGCTGAACAGTCAGAATAACAAAAGTTTGATGGCAACGTTTGATGGCAATGTTTGATGGCAACGAAGGTAAGAGTATCCGGGAAAAATGACTGAAGACCACTGCTATGGCTGACCGGTCTAACAGCAAATTACCGAAAGCTGCAAAAAAAAAAAAGGGAAAGAAAAGAAAAGAAGTGAGGAATTGTAGAGTGATGCGACTGCAAGTCACGTTCCACAGACAACTCTGCCGAATGAAAGAAAACCGCACATTATCTTGCCCTACCAGTCAACAACGCTGCAAGTGAGGGTGGCGACTATAAGAGAACATATATCCCGCATAAGGAGAAGAAAAAGGGAAACTCAGTGGAAGAAACGAAACTAAGGCATAAACAAAATATACAGGAGCGGAGGTGTGGTAGTGGTGCCTCTGCTCCTACAAGGCGAAGGCGTGGTATAGAAGGGCATGCGTCACAGGGTGAGAAATGAAAAGAATGGAATAGATCTCGGTATAAAGTGTCCAAATGGCATATCCATCAAACGTTCTCGGTGTCAGTCTATATACTTCGGCAACGCTGCGACAGCCGGTCAGTCACGGGTAACTGACAGCTGCGTCACTGACACCCCCTCTAGAGGCCATGCGGACATCCCCTTCCTGGTGCCGCGTTCCACGCAGACACTACATATATACACTCTGCAACCCATAGCGGCATGGCGTTTCTTATAGATTTATACGATACAATTGCCGAGCGGAAAGATCACCGTAGAGGTGCACTGCTTAAGTCTTCTGTTCTTTCTTTCTTTCCTTCTTCCTTTCTTTCTTTTGTTTTCTTTTCTTCACTATCACTATCATATCGCATTGTCACTATCGCTAGCACTGCCATGTAGCAGTGGGCTAAGGCCAAAAGTGTGGGTATCGAGGGCACGATTGTATCTTGCGCGGGATGTGGGCTTTCTTTCTTTCTTTCTTTCTTTCTTTCTTTCTTTCTTTCTTTCTTTCTTTCTTTCTTTCTTTCTTTCTTTCTTTCTTTCTTCGCATAATCACTGCCATGTATCAGTGTCAGTAGTGGGTCAAGGCCAAAAGCGGTTCCTCTTCCAGCTACGCGAATTTGAACGGAGACCGACACGGCCATAAACTCGAGCATGAAGAGCCCGCTGTTAGAGGCGTGTTAGCTAATATGTGGTGTCTGGGGTTGCACACATAGTGTGTTTCGCCTCTGCTGAGCAAATTGATCTCAAAAAATTTTTTTTGTTTTAGTTTCTTTTAAAGCTCACTTGTGTGTTTTGAACTTATGACCAGTTCTTAGCAGTTACATATTCGCACTGTTTGTCGCATAATATTGAAAGTGTGAATGAATCTAGACACTTTACGATGTGCATGTCGATAAATCTTGATGGCAAATTTAGAACGTTTCTATTCGCACGAGCCTACTTTGAATGCACCTTCGCGCATGTAGCCACATTTATACTTTTTTAAATACAAATAACCGTGTATTCTGCCACATTACAACTTTGAGGTAAGTCGATCGTTACCGGTGTTTACAGAGCTGTGCTACGGCATACAAAAAAAAAAAAAAAGGTGACACATATAACCGGCGTTCATTTCGTGTTTTGTTTGTCTCTCGCAGTTATGACGCAGCCTTTTGAGTGAGTGCCCTGAATAAGAAAGCACGCATAAAGGTAATAATAGCAGTAACTCGTAGCTACAACTTTCCCCTTTACTTTTTATTTTCCTGACAGCTGGCATAGCAACTTCCCCGTGAACTCTTATTCGAACATCCAGAGTTTAATCTGGTTCCCAGGTTCATTGCATAGCAGCCGTATACATCACTAGCAAAGTGTTCAGTGATTCAATCAATTCCTCTGATCCCTCGTTTGTCCACGGGGCATTTTTCTTTCTTTTCTTGGTTTCTGCCATCTCCCTCGTTACAGAGTTGGAAGTCTTGTCTCAGATTTCCACGTAACAGCTGTTGCCGTATAATTAGCGCAGGTTTAGAAATACGGCGTCGGTGATTACGGCATCGCAGGAGTGACAGATTATTATACAAAGTTACCAGCCGAACGCCTGCGTACGTGCAAGCAGTAGCAAGAAAAGAAAAAGAAAGAATGAAGGACACGGCGCAATCGCTTGTGGCAATGAAATGTTTCGCAGAATGACGTGGGGACGTCGGGACTCGAAAGAAGACAACAGTCTTAAATGAAAGAAGAAAGGAATTAAGGACGAAGTAAAAGGCGGGAAATGGATCGAGTGATGTCTCATTCGAACAGTCGGTACTGTACGTGGATATATATAAGCAAGCTCCCCCCCGGCCTCTGAATCGATGTTCGACTGAACATAAAAGAAGAGAGGGAAGTTTGAAGGAAAAATTACGCCATGCTCCCACGGGTTTATGTTATGAGATCGATGCGGTGTTATTCGCTTGGATGCCATTTCGATGTATTGACATTTTCGTGACCCCGATTTAGATGCACCCTGCAAGTTCTCCGTTGCTTTTTTCTATTCTTAGGTCTGACGCATATATTACTTTCCCATTGCATCTCGTTTCTATACAGACGTCTGCGAACTCAGTTGAATTCGCGGGTACTCCTTCCCCGTGTTCGATCTTAGCTGCAGGTATTTATGATGCCGAAATCGACCGCTGTATCTCACGATTGCCTCTTTACTCTCTCTCTCTCTTTCAGTTTCTCTCGCTTTCTCTCGCTTGATGACTTGCTTACCGCTTCTCTGATTGTATGTTCTTACTTTACCTGCATGTTTTTCCTTCCGTTAGCGTATTGCTGCCTAAAACACACACACACACACACACACACACACACACACACACACACGCACACGCACACGCACACGCACACGCACACACAACACACACACACACACACACACACACAACACACACACACACACACACACACACACACACACACTGAAGGTGAAAGTCGAGTGGGAACATCCGTTGGTCTGCTGTTGACCTTAGTGATAAAGTCTCTGCTGGTGCGCTGTTGAGCTTCCTGCTGAGCTTTCTGCTGATCTGCTGTTGAACTTTCTGATGAAGGCGGCGCTGATGTGCTGTTGAAGTAATTCTGTTGAACTTCTTACAGGTCTGCAGGCAAAGCTTAAACAGGCGTTACCGCGAGACACTACCTTACGCCCTATCAAGCGCAGCAGGCGTTCGCTCAATGGAAAACCACATGTGGGGCATACCCGCGTGTCCCCGGCTGTTGTACGCGGTCATGTGCCATACGTCATCGGATATATGCATTTCAATAGGTCACGTGATATTTGTACCTACCTCATAACGCTACCTTGAAACACAGCTGAGGCTCTCGCCTTAAAAGACATCACAAAATTTGCTTCCTAAACGTTCAAGGCCAGAAAAATTATAAAAAATAAACAATAGCTGAATGAGGCTCCACTATGTAAGGGGTACAGCCTTGACAGGTCTCTGACATATATGGAAACCTAGCACCATCATTTTCAGACAACAGAGCCCTCAGACAAGATCCACTTTTCAATCCGCACAACGCCTGATTACGTGGGATTCGCAAATTCTTCGGCGTACTGCGTGGCTGCGATGAAGAAGAAACGAGGATAGTAGTTTTACAGGGGAAAACATAGAAGAAAAGTTATGATAATTAAAAGGAGAGTTACTCGCCGTTTGAGAATGATCATTGTCGGAGCGTGCAGCCACAAAAGGAAGTCTGAGACGAAAAGAGATCGTCCTTAGTGCGTAGGAAGGGTGTAGAAATTGTTCAGCGCATTCAGCCTCTTGTAATCAAATGTGAAAGCATTCATCCTCTAATGAAAAAGGGTTTAAATGCCTCACCGAGGCATTACATCTTAAAGACAGTTGTGGAAACACAAACTAACCCGGAGTTTAGAGCAGTGAGAGAAGGCGTGGAAATTCTTGTCGATAAACAAGGTTGCGAGAGGGTCTGAGTTCACTGCAAGGACTGGCACGAAAAATGCTCGTGTGAGACATTATTTCAACTCTTCCTGAACGTTGAACATATGATTAGCGACGGCGGCCGGCCAAAAGATAAAATTCATTTACGAAAGAAAAGTTTTTTGTAAAGCTTTTTTGCGTGGTCGTAAATATTGTTCTTTCCGGAAAGAAACCACCAGCTGAAAGATAGCGCTCGTGTCGTTGTCTTCCTTGTCCGTGTCTTCTATAGCGCTATGTTTCCTTCAAATGCATCTAACCAACTAGGCCAAAAAGGCGTATACTGTTGCACGATCACCACCACCACGTTATGTCACATCTCCCTAGTGAAACTCCCATTGCTGTTCGACCTTCACGAAAGCAGCAACCTAAGCAATGACTGAACTAAATTCGCATGCCATCGGCCTGACGCTATCAATCTCGTCAAGTTGGTGGCTAGCCACGCGAAACAAATCAGTCTACCACACCCTTCGGCAATCTGTTTTTCTTTCTCTTTCTTTCGCTACTCACACACATCCAGTTTGTCAACGTCTCGCCTAATTTAAACCCAGCCAAGAGCTAATTAAAGAACCGGGAGCCGGAGAAAATCAATAGAAGAAGGTGCACCCTTTCTAAATTACACGTGATACAACGCCGCCGGCTTTCCTAAAAAGGATAGTGGGGGAAAGCACTGCAAGAAAAATACTAGCACGTGCAGTACATGCAAAGAAAAAAATGCGAGTGTACACGAAACGCTGGAAGTTATGCGAGCGCGGCAGTGATCGGTGGTGCGCCTGCCTACCTTGCTACAGCATGCAGCGTTCCTGTACTGCAGTTTTAGGAACAATGTCTGCGCGAAGCGAAGACAGGCACGGTAACCGCTGGAGCGAAACGCAATCTCAGAGGTCCGGCCGAAGGATGTGATGAATTTATCACTGCCAGCTAAACCTCTCGCTCCTGTGCTGAAGTTTCCTCGGTGAGAGTGCCGACAAAAGGTGGCAATTTAACTCATCAGCGCGTCTAACGCAATTTCGAGCCTTCACAGAAAAAAAGTGTCTATGCCTTCGTCACCAGTTTTCTTACCTTCTTACGTATTGATTTGCCTTTATTTATTTGATGCGTTTTGCTTTTTCGAAGCGGAGCGCATGGGGAACTTCGGCACGCATCGCTTCTTCCTTATTACTTTCGTTGGGCATGAGGCGCTGGTGGAGGGTTCTATTCGAGGCGGCCATTTTCGTAATGACGGAGGAATGTCAAAACGCTCTTACTTTGTTTTGTTTTAGATGGATGTACACAGATGCAAGGTGGTCAGAGTTTTTAGGAGTCCATTCTCCTGACATGAGCCCTCCTTTCTGCAGTTTTACGCAACCCTTTTGTTACGCGTCGGATTCGTTTAAGATGAAGCTTTAGTATGAGCTGTCCTTATTCGGATGCGCACAGCGCAATTACCTGTGCGGCACGTATCCGAATGTAGGTACATTAGTGTAAAGAGTGTAAGTGTAAAAAGAGTTAGTGTAAAAATTATACTGGGCGATAATTTTGTAAAAATAATTTGTGCCTGTGGAAATATTGGTTTCTGAATGCAATTGTAATATTTTTTGAGTAGAAATCTGAAACTGAAATATAACCTTGATATACTTCCGAGAAGAAAAGGAAAAAAAAAAAGAATAGGGAGAACACGGCGATTTGCAAAGCTCCTTTGATAGAGGGTTTCAAAAGGACATCTTGAGGATGAAAATAACAACTTAAATTTAACATATTGATCAACAGTCGCTTTGTGTGCAACAATTTTTAGTGCGCCTCGAGATGGAAAAATAAAGGAGAAAATAATGAGACGCATGTTGGGTTGAGCCTAATCAGTGCGTCCTATTACGCATATATGATCCGAAAGGACAGAGAGCTGAGCGAGTTGGTAAGGATTCATAATGCAAAGAAGAGGCCTGCAAAACACGGACGCAAGGGAAGAGAAGTGGACAGCTCTTCTCTTCCCTTCTCTTCCACTTCTGTTCCCTTGTGCCCGTGTTTTGCACGCCTGTTCTTTCCGTTACGAATATATGATCCGACTCGTATAGGTCTTAATTAGCCTATCGCCCACATGGCATATACCAAGTCAGTGATCATGTGCAGCCTAGGTATAAAATAGAGTGGCAATGAATGAGTGAAATAATTAGGCTAACTGATTACGGAAAATTAAAGGTTGCAAAGCTGAGACCAAGAAGTGATGTTTCTCCCGCTCTGGAGCTTACCATTGTAACTGCTCCCTACTTCAGCCCGGACTGTTCGCGTACTTTTCCACTTTCGTCAAATCTTGACCTAATGCTGTTATAGAAGCGGGCAGAAAGAAACCAGCAGTTCCGGTCCCTTTTAAAGAGAGCGCACGCAGTTCGAGAACAGTAGGAAAACAACGCCGCTTCGCGCGAAATGCCCGGGAAGGAGAATGTATTTTAAGTGCGTAAAGAAAAAAAAGGAGGGGGGGGGGGGGGGGTTAAGCGAATTGAAAATATTAGGGGGGCTGCTTTACAAGCGCAGGGAATACGCGAGGCATGTTTGCAGGGCGCCTTTCTGTTCACAGGCTCGGATGAACTCGTAAAGCCCTCACGGAGATGCCTCGCAGCCAAAGCGCACATAAACAAAGCCGGAGAAAGAAAGAAAACACACACAGAGAGAGAGAGAGTTAGAAAGCGCTGGAGCACGTGAGGCCGTAGCTATCCTTTGTTCTTTCGGCCGCCTATTTTACGTTCGACTCCCCGAGCGCTGTCTTTATAGAGAGAGCCTCATCGTACTGCTGCCGGAGTCCGCCGACGCGAATAATAAATGATTCACGCTGAACTCGAACGCGCTTCGGGCGCCTTTGTTACGCGCCGTGTGCTCGCGACCGACAATAAATTTAAGGGCGTTTTGTTTTTATTCATTATCGTAGCCGAAGTCGTACTCGGAGGAAGATAACAATAACGTCTGTTTTGTTATCGTGGAGTTGAGAGGCGCCGATGTGACCTAATTATCGGAGCCGATAGCCTCTCATTAGAGAGGTTTAGCTGTTCCGTAGAACACGTGCTGCAATTCACGCATTGTCGAGGTACACGGAAACGTGAGCGCCAGCGGCAAATGCAAGCGGCGAGCGCGTTCGGAGAGCAGATTACTTCAGTGACAGACCATGTTTTCTCACGACGTGAGAGTGCTTTGTAAAGCTGCTTGTGTATGCTTCCAAATACAGTTCTGGTACACATGGACGAGACGTTGAAAGGCAACATTAGCATAACTGTACGTGGCACAAAGCTACAAAGAAATGTGTACGGATTTTTTTGAAACGAAAGCTTCAAAGCCGACGTATAGTTCGTCCTTCGACCGAGTTCGAACACTGGAACCAACGCTTGCCCTGTGCCGTGGCTCTGACAGATGAGTCTGTCTGTCTGTCTGTCTGTCTGTCTGTCTGTCTGTCTGTCTGTCTGTCTGTCTGTCTGTCTGTCTGTCTGTCTGTCTGAGATGCTGCATGTGTGAGCGTTGGCCTTAAAGGGACTGACAACCGATTTTTAACACCCTGCTTTTTATGGCGCGATGAAAGGCTCGCCCCCTTTACTGTTTTCATCTGCAGCGGTTACTTCGAAAATCGCCTCGATATTTCGCACGCAGAATTTTTCGATCTGAGAAGCCTCTAAAAAAGGCAGAGTGCGCACTCTAGCAACGTTGAAAAGTGATCGCGACACCGATAATCCGCCTCGCTTCCGGATGTCGTTCTGCTTTCGCAGGAGTGAGCGTAGCCGCGATTAACTACCTGGATTTTGGACCTTTTCAACTGCGTTTTGAAATAAAAAGACGGTGCGATGAGTTGGCATTGTTGGTCAGGTCGATCTTGTATTTGCAAGGCGTTATTTTACATGTCCGCGCCTACGTCATGAATGGCGGGGCTCCGGCGCCGTCATTCTGGCAATAGCCGAGCCAAGCAACGTCGCCTAGATCTGAAACCACGCTTTCGCACTTGACGCCGGAAGCGGGCGGCAGCAATGCGCGCTACAAACAATGGGTTATGTGCACACTGTAAGTGAGAAAAAAGCTTACAATATCAAAAGTTTCACGTGGTGCGTTACTAATAAACAGATAAAATATTGCGTAAATTCGTAGGTCACGTGACCGCACTTTAACTATAGTTCGTATGTTTGCCGCTTGAGTTACCAAACGTCAATTTTCGCGACTTTGCATGAAGAATAAAAACATTAGCCCACGTTTAATGAGGAAAAGTGGCGTCGTTTAAGCCAATGCAACACACAACCTTACTGCCAGTGGGGTCATCTCAATCCAAGTTTGGCGTGGCCTCTATTCTGGAATTTAGTGCGTTGTGTAACATCTAATCTCGCAAGATTGTTTCAATTCCGAAGTTGATCGTTCAGCGCTCGGGCATTCGAGCTCGATAATTTAATCTCCGTCTTGTCGCTGCTAGTGTGTTGTATTTCTTTCGCGACCTGTTATTTTTATCACGCTTCTATTTTTTTAAATATATCTTGTATAGCTAGGCGAGCATCCTTGTTACACTCCCATAGTTCTCCCTCATCAATTCGTCATGTGTTTATTGCTTACACTTTCTTTTCGTGAGCCATATGACTTTCATAAAATACCAACTTGACGCTAACAGGTTAATATTACACTAGGGCTGCAATGAATGAGAGTAAGGGCCTTCACTCTATGTCTTTCTCCGATTAACGATCACACGCACACACACATGCACTCACGCGCACAATATCTATCTATCTATCTATATATATATATATATATATATATATATATATATATATATATATATATATATATATATATATATATATATATATATATATATCAGTCATGGTGGTGAATAGGCCGGAGGCGTGAAGGCAGAGATGAGTAGTAGACCCTCGGAATTGGCAGCAAAAATGCGGAAAGCGTTTATTCAACGTTTCAGCCGGAGACCGGCCTTCATCAGGAAATGATGAAGGCCGGTCTCCGGCTGAAACGTTGAATAAACGCTTTCCGCATTTTTGCTGCCAATTCCGAGGGTCTACTACTCATATATATATATATATACTTGCATGTTCTTTTTAAAACAAGAGTGCGTTTCCTTTTGTCACTATCCTCCAGTGTACACATTCCTTACAATGACGGGTACCTTCAGCCATCCGAGATAATTAATGCAAAGAGTAGCATCGCTCTACGCCAAGCTCAGAGAGAGCGAGCAGTGTTGAGTCAAACACACCGGAGGCTCCATTGCCGACGTTTTGTTTGGCAGACGAGCCCTATCCAACTTGGTGTTTTTTTTTTTTTCATTTTCTTTTATTTCTGCAGCGAAGCCGCCTAAGCTGACAGTAATAACTCTGTCGCGACAGTTTCAACAGCGAAGCTGTTTAAGCTAGCCGTAATTTGTCAGGCATCATGCAATACCCCGTGACATTGCGTTACGCGATTTTGGCGGGAACATCCCAGGTGACATTGCGTTACGTGATTTTATCCGATCACGTGACATGGTCCCGCCAAAATCACGTAACAAAATGTCCCGTGACACGTCCCCGCCAAAATATCGCATGACTATCAAGCGACTTGTTTCAGCAAACTATGATCAGGCCTTGAGCGACGCAGCGAAAGCTGCGTTTCTTTTTCTTTATTTCTTTTTTATAGCGATACGGTAATATCAAACAACGTGCCCACGTACGGATACACGCGCTATACGTGCTTTACTTGTCTCTGTCATGTAAGGTATGCATAATTTGTTTTACAGTTTCGGAAATACGGTCTAGCGGAATTTCGCGAAAGTGTATTTCCCGGATATTCGCAGCGAAAATTATAAAAAAGATGATTCTGTAGAAATCCTAATTATTTGATGATGTGACAGCATTTTTTTCTCCCTGTTGCCTCAGTAAGCCTTGCTTCATGATTAGTGATCATGGTTGAGTGATATAGTCATATATTGTTAGTCATATAGTTCGACACGCTGCATGTCTCGATGGAGTGGTTTGGATTCCAAATAAAGCCAATCTCTGAAGTTTCAAATCGCAGCCCATTTATATTCCACCAGTTAGCCGGGTACTCAACGAAGTTTCTCGTTTTACCCACGTAGTTAGCCACAAGTGAGCAGGTTTACCATACCTTAACGTCGCGAGCGATAACTTGAAGAAAGCGACGAAGAACTAGTAGCCTAACTTGAAAAGCGCCACTTTCGGTGCATTGCGTAGAACTAATGGCATTCGTGGAGGCCCTGTATGGCTAGTTTTATTTCTTGATTTTTTTTATAGTGAAATATGCAGAAACAGCTGCCAGAACGGGTTTCAAATTTTTTCACAGACTGGAAATCCTGGAAGGCGGCACCGACGTATTCAGGAAGCTCGCTCGCATCTACACTGCGAATAGTTCGAGATAGAAAGGAAAAGAAAAATCGGGGAAAAGTTCGGCCAAGAAGCGGCCTGCGCTCGGAAACCGTTGCGAGATTGTAGCGAGTTTCGAATTGAGATGCATGCGTTTCAATCACTCGCTCTGCCATTTCAATGCGGTTCCTTCATCATCCTCGTCTGCTCTTTTTTATTTCGGTGCCTTTGCCCGTGTGCCTTTTTCCTCCCGACATTGTTCCCTCCTAGTTCCCTCAACTCCTTTCAAAACTGACCTTGCCGGAAGCGTCCCTCTTCTGAGGGAAATCGGGAATTGTCTGGGCCTGCTGCTCTGTCTTGATTCGTGGTATAGCTTGCTCTGTTGCACCATTGCTTTGCAGCTACATTTTTGTTTATAAACAATATATCTTGCTCCCTTCAACACTTATTCATTCCAGCTTTGTATGTCTCAATGGTACTGCCACTGAATGCGCTCTGTTAACTTTCTTTTTGCACAACTTGAAGAGAGTGTAGACAGTCCGGATATAAGCAGCGCTCTAGACTTTCATTACAGCTTGCTCCTTCACTTTGGAGAAGAAAGTTGGTGGCGTCGCTTCTGAAGAATACCTTTTGAAGCCGGTGTCATTCTTTTTAGATGCAATCACTTTCTTGCGATGCGTCTTCGTTACAGTTCAGATTAGGCGTTTTGAAGTCGAATGCTCTGACGATGTCCAAGTGCCGTCTGCCGTGCTAGATGTTTGCCTTAGCCTACAAATAAGACAGGTACTCGATTTGTTTTGTTTGTTTGTTTTGTGGGGTTTTACGTCCCAAAACCAGCTCTGGTTATGAGAGACGCCGTAGTGGAGGGCTCCGGAAATTTCGACCACCTGGGGTTCTTTAACGTGCACTGACATCGCACAGTACACGGGCCTCAACATTTCGCCTCCATCGAAATCCAGCCGCCGCGGCCGGGATTCGATCCCGCGACCCTCGGATCCGCAGCCGAGTACTATAACCACTAGACCACCGTGGCGGGGCGGTACTCGATTTAAAAGATCAATGTTTCGCGTGTGGTGTAATCTAGTTGTAGTGACAGCACCCAAAGAGTGCTTGTTGTTTCATTGTGCAGTCGATAAACAGCCTATTTGCAGGAGATGTACAGGCAGAAAGCACGTGCTTCTCAAACACCAGAAAGAGGCTTGTTTCTTTCTCTCTCTCTTTTCTTTTTTTTTTTTCGAGACAGTACGTTTTTGATTTTGTAATGTACGTGTACTCGATAGATGGTTAAGAACAAAAAGTTTCGCTTCGTTACCTCCGTCTTAAATACCCTGCGCTAACATAGCCGCACTTCCCTAAATCCTTCAGTAAACACAGTAAAAAGTACGACTGCATGCTTTGGGACGCTTTCGCGTGTGGCTATTTTGTGCGCACGACACGCAGAGAGCATTCAAATGAGGCGTGCAACGACAGGATCGTCATGCGTGGGAAACATTGAGCAGTGCTTTCGACAAAGATCTGAGAAAAGTGGCACACAGAGCCCGCATACGAAGGAACCCAGTAGGACCTGCTTAAACTTGCTAGCCTTTTTTTTTTTTTTCGAGAAGAAACAAGCAAAGTTCGCATCTCCCGCAGAGCGGAAATAAAAATAATGAAACTGGGAAAAAGGCAGAGAATCGTCGGTAATGCTGAACTCTAACCAAGCAGAATAAGGCTGTCTCTCTATGTGTTCGCCTTCTAAGTTTAAGTAGTGTCGTCAAATAGGCTATCACTGCTTTTTCCAAAATCCTATTTTATGCCACTTTTAACATCCAGCTACGTGAATGCTAATAAACGCAATCCTAGTCCCCTTTTCTTTAAGCAGATATATGCGTGAAAACATGCTCAGCATTTCCTCTCGCTTCTCACTGTAACCAAATAAAAAATAAAACTTTGCGTGGTAATCCACGCAGAGCGAGATTGAAGACGCTGAAGTACTGCGAGCGAGTAAGTTGTGTCAACCCTTGTAGCTGGAATCCAATAAAGTTGGGGGCAAAAGAGGCGTAAGAGTGGCACGAGAAAGGTTTTTTTTTTTTTCTTCGCTGGTACTGAGATGCAACGAGACAATCAGGCGAAATGCATAGCACTTTAAGGAAAGAAAGAAATGACTATATCGAACCCCAAAACGAGGAGCTGAAGTTATCGAGCATCAAAAGCCGTATGCTGCCACGCAAGCTGACGTGACAACAAAGCATCGGGTGCAACTGTTCATCTACCAAAAATAGACACATATTCATTTATGCAGCATCGCTGTCTGGATATGACAAAGTGTAACGGAAACGAATAAGGGGTGTTGTGAAGGTAGTAATCGCAAACTCCCGTTGGAATTCCGCAATTGGGGCGTGTGTTGAAATTTAATTTTACATGCGTGAAACAGGGCTATAGCTCTGCGCTGACTCCGCCTCACACGACGTAGTGCAAGCTTCGAGTTCACCGTGAACAGACTAGACGTTAGCCTTAGAGAGTCTCTCGGTTTATGAAAGCAAACAAATCACGTGAGGTATACATAGCAAACATTACTAGAGGGGCACGTAATGAGGGATTTTTAAATGATAAACTTTGATGAAATAACGAAAGGGAAGGGGTCAAGGGCTCGTTCTTTATTTGTTAGAAACAAGTTAATGAGCATCGGACGCGACATCCGAAGGTCGTGGGTTCGGGTCCCACCGAAGGCAGGCTTGTCTTTTCGTCCACTTTAATTCCTTTCTACTTTCTCCACAATTAAAATACCACAAGTAACTTCCCCTATGCTTTCCTAGGCTTCATTGTTTGCTCATTAACTTGTTTCAAACTTTGATGAAGTAAGATGCGTAGGTGGCTGTTCGTTAGGTTATGCGAGGTTAACAGGGATAGTTTAGTTAAGTGTGAAGACGGTATTACTTGTCTTCGTCTTTGAAGACAGTTCGCCTTACTAATATATTAGCCACGGATGACCTTCATAGGTAGGGCATCCGTGGCTAACAAACCAGAAATCGTCTATGGACGATTTCTGATTTTACTGCCGTAGCCCAGATTAAGTAAAAGAACTTTAGTCTTCTGAAGTGAAGGTTGCGCGAGAAGTAGGAATGCGTAAATTGCGAACTCGTAAGCCTTATCTGTGTGATGGCAGAGAGGAGCCCTTTATCCAGTACCCTTTCGTTATTTCATGACTTTTTATTGTGCACACGTTGTTTGCTGAATAAAGGCTGTGAAAATGTTCACCCGACAGTGCTCGCGGCAAGAGACGCTACAGTTGGTCCGAGCACAAACTTTCACGGTAATCTTAACGAACAATTAAAGGACAAAATATCGAGGAAATTTTTGAGCTCATAAATTTACTTCACTCTACTAGGGTGGTAATCGAACATAGACAAGTATTATGGTTATTATTGCAGTGTTAGGTGTTATTAGCATACATGAAGTACACTGCCAACGTGGGCGCATGTGCGTACATGACAAGCGTCCGGGGGGGAGGGGGGAGGAGGTGGCTTGCTTCTATCTTCGAGGAGTGAAATGATACGAGGCCCGCTGGGAAATGTTTCGTAAGTGTATTAGAAAAGAAATTGTATCTTGCGTCAGACTCACCAGACAGATCTCTTTTTTTCTTTCTCTCTCTTCTTTATTGACTCTGGGCACTTAAGTCAGCCACTTGCGCCTGATTCATGTATATCCCGAGAAAAAAATGCGCTGACCACGATGAATATGACACAGAGACTTTTTTAAGGAACGGAAAATGCGCTTCACGTTTCGGGGTTCGAACGTGCGCTAAATGGCAAGCCGCGCGAGGTTCACGACTTGCGACATGAGCTGCCGCAGCGGAACTTCGAGGTCGATTGCGACAACTGATGCGGAGGGTTGTCCTGTGAAAATCAAAAGTACGATAAGCAATAGAGAAAAGTCAGCATGAAGATGCTTGCACTGTGGTAAGCCATAATATTCTGCAATATCAGCCTCCCAGATCAAGGAGGGGGCCGGACCGGCTGTTCGTTGTTCTCATTGTCAAAGTTGTATGTTGTATGTTGTTATCGTCGTCGTCGTCGTCGTCGTCGTCGTCGTCGTTGTTGTTGTTGTTGTTGTTGTTGTTGTCGTCACTTCGACGGGGGCGTGCACTTTTGGGGCTTAGGCATGAATCGGGCGTTATTATAGGAACGAAGAGAAACCAAATGAAGAGAAATACGCTTGAAACTACGCACAAATAATTGGTTTACCTTTAAAAATGATAGGTAACGAATATTTGATAAGACAATATATCTGTCCTCTCGACGAATTCAGAGAACGATGTCCTTCCACTGAACATTACAGCGCTGATAAAATAAGAAATGTGCTTGACAACCATTCTTCTCGCACACCAACCGCTAATACGCGTATACGGCTAAGCGTGAAGACGTGAAGTGTCCAAATACCCGGTAGAGGTAGGTTTAAAGATGTTTAAGTAAAGCTCCTGCCACTTCAGTTTGTGAATGAGGAAATGAGCTTTAACCTGCAGACACTAATGCACTCAGCAAAGTGTTCAGGACCGAGTAAAGTTTCTCAGTGGAGTCCAACTTCACAAGGTTTTTCTTAGTGAGAAGAGGACCGCGCGACAGCCCACAGTTTGACCCTGAGGCTATGAAAGGAGCAAGGTATATACACCCAGCGTAACTTCTGAGGCAACGTTCATGGTCCGTAACCATAGCACAGAGAAACTCAGTAAAATGTCAAGCACTTTTGAAGGTGATGCTAGGCGTTGGTAAACATCAGAGCTCACTATATTGTCTTAACAGAAAAGAACAGCAGCAAACCTCCTAGAAATGAGAAGGAACTCATGACGAGGCACGTAAGCTGAAACCCAGAGTCATGCGATGACACTAGCTCTTTCACTATCTCTCGTGAGTGACACCTCATTTCGGGAGCTCTTTCGGGAGCTCTTTACGGCTAAGTGAGACGCGTATTTCATATGGAACACAACGGAGACATAGGTACAGCATACGCTTAGAGAACCGTAGCTTGGATTTTCTTTTCTTTTCCTTTATTTTTTCACGTTAGCGACTCTCCGGACAGTATGTCGTTCTTTTCAACTGTCAAAACTCGGCATTCCACGCGACATTAGCTATTTTTGTCCAAGAGTTCATGAAGTGCATCGAGATCTCGTTTCTCGAGGTAAACAGTAAACAAGGCGACAATCAGTCTTAATAACCGCAGCTGCCCCTACGAATTACATAAAAAAGAAAAGCTTAGTTAAAACAACCATCCACGCAAAGAGCAGCAGCAGGACATCACTGCCACTGAATCGGTCGCTTACACACTATACTGACGGTTTCTTAACTGCCCCACTGCGAAAGGAGTATGTGTCAACCGCGCAAGCGGCTTCTCTGGCAAGGAAAATACTAGACCTAACTGTCCGCAGAAGACTTCAGTGACGCATCGGCGCTTGCGACCGCTGCCCACAAGCCAACCCTGTATACGCCAGGCACGTGCACGGAATGACCAATCGGATATCCGCTTGCCCCGCATAGATCCCGCACGTCATCCATCACGAACAGCGGGGGCGATGCCCTTCTTCAGGATTAGGGGGGAAGGGGTCATAGTCACAGCCGGGAAAAGATCCGTTTCCTAAGCCAAGCTAGTGCTACTCCGCGCGCTCTCGGCCACCGAAGCCTATACGCGGGAACCCTTCCCGAAAATGGCTGTGAAGGGAAAATGCCGTTTTCATCACAAATTACACGCGCCGCCGCTGACGTCCATCTTGGGGCTTTCGCCGCAGCACTCCCTTCTTTGTTTGGCTTTCATTATTTGTTTGTATTCTGTCTTTTTTTTGGAAGCGGCTACTATGTTCCCCTTGCCGATTGGTTCCTTAGAGTATGTTTCTCTTTCTTTTCGCGTTCCATCGTTTACCACTTCCCGCAGAATTTTTCTTTCTGTCTTTCTTTTTTTTCTTGTTGCTTCTTACCTGTCCTATTTTGCAGTTGCCTGGCCAGGAAACTAGGTTTCCACTTCACCGCTTTACTGCTTTATATAGCTCACCTTGCTTTAAAGAAAGGCTTCGGCACTGCTTGCTTTTGGTACGTTTGGCAAGTCTCTGCTTGAGCAGTTCGACAGTATTCTTTTCTGCGTGTTTCCCGTTTCTGTTGTGTCATTCAAATTAAAGTTTCCCTCTCCTTCAGTGAAAAAGGTGTGTTTTATTTTATTATTTTTTTTCTTCCCTTCTCGGGTGGTATTAAAGGAACACTTGCGGTGCGAGCCAACACCGCTCATCGCGTTAGCTGCACACACTATTCGGCAGCAGGATAGTGCGGTTTCGACGAGGTGGCCCGGACCGTTTAGATTGTCGCTGTTTCCTCGAGTGTTGTTTCTCTGACGCAGACTCGAGAAAGCTTTATAAGATGAAGAATTTAGCGCTACTGGACTACTCGCGACGATTAACGCAAAATTGACTTCCTTCGGCCCCAAAGCCGTGACGTATGAGGTATTCGTTTTGCGCACGCTCAAAGCAGTGCCGCCAGCTCGCAAGGAGAACAAGGAGAGCCTTGGCTAAATAATGCGAGTTAGGCTTCGTCTGTCTGCTATTAGCAACTTCAGCGGTGACGAGCAGTCCTCGTTCCCTCCCAATACGTAATTACAACGAAAGAGATAATGATGAAACGTACAGACAACAAGACGTGCTTGCGGGTTGCCGTCCTCCCGCAACAACGGGAAGGTACTTTTGTATTAGCTGTATTAAGGGCACTTTCCATCGGCGGATTATAGCTACAAGTTTGTATTTACAAATTACAGCCGTATAGCGTCCACAGTGCTGCACCAGGCCTGTGAGATGACCTTCGCGTCACAGGATCTCACTTAAGCCAACAAGATGTAACTTCGTTGTCCCGAGGTCGGGTAGCTATTGCGCGTGTGCACTGCAAGCTCCGGGCAGCGTATAGCAACAGGCAGGTATAGCGTATTGCACTCGTGGAGAAATCGGATTTAACCCGATTTCCCTGAAGCTCGTTCGGGGTGTAAGAGCCGGGTAAAATTGGATTTTACCTGAAAACGAACAATCCCATACATTCGCTAGGCATATTTTTCCGCGTGTAGTGTACAGCTGAGAAGGTGGTTTCACTGCAGCGTGAAACCGCTATGCTATGAAACAACCTTCTCAAAAAAAAAAAGAAAAAAAGATTGCATTGCTGTGAAGACGCAGTTCACGGTAAAATGTGAATGTCACCCACACCCAGTCTAAATTTATTCCAAGGCGTTACAGCGGGTTAAACGGGTTAAGATGGTTAACTTTAAAACGTACCGCGTTTTTGTCGGTTATAACTTTTATTCTTATACTATTCATATTCTGCTTTTATATATTATTTTCATGCGGAGTTGTTCGATATTTATTGCCACTCGCTGCGGCATTACTCACTGCGACGTTGACTGCGTTCCTCGGGAATTCCTCGAGACATACCAACATTCATTTCAACCACGTTGTTTGAAAACCCATGCAGGCTGATGATGAGTTGCGCTCGGCCTCTATGCCTTACAGGTCAGAGGAGGGATTGCGTCCTGGGAGTGTACTTCATCTGGATGCCAGCACCAAAACTATAGGAAAAGGCTATAGTAACGAAAGCAATTTATTTCTTTTGTTTCCACCATCTTTATCATAGGGCCTCTTCTCTTATCTACCTCGGCACTTAGCGTACGTTTATCTTTGTTAAGGTGGCGCGAGGAACTATGAAAGATTCACGCCGCTCATATAGCGGCGCGACCAAAAGCCGATCGATGCCGGAGGCATCACTACAGCCCATTTTCTTCTTGTTTCGGCGAACTCTTCGATCTTCAGCCCTTTGTGCGAGGTTTCGTATAGCTCCCGGCAGAAAAGAAACAAGGGCCCGAAAGCCTTTTGAGGAAGGGGATACGGCGGGCCGTTCAAATCATGTGCCCTCCATGCGAACACAGCACCTCCGAACTGCGGCAAGCAATGTTGCCGTCATTCGCCGAACTCGCTTCCGATGAGCGCCCGAAGCGCCACTCCAAAGGCGTCGCGATGGCGGCCTTCACAACCGAAGAAGCCCGGCCGGTGAACGAGAAGCCTCTTTTGAGTTGCGGGGACAAAAGCTTCTCCATTTAGTCGACCCCCCCCCCCCCCCCTTTATCTTTTTGGATTGCTTTGAGAGGAAAGAAGAAACACAAATAAATAACCAAATAAGTGAACAGCCATCTTGAGCATCGACACTTCGAAGGGAGCGTCATTGTTGAATGTTGCTCGCCACTGTGGCTGCGGTCTCCTTTCATTTCTGACAGAGCATCTTCGCTTTACGAAGCCCCAACGACACTCGCACCATTGACGGGCGTGAGGCAACAAAGGCGGCGGTGTTTCTTTGCTTCGTTTTTTTTTTTTCGTCGCTGTTCGCGTTCTGCGAGAATCAATGTGCGATTCCAGCGCGTCCAGCAACCTGGAGAGGTTAAAACCACATAACTGCCAAGCGGGCTCGCTCTTTGGTACACTTGTCGTCTCTCTGTCACGTGTGCTGCTGCAATTCGGGTTCGGTGGCTCCGTTGTTTTCCTGGCCAAGATTGGGTATACAGCTTATGGTCAGAGTGTCGTAGATGCTGGCGTGGGTCCTGATGAGTTTGCAGTTTATGTGTGGATGGGGCAAAAGAAAAATGGATGAATAAAGAAACTCCAATACTAAACTCCGCCGTACACCGAGCCTAAAGGAGGTCCGCTCAACGTGAAAACTGTAGCAAGAGAGGAGCACAGATTCGCCAGTCTTCCCTTTGAGTTGTGTGATATGTTATTTTTATTTGATGCTAATTTGCGGGTTGGTAATGTTACGTTAATGATATGTTGCTGTTGTCTTGTAAATGTGGCTATCCGCTTTCATCTTGTGTATATCTGCTCTTGCGCTTATCTGCTGATCTGGGCAGGAGTGGGTTGGCTTTTTTATTTTGCGTGACATGATATTTGACGCAGTAGACGCCGAAAGGCCGGGCACCTAAAGTGCTCTGAACTTAACAGGTTATACAGCTAAGCATGGACATTCGAAGTGGGGCGATGTACTATCTTTGTGTGTGCACAGAAGCGTCTAGCCCATTATTTCCACCTGCTAATGGCTCAGTATCAAAGAGAAGACTTTGCTTGAGAAGCTGCAAACAGGAAGGTTTCCGTACAAACGTTGACAACATATAATGTTCCACAGAGAACCCGGAATAGCATGCGAGAGTCTATCCACATTCTACACTAACATAATACCTCACTGCTTTGATATAACGAAAGGGAAGGGGTCAAGGGCTCGTCCTTTATTTGTTAGAAACAACCTAATGTGCAAACAGACTCATTGCTTTGATGTAATACATACGTGGTAAGAGATTCCAGGACAGTGACATCGACGGGGAGTGACTACCGGCCCAGACAGTCATGCTGCATCTGGGTGTCATAAGCATATTAGAGAGTTGACCAAACGAGCGGCTAATTTTAGCGCATCCCGTTAATATCGACGAGGATCTGTCATGACGCTCTGAACTGACTGTAAAACAACAAGCCATGAGTGTTCTTTTGTGAGCAGTAGATCTTATTGTCACAAACTATATAATCAAAGGCGCTGTCGCGTATCGTCATCTCAGGAGCTGTCATAGAGAGCGCATTTCACACTGAGAAAGATTTCGTTTTAATTTTATGCTTCCACCCTCTCGCTCTCTCTTTTCGAACACATCGTAACGCATAAATGAACACTTTTTCTTGAGTTTTTTTTTTCTATTCTGTACTACAGTAGGCTATCATACCACGGTGCGCCGAATATGACGGCCAACCAGGAAAGTCATTCTGTCTCGTTGGGTATTTCGTACAGCTCTTCCCAGAAAAAAAAAAAAAAAGGGGGGGGGGGGGGAAGGGAGCGCCTACGCCATTTTTCTGGCAGAGACACTTCTTTTGCTCTTGTTGCTTGTTAACTTCAAGACAATATACCGCATGTTTACGATAGGGTTGTGTCTAGCTCCGCATCATTAGAATAATGGTTGCGAAGCGAACACCATGTGCGTGACACACATAATGCCAACCCCCAATGGCTTCGACGCGCTGGCCCTTTTTCCTTTTCTCAAAAATAAACAGTTTCATATCGGTGCCACTAAATGCTGTACGGCCTTTTTAACGTCCTTGATGAGATGCCATGTATGTCCTCTGCGCACAACGAACTGCGCGCAATGTGTCGCCATTAGAATACTGATGTACACGCGGTCTTGTTTCTCCCTTCTATAATTTTATTTTGGAATAAGAGCACTTTCCTGGATGGATCACGAACTGGGGTCGTTTATACTAGGCGATTTTCACAAAACCACGTTCGCCGTCTGCGCGTCATTCTAGGAGCCCGTCAAGCGCGTTCACAAAACCTTACCAAAAAAAAAAAAAAGAAAAAAAATAAAGGGGGAGATTCAAGTGCCTTGTCATCGGCAGCTCCACGTACTGCCAGTCAAACTTGGTTACGCCGAAGTGACCCGCATACCTGGAGATCCGTTCCGCGCTTTCCATACCCAGGCTCTCTCCAACGCTGAAGCAAGAAAACTAACAAACTGGCTTTTCCAACGCGTACATCCGCTATACTCAGCCCCGCCACGGTTGTCTAGTGGCTATGGTACTAGGCTGCTGATCCGAGGGTCGCGGGATCGAATCCCGGCTGCGGCGGCTGCATTTCGATGGAGGCGAAATGTTGAGGCCCGTGTGCTGTGCGATGTCAGCGCACGTTAAAGAACCTCAGGTGGTCGAAGTTTCCGGAGCCCTCCACTACGGCGTCTCTCATAATCAGCGCTGGTTTTGAGACGTTAAGCCCCACATAACGGCATCCGCTAAACTCTTTCCAGCTCCTCATCTTTCTCCATCAATACTTCTTTTTGGGCAAGGTTAATTCATCTTGAAATATGGGATTACTGGTGTTTGCGCCAGTAGTCCTGTATTTTCTTCTTCCTATTGCAGAAAGCAAGTGCACGTTCCAACATGTCACTGCAAAGATGAAACACTATGGAGAACCATGGCACGCTCTCTACCGCTTATGATTATGCGCTTGGGGAAGAAATGACGGCGGGAATTACAGCGCTGCGAAGGTGACTATATAGGAGGCTCGCTATGCGAGGTCTCCTCAATAGCACCGCCTGTGAAACGTGCCGGATTTCAGTTATCTCTCCTAGCATACCACACATTTCCCAGCGGCGCTAATTCAAGATATCAAGTGTCCTTTTAATGAATGTCAGTGCCGCTAGTGAATGGTATACCATTTGATGAAGTAACAACTGACGATTCACTTGTTTATGATCTTACCTGCTGTAAAGCTGTAAATATAGGCCAGGTGGAAAACTGTACCGCATAACAGAGAAGCAGAAAAACAATTCGTGACAGAGAGGAATAGGTTATGTGAAATCGGGAAAAGTTTCACCTAAATTAAGATTTATCAGTTATGTACACTATCACGTTAGCCTCGCTTTCATTTTGCTCTCGTGAGCACACCATTGAGAAGCACGTCAAGTCAATACGTAGCATATTCTCTCCCAAGTTTCCATCTATGAACGTCGTTAAAAATACTAAAACCGCGGGACGGGATAACTTTCTCTGAGCTATGCACCGCGTGGTCTCCACAAGGGATCGCAGCTATACAGGAAGTTTGCCACTTACGAATGACACAGACGCAAACATTTGCATATGCGCTAAGAAGCTTTCTTCTTCTTTCTTTTTTTTTTCTTTTCTGTGGCGTCAGATGCTGCTGGAGCTGCGATAAAGGATCGCACAAGGCGCGAGCCGCGTTGGGGTATACGCACTCCTAAGCCTGCGAGGCCAAGAAATCCATAGAGCTTCTATACGACGCCCGCCGCTGCCACTGAAAAAGCGAGCTGGAAAAAAAAATTTTTTTTGTTGCCTCTAAAGAAGTGCGGGAGTCACTGTCGATCCATTTGTCCTCCTATCAATACTTTTCCTTTGCTCCACAAATCTGGTGGCCTTCTCAATCCAGACCATCGTCGACTCGTCGCACATAAAGGCTCTTTGTCGACGCCTCGAAGCTCTCTCTTCCCGCTTCCTTTTTTTTCTAAATCTTTTTCTTGCTTTTGGACGGGCAATCATATTGAGTCTGTTCGATAAAAGCTTTTTTTTTTCTTCCACGCGTACGTTGCTGCTGTTTTCGTTGGACGAGTGTTTGGGTAGCTCGTTTAGAACTCAACCTAACTGCTGATGCACTTCAACCAGCCCGTTATATCAAACTTTATATCAAAAGGCTTTCTAAGTGCGAAGAGAGCTGGCAAATGCAGCGATTTGAAGAGGGCAAAAATAAAGGTAGGAATAAAAGGGAAAAGTGACGGCACCGGCTGCGCGAACTACCTTCGCCGAAATCGAACGAAACTTAAAATGAGCAGCACGAAGGCCACAACCCATCCATATCGCTCGATTATATATATATATATATATATATATATATATATATATATATATATATATATATATATATATATATATATATATATATATATATATATATAAAATGTGTGTGTGTGTGTGTGTGTGTGTTAGAGCGGCAGAAGATACAGAACGAGCGATAAAGTGAGGAGTTAGATGTTCAGCCCGGCGGTGTCGCTCATGAAGGTCAGAAAAAAAAGAAAGTGCCGAAGCGTGAAAGCGATGACTGCGCATCGTGCTAGGAGAGCAGAGCAACGAGTACTTGTTGAAGAATCCGGCTGTTTGGTTTCTCTTTCTTTCTCTGACGGCAAAGCAGATTGAAATGCAAAGAGAAAACGCTATAACTGCAAAGCGATAACTTCAAAGCGAAAGCGTATTGCACTTAGGTTCTTTACGAGACTGTAAATCGGGTTGTAAATCTGTTAGTTCAATGGCGGAATTTTCGCTAAACCTGCAGCTTGGCTCATGATATTGTCGCGACGCAGAATGAACTGGCACGGGACCACAATGCGACAAGGCAGAACTAGATCTGTATTCCACAGAGAATACCACAGAGACTACTGCAACAGCCGCAGCAACTTCGTCTTCATCCGAATGCCGGTGGGCGCAGCTTGTGCTTCTCATTTGATGGTCTGCTAATGGCTTCTTGCATAGTATAGTCGTAACAATATGCACAAGTTCCTTTGGGAAGACCATTCAGGAACGCAGTCTATAGTCTGCTTTCTTTATTGTAATTATTTAAATTTGGATAAATATCAGCTTGATCATAATTAGCCTTGGCTGTCATATATATATATATATATATAGAGAGAGGGGGGGGGGTAAGGAAAGGTCTGGAGGTTAACGAAACGCGCGTCCGGTTTGCTACCCGTGCTGGGGAATGGAATGGGGTGAAATAGAATGAGAACTAGAGGAAGAGAGAGAGAAGAGCCCAATCACTCGCACACTTGCACAAGTACATTGTCTAGAGGCGGTCGCAGAGACTTGTCGACTTCAGGTACGTCAGCAAGGCCTTGTCGCCTTCTGAGCCATCGAAGCATATGGCCAGGGCCCAAGGACCTTGACTGCTGAAAACGGCCTCGAGTCCAGCCTGTCGAGTACCATCTGGAGGCTGTCATAAAATTAGTCATGTAATATAACCACAAGGTCGATGGTGCTTTCTCTTGCCAGTTTCTAACACCGTCACCACACGCCTCTCTCTCTCTCTTCTTTTGTGTATTACGCCTGCTCTCTGCTAATTCATAAGGCGACGCATCTCTCACTCCCTCGTGTGCAGAACAAGAAAAACCAAGTTCGTCTTCGAGCAAGGATTATTCGTGACTACAACAAGAATTGTCGCGGCTACAAGCAAGTCAAGACGGACATTCACCACGGCTTTGCGCTTGCGGAGTTTGCATGAGACACAGCGCTGGGCGTCTCAACAGGATTAAGCTGCTGAGGAGTTTCCAAGCAAAGCTGGATTGCGCAATACACCATCATTATAGCAAGGAGCCTAGCACGCTCCTCGGGAGACTCATGGCCTTCTGAAAAAAAAAAATGGCGCCATACTTACGCACACTCAAAGCACACTTAACACATTCTACACGCAATCCCCACGGGGATAGCACCCGTATACGCTCTGGCGAAACCCGCGTTCACGGAATGAAATGTGAATAATTTTTTTGGCGATTGGCATTATATCTAACAGAGCATTCCAGCATGAAGTTAACGAACAGTTCACCACTCGTGAATAGCTCAAATTTATAAACGAACCATTTAACCAACCTGATTAACTGATAGAGCAAACGTATATACGCACCGGGTTTTGGCGACTATAGTATGCAAGTTTTTGTTATTTAGGATATGTTGTGTTCTGGGGAAGAAAAAAAAACAAGCAAAAGGCCCCTATAAAAATAGTTACCAAGCTTTCTTAACTTTAAAAGGAAAAGTGATTATTTCATGGAAGCTAACTTCAACTCTTAATGAGTCTTACCAAATTTTATGGTACTGCAATTTTGTCAGCGTCTTCGTAACACTCACCGAAACTGGGGTACCACGTACATAGTGTCGCCTGGACGTTACGATGCAGGAAGGACGCATCAGACTTCAAAGCACTGACAGTCTAACTGTTTATTGGACGAACTTACGCCCAATAAACAACACCAAATCACACGGCGAGACTACAGCGGCTCGAGCAGTCGTCGGTCGACGCTAAAAATTGACCAGTGGTGGAATGCGCCGGCTTTACACCTTCATCACAGAGCGTTCTGGTATTATCGCTGATGCTCTAGAAGACACCCAAATGTGCACGTCGGGCATGCTAAGTTTGTAGAACGGTCGACACGATTCCAGAAGCAGCGTGCAAGATAGGCGCGGCTTCCACAGCGCGTCCCAAGAAAGTGATAAAAGGGTTCCTCCTGAAAAAAATTACTCCATCTCCCGCTAAAGGGGATCATGAGGCGATGCGAAGCAGCACAGTGGGGTGCACACCGCGTTTGCATCGGTTTGACGCTAGCAGACGCTGCCTGCGTCAGCGTTGTCTCTCGCGGGCGAGGGCGTGTTCTCGTTCCTTGCGAACTGGTAAAGCGTTCATCGAAGAAAGAGCGTTCCCACAGTCAACGCGCGCCGTTCGGAGAGGAGAGGAGAAATGCCGAGAGGAGAGGAGCCGAGACAAGGAGAGGAGGGGGAGGACGATGCGCATGCGCAGTGCGTGTGTGGACGCCACACGGCGGATGGAGGGACGGACAAAGCCCCCCCCCCCCCCCTTCCCGCCATAAGCGGCTTCGCATTTAAAACCACAACGAGTGCGCGTGTCAGCAGCTTTCTTTATCTTGTGCTGTGGGTCACCAAAAGAGGTACCATTATCTCGCCGTGTTTTCTCTTTCAGTCCTGAGCCGATGCAATAATTTTTCGTAGATTTATCGAATATACCCACAAGATGCAAGAGAAACAAAAGAAAAAAAGAAAAGAACACTGCTGCTAACACATTTCTATCCTGCAAAGCAATATAAAGGCATACCAGTAATATCGCGTCCTTTCAGCTATTCCATCTCCAGTTCCCCCATTTGTGCTTTCATGGGTACTATGAGGCCCCCAAAAATTAAGTAAAAATTGAAACTGTGCAGATCAATATTACAAATGTTGCCTCATAAACATGGCAGTAATATACTAGGCAACGGCGTCAGAAGACAGCCTCGACGTTATTGCACCGTTGAAGCGCATATACCTCTTGTCGCCGCGTATAGATGATTTATTGTGTTTCATAGAGAAAACGTAAACGCAGCTTTTGGTAACAATTTTCGGAAAACGTTGAACTAACTTCGACTAAAATGGCAAAGAATATACACAGTATATGGCAACCACTTTCGGTACTCGAGGCGTGATATTGGTTTGGAACGGGGGCTTTTCTTAAATCCTTTCCTTTATGCAGTCCGTACCTGTCAACAATGCGTCACGCTTACAAAGCACGACTGCACGCAGAGGAATGCGAACGAGACGCAAGAAGAAGAAATGTCGGCCAACACCAGGAAGAAAACCGAAATAAAAAAGAAAAGTGGATCACACCGCCGCTGGAAAGTGCATTAAAGCCAACGGAGTATATGAAACGCAGTTGCAGTTACCGATATTGAAAACAGTTCGCAATTGCTAACCTCCGAAGACCCCACAGTGTTAGCGGTTCCTACAATCGCAGCTTTTTTTCTTCCTCTTGTTTTAAGTGAAAACAGATTCGAAAACCCGGAGAGAGTGTAGATTTCTCTTTTAACTGCCACGTTGAGGTGGTAGTGGTTTAATAAAGCGTATACTGTCTAAAGCGCTAATTTCATTAACAGTTTCAAACTCTCTGTATTCAAACCGCAAGCTGATACAGGAGACAAACGTACACCCAACGAACGAAAAAAAAAAGGAAGGAAAACCACCATCTAGCATGATACTATTTCCAGTTGTAAATTTCAGAAAATGCAATTCCGTTCACGGGAGCGGCGCTTCATATCGTTTCGCAATTCAACGCACAAATTGCACGCACACACACACACACACACACACACACACACACACACACACACACACACACACACACACACACACACACACACACACACACACACACACACACACACACACACACACACACACACACACACACATATATATATATATATATATATATAAAGCGCAGGACCGAACATCACACCCTTGTTGAATGGGAGCCACGTACGGTAACCACCAACATGAATTTCATAATCTATCTATCTATCTATCTATCTATCTATCTACTATCTATCTATCTATCTATCTATCTATCTATCTATCTATCTATCTATCTATCTGACGACCGCTATGCCCCAAGGCTGCATTTAATGTTACTTGTAAAATATATACTCATTATCAATGTGGAAAGTTTTCAAAGCAACGACTGCAGGTGTAAGGACACATCTCGAATGAGAAGAATGTAGTGCCTCAATTTCCCTATTGTCAATGGAACTTTTCCATTGCACAAGCATTCTTTCTTTTCTTTACGGTGCTTTATTTTTCCGCCGTGCATTGCCTTCCCGCTTTGCGTAAGCAGTCCTTTGACTTTACCGGCTGCCGTAAGCATCATGTGTGATTTACATGCGCATTTGCATAACAGCATCGACAGCGATGTATTACACTGCGCGGAATACTCGAGCGCACAGAAACGCCTGTTTCCTAGCAGTCTTGGCTCAGGTGGATTGAAAAAGAATCTTGAAAGGCAGTATTAGAAGCTTAGAAGAATACTGTGGAGTGTGCAGTATGTTGCGCAATAATCCCCGTGCATTACTGAGCAAGCGGGAAATGAAAACCTTGGATAAAAGAAAGTGCGCAGAATGGGCAAAGGGATGCGGCGTTTCTGCGAAGGCGTGAGTTGAGTTATTAAAGGCACGTAGCCATGAAGTGAGAATGATACGAGATACTGCCATATCCATCTTATTACAGCTACAAATGACTGATTCTTCCCTTATAATATCATCCGTCCGCTTCATACTGTTAGATTATAAGGGGGGAGGTGCAGGCTTTCAAGCTAAGCATGTCCTTCGAACGACGTAGTTCACGAGGCGTCTCCTTAGCATGCAGCCAAAGCACAGTAAACAAGCGTTTGTCCGCATTCAGCCTCCACCTAAACGCGGCTTCTGTGGCCAGCAATCGAAGCCCGTGATGATGATGATGATGATGATGATGATGATGATGATGATGATTGTGGTTAGGTTAGGAAAGGACGCTAATTTCTGCAGCCCATGTAGGGAGCACGGCTAAGCGTCCGTGGGGGTGGGGGAAAGGGAGTGAAAGAGATAGAGGAGACAAAGGCCGTAGTGGAGGGCTCCGGAAATTTAGACCACCTGGGGTTCTTTAACGTGCACTGACAACGCACAGTACACGGGCCTCTGGCATTTTCGCCTCCATCGAAAATGCGACCTCCGCGTCCGGGATCGAACCCGCGTTTTTGGGGTGGCAGCCGAGTACCGTATCCACTATACCACCGCGGCCCCTGAGCCCGTGCCATAGCAGATAAACAAAGCAGATACACAAATTCACCGCGTGGGCTTTAGTAAGCTTGAAACAATAACGTCATTTTTCTTCAAACGCTGAAAAAGCTCAGTGACGTAACGGTGTAACTATGCCTGTAATTAGCAGCACATCAAGAAACGTCCCATCGCGTGACGCACGAACATTCTATAAATCGTACGTTCGCAAGGAATGGGCAGCGTGCGCTCCACACACAGAGGAACTGCATGGGAGAGGAGAAAGGGGGGCGGGGGTATCGCAACTTGTGCGGGCCTTGCAACCGGCAGCACATTTTTCTCCTCGTAATTAAGGGCTCCCCTCGTTGTTTTACATTCCACTCATTAGCACATTCCTCCCGCCGCGCTCCGTCCCCTCGCATCGTTGCACATATTTCTCCATCATTCCGTACACGTAATCCTCCCTGTGGTCATTTCTTTTAAAATATATATATATATATATATATATATATATATATATATATATATATATATATATATATATATATATATATATATATAAGCTCCTATTACTTTTTTTGCTATCGCGACCTAGCAGGGCGAACGTAAAGAATTTCTGTAAGGAATCCAAGTGGCTGAATCCTGAATTTCTTTCTCTGGTCGTGAGCTGCAAAAGAACTGGGCTGATTGAAGAAAAATGCAAAAACGGTGACGGGCTTAGTGTGAACATCCCAGGGTAACAACTTCGTTTTAATCGTGACGGCTTACTTGCTGCGACGGTTACCTTCCTTTTGATTTAACTTTTTTTTATTGCAACCCTTTTTTGGACATATTCAAAAGAGTGCGCTAATAAATTTTGGAGGCTCATATGAACATGTGAGCCAAATATTATTGCACTGAACACACCATATAGCTCGGCAATTTGTTTCCAAATAGAGCTGAAAATCGCCCGCTCTTCTTCCGCGAAATGACGTCACAAAAAGCACCGTCTGCGTCACTTCAATTCAGTGCTGTTCTTAAAGAGAGAACCATAAATTTTCTTTATTTTGTGAATTCAAAACGAAGGAATAAGGTATTACTGAAGATATTTCCGCGATCATTGGCTCACCAGTGCCAGCTCTGCCTCAAGCGACCTAGTCAGACCTTTTTGTGACGTCATTTAATTAAGAAGAAAAAAAAGGGCGTGCTTTTCAGCTGGATTTGAAATCAAATTTTAAATTCTCTACTGCGCATAGTGCAATAATATTTTACTCGCTACCTTATAAGAGCGTCCACCAACGACTGGTACCCTTTTCTGATCATGTGCAAGAAGAGCTGCAGTCCCCAATCCAGGCGCAATACTTGGTGCGTCTAGGTAATATGTGTGCCGCGAGGCCTACGCCCTTGTGTGAATTGCAGCCGTGTATTGTGGAATTTTTTTTTTTCATGCAAGCGGTGATCATAGGCAGTCATGGCGCTGCAGAGGAGTCGGGCTCGCCGTAGGAGACGAGAGCGTTCCTATCGCAGTCCTGCACATGTCCATAATGGGCAGTATATATCTGCCTCCGTTATTAGTTCCTGATTTCTTTTTTACTTCTGAATGACATCCTCATTTCTGAGCGGTGCAACATCACCGGTACCGAACGATGTTTATACCGGTCACATGAATTCCAGTACATTTTCGACCCAAGAAAAGTGAGTGTGGTGGTCGCTAAGCAAATGCCGCTAAGAGAAGCTGTCGAAATCGGGCACGATGTCGTGAGTTTCCCTTAGCGACAACGTCTTCAAACCTTGACGTTTGCCACCGTTCTGCATGACAACAACTTTACAATGATAAACTTCGGAGCGCGTTATCAAAACAAGCACCTTGACCGGCTATCACCTGGAGCCCAGAAATTTTGTCACCCTCGTATTTTTCCTCCTTGTGTAAAGTAAAGCCTGACATTTTGTTTTTCTTTGACTCGCCATAACCATCGCAAGAACTGTATCATAGCACTTACTTTTTATTGATCTAAGTGCTCTTGTGTTAGTGCACTACATCCAGCGTGATGTGAGGAGTCACAAGCGTAAGACGTTCTTTTTCCTTTCGCTTTCGTTTCTCAAGCGAGAAAGCAAGTTTATTTCCATCTAAGTAACGATGACGTGCTGCTCATAAACATCTCATACGCGCAGTGTGTGTGTGTGTGTGTGTGTGTGTGTGTGTGTGTGTGTGTGTGTGTGTGTGTGTGTGTGTGTGTGTGTGTGTGTGTGTGTGTGTGTGTGTGTGTGTACTTCGCGGGCGAACTACAAGTCCCTATTGTTAGGGATACGTTTATACCGAGTAGTTACAGGTTAAATAAAGAGGCAGTATACTGCTAAAATATTAACCTACGACTGAGAAGCGGCAGGTACAATAAACACCGGTCGATAATGCTGGGCAAAGGAGTAGGCAAAGGATAATACTGGACAACTGCAGGAAACTCCCTCTTGCAGTTGTAGTACTAGTAAGCAGACTCTACGGCTGCTTGTCGTCTGAGTCGTGCTCAAGTCCTGTTCAAGTGCAAGGCTGAGGATAATTCTATAATGTAGCATGATGGCGGAACAGGGAGACAATAGGAGATAGAAAACATCCTGCCTCCCCTCTCGTGCATCTCTGCCCTGCGCACCATCTGTCATGAATACGTACTGACCCTGCTATGGGCGGTTTCGTGCTTGGTGCTTTCTCTGTACCGCTGCGTATCTCCACGTATCTCGACATTCTAGCCAGGCGTCGCCGAACGGTGAGCCTGTTAGCCCAAGAACCCACTCTGTGTGGTCACTCCGTGAGCTAGATGCCGGCCTGGAGGGGAAATGCTTTCCTCGTGGGCAGGCTTCGTGCGAGCACATCGTAAAGAATTAACGGTTCTCCGCGCGCACGCAGTTCCATTCATCTTCCTAACGTCACGGTTTCTGAAATAACGCAATCGCAGTGGCACACGCTCGGCGCAGTCGGGCAGGCGCCAGCTTTGCAAGAGGTTCGAGCGTGGGGCCGTCCAGAGACACATGCACTAGGAGATAGCAGCGGGGCGGTCGGGTGAAGAGCCAACGGTTTCGGATGCGGGGGGGGGGGGGGAGGGGGGGTTCACGGGGGAAAACGAGGAAAGGAGAGGGGATGTGTGTGGCACAGATCTCCGGAGGCTAGCGCCGCGTAGCGGGTGCGACATTCGCCGCAAAGAGCAATCCTGTGTAAGCTCAACCTAGCGTTCACGGTGGGACCCACTCAACGCAGTTGCCAGCCGAGATTTCCGGGACTTCGAGGCTAACTTGGGGATCCTTGGACGACGCTTCTCACACATGTCCTGTTTCTCTCACCTGCCATTTTGCGTGCTTTTTTAAGCGAATGCCTTTGGTCAAGGTACTGTGACCCGTGTAACATGCAGCTGCCCTAAAGCTAGAATTGTCTGCAAGGGAAAAATTCAGCCAGTCCCGAAGAACAAACATGCTCTTATGTTGTTCGTTTTGAGGATATCATGGTGAATTGTTAACTTCTAGGTGTTCACTTCAAAGAAGGAGGCCGATACGAGTGAACTCCTGCCACGGATAAATTGCTCACCGTCCACAAAGCTCCTACACTGTCATCAAGGGAGTCCATACGACACATACACAAGTACTATCCATGATGAGTATTATTTACAAAAACTAGTACTATCGTCAGTGATCAATCGACCTTAGAAATGACAATCAGCAATGATTACTACCCATGAGTATATGCTATATGAACTTTTTACAACAATGCTCGAGTTGTACACAGCGTTCTGCTTTTCTACGCCGGTGGCATTATTTCCTGTAGTAACATGAGGTATCTCGCGGGTACGCTCACATTTTCTATTGGAAATGCTTAAAGGGACACTGAACCACTTTTTAAAAAAAACGAGATTATGGTGTCATGATACGTAATTTCGTGCGGCGAACTCGAAAATCAAGTCGAAAATTTGCATAAACCAACGCAAATAGCTTTATTTTGCCGAAAACAAGCAACAGGCGCCGCGGCCCCCATCGCGAGTCTCGCCACCGCTGTGATTGGTCGAAGCTCCATGACGTCATCGTCAGGAAGGTGACGACAGCTGACTGCGCTCGCCGGCAGGCAATGCCGTGTTTACCTGTTGAAATCGTGTAGTTGCTGTTAGTATGGCGAACTGTGAAAGTCGGAACGAGTTCTCTGTACATCCGTACATGTTCGAGCCGGTCGCTACTGTAAGGGCGTCGACTGAAGCGGCACAGGAAAGCGAGTCCCAACCAGCCACCTCTACCCGCGCCGGAAACATAGACTGGTACATATAAGATGCATGTCAGTGCTTAATTGCACTCTAGTAAACTGTTACAAATGATACGTTCATCCGTGGATATCAAATTCGATAAGAAACAGCAGCATCGGCACTCGCTTTTAGCCGCGTATTGGCACGGTCCGCGCTACGCGCGGGCATCGTGCAGAGACATCAGCTGTTCGTGCTCGCAGTCGGTATCGTACTTCGCAGCGGGCAAGGCGCACGCGAAGAGTCAGTATGCTACCGCGAGGAACAACAACAACAACAACAACAAAAAAAAAAAGCCAGACGAGTGCCGCTCTTGCCGCAATGGTGACATGTGCTCTGAACTGCGCTGAAAAATTGCGCAAGGATAGTTTGGCTCATATATTGCAGTTGTGCTTTTTATAATGCCGTCGCTTTTTCTAAATTCTTCCCAGTACTACAATGATGGTGTGTTAAAATGGAAACGGTATATTAGCTGCGTTAAAAGCATGCGACTGTCGTGTAGAGTAGCTGATTTCGATGCTGCGTACTGATATCTGTGTACACGTGTTTTCACCATGGGTGCTCATGCACGCACTGCGTGCAAATGGGGAAAGAGGAGGAGGACTGCTGCTGCTGCCTCGAAATTCGGCAGATTCGCGACCGCAAGAAACAACGGAGGTGCATCACAACAACAAAAAAAATTAAAAATGTGTGCCTCGACAAGGACGTGTTAGAAGTGGCCCTGCAGCAGAATGGCACGCCAGCGGAATCCCAGTGACTGCATGAGAGCCGGGCTTCGTACGTAGTCGCTGTCACGAAAGTGCTTGGAGCACAGCACGCTTGATCTCCTCGGTTTGAAGTCTTTTCTTTTAACTGCAGCGGCCCATTTTGCAGCCATCTTCTGATAACGAGGGAACTTGTGAAAAGCGACCTCATCGCGACCGTAAGTGCTGCGGCAGCCATATGCTGCGCAGTAACTCGGCATCGCGAGTCCACTTCAACTTTGCACAAACACAGCTAGTGAATGTCGGATGGCGAAAATCTCTAATCAGAAGAAGAGAACGGTGCAATGGCAAGAAGCCCCTACGAACTGACAGATCTGATGCTTCACTAGGCGGCAGATCGCAGCAGAAACAAGGCACAACTCCGAAGTAAACAAGCTGAGCTGACTGAGCGACGCAGGCGGCCCGGCGGCTCGACCCTGACGATGACGTCACCTCCCCACGTGTCTAGCTCTCCCATGCTCCGCCCCTGCGCGCGCGCGCGCCGGGGGGGCGTTCCCACGATCAAAGTTTGCTCGCTTATAGCGCCGTTGTTTAATCGAACATCGCGAAAAAAACCTCCGTAGGCATGTTGTAAGAGGTCGCGGATACCGAATTCGCAATAAATTCGCGAATTCAAAACCCGTTCAGTGTCCCTTTAAGGAATCAAACAACGTTGATCTCAACGTAATCCCGTACCTTCTACTTTTGTGACGACCTCGCTTCCATTAAGTAAACTGGCTAGGGAGATATAGGCCGTTTCGCCGCTAGTCTCAGCTGCCAAAGCCGTGGCATAAGTCAAACTCGGGGTTAAGTGGCCCATTTCTGCGTCCCGTCACGTTCTAGGGCACCGTCTGCAGGCTTAGCGATCACTTTGCAGAAAAGCGCCGTTGGCCTTGTTCCTTTTATCGAAAATGCCAGTGCTTTTTTATATGCGCAGTTTATCTCTCCATTCATTATTCTAATGGCGGAGAGTACTTCGTTCTTCAATGTTTCTAGCATATATTCTCACTACATTTTGTTACACCGCCTTTTTCCAAGCACAAGCCTAAGCCTACCTTTAATTACAATATTTCTCCCAAATTAACATTTATTCTACTACGACGAAAATGCGCCAGCTTGCTTTAGTGTACACCCTTTTATGCATTTCGCGTACAAAGAGCGCTTTTAGGTAATATCAAGAACGTGCACCAAGGGGCCAGATTTTCGCCGAGGGGCCGGGGTTTACGTAGCATTTTGATTTTGGAGGGGGGGGGGGGGTGGAGTTACTCATGGTGTAACCAATACGCGGGGGGTGTGGATATCAAGTCATTGGTTACCTGGATAATTTTGGGGAAGTGTGAGGACCAAACTGTGGAGAGGCGGGAAGGGGGTGGGGGTGTATAAATCCCTGCCGAGGGGGCATACGGGAAATTGTGTGCTGTCTTAGAGTGCACGAACGATAAGGTGTACGTAAATGGAAATGTACGAAAGAAAAATTCGCCGGCTGTTGTGGGTGCTGTACCACGCCCTTTGGATTACGCGTTGCTCTACTAACGCCGCCGCGACGTCGTTCTTCCCTTTGTTTTCATTATGGATATTCGATATGTGTATATAGAAGATAAAGATCGCGAAGTCTTAAACTGTGCCACATATTGGAATGCTGGCGAGTGCGGCCATTTTACAACAACAACAACAACAACAACAACGACAACAACAACGACAACAACGACAATAATAATACATTGGTTGAGTGTTGCGTGTCATAAACACGCCGTTAGAAGGGCACTCCGGATTAATTTCCACCACCTGGTGATACTTAACATGCATGTATGCCTTAGTGCTCTGTCATTTCTTAACATCTAAATGGGGTTCCCGCGGCCGAGAATTTAACCCGCGTCCTCGGTTTCAGCAGCGTGGCACTGTATCTGCTAAGCTATCACGGCGGGTGCGCTATATTAAAGGAAATTGCATGGTGGCTAGTTGACCATTATTCAGTTGTTCGCCTGTCTAGCAAGACTTCGTTCAAGGATAGAAGACTCCTGACACGTTATCTTTTCCTCTGGTGCGGGTGCCCTGACACGGTAGTCTAGTGGCTATGGTACTTGGCTTCAGATCTGAAGGTCGCGGGATCGAATCCCGGCCGCGGCGGCTGCATTGCTATGGTGTGGGGGTGCGCATTGCTATGGAGGGGACATGTTCAGGTCCGTGCACTGTGCGATGTCAGTGCGCGTTAGAGAACCCCAGGCAGTCGAAAATTCCGAAACCCTCCACTACGGCGCCTCTCGTAATCACAACGTGGTTTTGGGACGTAAAACTCCAGAAATCGTCATTTCTTCCGATGAGGTAATGTTCTGCAATTATCGCTCACCGTACTCCACGAAACTAGGCGCACAGTTGGCTGCAATTGGAGTCCCGCACTTGCTGTCTAAATGCTGCAGGCTCATTCGATTAATGAGGTGCTTGTTGCGTTAATAAGAAGACGGCTACTAATGTCATCGGCTTAGTAAAATACAGTTTCTTAGCAGAGGGACTAGAATACTTCATAATAAATAAAGTGATTCACTGCCGGACACAATTGTAGCTCGTTGGAAGAAATCTTTTTAAGAGATCCGTCACCTAGGCTGGGGTGCCTGTGGCCCTACCCCACCAAATGACCGGACCTATTCATTTGTTAAAGTTCTTCCTCTCTCTCTCTCTCTCTCTCTCTCTCTCTCTCTCTCTCTCTCTCCAAGCGAACGGTGCCTTGCAATGATAATTATTTCCGCCAACAAGCACTGTGCATACAGAGACATGCTGTGTAACTCGAAACTCTAAATGGATTAGTAGGAAAGAGGAGGAATAAACGAATTTTATTTTTAAACGGGAGAATCTTCTTGAGCTTGACTTCAAGTAAACAAGAAAAGAGGACACGTACGAAGCAAATGTTAAATCTTCTGAGCTGACTGCAGCCATACAAGAAAAATGAGCAAATTAAAGCATGTGGCTAAGAACGACATGGGTCAACCTAATGTGTGCAGTCAGGGCTGCTAGCAGCAGCACCGTCCTCATCCTCTTCTTAATGACAAATAATTTAGTTACGACGTCGGAGGTTACACACACAAAAAAGCGCGCTGACAATGAGCTGATTCCCAGCAGAAGCAACTTTATTGGTTATCAGTATGTACCCCGTCAGCATCACATGTGTTCCTGCCCCGCCGCGGTGGTCTAGTGGCTATGGTACTCGGCTGCTGATCCGAGGGTCGCGGGATCGAATCCCGGCAGCGGCGGCTGCATTTCGATGGAGGCGAAATGTTGAGGCCCGTGTGCTGTGCGATGTCAGTGCACGTTAAAGAACCCCAGGTGGTCGAAATTTCCGGAGCCCTCCACTACGGCGTCTCTCATAATCAGAACTGGTTTTGGGACGTTAAACCCCACAAAACAAACAACATGTGTTCCTACAGAAGCATGTGTTTTGTGTCAACGAAGAAAAGCGAGATAACCATATATTAGGTTATTACCGCTACGAAGTTGTAAGTCTCGTATCGGCGGCGTGTGTCTTCAGATTCGTTGAAAATGTTGAAGAAAAAAAGGAAAAGGTGAGTGCTTTGCAGTGGCACTGAAATATTCGAAAGACAATTTTGATCGGCTCGTTTATTTCTAAATATTCCGCGTCTGAATGTGTGCAGCGGTGTCTTAAAAACTAGCGTATCACGTAGTGTAATCATTTGCTAAAGCATTTGCATCTCCCGTTCCCTTCTTTAACCCGATGTCGGTGATGATTGTATTAAACCCTCAAATAGACACGTACTGTAAGGGGTCGTAACTTTTTTCTGGTTGTTGTTGTTGTCTACGGTAAGCTCAGACAGGAATGTCTACATGTCTGCAGCACATGATGTGTCACTGTGTTTGTTAGAACGCTACCTCAATTGGTTGCCATATAACCTTATTAATGGTCTTTTGAGAAAGTCTTGAATGTGAGACTGTCTAGAGAATTTAGCCATTTTACTTGCCGACACTATGCATAAGGGCCGTTTGCGTAAATGAGAGTGCACCCGATTCAGTCCCTGTTACCGAATTCGACTTGTCTAGCAGATTATGTGCTTAGAAGCTCATACATAGAGGATAGGCTCTTCGACGCACCGCACGAAGTTTATAAGACAATCGCATCGTTTAAGCACCTGAAACAACCGGAGGCTGCGAGCAAGCGGTAAACTTGATGTGGGAAGCAGCGCTTACCTAACCGGCGAGGTTTGTGGCCATGATCTATCTATGAAATATTGCTGGATACCTTTACATTCAGCTTCCGCATCGGCGTGTACTACCATGAACATTTTGTGGACCCGGCCTCGGCCCCAACCTGGTTTGGTAATGCTATAGATACCTGCAGACTATGGGCCTAGAAACCACCCGAACAGGGGTGTCCAAGCATGATTTTTAAAAAAGCGTTTTTTTAGATGCGAAGCAGCTTATGGTCGAGCCAACAGTGTTCCGTCCCTGTGCCGTCCACACCACCACTGCGCATGCGCAACGGCTGGCCCAAGCTGGCAAGGAACGAGAACGCGCCCTCGCCCGCGAGAGACAACGCTGACTCAGGCAGCGGCTGCTAGCGAGTTTCTTGATTGAAAAAACCGACTGCTCGTGCTCACCGGCCACCCCATATATATAGGCACTGGATCTTGACCTGCAATGTAGTGCCGGTGGGAGATTTCTCTTGTACGTAGTTGAACCATAAGGATTCGCTGCGTGCGCGTTACCTAAAAGTAATCCGGAACTCGGCACGGTCTACGACGTGGGAGCGCAGGAACCTCATAAAGACCAGGAGAATAAATGACAACACGTGTGTAAATATACACACACGTTGCCATTCATTTACATGCATGAGTGGGCAACGTCACAGGTGATTTACAGTAACATCGAACGATCTCCAGTGCTCCGCCCACTCGTCATGGTTCACTTCGTGGAGATGCGTGAATTTATTTTTTCTATGCGACAGCCAAGCATCTCACAAGCTATGCTTCTGTGTAATGCAAGCATGGCATTTAACTGCGGGTGCCGATGACCACCATGTTTCAGACAGCACCTGTGCGATTGCGACGCAGTCTACCAGCGTCATCCTGCGTTTGTACATATAATCACTCTTGCCATTTTGCAAGCTTCCAGTAAAAGAGAAAGAGAGAGAGGAAGCAAATGTGGCGTGATTCCTAAGTAGGAACAAAGGTGTAACAAATCCTCCGTTGTGTGCCTGGAATCCTGCGAATTTAATCAATGTGGCGGGAGGCTCTCGCTATTCTTTAAGGGCGTGAGAAAATTGCTTTAGGCAGTGCCTTCATTACTTAGGCTGCGAATTCCTTTGTCGTTGGAGTAGAGAAAAACGTCCGGGAAAGCGACACTGGCTGCGAGAGGTCAAGCCACGATCATACATTACTCGAAACGCGTCGCCGTGCCTCCCAGATTACATTCCGGCTGAGTAGCCGCCAACGCTCGACCGTTTTTCATGACAGTGTTGTCGCAGGGTCGAGTTTACCACACAAGCGTGTTGAGAATTTGCCGGCTACCGCGCCTTTGATAAAGCGACGAAGTGAGCGTGTTTCTAAACCATTCAGCCGTAGTGTGTATGCTTTTAATTGTGTTTGTTTCTTTCGATGGTACTCCTTTCGTGCATTATGTTTACTTCGCCCTTTTACCCCACACCCTGTTCTATTGTACGTACTGTGTGTTATATTACAGTTATGCTCTGTGTTCTCAGTTCATGTATGCGTTTTGGTTTCCATCATTGATGAGAAGTATACCTTTTTTGCGTCTAAAACACTTCTGAGATGGGCACAACTTCGGGTATATTATATTGTCAGGTGCTGACAATGTCTGTATTATTGTCACGCGCATGTCACTATCCTAATGCCAGTATTGCTCTTCCTAAACATATCCTACGCGAACCCAATTGTGAGTCATTTTCAGTGCAGTAAACACAGCCTCGGTTACTTTCTGCGTACCTTAAAACCATTCATCATACGCGGGCGTCGTCTACTATTGCCTGCGATGACGTAAATATTCGTGTCGGTAGCTTGATTGATTTGATTGATTTGTGGGGTTTAACGTCCCAAAACCAGCTCTGATTATTAGAGACGCCGTAGTGGAGGGCTCCGGATATTTCGACCACCTGGGGTTCTTTAATGTGCGCTGGCATCGCACAGCACGCGGGCCTCAAGATTTCGCCTCCATCGAAATGCCGCCGCGGCCGGGATTCGATCCCGCGACCTTCGGATCAGCAGCCGAGTGCCATAACCACTAGATCACCGTGGCGGGGCAAAAAAAAAAAAAAAAATGTCGGTAGCTTAAATCATCCCATATGCTTGAAGGAGCTTGAACATAGTAGACCAACAACTGTTATCAATAAATAAATAAATCAATAAATAAATAAATAAATAAATAAATAAATAAAACGGGCAGGCATGTAGAGGAACTTTTATTTATCAATGAGAAATAAAATGTTAAGGCGTTTAGAAGCTTTACATGGCTAAAATACCCTTTCGCATGTTCGTATTGAAGGAGAAATAAATCTATAGGTGCGAGTTTTTTGTTGTTTTTTTTTTTGTTAGTTTCTTAAACAGAACAGTACGAAGCCAACAGTGACTTTTCTTTTTTCTTTTGTCGTTTTCGCAACGATTACAGCGCAGTAAACCAAACAAAAACCCTTGGGCGTTCAATACGCGAAAGGTGAATAATAGGAATACTACATTTATGTGAGACGCGCAGACAAGGTGATAGAAATGGCGACACAGCGTTCTACTGTATACACCGGTGACGCAACATGCTTAAGCCGCGGCATGTCGTGCTCGCTACCGAACCAGGTTTCCCGGTTTTTATTGTGGGCAGCGGTCAGGTTGCAGGTCGATGAGCCGCGTATTGATCAGTTTGATCGATGGCTTGGCGCCTGCAGGTCCTCCAGACATCAATGCCTGAGCGACCACTACAATGTCTCGGCATTGTCCGTCAGAATGGGAGCATTCAGCTTGATGTAACAACTTAGGTGAGATGAGCCGCGCTAATATTACATCCGTCCTGGTAGCTTAGCAGCTATAGTGTACTGGCTTGCGAAGGTCGAAGTCGCGTGTATTGGACACCGGCCACAGCAGCCGCGTTTCGATTGGAGTGAAGTGCAATAAACACCCGTGTACTTAGACTCAGGTGCATATTAATGAAGACCACGGGGTCGAAACTACTCCGGAGGTTGCCATATTACTTCATTGTGGTGCGTGCCCCATGATCATATCATGGTTGGCACGCAATACCCCATCAATGATTAAAGTTCGCTTCAATGTTACCTTTATTACTGGGTTATTAGGTTTCGTATTTTTAGTTATGTAAATGCATTTTTCATTTACTTCTGTATAATGCCGTTTTAGTGAACATACAGGTGTTTATTTAAACATAACTTGCTTTGTGCTGACTGCACTTTGTTACGTTTTCTCTCTATATCCTCTCTTTTTTTTAATTTTGGTTCCAGCTGCTATAATATGCATTATATGCACCCATTAATAATAGCATGCCCCCCTGATAGTTTCGTACTTTGGGACATCCTGAAGACGCGCCCCTTTTTGTACGTGTAATAACAACGAATAAACAACATCGCACTCCGCAGGCGTTTAAATGCGTGGTATGCGTAATATGCTCCAGGACAGGGCACGGAAAAGTGGCCATGTTAACGAAGTTTTTTCGAGCAGAATTTCATCATTCTCATTCTTTTCTTGTTTCGTTCAGCTTATTTCATTCTTAGCTGCTTTCGAGGTCAGTGCGCCGACGTGTAAGAGAAATAGTAAAGGGAATACCCTTACGCCAATCCACCTACGTGCAGACAGAAATCTGCTGTCTGTGGCTCCCTTCTTATTGGTCGAGTACTGAACACGTACATTCGTTGAAAGAATTCCCGGTGCTACAGCACTAGCGCGAATGACACCGAAAGAATCGCATTTATTTGTGACTCATATATACAGTGGGTGACACACCAGCCACGGGCGAATTTTGCCTGTGATGCCAACCGTCTCTAACCTACACGGCAACGTAATCAGCTGTGGGCTTGAAGTACACCGTACCAGCGACTCTTTTACCCGTTCTTGTTTTTAAAGAACAGCTCAGGGTAACCTCGACTGCACACACACACACAAACACACACACACACACACACGCCACACACACACACACACACACACACACACACACACACACACACACACACACACACACACACACACACACACACACACACACACACACACACAGTCACGTATGTATGATGCATATACCCAAGAAATCGAGAGGACGACTTATCTTCGTCAGTGAGCGTTTTATCTTACCTCTCACGCGTGTGCTTTGGCGCATTCAGTGTCACGAGGTTCAGCATGTTCAACACAGTCTCGCTTCTCCGTCGGGATAAGGCATGGTATGTGTGAGTACCTGTGCAATATCGTCCCTTCTCCAAAGGGTATGCATATCAAAACGTGCAGAGTGCACAAATAAGACGCGCATTTGCGCCCACGTGCTGTATTTTTGCCAGCGGAATATCCGTGCAAAAACTTATAATGACTGTCCACGTGCAGAAATAGAGAGGCGTGTCTCCAGGAGCCGCGTGAACAGATTTCTCGTCGTCAACGGATGTGTGAGCTGTCACTCAGACACGTGCTCCCAGTGGGTGCACAAGAAGGCAAGGGGGTAGGGGACCAACGTAAGTGTGAAAAAAGAATAAAGTAACTAAGCGAAAGCAAGGGCAAACGGAAAGACGTGCGAGTGACACGTGCAGACTCGGAGAGTGACGCCGCCTAGGCAACGACTGGCGACAGGGTACAGCCGTCACTTGCTACCGCTGTCTGCGTGCCACGCTGGAAGATTCACGTGAACGTGCCACTCCATGTTCCCATTTTTTGTGAAAGCCTCTTCCTGCAGGCTCTGTAGACAAAATGACAATCAGAATTAGAAACTGGAAAGGATAGTTATTTCAATAAGCTTAAGTGCTTACCGTTAGTGACCTTTCCCACTTCGGTGATCCGGATGATGTCCATTTTGTTTTATGAAGAATAAAATTAGCCCGTACGAGTCGTCATCATTTACTGGTGATGATTATCTCCTCCACTTGATGATAATACAAGATAGAAGAAATAAAAGTGCTATTTTAGGACAATTGCTGGCACGTAGAGAAACTCAAGTATCCTGCACACTTTCGAAGCCAGGGAAACGGTTCACTTTAACTAGGACATATCTGCATCGAAGTCACCTCCACACATCTATTGTCCTTTGAGAAGGCAATATGACTGGTTCCGCGTCTTGCTGCATCCACAAATGAAAGCAAACAGTACATGCAGATAAGACCTACTGTATGTATTTACTAAGTTCTGTGGCAGCACAAGATTAGACGGAATATGCATCGATAAGTTCGTTTTATACATCAGGTTGCAAATATTCAGCCACAAGCTCCTCTTTAATTACGTTGATACCATTGCTGAGCAAATTACAATGTGAGGAACTGAAAAATATAGAAATTTCTAGACGTACTGCGGCGACAGTAATCAAGGAGACCAGGTTTTATTTGAAACTGAATACTGAGTGGAACGTGGGCTCATTTCGTGAAGACAAACTTTCAGCCCCGATTATCGTGTATGAACTCATCTGGGTGCTATAAGCCCCTTATCTGCCCTAGCCCAGCCCTTTTACGAAACGTTGATTAGAAAAGGATCTCGTTTTCAAGAAGCAGGTCACTGCCGACCCATTTTCAATGAACTGGTACTTTGATTCGCGTTCTCTTAAAAAAAAGTAGGACCTCCACTGCCGCTTAAACAGACAGGGCGCTGATTACGAATAGTGACCAGCCAATCCGTTCTCTAGCGTTATGTTCCATGGCCTTAGTCAGTGGTTAAGATAGCACTACACAATAACATTAAGCTTCGAAACTGTCTTGCCAGGATACGGCGTCCATGAATCTTGAACAAGTATGGTAATTCTTTCGTTCCTTATTTTTGATCGTAATTTAACCGCTTATGCTTTTCATTCAGCATTTGCTGATTGCGTCGCAGATTTGAATGCCCCGTTCATTATCATTATCTTCGACTTGGAGAAGAAATCACAGAGGAAAACTAAATAAGTCCTCGTATACGATTCAGGCCCGCGTCCGCAAATCTACTCGCACGAGATATTTTCGGGTTGCCCCTCTCCCGCGATTGCCGTAATCTTTAAAAGCGCGCAAGCGCATATGGCACTTGCACATGGTCCATTGGTGAAATCGGCGACACAGTGTATGTTAGGTTGAGGAAAGGCACACGTGGCGTGCACTCTTAGCACGGTAACTTTATTTTATAGGTACACAAAAATGTGAAAATACGCTCCTTTACTAAAGGTTAATGCACTTTAACCTTTAGTAAAGGAGCATATTTTTACATTTTTGTGCACCTATAAGATAAACTAAAGGTTACCGTGCTAAGAGTGAATATCGGCACACATCGTAGAAGGATGTACATTTTGGGCGAGTCGGTAATCATACATGTTAAGAAACAGCGTCGATTGAAAAACGAGAACAACATCAGCCTCACTGCGTGTTGCCTCCTGCTTTTGTCGCAGGTGTTTCTTCTTCTTCTTCTTCTTCTTCTTCTTCTTCTTCTTCTTCTTCTTCTTCTTCTTCTTCTTCTTCTTCTTCGCCCCGCCACGGTGGTCTAGTAGGCTATGGTACTCGGCTACTGATCAGAGGGTCGCGGGATCGAATCCCGGCTGCGGCGGCTGCATTTCGATGGAGGCGAAATGTTGAGGCCCGTGTGCTGTGCGATGTCAGTGCACGTTAAGAACCCCAGGTGGTCGAAATTTCCGGAGCCCTCCACTACGACGTCTCTCATAATCAGAGCTGGTTTTGGGACGTTAAACCCCACATAACAACATAACAATAACAACAACAACAACTTCTTATTATTATTATTATTATTATTATTATTATTATTATTATTATTATTATTATTATTATTATTATTATTATTATTATTATTATTATTATTATTATTATTCCACGCTGTTTATTAACACGCAAACTATGGGCCGAGGTGTGCAGTTATGCCCGTCCCGTCTTAGGCACTTCAGTCTCCTAAGCATACGCATTTCTGTCTCCTCAAGGTTACCGCTCTGAATGTCTCTCTTTCAATTTCCCCCATCCATGTGCCATTGTGTGTGGTAGTATACCGGTTGTCCTGAGCTGGTTGACATCACTGCCTATTCCTTCCTGCCGTTTCCTTCCTTCCACACTGGTATGCTCCGTGGCATACGTATGCCATTCGCGAAGCCATCTGGCAAAGTTCCCTTGCGCACAAAAGACTGCGAATTCTACTCCCGATGCTGATCATATTATTATCGTAAGAATTCGGGCAGTGACTTAAAGCACTCGAGAACGAAAAAGTGGTGTGAAATCGATCCCAGGATTCTCCGCATCGCAGCGCGACGCGAGCATCACCCCCCCCCCCCCCCCCCAAAAAAAAAAGGAAAAGAGAAGAACAGTATGAGATTGAGCAGAACAGATGAAGTACAACAGAGCGCGGGAGCTGTTTTCGACCTGTGCTGCAGCATGAGCACGCGGTGGCGCTAGTGAACGTAACCTTGAGCTCGCGTTCCGAGCCTGGGCCCGGCCCTGACAAGGTCAATGCCCCCGTGCCGCCGTCAGCGCGGAGAGCGGGAGTGGAGTGATGGAGGAAGAGGAGAGCAGATTTGAGTGAGGATTGCGCGATTCGCTTGACGGTGGCGGATCGAGACGGAAGTCATCGGCCGGCGCATCGAAAGGGGAAGTTGCGTCTGTGACTGGCTCGTCAGTTCTTTTCACGGCGGCAGCTGGTAGCGGCATGTTGCTTGAACGTCGAAGTTTAGCAGTGAACCGTTATGAACCGTATACGATGCGGTCGATAGTTTTCCGCACCCAGCAAAATCGTTAGGGGGTGTCGAACGATTTCAGTAGCATGAAAACTAAAGCATTTGGTTGTAACACTTAGAGAATCGAAACAGTTGTCTACCATGAATGTGCAACATGCCGTACTATCAAGTATTCGCTGGCATCTGACAAGAACTTTTCTAGTCTGTAAATTGCTCTACAAGCGAGGGAATAAACGAATATGAGTTCATTATGTATAAAAAAAGTGAGGCGTTAGGAAAGAAGGAAAATAGTTAAAAGTAAAATGAATTCTTTAAAATTACAAATAATTAGTAAAAATGTACAGATATCTCTCTATTATTTGTGATTAAATATGCGTCTATTCTGCCTACCATGTAAATAATTCGTCCTTACTTTCTTAAATTCTATTTACATCGCTCCCTGTTACCACGCGACAGCACGATTTTAGCATGCGTGCTAGCCACCCTGTAAGGAAAAAGTTTGAAACAATCAGCACAGCTTAGGCTGGAATGGATTCAATACACTAGCATATAGGCTGAAAGTTTACTGCTTATATGGACGCCTTTGACGGCCTTCTAGGAACAATATCACGAAATATTCCAGGAAATTAGAGTGTTTTAGATTACCTGGAATAAATACATCTTATATAACGCAGCCGAAATAACCCTCTCTAATCGCATCTCGTTGGGCAAAGCTTACAAAATATGTGTTGAAAACTCGCGAATATTAAGAACGAACTAGTTGGGAGAGCTTCGCAACGTCGTGACATGGTGCTTACTAGTTGGGATTAGGAAGTAACGTAAGTGATGCAAACATCCCCCAAAATAACAATCTACTATACTCCGTTTCATACATCAGGTGCAACGCTGCGAAGGCTACACAAGTAGTCCGTACAGGAAAAGAATATGAGAGGGGAGGGGAATAAGAGGGCAAACTACCAACATAAGTCACGAACTCGCATATTTCGATTGTTTCCCCAGCAATACGAGCGTGTTGCGTCAAGCTGATTGGTAATGTATTATGATTCAAGGCTGTCAGCGAGGCATTTATTGTTTTTCGCTCACCGCAAGCAACGCACTATTTTTTGGTCGCGGAAGTACACAGCGCAAGCACAAGTATTAGCTTTCACAGCGTTGCACCTGATATACGAAACGGAGTATACTTATGAGCAATAATTGCATGTATATATGTCAGGTCTTTCAGAGCCTTCTGTGGACATGTATGACAATAAGCAGGCAATAGGGAGAATAGCTCGAGCTAACCACGTGCTGTCAGTACCGTTATGGCTATTAAATGTGACGTTGGCACTGATCTAAGTCTATGGGACAGTATTTCGCTCATGTGGCTCGAACTGACGAGGATGGAAATGAGAACACGTACACTACATAGCCCTAAATTGACGCGTTTAATTCTTCGAACTCTGTACATCATTATACTAGTGCTAAATGTTGGCTGAAGAACCAGATTAACGAAGTGGGCAATCGAGTACGCCACGTCGAGTGCCTCTTAGCATGCCACGGTAAACGCAGCGAGTCCAGCCCGTGGATTTTGGCTAAGTGGATTACGGGTACCTCGAGTTACTCGCAGTGATCGTTCGGTATGGGGACGTTGTCTCCGCTTTTATTTCTCATTCCCGCCTCCTGATCCCCGAGTGGCAGCTACCGGAGATTGGGGGAGTCGAGAGTGGCGGCGTAAGGCGGGAGCGAGCGCGCCCGTAATCATCGGATCGCTGATAATCCGGTGAGGCTTATCAGGCTGCCTGATTGGGGCTTTCAGCAAAGTAGTTTCGTGCCTTCAGAGAAACATAGCTGCAACGTGGAACGCACGCACACGCAATCCGCTGTGTACACCGACCGATCGCGACAGCGAGCAGTGAACTCTGCAGGTTCATTTCTTTTTCAAGGCACTATCACCGCACGAGGATAGCCATCGTTACCTGCCATTTCTCGAGGAATACTTGATGCGCACGAGGCGTGCAAGGACATTTCGGAAACTGAGAGTTAACGTCTTTTCTCACGAACCATCAGTTGATCAGAGCTAGAATATCGTCTGCATAAAAGTATGACAGTATTTAAAAAAAAGATATCTTTCCGCAGTAACATGGTTCATTATTATCACGTGCGAGTGTTTGCGCAGACTGCCGTACCAATAAAGGAATATTGTACCCTCTGCCTGTACAATTATTTTGAGTGCCATTATAACATATTTTTTCATGCAGTGTATCCCACCCTGCTAAAACATCTGAAGGGGTTGCAGTACCGATAAATAAATAAATAAATAAATAAATAAATAAATAAATAAATAAATAAATAAATAAATAAATAAGACTTATAGCCTTTAACCTATTCGTGTCGCTCATTGTCTGGACAGCTTGCTTGCGGTCGTTGCGTTCGCCATCACTGTACTGTGCGAACCAATGTGTTCATTCTTTATTTAACTACATTTACGAAGATACATAGACTGTGGCACATAATATACACACTTAATAAATGAGTACGTATTGTTATCCCGGTGTGCTAGCGGCACAAAAATATGGAAGGGGTGGGGGGTTCTCGGGCACATAGACATTGTCCTCGTTAAGAGTACTCACACTTCGAAAAATTTTAATGCAGAACACGCTGCACAATAGCATGCCCATTAGGTGCGCTTTGGGGGTAGCGAGATTTGCGTTCAGTTGACGCGTTTTATTCACTGCGAAACGCTAAAGAGAACAATCTGAGCCGATGCCACTCGACAACTACTTTGCGGGGAAGGCCGCAACGCAGAGCAAGCGCAGGAAGAAACACGTCATCGCCTCCCTTCCCCCCCAAGCTGAGAGCGCACTACATTCCTCTCAACAGAGCATTATACGACAACGACACGGCACGTTGTTTTTAGCAAACGTTGATGCACCACAAAGCCAACTCCCTGAGGATATTCGGAGCGGTATTTTTACTTCACAAATGGGACTTTGTTCGGCTTGGGGAGGAGGGGTAATAACATTTATTCAGCACCACAAACATGGGGCTTGAATTGAGCGGGCGAAAGTGCCCTGTTGGTCAGGTGGCCAGAAGCCCTTGGGCCCTGGTGGCTGCCTCGGCCCGGTCCGTCACTCAGACTTTCGCGTCCGGGTTCGAGCTGAGCAGCGCGGCCTCCCACTGCTGAGGTCTCATGATATGCAGACCCTGGGGATCATTAAGTTCGAGCACTGAATGCTGACCAGCGTGCGCGGAGGCGGTGTAGAAATGTGGTGCTTGACTTCGTACCCAAAGAACACGGGCACAGACCCGGTGGCTGCGGTAGAATTTTCTATGAGGATGAAAACGCTAAGGGCCAGTGTACTGTGCGATGTCAGCGCACGTTAGAGAACCCCATGTGGTCAAAATTTGCGGAGGTCTCCACTACTGCGTTTCTCTCCTTTATACTCTTTCATTCCCTTTCCCTTAACCTCGCGGACTCTGAGCCGTGTTCCAATCACAATAATTATTGCCCTGTTTGGAGTGTGGAAACACAGTGAAACTAGACGCATTCGGCAATATCCGCAAGAAATGTCGAACGCTGCCCGAAAGCGGGCTTCACAGCTATCCGATGGAGAGCGACATTTAAAGTTGGCTTGTTCGCAACAAGCATATCTATGCGGCGAAGTTCACTTGAAGTGTTTGCTATCGTTGGGTCTGATTTCTTGCGAAGCGGGCTTGCGAAGTTTGCGAAGTGCCTTGCGAGCATGCTTGATCAATAGGTAGACTATTGCATCCTTGCATGCAACCAAGGCAGCCTGAGGGAAGTCGCAACAGTCATGCTAATCAAGCGTATCCCCGCGCCCTACATATTCTACAGAAACGTGTATACGTTTCAGTGACTCTGTAGCTGATTGGCGGGCGAAAAGTATTCAGTAAAAACAATAGCAAGATCAGGATCACCGCAAGAGCGAAGGGGCGGTAGTCGCCTCTCGCTATTGACGGCTCACCGCCACGCGAAATGGCGTGCCAACGAGGCATTTCGCTGTAAGCCAGTGGTGGACAGTCAAGAGGAGCCAAGTGTTGTGGCTTTGCGCATTCAATAAAATACGAGGAAAAAAACCCTTAAAAGGTACTTCGTTTTCTTTCTTGTGGTTTCTTTTCTTATATTTTGCCTCGGAACGCAACTTTCAGAAAGCCAGGTCCTGCCAGACCAAGATGACGAATGTCATACTATTGAACGAACTGTGACGGCCGTTTTGTATCCGAGTTTGCAAAAGTGAAGCCATGCTGTTACGTAAGTTTGTATCGAATAGCTGAGTATGTTGCATATTTGAAGAATGCGTCGCATCAGAGATGCATCAGAGATACAACGTACTCTTCGCGCAGCCGTACCGTTGCGCAACCTTGGCTCAAACTTGTATAAAAGATGCGTGCTTTCTTTCTTTCTTTCTTTCTTTCTTTCTTTCTTTCTTTCTTTCTTTCTTTCTTTCTTTCTTTCTTTCTTTCTTTCTTTCTTTCTTTCTTTCTTTCTTTCTTTCTTTCTTTCGTGTTTGATCACACCGGCATATCCCTGGCCCATACCCATTTGTTCGATGCGGGCATCAGCTGCACGCAATTTTTAATTCTCATGACTGAGTTTTATCAATTATACTAATGATTAAGGACGTCTTTAGTATGAAAGTCACGTGCTCTCATCTCATGTCTATTCATGAAACTCAAATCTAACTATTCGTTTCTTGCACGTCTTCTTTTTCTCGCTGATTAAATTTATACAATTGTTGAAAACCGACGTCGGAGTGTACTGAAAGTGCCGCGTAAGACAGCTTTTAGTACCACTCTGGGCTTATGCCGTTGATAACCTTTGATAAAAATTCGAGGTACGTACCGTCAACAGCAAAAGTTTACGGGACCCAGAACTTCGGAAAAATCTGTTAGCCTCGCATTATATGTTACAGACTGTACATCGCAAAAACATGTACATCGCAAAAACATCTGCCCACTGAAACTTTTAAACTGAGGCTATGTTGCGAAGCTAAGCGGTAAGTTTCGGATCCCGCAAACTTTTGCTGTTGACTGTGCATACAGGTTCGAGTTTTCACGGTCGATTTACTGGTGACCCTACAATTCATCCCGTGGAACATGTGAAAATAAACCATGAAAAATAACGCAGAGCACTAAGTGATTACTGCAGAGTAAACTTTCAATTATATTTTTGAAGCTATAGTTTTAACCGGTTACTTTTAAAATGAAGTCATTGTAATTGTAATCTGTTGCTCTTTTTCAGAAATGTGTGCAAGTCTGGGTAAAATGTGTGACGTACAAACAGGCGCTCAGTAAGGAGCAGGTGAACTTCTCCTGTGGCAACGTCACCACGAGCCCCGCATTTTAATACACCACTCAAGTTGGTGGTGCTCAAAGCTTTCAAATAACTGCGGTATCACATGCTAGCTCTGCCGTTTGCTATCTAAAAAAAAAAAAAGAAGCAGAGAAAAATGCGAGGCCCCTAAAGAGAGAGTGCAATTGAAGAGAGCAAGAACATTTGGCTGCAAAACGATGAAGGAACTTTCCGCGTCGCCCCGCCACGGTGGTCTAGTGGTTATGGCACTCGGCTGTTCCCGCGTCCGTTTTTTTTTTTTTTTCATTCAAGTTCTTCTCGACGAAGGCAAATTTCCTTACATCCGGGAAGCAAACTGATAAAAGAACAGAACGGTTAACTCTAACTAACGCTTTGTACAAAAGCGCATATATCAGTTACGCGCCGAAAGACAACTTCCTAGATTGCATTTTTTGTACGTATCTCCTGTCTCAATACAAGAACCTGCGATAACGGCTCCAGTCTGTCTCTGCTCTGTTAGTGGCGAATTTCATCTTTGAGTGTTCCAATTAATGTTCTTACTCTTTGTATTTCTGTGTGTCTTTCGCATTTACCATATGTATTCTCCACTACTGCTATAGCTTTATGCAGGGTTGCAGTATGTACAAATAAATAAATAAATATATAAATATGCGCATACAAAGTTAACAGCCCCTCGCCGACAGAGAAAGTGAGACAGGGATTTCGAGCTCAGCAACCCAATATTGCTTAGTGCCAAAGGGGAAAAAATCGTCTGCATCTTTTAGCTGAAACAAAAGGCCTAGGCGAGTATGAATTGCAATATTGCCGCTAAATTGTACAGCAGTTACAACGTCTGCGAGTACATTCAGTACCAAGCATGCCATGCACAGCGCTGTTCCAAAGCCCATCTAAAAAGAGGTCTCCCTCGGAACCGGCTTACGTACGGCTGATCTTCCACACTGTACTGCATGGCTCCTAATTACGCTGTCATTGGTCCTCAACTCTCTCTCCTTGACTCCATCTATCGCGGCTTCGGATAAACAAACAAGCTCGCCTAATATATCTGACTTCATTCGTTTACCTCTTTCTTCTGATTTCCCAGATGACAGCACCGATAGACTCGGAACGTGTGACCACGTCTATACCGCTAAGAGATCGCGTCTCATTTCGCAGCTGTAGCTTATAGGCCAGCCGTTTATTTGTTCCCCATTGTCTCCGACAGTCTTGACGCAAGCGTGGTATCGCAACAGTGGCTTGCGACACAGTTGGCGACAGCCGGTGTTGTGGCGAAGGCGGGGCAGGAGACGGACGTCTGGCGGCGCACTGTTATCGACTGATCCCCGAGAGGTCGCAGTTCGTTACTGTCCGTGATGGAGTGGCTGACTTCTCTATGAACGAGGCCTCTCATTGACCATGAGCCTCTTGCGCAAGGCTAGTTCCAAGCAAGGACGGCGCCGGCACTGTGAGCTTGACCGATGGGCTTCGTTGAAAGGAACGACCCGCGTTATTGTCTCTTTAACTCGGTTCATTATAGAGTCGTTGCGCGTCTGCGACCTCTGGGAACTCCGCGCGATCACGAGGAGAGCGACGTTGCGAAGAAAACTTCGCAACCGGTGCTTCTGGTAACAACTCTGTCAAAACACTGACGAATGATGTTGTTCCGTAATACTGCAAATATGAAAGTGCAAAATACGTGGAAGTGATTTATTTTCTCGGTTGGTTGGCTAAATGACTGGCCTAAGAAATAAAGAAGTTATACGGTTTCCTAGAACGCATAAGACAGCACGCACACACACACACACACACACACACACACACACACACACACACACACACACACACACACACACACACACACACGCACACGCACACGCACACGCACACGCACACGCACACACACAAGGGTAGGCACCTGAAAGGACAAGGACGCTTACTTCTTGCTGTGTCGTGGCACGTGGCTAACGGCATTGAAATCTTAGCATGCTTTCCTTGCACATATGTGGTATGGGATGTGTAATGTAAATTTAGGTGCCTCCAAACCTATGCGCTACTGTGCCTTCGTTTTCTGTCTCGTTCAACAACCGTAATGGTACTACTAAGAACGTGTACGTGTGCATTACTTTGACTTGTGCTTTACATGCTTGTCCTTTACATGGCTTGCCCTTTCGGTTAAACAGAAGCAAGGTTAGCCTTCTATTATGCGAAGGTTGCTTGCACGATTAAATTCCGGACTCGATTTTCTTGGAGAACTAACTTGGCAGAGGGCGGCCGTGAAATGCCAGTAACTGGGTGATAATGGAAAGCATTCAACACTTATCTTTATGCAGTGCTGAACGTTACTTTTGAAACAACTGGACTTTCGCCGCAAACAAGCCACGAACAATGAAAAACAAACAAATGATAGTTTGGTAAAACCCATTTGAGAACTACATAAAAACAAGTAACGGTCACTGAAACGTGCTCGCGAAAAAAAAGAAAAGAGAACACGATCGCTAGAATGAACGAAACAGACAGGGAAAAGTCTGACTGCAACAAGAAGAAACATCAATAAACGAGAGATCGCACAATGGCGGACAAAGAGCAAGAAACAAAACATATGTGCGCACGCACAAGAGTAAGGTGCGCCGATCCTTGAGTAACGGACATCAATGGGCACTAGCGAATGTGAACCATGTCGGCATGACAATTCTGTGTCTTTGTGCGATATAATTTGGCACAATAAAAATAAAAAAACGAAAGGCTAAACAAGTTGTAAACTTTCCGTCCCCAATATGTAGTGTAGCAAAACCATCTGTAACCCGGCTAACATATATCGTTCTCCTTCCCGCCCTTCTCTTCGTTTCTCTCTCAGTCCAGCACTGACGCGCACGCTACGGCTATTAACGACATGCCAAACCGCGACCACGAGGCCAGCAGCAATCCGACAGCGAGCCACACCTTTGCCGGACCGGAAATTGCATCACGCGCGCGTTACAACCCTCTCGACATTGTCGCACGCTCCCACACTAACAGGTTCACGCACCGGGAGTGTCCGACAGAGCCATCGAGTGCCATTAGCCGAACACAGGAAGCCCGCCTAATGCCGCCACGTTTGAAGCTCGCCGTGTCTCTTCAACCGCACACTGGCTCCGGCGTGCGACAGGAGCACGCGGCCATCGCTGTCGATAAATCGGATTGAAAGGATGCGCGGGAGCTACATAATTGGATTTTAGGGACTCTCCAGCGTCGACCCGATCGATGAGGAACAACTTGGCGGAGGGAAAAGGGGTTCGCGGCGCCTGTTCACGTGACCTGACCCGCGTGCACACGTGCACTGCCGGAGCGTCTCCCGAAAGTGCCCCGAGTTTAGTGCAAGGAAAATGCAGAATTGCGTCAGAACGTGTTGCAGGCGTTCGGCGAGTGTAGTGTTTCGCTTGTCTCGCGACGACGGTTCTTGGAGGAGTGCGTACATTGTTTCTGCTTCGTAGCTTTCTTTCACGAGAGATGATATCACGAGAGATGATATCACGAGAGATGATTTCACGAGAGATGATTTCACGAGAGATGACGAGGGTCTTTGTTCGAATTGATTCGTCAGACATCTTTCGTGAAAACAACTAGACGCAAAAAAAAAAAAAAAAAGCGGGGGGAGGCGAAGCAAAACTGTAGGATAGGATGGGCGGCAGTTCTGTCCTACAATGCTCCTTCGCCTTTCATTCCTGTTTTTTTTTCTTTTTTATTCAGGGCTATACATGTTAGCCACGATGTGTTTGCCATAAACAAGAACATATACTTTATTATTACATATAAAACATTTATATGCATTATGCAACAATAATTGCGGTAATACGTTTATACGCACTGATCAAAGAAAAACAGCTTTGGAAGCCGCCGAAGCACCAGAAAGAGTCAGGAATGCGTTTAATTCGCGAAGAACGCTAAGTGAAATATGTAATTGCGTGCCTCAGCTCTGCCTTCAGCAGACCGAGTGCAGTGGTGCAATTTTGATGGTCCGCGCACAAGAACTCACGCTCTTTCAACAGGACACTTTTGGAAGTCACTCCGACAATTTACGCGGTTGTCATAAGGGCCAGAAAACGCAGCGATGTGCACGTATGCACAAATACCCGCAGGACACACGCACGCACGTAAACGTTCACGCACCTGCATGCAAGACGTGAGCGCGCATTTTATTTGCGGTTCTTAGCCTGGAGTTCCTATTAAGGCGTATTGACGACTTTTATGCCTATACTGCTGCGCATTTACAAGGGTTCCTGCCCCTAAACGACAGCAGGGGACGCTATGATGTGAATGAATTAGTTCGCGAGGACACGCGGCTCTCCTAGTAATGCATAATAGTCTTTTTCCTGTTCTTCTTTCTTTAGTCACATGATTGACGGTTAAGGCATTTCAGGAAACTGCACCTACATCACAACAATATGACAACGCAGCTTACCAAATTTGTTCGAGAGAGAAAAAGTTTGTTTTAGCGAGCAGAAAAGAGGCAAGCGGGGTGGGAAGAGCGCATATGAGTCTATTACGGGTGAAAGGAAAGGGAATAAACAAAGGAAGTCATGAAGGAGACGAGGAGCGAATATGCAGTAGCAGAATAAACGATGGGACAGGGCATTCCATTAGAGGTATGTGTATTGCCCTTATGCGCATTGCATGCAAATGTAGTTAGTCCGTTCAACTCACGCCTTCTTTGTACGTCGCGTGAATACTGAATGTGCAAAACGTTGCGAGAAAGGCAAGAGTAGATTGAGATGGCAAACGAAGAGAAGCGACAAAAAAGCGACTGGCCTGCAAATATGAAGCGCTCCGGGCTGGGAGTATTCTCTCGGAGGTCGCCGAAAGGTTGCGGAGAGCTTTAACGTCATCCGTCATCCAGTGCTTTTCAGTTTTGCTGCCAAAGACCCCCACCTACCCACTCGTTTTCCTCCTCACTCCTTCGTTTTCTTTTTTAAACATTGACCATCGTTCATTGCTCCTTCTTCCATATTTAAGTGAAATGAGGTAGGAGGTAGCAACAAGCGTGTATTTGGAACGTGTTCACTTGAGTCCATAGCTACACCTCGCTGTTTATGTTAAGGAAACAACGCAAAAAAACGATACGTGTCTTGGCAATAACGAGGAAGCCTCCGAACACTTAGATGGTTGCCCTAGATAGGCCGCTTCCGCATTCTCTTGTGGTAACCTGCTGAACCAGTGAACTCCTCCGTCTTGTGTCGCTCCACCGGTACGCTTTCTTGATTTTACTCTAGATGGGTGCTCGCGGCACTAAACTGCCATTGGCGTCACAAATTAGACAAATTACACTGTTACATCGCAATCGACGACGTTATTCGCCGTATTCGTAGCTCTTCATGAGCCACTGTGTTCAAATGCCAAAAAATCCTGATATTCAGAGAACAAGAGTGAAAGGATTATCGGCTCTGACCTCATCGGCAGAAGGAGCCAGCCAAAATCTATCAGCTTCCTTTCACAAGGATGATACCCCATAAGATTATAAGTTATCTATCTATCTATCTATCTATCTATCTATCTATCTATCTATCTATCTATCTATCTATCTATCTATCTATCTATCTATCTATCTATCTATCTATCTATCTCACTTGTTTGTTTACTCTCTATTATTCGAATATACGGAGCTAAAGGGATGTCTCCGAGTAAGTAAAGATGAAATGCTGTCGTAGTCACTCCCTTCGCAAAAGAAGAGGGAATTTTTATCCAGAAATATTGCCGAAGAAAGTTTCACGTCCCGGGAAATGTTGTTGCCTTTGTGAACGAGCACTGCGGCGCGCTGTCGAGAAAAGAGTGGTTCGGGGCATTTGGAATTCTCCAAACCGTCGACAAGTGTAGCGAGTGTCGACACCGACACGTTTGCCAATTTCCGGAGGCGGCGTATCCTTTCATGTCTGATTCCTCGGTTCAAAGTGGCGCTTCCGCGTCGTCCAGCGCGCTCTCAATGCAGCGCGCGTGTGGAGTGTATACTTTGTTGAATCTTGAAGTGCTGGCAAACGCTTTCTCGAGTTTATTTCGTCATCGTTTGGCAACTTTGCAGGAAAGGCGTAGAGCGTTCACGGTTAAGGCCACCATATGCTTTTTATGTCCTAGAGTTTGTATACGTACAGCCAACTCCTTTGTGTATGCAATCCTCGCTTGAGGTGGTTGTGCGTTCATGCGTTTTGTTACGTAAATGGGCACAGAAGCTATGTGCCTCTTTTTTTTAAAAACTTCTCTAGCGTATCCTCACTGGCCTGTAGGGCTATGCGATTTTCTTGATCTCCGTTTACTCTAGTCGATACCTTTCTTTGCTCTGTCGCGGAGCTGAAGGAATGCTTGCGATGTTTCACTGTTTCCTGCAATCTGCAACCTTTTTGAACCCTGACTGTACTTTCAATTTTTAGGGGCGAAGCTCCTTAGGGCGTGGGTCTGTACATCCCATGGTGTTCGTTGGTGATGTACCCACCTCTACTTTTATGTGAAAAAAAAAATTCCGGAAGTTGTGTCTTCTGCCTGGATTCGAACCCAGGCTCTCGGCGTGGCAGTCGAGCGTTCTACCACTGAGCTACGCCTGTGGTTGAAAAATTATCGCTAAAAGACCTAAACACGTATAATGTCTCCCGCGGAATCGCATTAACAAACGTAATGTTACGTTGAAAAATAGTAATACACCGCTACACGACGCGAAAATGGATTGTATAACGAGGTCGAGGCATCATTTGAAAGAACACAGAGCTGCGTGCTTTGTAGCTTTGAACCCATTACGGAGGCACTGGTAATTATGGCGTAGTGGGTACTTCCCTACTTGGCAAAATGATAAGTTATGGCGCAGGAGATACCTACCACTTCTACTTGCACTAGTTTCCTCAAGCGTTTAAAATGGCCTCTAAGAAAGTAGCTCCTCCTGCTTACGCTGTCACTGTCCTGCAGTTCCGCGCAGGCCTGGCTCTAGCACAGCATATCCCCCTTAAACGCGAGATCCCAGCGTACGAATACAGTGTTTCTCACGCCTTTACATGATGATCGACTGGGCGATTTACGCGAAAGATTCACGGTTTACCGATGATTCCCTCCGGAGCTTCGCCCACTCATCATCATTCACCCCGTGGATATGCTGTGATTTTTGTGTGTGTGTGTGTGTGTGTGTGTGTGTGATGCGAAAGTGAGGTACCGGACTCAAACAAGGCACCCACTTCTCGTATATGAAACATAGCAGTAAGAAAATAACAACAAACTGGAACGACATGAGGCGAAAGAAAAGACGACACTAAAGCGTTGTGTACCATATCATAAGTTTCTTTCAGTGGCGCGCCCTAAAACTTATAGCAAAAGAAAGAGAACCTGCAAGAGCATCTGACTAAGCTCGCAAAAGGCAGCGAAAGACGTAAGGACCCTGAGCACTGCTTGCCGCCTTTATAGCAAACGTTGGTTCTAGTTCAGGCGTTATTTCTGCTCGTTTCTTTACCTGTTAGTGTGTCGTTGTTTTTCGGGATGTCTTGTCACGCATATAAAAGAGGCGTTAGAGTTTTGTTTCAATGTCTTTCATTGTTGCCGCTTTCCTCATGCCATTCAGCGCGGTTTCTCTTCGCTTAACGTGAACGAACGTGCCTGGATCACCGCTGGTAACGTTGTAAACTGACCGGTAAGAATTGGGGAAGAACGAGAGAAGCGGAAGCAGTTTCGAGGGCTTTCGTATCCCATAAGGCTTCATATAGAGGCGTAGGACAGGCGATACTAAGCGTGACACATACAAACGGCGATGAGACGTGACAGGGGTTCAGGGCCCTCTTCGCTGTGCGACGTAACCAGAGAAGACGGACAGGTCAGCAGTCGTACGAAGAATAGCGCACGCTAGGACAGGGACGAAGGAAGCAAGACGACACAACGCTTGCGTCGTCTTGCTTAAATTTATTCCCGTCTTAGTGTGCGCTATTTCTCGTGCGATTACGTACTAACAAGCTCAAGATGCTCTTATACGGGGCAGCATTTTTCACCTGGAGCCGCCGTGTGCAGCGGCGGAGCGTAAAGCCTCAATGTCTTTTAGAGCCAAGGTTCCTTAGGAAAGGAAAATATAATCATTAGCCGCATAATATCATAAAGACTGCTCGGATATTTCGTATTAACAAAAGAAGATCCTCTGCAATCCAGCACATGTTATTCCTGGACGTCAATTACACCCGAGGGCTGACGAGCGTCAGTTCGATTGTGCTTGACTATCGCTTACACACACAGGAAGTGTACTCGTGCTGCTTACTCTTAGGCCTCTGTATATGACGAACAGACAAATCTTAACATGCAATACATACAATGTGAGCGAGCTTTTTTTTAGTAATAAACCGCGTGATGCTTTTCTTGCAACGTATTTCCCTCTATGCTTCGTCGTTTCAGTCGAAGGTATACAAAAGTGAACTGCCCTTGAGACGCTAAGAGATTGCATGAGAAAAGGAAAACAACGCGCTTTGTGTGAGGTTTAGTGCTCGTTAAAGCGACAGAGGGGACGCTGTTGTATAATACACACGAGTGCCCAGATTCCGCCCGCGGTCAAAGGTAACGTATGGCCGCGCGCCGGGGGAAGCCCTTCGCGGTCGGCTGCGCCGCGCTTCCGATAGCAGCAAGGCAACCACGCGCTGCTGCTTGGAACGCTGCTCTATCGGCGATGATTCGGCACCGAGCAGCCGCTTCAAGCGAACCGTAAAGTGGCAGCGTGGTGAATAATGTGCCCTTGGCAGAACTCTAGCGACCCGAAAAGCTGCGGACGACGCGCCGCAGCATCTGCGGCGAGCTTTTTTTCCTTAGGAAAGATAGCTTCTTGTCGCCCGGGTTCTGGTTTCAGGTGCCACCGCCCGTTAGCTGTTAATGGTTTTTCTCAGCACAGTTCGCTGGGCAGTGAGGCCAGCTCTTCCGATAAGGATATAATGGCGGGTCGGACCATTCCTCTGCTGCGGAAGCTCTCGCTTCCTTGTGCCCGTTCCTGCACAAAGAAGCTCGTTGAAGGGCCTAGTTTTTTGGTTTCTTAAACAATTATTTTGTAGTAATAGGTACTCATACTGCTCCCAATAACACACTTTAACGTTGAGGGCATGCTTCATGTCTAAACCTCCAGTGCCAGTCTCGGCTTCCAGACTCTTAGACTTGTCTCAGTCGCGTCAGTTGAACGGCGCGCGGGGACATCTACAGAGCAGGCTGTTCTTCGCGGCTGTAATAAATCTGGAGCAAAATACTGTGATTTGCTGCGAAACTAAGAGTACACGTAAGCAACAGGAACGATAAACAAATTTAAGAAGGCTTCTCCGCAAACACAGAACTAGGCCGAAAAAAAAAATGCAATCTGTTTCGCGTCAGGCTTCCCTTCCCTTAAAACACCTCGCAACACGTCACTCGGAAACGTTCACGCATAACTTCGAGGACGTGCCAAAATTACTAACGGAACGTACAATACACACTCCTAAACGCCACCGATTTTTTAAGCGTGCAAATAAATGACCCCTCCGTCAGATTTATCTCCGCTTTTAATGCCCGGAAAGTGTCGTTCGTGCGATCATTACGCATTGTGCCCGTTTTCACCCGCACTCCCACTCGCCTTCCGCATGTTTCCATAAATTCTCGGCTACGTATTTCACTTGGCCACAAGTGAAGTAGTGAAGCGTTATCCATCACGCCTACTAAAGTGCTTGGCATTGCGCAGACACGCAAAATCCTGCAGTTTTGTTTCTTTCTTCGCGTGAAACGAATAACAACGTGTGTCATTACTCTAATTGTGCACGCTGCGCCTTGCTGAGAGGCTACCTCGTTTTCTGTGACAGCTGGATACTTGAGTGCCTTGTTCTTATCAGAGGGCGGACTTGCAAACAAGGTTTTTGTTGCGAGCTCCTTGTTTTTTCTTCTTTCGCTATTTATTGTGCATTACGACATGGCATTGCTTAGAGGCTCTGTCTATGTAGTTGTCACAACGAGCTCGAAATACAATGCTCTTAGCTGCGCACATATAACTGCCATGCCCGAGACGTACCAAGTGGAGAAGAATGACGGCGGTTCGATATCAGCGAATCTTCAGTGTCTTCTACACCTCATAACGTGCCTTCCTTGGTCATGTCATTTTATAATATAAGTTATTTGTATTTTTTCATCTTGGTTTTCTTTTCTGGATCATCTCTGCGCATGTCACGTATGTAATGTGTACTATAAAAGCTGGCGCGTGAAGGTCAATAAAGTAGTCGGTAGTGGCGGTCGTCCTGTTGTCTGTATTCCTTTCGTGGTGCCGAAAATTGCGCCTCTCCTTACAAGATATAAGTGCACCCATTAAGGATAGACGCATTAAATAGCTCGAAAAGTGCGCTTCTCTGCATTACACATTCGCTGAGCTGACGGCGGCGCCTATCATGGTTGAAATGAAAACAATGCTATAGGCTCGCCTTTTAGGCATGCTTGTGTAACGAGTACTGGGTCTATCATTTCCAGGTCACAGCGCAAGCAAAATGATCTTGTGCGCGTGGTTTACGCACATGTCTGTGCAGCCACTAGTGGGGCAATATGAACCGCAGAGAAGCTACTTTGATACTATGAAAAGTGTCTGCCGCAGCGCTTCCTCGATGTGGTGACACAAACGACGGAGGCTTGCTCACATATGTTAATATTATACTGATTAATAAATGTACTGAAATATTTAACTGCAGCAAGTTTAGTTTCAAGATTGTGGTTTTATAGAATATACTTCCCACAAAAGTAGCGACACCGTAATTCCATAATCAACTTTTAGTCCGTCTAAGTGTGTGCACAGTGACAGGAAGTTCATTGTAGGCTGCATCACTCTATTTTTGGTGTCCTTTAAAGCGTGCGAAATTGTGCTATTCAGCTCTTTATTCGAGAACTGAACACCTCACGTGTCAGGTATAAAGCGATATTCAATCTTTGTGTAATGAAAAAAAAAAAAGCCTGCATGGGTTACAGAACATTTCGAGCTTGTTTGTTTTCATATTGACTCAGTCAGACCTCAGTATATTCAAACTGCATAGTGGAGGTTCTACGCGGTTAAATGGCCGTCGTACGATGATCGCTTGCGCATTTCTGCCGAAAGCGCATGGTTCACCCTCAGAACAAACGTGTAGTAACAAATGCCGCTTCTCTTTCACGTGTTCATGTACACTACAGCGTTTTTTTTCTTGTTTTTTTTTTCTTCTTGCGATCCGCAACACAGCGAACTCGTCGTTTCGTCGCAGGCTTTGTCCCAACGGGCATGTGTGTGCACGTGTCTTGCATCGGCAAGCTTCCTCGGGCTTTCCCAGCTGAGGGTTGATGGGTGCCAGTAAGCGAGATGTCGGCCGAAGTAGGGATCGATGTCCACTTCCGGCTAAGTGGAAATGTCATGCCTCACCGGCTTTGTTGGCCGCGGCACTCCTGTCTGCTTTCATCTGCTAGAATGAACTTGACCGCTTCGCTATAGAACACTGCAGCTAGCTGGCAGTACGTTGAGGGTGCATGTGAGGTGAGAGTGAAGAGGAGGCTTCAGCAGATCATGTGAATGAGGAAGTGTCGATTATTGAGGCAACTTGCCATAGCCTATAGAGCTTGGGTCAGTACGCACGTGCCTTATACGGTTAACGTGCCACTTACTAGCTAGCTCGCTCGCTCGCTCGCTCCCTCACTCACTCACTCACTCACTCACTCACTCACTCACTCACTCACTCACTCACTCACTGAATAAATGAATCATGCAATCAATTAAACATTCACTCGTTCAATGTGCATACGTGTGCAACACATAATACATTAAATGAACACAGCGAAAGTGCTTGTAAGCAGGACTTTCAAACAGCGATGCTAAGGAAAATGAGCATCAGGCGACAAGCCGTTGACAGCAGTTTTGAGTGCTTGCACATGACGGAAGTTTAGGGATGTTGTCGGTGGTGAAACTGTTAATCAATTTTTAGTGATAACCTTGATCAATTTAGCCTCATCGTGGGTTAAATAAGCAACACTGTCATACAGTGCACCACATTTTTTTTTTACGCATGCTGAGACGGGAGTACGCAATACGAGTTAGCGTAGCCTTTTAATTTTCTCCCTCCCAAGGCACTATTTAACACCATGACCACAATAAATATAACTAACGAAATAACTGGGCTGCACCAGAGGAGAGTGAGAACCAAATTTATAACAGCCAACACAGGCCACGCAGAAGCTGCATTTTACAAATCACACATGGTTATCAAACCACTACACCAGCGGACACCGTTCGACAGAGTCCAAATTCCCGTGACCAATCTTCCCGTGACCGCATTCCGAGTCATAGAAAAATACGTCATAATATAGCCTGGGGTTTTTATTGCTCGGCAAATATAAAACTCGCTTTCTGAGCGAGGGCGACAGGTTTTAAAAGGGCTTCTCTTCAAAACTTGTATAGCGCCGACGCGCTGAACAGCAGCCCCACAGGTGCAATAGATGTCCACTTTTCTTTTTCTACGTGTTTTTAAGATTAAATGAGCGCAGAAGAAAGTGTCGTGTTGCAATTACGACATCTAGCCGCAGGGGACCGACAAAATCCACAGCCTAGACACCACACTCCTTGCGCAATTTTTGATCTTCCTTTTCGCCCGTGTTCCGGGCATAAAATAACGATGAGGTAGTTGGGTACGCAGTCATTTTACATAACGCCAGCGAATCTATGCAGCGTTAACTCCCGCGTGCGCTCCCACTCCACTGCAGCGACGGCCGGTCAGTTGGGTAAATATCGCCTATTAGGTCCAGGGCGACGCTGATGCCGTGTTGAACCAATTAAACAGCGTCATCGCCTGTCGTGTCTATCGTCGCCAGCAGTTTCCGAGTTAGCCTCTGGTCATGAGAAGACATTTTGCAATCCCAACGTGAAACACTGTCATACAAAGAATAGAGAAGCAGGAAAACTGCTTTTAAAGAGAACATGGCTTAGGAAGTAAGGAGACATCCAGATGTCGTCTAGGGAGTACTCCCTTGCGTAACTCATGACATTGCAGTTATGAGACGCAATGAGCGCGATTCTGGGCACGTGGACCACTTCTAGTGGTTTTACAGGCCTTTATGATTAAGCTACTACATGTAAATTATCAATGTTCATCTTATGCTAGAGTGATATATATATATATATATATATTCGCATTAACATTAGCTGTTATTGGCGGGGTGGTCAACGGAGCAACGGAGACGTCGAAGCTATTTCCAACTGATTACGAAACGAACAACACTTCTTACAGGACAAAATCATGATGGCGGCATGGACCTTCCTGAAGCATTTTTCTATTGCGTCCTAATAATGTACCAGCCGTACCGACCTGTCCTGTACAAATTGGGCGACGTTTTTACCGCAGTCGTAAGCTCCTGTAAAGCTGATTTTGCCATAACAGGCTCCTTAGTAAGGTGAAGCCAGCCTGTGTAACAAAAAAAAAAAAAGTCGTGGCTTTGTTACTGCAAACACCAATGAACAGCGGAGCTTAGGGGAAGCTGCAGCAAAGTTGTGCAAAGCTATAGGCGAAGAAGTGCAGGAGTTATCAAGGCAGCGTCGAAGCTAAGCAGGGTTTATTGGAGTTAAGCTTCGCTTTGCTATCGTTTTGCTTGCCGGTCACTCGGGATCTTCATTTCTTCGCCGACGCTCGGCCTTCACCTCCCTTGCTCGAACACCTGGGGCGAGATCGGAGATCGTTTTTTGCGGCGGTTCTCTTCCTCCGGCGGTTCTGTTCGGCAGTTCTGGCGGTTCCGGCGGTTCTGTTCGCTTTTCACTCCATGTCATTGGCGCTGGTGATGCTTGCCTCGTAAGGAGCGGGGAGCGGCCACGTTTTTACATGACCACGTTTTCTCTGCACGTCACGCATTTACCCTCACGAAAAAAAAAGAGACATCGTGCTCAAAAAGCAATCTTACTCATTTGAAGTCGAAAGACATCAAGTTTTGTATACTCTCTAAAAGAAGACGCCAGAATCTACTTGTCTCTTTTTAGGATGTACGCCGCTTGTCAGTCGGATGCTGTTACCTTCCCCTTCTCGCATATCTTATGGGTCACCCTGTCATAAAACTGTACTTGCTCAAACAAAGAAGGGTGACCAATCCTGGAAGCCTGCACTACACTAAGTCGCGCAAATCTTTAGCGTGCACAACGAAAACCGCGCCCCCACTTCATGATGTTGCAGCGAGCGAACGCGATGTGTTCCAAACAAAGATCTCCGATCGCGCCCCTGCACGTTCTCTTCGGTGGCGAGTGGCGGCAGATTCCCTTGGATGTTGCTCGGGATCGGCTCTCCGTTCCCCAGCACGCTCACTAGCCGGTTCTCTACTGAGCTTCTTCAAGAGTTCGAGATGTCGTCTTCATTGCGCTACGTCGAGAAAGTCTAGGGCAGTCTAGGGCGAGAAAGCAGCCCGCCGATGTGAGAGCGCTCCTGTTACTAAGGGGCGCTGGCGTCATTACCAACGTCATACCACGTGTTCTCGGCGCGGCTGTGTATTGGCTCCGCTCCCACTCAACTCCGCTGGGTCTTGCTCTCCCCTTACATCCCTCCTCCCGCTTTGCCATATACGTTTCCCTCTTGAGAACTTTTCTTTCTTTTGCCCGATATGGTGGCCTAGTGGCTATGGCACTCGCCTGTTGATTCGAAGGTCGAGGTATTGAATCCCAGCCATGGCTGTTGCATTTCGATGGCTGCGAAGTGCAAGAGGCCCGTGCGCAGTACTGCAGCCTGACATCGTACCGACATCGCACAACCATAGGCTCTGGCTGTACGATATCAGTACACGCTAAATGTTCCCAGGTGCTCGAAATATACGGAGCCCCCGACTACGGCGTCTCTCATAATCATATCGTGGTTTTGGGACGTAAATCCCCAGGAACGATTACTATTATCGCGAGAGGTTCCCCTCTGGCTATACACTTACCCCTCTCCCCACTTGGCGATCCTGTTCTTTCTTTCTTTCTTTCTTTCTTTCTTTCTTTCTTTCTTTCTTTCTTTCTTTCTTTCTTTCTTTCTTTCTTTCTTTCTTTCTTTCTTTCTTTCTTTCGCATAATCACTCTCATGTAGCAGTGCGTGTAGTACGTCAATGGCAACAGTGGGACCGCTCGCCCTTTCTGCGTGGGATCGCCTTGGCTATGCAGTGAGCTTCGCTGCGCACAGACCAAGCTCGAATTTAGGGTCTACCCTGAGGAAAAAAACGAAAGAAAAAGAGCAATAATTACAAACAAGGTTACAGTGATCGCTCGATCTCGTGACTTCTGGTTGAGTTTTATGAATTGAACGCTAAATACACATCGTTGATCGAAAGTATTCGCGTTGATCGACTGCAGCTATTCGCGGGCACGCAAAACGAAGCACCAAACCTGACCTTGTCGCAGTAAGTCTTGGTTCGCAGCCATTTTGGAACCCGACGCTACAGAATGCAACCTGCAACAGCTTGGCGAGCACGCATTTACCACTGGCATCGCGAACAGTGCGTGCCACTGAATCTCCTCTGCCATCTTCTTTGAGCGCAAGCTAAAAAAAAAAAGGCGTTAAAAAGTGAATTGGCGCAAAACATGCAACTCGCAGTTACCTCCAGAGTTCCTTTCTCACGCATTCCCCGAGTCTGTTTACATCCCTCAGGCGTGTACTGTTTCACTTCGCAACTGATCTTGCTTTCTTTGTCCGAAGCAAGCGCGTTCAACATGTTTCATCGTTTGTTTCAGTGTGTTTTGTGTGTGCATTTAACGTATCTTTTACCGTGATGACGGCAACAGGATGAAAGTAAGCACGGACACGCAATAAATGTGACAACTTTCGCTAATGCTTATTCTGCGTGCCAGTTGAAAACTGCAGCCTAAATGTGTTTGGAATTTTTGAGAACGTTATTCATTCAGCCAATACATCTACCACCATGAAGACCTTAAAGGCTCCGTTTGGGACAAAAGAAGCGATTTGAAAGCAGCAACCTTTATACAACACGTTTTTGAAGATGTATTCTAACTATATATAAGCGTAAGCTGTACGCGTGCCTTGTTATGCAGCGTTTTGACCACACGAGCGCCACTGCACTAGTTTTTCATGGCCAGCCAAGGTTGAATGTATGAGTGCTACGTACAATGTAGCGTTGCAGTGCTACTGCTGGCAGTAAAGCGCTAATAAATCATTTTACTTGCCATCTACTTTCGAGACCTCGCAAAAAAAAAAACACAGTTTTGATATGGAAAGCCTCATGCGGGAACAACGCACACAAACTCTGTTTACGGAGCTGTCTCACTATACTGCATGCATGGACGCATCGGCTCCACGCAGTAACTATTGTGATACATGGCCGAAGTGAGTGCCATATGTTAAAATACGTTGAACAAGGGCTTCTGCTGGTTCCTTCTAAGTGGTGTGGTTGGAGAAAGGACAACGTTGCGTCACCGCGCCTACCTGATCAAAACGCGAAGAAATATTCCCTACCTCACTGCGGTTTCGCAATGCAAGTACATGCGTTCAATTTCTGCGCACTGGGCCACGAAATTGTGGGCAATATAATAACGGGTTTTCTACTGAAGTTCGAGGGAAAACACTGGCAGATTGCGAGAGGGCACTCCGTTGCTGCGAGTCGCGTTCTGTGTTCGGAAATTTCAAAAGGAAAAAAAAATGCGGAAGATTTGTGTGCTGTGAGCTTAATTTGCGAGCGGCCTCCTATACTGAACAAAACGTAGGGAATAAGCGAGAAAGGCTTTATGTCAAAATTGTATTCTCCTGAAGGCACTGGTAACAAAAGCGGGCGATTTTACCGAGCCAGGAGTCTTTCTCAACGTATCTCAATTTAATTATCCTTGAAACCCAAGATGATAGTTTATCTAAAGTACGTTTATTTATTTTAAAGTTTCTGTGCGGAGGAAAAATGCACCACGCACAGAAAAGAAAAATGGACGGTCGATGCGACGTAAAAGCTTTCCTCAGTAAACCGAGAAGTGCTTAGCTCGTGTATACAATGTTTTTACGAAGACTAACTGTAGCGAGTGAAGGTAATTATTTATTACATTGGTAAACCTTCGGTGGACCGCTTTATGGCCTGTAACTCCAACCCTTTATGACCAAGCGGCCACATGCTAGACGCGCATTACGGAGAGAAGCGAAATGTAGCCCGATCCTGCGGGCTGTGAGGAATAGCGAATCAATCGGGCCGTCTCGTCTAAAGAGACATATCTGGTTCGCAGTAGTAATTCTGTTGCGTCAATATACCATCCCTGTTGACACTGCACTAAAGCGTTAGCGAGGGTGGAAGAAATCGGAGAAGCTCTGAGGAAGAAAAGGAAACAGAGTGTATACTTAGTATCATCATTTTTATGGAGTTATCTTGCAGCAAAAAGCTGGAAAGGAAATCATCTAGATTACACTTGCGCACGGTTCCGGTACAGACCACAAAATTTTAGCGAGGGCTCGCGAATATTTCCTGTGCTTTGGGGAAAGCCCACAAAGTAAGCATAATACAACTTTGTCTCGTGGTATCCTCGCGCATGCCAGTTCGTTTGGGAAGTAAGCGAAATAAGCACACCAGGCATGCTAGTCTGCTTATTGATATGAACAAAGACGTGATGACGACGAACATACGATTTGAGTGTCTGTCAAGTAGTCACACTGCATTTTGGAATATCTGCTCTGTTTACGCTTTCCTTGGCAACATCTGTTTCGGTTCCAAGGAAAAGGTTGGTGGCTGTTTGGGCTAGTTGCTGTTCCGCAGTTTGACGAGCAAATCGCGAAAACAAATACAAGAATACGAAGGACGAAAAGAACCGCTTGTCCGTCGTTTCTCGTAGTCGGATCACCGTTCTCGCAACTATTTCGTCGTACGAAGGAAGAGGCTCGTCAAGCATTTTTTAATATGATAGTTTTTTCTTTAGGATACTTGAACGCAGAAATTTTGGTCTGTCTTTCTGTTTGTCTGTCTGTCACACGATTTGGCCACCCGGCCAAAAGTTAAGCACTTTCCTAACGCCCAGCCATCTTGAACTGGTAGCTGCGTTCATACTTTTGTACATTGTCGATCAAAAAGCAAATATTACACATATCTGAGGCGCAACATCATTCCGTAAGTATTAGATGTTGTGTTCCTTTACTAAAAAATACATAGATACGTAATTCTAAAGACCCTAGTGTTTCTTAGGCTGCGCTAAAAATGCGACGCTATGCGCGAAAAAGGCCTCTGCCGACGATTTGGTGCTGGCAGTTGCCCAGGGATTCTGCAGAAGCTGATGTTTCCCGACGGCGCTGCCAGGTGGCGTCCATATCTCACGCAGCGTAGTACGGCCGGCAGAAGACTATCGTCTTTCGACGACATTTGCAGCGAAGCACGCAGACACGCGGGCAATCTTTCTTCATGCAAACCAGCGCGTTGAAGCGCTTGCGACGATGACGGAGTGCCGTTCGAGTCGCCGTCAGTTCGCACTGACAACAATAGCCGACGCGAGTCAATTTCTGCCATTCCTTCGTTTTTATGTTTACGGACAGCGATGGCGACGCAGCAATTTGTAATGTTTTGCAAGACTACACGAACGTTTCACGGCGCTCCAGCATCGCTCCATTTTCGAAAGGTCGTAGTTGATTACCGTCTACGATAAAGTGGCAGAGCTTTCCGTCATAAAAAACGTGCTGTCTTTCGCAAAGATGCGCCTTGAAGGCAGTGCCGCTTTCGTCACGAACGTAAAGATTTCTCTGATCGATGAGGTCAAACGGAAAAACTGAATAGGGCGACCTTGTCTCTTGTGAAACGGACCGCGACATCTTGCAAACGATCGGTATTGCGAGTGAAACCAGCTCTTGTTAGTGTCCACTCAGTTATATCTACTAAGGTGCCCTGCTAAATTTTACTCTTAGCGTCAGTGAAGAGATCGAGTTTTACGGCGGATATCTGGAAGCACGTGCAGGTCGTTAGCACGGAAATTCGCTTCATTTCGTAAGAACTGCCGTCTTCAGCATGCTGTTGTTACAACGTTCGCTAAAGCGTTCTCATTGTTACCGTCCTCAGTCATTTTTCAAGCGAGACTTTGTCCTTTCCTTGCGTGATATTAATAAAATGTCGATAACATCAGGGCAGGTCGAAACAGCGGTGGAAACCAGCGATGAACTATGTCAAATATCTTTTCTTTCGTTAGGACAAACTAGTGTTCTATAAAATCAATACAACATTTAGCCTCGTTTGTAGCCTCGCAATACTGTATTAATACAATATTATTCAAATTCATAACCAGATCGTTTTAAAACCATGTACTTTTCTCACAGCTACCGTGGCCTGTTATATCAAGCGATGTTACGGAAAGTAAAACGTGTTGAGTCATAGGCAATAAGCGTCGCAGACTCCTACACTGTCAACGATAATATATACCCATGTGGGACATCTTGCAGGTAATGCTCTCGCCAAACCTCGATCATCTAGCCATAAAAATGCGACTCGTCGCAGTCTGCCAGAGACGTCTATGAGGCATTTGGCATCATTAAACTCCCAGTGGAATACAACGGCACACGTACACTCCAGTGTTCGATGATCGGATTTTGTTTCTGAACAAAGCACTCTCCCATATGCTCCGCTACAGTCACTCGGCGGCTTTCATTGGCTGCTGTAGGAGTGACGTCAGCGGTTTGGCTAGTCACCTGAAACTTCAACGTGGCCTCCGTGCTATGAAGAAGTGCTTGTTTTTGGGCTAGTCGACGACTAAGCTTGCTAAACATGTTCAGGCACAAGGAAGAAACAAGGAAAGGAGTGAAAAGAGGAAAGATTATGCTCGTTTGTGTCTTTTCTGTTTATACTGCTTTCCTTGCTTGTTCCTTGCGTGTGAACATGCTTAGCAAGGTCCTTTGTATCCTTTATGTACCAGTGCACAGCACAAACGAAGCTGTTCGGTTTAGACAAAACAATCGATGAGCACTTTATAATTGCTCTCTCGTCGGGCTTCCTAATGGATACCTCGCTAATTAAAAAACTGTGGTTGTGCCTTCGTTTATAATTGATCGTTCTCTTCTGTGCCCTTAAGAGTTTGTATTGGTTTTGGAAAAAAGGAAGCTCCTCGTTCGAAAAAGGTAAACAGTGCTACACCAGGATAAAGGAAGCCGTAATCGCTTGCGCGAGTTACCCTGTTCGAGAAAGGGAAACTTAATTTGCAATCAGCAAAACTTTCCTGATTTCAACCACCGAATTATCGCATTTCCCGCCTCTTCTCGGACCCGGCAATTATTTTCATCCGCAAACGCTGGAGAAACAAAACAGCCGAGGTTCTTCTCCGAAGAAGGCGATAGCTAGGGACATAATAAAAGTACACTGACATGAATTATTTAAACTTTTAAACTGCTGGTTTGACCTGGAGAGACCTATCTTACATGTCTGATCAACAGAGTCTCTCTGTCTCGGCTGTGTTATTATAAAGCTTCACAAGCAAATTACGTTTTTTCATTTCAATCGCTCCCTTTTTTGTCAACTTTCAATCTCCCCCATCCCCTTCCCCTCGTGCAGGGTAGCATACCGGTTGTCCTACACTGTTTAACCTCCCTGCCTTTACCTCTCTACTATTCTTTCTTTCTTTCTTTCTTTCTTTCTTTCTTTCTTTCACTTAGTGTACCCTAAAGGCCCGAACACATTACATAAGGTAGCCACACGTGTAGTTATAATAATAATAGGTCCTTTATTTTCATCAAGCATAAGATGAGGGAGGCAGGGAGAAAAAGCTGACGAGCAGCTTGACTAGCTCCGGCCCCCCAAAATGTACACTTCGACGCGTTTACAGCAGACTGTGCTGGACATAATGAATAACCAAAATGACAATGAGAAAGCAACAGGCTATTAAGCGGTGTAGATGAACAGCGCAAAGAAACACCAAGGAAATAAAATTAAAATGATGGAAGAAAGAAAACATTTAGGAATAATACATTGCATTTTCATTGGATATATCATGTAATCCCACACTACAACACTTGGTATCAGAAAACATTCGTAACTAGAAAACATTCGTAAGAAAACATTTGTAACTAGTGGAACCAGTGTTGAAATTTAACAGGGGCAAACGAGACAACGTATGCGTTAGATTTATGAAATGACAATGGTGCTTAAAGAACATAAAAAAAATTGTGTCAAAACAAGCATTAGAAATATCAGGGGAGAACAATTTGCAAAACTATGAATACAATTTACCGTCAACATTATAAAAAAAAAGTACGCAGTTTTTTTGTAGATGATCTCTCCGGTGCAATGTTTTGGTTGCTAAACAAGTTTAGTAACTCCGGAAGCTTGTGTTTTAGCATTTGTGTCCCGTAATTTGTTCTACATAACGGTACTTTCCAATTCTCTGGATGGCGCACTGAATATGTCTGCATCCTCCTTTCTAAACAGGCTAATTGAGCTAGAAAATGGCCGTTATTTTTAATTTCTGATTTGTATGCTATGGAGAGGCGGTAAGAATAGAGAGAGGGAATACGTAGAATATGATGCCTATGGAAAAGCGATGCTGAAGGATGATTGAAAGCCACATTATATATATACCTTAACATTTTTTTCTGAAGTGAGTACAGTATCCGTAAATTCGTGAATGTCGTTGATCCCCATACAAGATGACAGTAGATTACGTGTGAACAAAATAGAGAGTTATAAGTAAGAAGTTTAACATACGTGGGGAGAGTTCGTCTGTTTAGGTACGTTATCCCTACAGTGCTAGATAATTTTTGTGCTACGTAACCATGGTCGTCCCAAGACATTGTTTCCGAAAATATTACACCGAGTATCTTAAACGTTTTAACTCTGTCTATAAGTGCGCCATTATACACTAAAACTGCATCGGTGACCACCTCCCTCTTTTTTGGCCGGAAAACTACAGCTTTTGTTTTGGTAGTATTAATCTTTAATGCATTGTAATCGGTCCACTTACCTAGCTGCGTTAATGTATTGTTTGCTCGATCCATTATGTCCGATAGTATTGTACCGGAGAAAAGCAAAGTCGTATCATCGGCGTAAATTGCGAATTTTGTGGTTTTATCGATATTGGCAATATTATTTATGTACAATTTAAAGAGAAATGGACCCAGGATACTTCCTTGTGGAACACCGGACAAAATTGGTTTGATATCGGAAGAATAGCCGTTAATATTTACAAATTGCTGCCTGCAACCTAAATAAGAGCGGAGAAGGGCCAATACCTTACCGCGAAATCCATACTTTTCGAGTTTTTTTTAATAACAGGCTATGATTAAGATAATCAAAAGCCTTCGTGAAATCTACGTAGATACCCAGAGCCAAGTGTCGATGTTCAAAAGCATTCAAAATGAGCTCCTTCTGTTCTAACAGAGCGAGTTCTGTTGAGCGCTTTTTCCTGAAGCCGAATTGCTCCGTGTGTATTATCTCATGTTTATCACAAAAGCTGATCAGTCTTGACAAAAAAACTTTTTCGAGGCCTTTAGAAAATATGGGCAAGAGGGACACTGGCCTGTAGTTAGCTATATTATTTTTGTCGCCCTTTTTGTGCAGAACGATTACTTTGGCTATTTGCATTCGTTTTGGGAAAACTCCTTCTGCTAAGCAAAGATTAAAAACATGCGTTAGGAAAGGTGCTATAAGGTCTATCACGTGTTTGACAGGTTTTATTTTAATACCGTCAGCGTCGCTACTAGCACTGTTGTTGAGTCCTACAAAAGTAGAAATCACCTCTGTTGTTGTAACAGGGTTAAGAAAAAAAGTTTTGACACAACTACGTTCTAGGTAATGCAGGGCATTGTCATTAATTTCTCCGGTACCAATATTATTGCAAAACAAAACAAAACAAAAAAGCTAACAATGTTAACGCAACCGAATGTGCACGGAGATACTACACTCTTCTGCCCAGCATTACTCTGCAGTGACGTACAATTGAGATTTCCATCTCTCTTCGCAAGTACTCGAGCAGGCCCAACCACTGCCGTATGTTGACGGAAGCAGTTTCAAATGCACGTCTTCCCGGAGCCCTCCACTATGGCGTCTCTCATAATGAGGGGCCGAACTCACAAAACTTCTCTTTCGTAAGTGCTTTTCGCCACTGGCCAGCGGGCTTCGCTAATGATATGTCCAGCATCAGGATTGGATGAAATTTTCTCTTACGACATTTTTCTCGTAAGTTGTTTTTCCATTCGAAAGTCTATTCGAAAGATGAAATGGTAATGGAAGGACAGCGAAGTGGTATGAGAAAAGAGCCAACGCACCTCCAAATTTACCGTCCCTCCGGATGAACGCACCAGGGGTAGCGCCGCTGGTTCTGAAAAGCTACCGGAACAGACTGACGGGCTATTAGGTTTGCCTGTGACGTCATCATCATAACACTCACGTCATCTCTTATTTTATCCTCCCTAAATCTGTTTCTATTGGTGAAGCTGTGATTAAAATAAGGAGAAGTTCAAGCGTACGTATACGTATAGCACGTACATGTGTACACCAACACGCAATGGATGTATCTATGGTGCGTGCACCGCATACATACATACATACATACATACATACATACATACATACATACATACATACATACATACATACATACATACATACATACATACATACATACATACATACATACATACATACATACATACATTGTTGACCGGTTTTCTGAAGGCAGAAAGAGCAGAATAAGACGTTCACTACAGCACTGAAGGAGTCCACGGCAAAACGCAAAGTGCAGTCTCCTAGAAATATTTGCCGAGACGCTGTCGGAGAAAATGGAGCAGAAAAATTCACAGCATATCCACGGAGTGAATGATGATGAGTGGGTGAAGCTCCGGACGTTCATCGTAGATCGTGCCGAGTTCCGGATTAATTTAGTTAACGCGCACGCTACGAATCCTCATGGTTCAACTACGCACAAGTGAAATCTCCCACGGGAACTTCATTGCAAGTCAAGATCCAGTGCCTATATATATATATATATATATATATATATATATATATATATATATATATATATATATATATATATATATATATATATATATATGGGTAGCCGGTGAACGGTTCCCCAGCGCGAGCAGTCGGTATTTTTCAATCAAGAAACTCGCTAGAAGACGCTGCCTGCGCCAACGTTGTCTCTCGCGGGTGAGGGCGCGTTCTCCTTCTTTGCGAGCTGGTAGAGCGTTCATCGAAGAAAGAGCGTTTCCATAGTAAACGCGCGCATTTCGCTCTCTCTCTCTCTCTCTCTGTCTCTCTCTCTCACAAGACAGCAGATGGAAGAGTGAGAGAGCTCGCGCGCCGGAAGGCATGCGCCGAGGGCGAGCGCGAGCCTCCCGGCGTTGCATGGCGTTGCATGGTATTGTGAGTGGTGTAGGTTGCACGATACGACGATACGTGACAACCGGCCCACAGCTTAAGGAGCTTCGCCCTGAGAGTATGGAAATAAATAAATAAAATAAATAAATAAAAGGCTAGTCTGAGGAAAGAGTGCGAGAAGGACGACCCTGCTGCAGCGCAGGCGAAACTCCATTTGTATTTGTCCTTCTGTAGAAATAGTGCCTTTTCCTCACCCCAACCTCATCTCATTTCTCTCTCTTTCGCTCTCTTTCACTATTGTCTCTATGTGCTCGCGTTTTTCAGTCTCCCTGTTTCTTTCCCCTTCCCCTAAGCACTGCATTTTCCTCCAGCGTTGCTGTTGATGCGTCCCCTGCCATGTTCCTCTCTCCTCTCACTTCCATTTACGTGTTTCCTTTCTCTCACTATTTTCATCCCCCGCACGGGACGGATGAGGTGCCCTCCTCGATTAGAGACTGTTACCATCCTGTGCTTTCTCTCTTTTTCCTTCCTTTCTATCCAGGAATCCCTTTCCTCTTCTTTTCCTTAATTTTGGACACGTGTGTTGCACACCCCCTCTCTCTCTCTCTCTTGTTTTGTTTTTACTCGCGATGTATCGGCACTGACATCTCGCAACATCGCGGCGAATCATAACTCGCGGACTCCTTTGGTACGGCCGAAGGCATCCGCCGCTTCACCAAACGACTGATTACAACACACAGGTAGCTTTAATCTGATTCCCTCACTTCCTTACTATACGGCCGTGCTCCACATTTAACACTGCACCTTACGTCGTGGAACACCAAATGTTCGCCCTACGTAGAGGCTGTTTCTTGTTTTTTTTTTTTTTTCAGAAACATTAAGGTAAGGTGTAAGGGAAGTCGAAAATAAACTTAAAAGAAAAAAGCGGTAACGATAAAAGTTTCCCGAAAGATAGCGGGATAAACGCTGCGAAGCAGCCAACGAAGGGCGGGCGCCTTATCGACAAGTCACTGACGAAGACAAGGCCAAGTACACGGATGCCGTGCGCTGCCGGCCAGTTGCGGCACCGAAAACCGTCCCAGCTCCGCGCTCGACTAACTGCAGCGCAGCTCGGATAAAGACTGAACACGCTGCTGCTAATCGCAGGCGCCTCGACTTTCTCCGAGCAATAGGCCTGCAGCCAAACGGGGAAGGTAGGGTGTTTCAGCAGTTCGGGGAACCGTGGTCCACGTATAGCAGAAACGCAGGACCATTACAGCGCTAAGTGAGTCGTATAAGCTGACAACACGGTGAATAATGCGTTCGCGGGCCGCTCACCAGTCCAATGAAAACAGTCCGAGCTCTAGGTACTGGCCTCTTTTTCTCTTTTTGTCCCTCTATCATTTCTTTGTTATAAGGTGCGTCCTCTCGCTTTTAATGGTCTGGTCATTGGTTCTGACCGTGTAATCAGGTCCGTGTGCACAGTGATAAGAGCTTCACGGCGCATTTCTCCGGCTCCTTTGCACTTTGGCTGACGTACGCTTCGATCTGCTACTCGTTAATGTGTCTTTACTTCAGGGTACACAGGGAGGGGTGGGGAGATAAAGATAGTCATTATATGGGAACACTGTGGGGCGCGGAGAGCGTTTATGTCTGCGCACGCTATCAGGACTTCGCAACAGTCAGTGCGCGAATATAGTCGAGCTAATAAGTTCGTTCAGCTGCGCTGTATTTGATGTGAAAGGAAAGCGGTCAGCACAAGACAATAATAATAAAAGAATACAAAACTGGCGATAATGTTCATATAAAAGTCAAATGGTCCAAAGAAAGCCTCGAGGAAGCGACATGACATGTAATACGACAAAATGGAAGGCCGGTAGGCAGCGCTTCTTTTCTGTGGTTTAGCGTTACTTTAGCGTTCGTTTCTGTATTTAGCCTTACTTCACCAGCAATCGAATACCAACTATAATCTAGCAGACTGTCCTGTTCGTCGTCAGTTGACGTGGTTTGGAACTTTCCATAATTTAGAGCGTGTCATGGGAATTTTTCTTGGAGAAACATGAAAATGTATTACTTCATCGCACCCCAACGGCGTAAAGGTAGCAATAATTCTACCTATAATGTCAGTGCTTTGTATGATTTTTTTTTGCTTCGCGAGACTACTTTAGAGGTAGTGGGTTCGATTTCCAGCCACAGCTGCCGGATTTCGATGGAAGCGAAATGCACGAACACCTGTGCACTTACTTGTATTAGGGTGCATGTTAAACAACACCACGTGGTCAAGATTGATTCAGGACGCCACCCATTACGGCAGTTCCTCACTAATCATATTGGTATTTCGGCACGTCAAAAACGCATAAGTTGTTATGAAGACGACGTCAGCTAAACACGTCTCTTCACGTATGCTTGTATTACATTGCATCTCCAGGGACGCGTGTTTCCCAATAGAATACGGTGCCAACCCAAATATGAAAGAAAAATCAAAATCTGAGAACTACCTCTCTCCCTTTCGGGAAGATACTTCAGTGTGGAAGACGCAGTTGGGTGTGGAAGAGGCTACATCTCTCGCGCATGCGCCGTTGACCCTGACAACAGACTGTCGGCACCGTTTGGGCCGCACGTGAAAGGAAAGATGTGACGTTCCGAGCCCCAATCTTACTCCCGATATTGGTTTGCCGAAGCCTAATAACAGCCAAGGATTGCTTGCACTATTCCTTATTTTCGGTCTCTAGGCAGTGCAGGGCTTGTGAAAGCACACTCTCTCCCGCTAAACGACGGCCGATGTTGGCCAACCGCGTTTCATATACGATCCCTCGAATTCAATCGCGAGCTGAAGACATTGGATTCGACGTTATGTTACGAACCAAAGGAATAGGCAAAGGACAGTTCACTCCGCTTTTGAAGAAGAACAATATGACGCTAGTTCCCGGTATCATTTGGAAGCTCACCGAAACAAGCACGCTATAGTTCAATTTGGCGAGGAACCGCAGTTCGAAGATCGCCGGTAATGAGTATCTCGAATGCGGCATCGACTGCCTGAGCACTGAAACGTTATAGAAGCACACGCGTATCCGTGAATGACTATTCTTTTTCGTTTTCTATTTCCAGTCTTGTCGTTAGTCCCATCGTTGGAGTGGACAAAAGGTTTCTGCGTTTCGAAGGCAGAAAAAAAAAGACGTACAGGATTGGATAGGAATGGACCCTGCACGGTTGGACCGCGGCTTTATAACAAAAATATCTGTGCTCTTTGCATTACATTGTCCCCGACTATTCTGAGAGGAGAAGCACTGGGAAGGCATTTCGTCTGATATGCAGAACCACGAGGCTTGCTTCCCACAATACCAAGCGTGCGTTCAATACGCCACATACCAATATGCTATGTAAAAAATCCAGCGTACGGAGATTCCTTCTTTTTTGAAGTGTTCTTATACTTTCTTTAGCTTATGTATTTGTGCCCCGCCACGATGTTCTAGTGGCTACGATACTCTTCTGCTGATGCGAGCGTCGCGGAATCGAATCCCGGCTGCGGTGGCTACATTTCGATGGAGGCGAAATGTTGATGCCCGTGTACGGTGCGATGTTAGTGCATGTCAAAGAGTTCCGGGTAGTGGAAATGTCCGCGTCCCTTCACTACGGCGCCTCTCATAATCATATATTGGCTTAAAACACCAGAAATCAATCAAGTGCATTTTTTTACATCCTAGGTGCTCCACGAGTACGCCTCGAGCGGTGTCTGACGCGTGATTCACTTCTTTTAGCTCTCAAGAAAGGCTGTTTGACGATAACCGTATTATCGGGTGCTGCCCTACAGAATATTTAGTCAAGTGTGGTACAGTAGTGCCCACCGCGGTGGTCTAGTGCCTATGGCCATTCACTGCTGACCCGAGGGTCGCGGGGTCGAATCCCGGCCACGGCGGCCGCCCTTCAACGGAGGTGAAATGCGAGAGGCTCGTGTACGCTGCGCGATGTCAGTGTATGTTGAAGAAACCCGGGTGGTCGAAATTTCTGGAACCTTCCACAACGGCGTCTCTCACAATGATATCATTTTGAGGCGCGCAACCCAATAAATTATTATTATTACTCTACTATGTACTATTCTCTGTAGTACGGTGCTTGAAAACACACAGGGAGATAGTATGCCAATCCACATTCTCTTATGTACGACTATTTCTCAGTTCAGGCACACATTTTTTAATGTACTTCTTTCTTTTTTTTTGTAAAATGATTCTGACACATATAAAAATACTTCTGACACGCAGAGCACATAGTATATTTCTCTCGTTTTCTCAATTATTCCGCCAAGTACAAATAACTCCTCCTGGAGTTCAGCAGTGTTCTTGAAAACTAAACATTCTTTGACGTCGAACAAGCTTAAGCTTAAGATCTTGCCGTTGTTCGGTAGCAAATACAGATAGCAGGGCCAGAAAGAAAAATATTTTAGTAGCGTGTATTGAAACTCTCACAATCCTTTAAAAGCAGGCAGCATTTAATTAAATCGAGACATATAGATTATTAGTGTGGTCTTTTCTTGCATCGGACAAAATTGAACTACTGATCATGTGGTTATACAGCGGACCACAGTGCAATGCTGTGAAGTTAGGGTAAGTGAATAAAATTTGTCAGAGTTATCACCAGCTCTTATATAGAAATTTGGAAGCAGCTAAACAAACAACTCTGCTAGCCAATAAGAAATGCAGAACGATTTATACACGTTTTCGTCTTGTGCGCATTACTGCAAGTGGACGCTATTAGTAGAGCACTAAGGCCGTACAATGTGCGCGTGGTACTACATCGTGTGTGGTAATCGTCCTACCAAAAGCGGAATCTAATCTTGGGATAGCTACGTGATGAATGCGTAACGCAGAGGTTGGTGTTTGACTCTGAGTTTTGTCCCGGCTAGCACAGCTTAGCTGGGAACGAAGGAACGCAATTTAGCTAACCAGTGGGACGTTCAAATTAATTTGCCCGTAAAGAAGACGGAGTATTCAACAGTCCGATTAAATTCGCGAGATTCCGGCCATTGCAGCATACATTTGTAATATTATTCAGCTCTCTCGGCAATCTATGCTACTGACCCGCAGTTACTTACACCACCGTTTCAAAAACTTGGAGGCTATTTATTTAATAGCTATTCGAGTAATGCAATCTCGGATCTATGCGTCGTTAACTGCAAAGGCTTTCCTGTCCCTGGCCCGCTGAAGACCGTAAAAAAATGGTAGGCTTGAGTTTGCGTGGTGCTTCGAGGTACTTTATTTTCCGTAAGCAAAGGCAGCGCCAGGTCTGTCCGTGAGGGAAAGGCAAAGCACCAGAATTCAAGCGGCGTACTTTGAATTCCACTGATGCACGGTATTACACGCGGGAACTGAAGGAGCGGGAAAGGAGGAAAGGAGTACACCATCTACTGGAAAACCTCGAGTTCATTTTTCTCCTTTCTTCCTTTTTATTTCTCATCTATATGTATATTTTTTGCAGCGGGCACTGGTCCGCCCACATTGCTGTCACATGACTCACGCTTTTACTTACGCGACAAAGGAAATGCGTCACTGTTTGTTTATATAACTAGGAAGACGCTGCGCGCGGCCGCCTTGAGCGAATCGGTATCTCGCTAGCATGACAAGTCATAGCCTTCTCGATAACGACTAGGAGTCATAGCCTCCTCGAGACTAGTGCGCAGGAGGCTATGCGCTAGTCTACGCACAGCTCCGCTATGCAACGCGTGCCAACGAACACCGCTCCGCTACGCTGCACGTGGTCACAGTGCCCGCCTTCTTTGATTCTGATTGATTGATTTGTGGGGTTTGACGTCCCAAAACCAGCTCCGATTATGAGAGACGCCGTAGTGGAGGTCTCCGGAAATTTCGACCACCTGGGGTTCTTTAACGTGCACTTACATCGCACAGCACACGGGCCTCAACATTTCGTCTCCATCGAAATGCAGCCGCCGCGGCCGGTATTCGATCCCGCGACCTTCGGATCAGTAGCCGAGTGCCATAACCACTAGAGACAAGAGATGCGATGCGGGCTTGTTGGTGGTTCATATTAAACGTATTTGATGTAGCGCAAAAAACAAGACACAATACTTTGACACAATACATTGACTAATCCATCTAGAAGGCAAAAAGTTGTGTGCACAAAAAAGCATACAAACAATTTTGGTGTTGAGTGCAAGACGTGTGTTATTTATTGTATTCCGTTCTCGTGTAGGAAATAATATGTCGGCCAAACTAGCAGGTGCGTGAATGAACGGTTGAAAGAGCACAAGTACAAGTCGAGCAAATTGCCACCTGAAGGGTTTCTCGCTCTCCACGTTCATGCATGTGGTTGCCGGCCTCTGTTCCACAACACTGTCATCGTTGGTCGACATAAGGATGAGATCACGCGTCTAATCGTGGAAGCGGAACGTATCGATGCACTTGGTGATTTGTGCATTAGTAAGCCTTCGATAGCTTTGTCACATAAGGAGCTGGGTTTTCTGCGTAAGCGGTGATAGATGGTGTTCTATGTTCTGATTTCGTTTTTGATGTGTGGCACTGTGGTTGCTTTTATCTGAGTGATCCCACGTGCTGACCTTTCTGCTTGGCGATTATGGTTTATAAGCGGTCTGATTTTGAAAATAAACTTGCTGTTGCTAGTAGCGCTGTGTGGTGTCCATATGTGCCTTCTTGTGTCCGTGTCTTGTTTTTTGCGCTACATCAAATACGTTTAATAACCACTAGACCTCCGTGGCGGGGCTATTCTTCGATTCTCTCACTCTTGCTTTGCTCTCACGCAGAGTTCAAAATATGCTCTCGAGCGTACTGTGATGACGTCATGCTGCTTATTTGGTTGTCCGGTTCACAAGGTGTGCCTTATGTACAGTAGGAAGTAGTATTATCGAAGAACACACGGCAGTTGACTTTAATGTCTACATATTATAATGAGGGTGCTTAACAACTAGTCCTACTTTCACCTAGTATCATATGATTTCTGCACAGAAAGAATATAAAAATAAATCAAGATTTTATGTCAAGTTACCTTGCCCGTTTATCCCATCACGGCCGCAGAATAAGAGTCTGGTGTCTTTACAAATGCGACATTGAACAACTATAAATATGTATGATCCGACCCTTTGACGTGCACGCATCAGATATTCTCACCTTTTAACTTTGGAAAACACATGAAAGCATGGTCCTAAGAAACCACTTCGGGCTTCTAAAGCGTATGTACTACGCACAGTTGCGTTAATTTTCCCATACCATGCGAACGTCTACAGTGCAGCATTGTCTTATGGTGTTGCGTAGGGCTTCCGAGCCAACATTTCCGTGAGTGCGTTAAGTGCGGGCGTATGAACAGTTCTCTACATAGATACCTCATATGACCTACTTGATACCCATGAATGACCACACGGTAGAACTGTAGCACATAGAATGAAGACGAAAGAAAGAAAATGAGAAGCGAAAAAAAAAAGGGGGGGGGGAGGGGGGCAATCGACCACAAGGTCGACAAAGCCTCGCATAAGCACCGCACCAGTGCAATTTCGTCAAACTCCATGCCTTCGTTCAATCTGGCTTAGAGAAAAAAAGAAATACGCAACGAGAATTAAAGCACCGGTGAAATCGTGGCAGTTTTAAGAGAAGACACCTCATTAGCCTCCATGAAAGTGCGATGGGCTGGGGAGAAAAGCCCAAGGAAGCAGGGGGAGCGCTCTTCGTCACTAGCGCGGCTCGTCACAGATGCCGGACGAATAAATTAACTGAAATTAGGCTCGTTCAGACACTATCCCCTGGCTCGAGCCAGTGTGAGCCATCGGAGCTTCTGCGGAGCTTCCGAACCTCTCCGCAAGGGGCCCCACTCTTCTCTGTCTCGGTAAGTCTTGCTGAAGTTTCCTTTTCTTCCATCAGCCGTTTTCGCATGCAGAGCCAGGAAGTTTCTTTCTGTGCCAACATTTCCATCACCCTCCTTTCCCGCCCTTTTCTTTGGCGCTTCTCTGCATATAAAACCGGCTAAGTGAGTAGACAGCACCGTTCATCTTTTTAGTTCGGTTCGTCTTACCGTGTGTGTATGCCACATGCGGGACACCTGCATTAGCGCACACGGCGCCCTTTTCATTAGAGTCGATTACTCCGCCAATCGTCCCGCCCGCGCAAGTGTTGTAGATCCTTTCCATCCCATCGCTCTGTCCCCAGTGGTTATAATCTGCTTAAAATTCAACCTCACATCAATTACTTCTCTCTTTTTTTTCTTTTTCGCGTCTTGTTTTACTTCACATTTTGTGTTGCTTAAACTACGTACACTTCGGAGATAGCTGACGTGTGAGCTCACTTAAAAAGCATTTACGAGGCGTCTATGTCGCCGGAATTTGTTCTGAGTATTCCTTGGCTGGCTGGTATAGACTTTCCGTCTTGTCTGTGGGGCATAGCATCAACGTTCGTGCAGTGTTCTTCCGTCCGTTCAAACAACAGTGAAACGAACGATGCAACAGAGGCGGAAAACGAGCACTAAAGAAGGGTTCTCAGTGAAAAAATGCCGCCCGCATCTTCTAACGGGGGGGGAACTCGAGTAAATGCGTCTCAGAGTGGTGGGGGTATCGCGTCAAGCAAAGCAAAGCAAAGCAAAGCGTCAAGTCAAGCGAAAGCCAAGTAAAGACGCCCTTGACTGAATTCCGAACGCGCGCTCCGCCGCTTATATACACACCGCCCGCGTTCGAGGGAGAGGAGTACGGGGGAGAGGTCCGCACCCCCACTGCGCATGCTCGGCTTGCTGAACGCCCGGTGGGCCGGCACGAGACGAGCCGAGCATGCGCAGTGGGGGTGTGGACGGCGCCGCCGCCGACGCCGAAGCGCGACATCGTGCGACTAAGAAATGCTCCGCATTTAAAATGTATAGGCTTCTACCCTGCGTCGGTGTAAAGCGGTATAGGTTGCTAAATGTGCCACATCGAGAGACAAAATAAAGAACACGTTGGTAGACAACTAAGTTAAAAGGTGTATACAACATGCGCCAGAACCTAAACATAACCCTAAAACCTAGATATCTCTTTTTGAAGGCTTAGCTACGTAGAGGGGGTCTATAAGCCCTCCCCCCTCCCGCCTACCCACCCCACCTCCCCACCCTTCACCCCCACCACCTCAAATCGAAATTCTGGATAAACCCCTGGCAATGTATTCCAAAGATTCACCGCTTAACAGTCCACATCTGCCAGTTCTGTAGTGTTTCCACAGCTACAAGGCGGAACATCTCGACCATGTAGCACGGGCGAAATATCTCCGCTAGGGACATTGTCCTGATGGTAGCCACGAGACATGCTTGGTTGCTTTCTCGCGCCCATAGTAGTTACCGTATTCTGGACTATCGGCCGTAGAAGCAAGTATTCATGGGTGCCACGAAGTGCGTTCAAGAGTGAAGGACGCACAGTACACGAATAGAAGCGGAATAACGAAGTTAATCAGGATATCCCCCGGTTTCCTACCCTATGACAGATATAAATATGGAATTTTTCCACACCAACGTTTTCTGACAAGGGATGCACAAGACTATCCTAAAGTTGGTGGTATCAGACAAGTGGCCTAAGTCGTGTAAAGCTCTCGTCATTGGCTTAATGACGGTGATTATCATGATTATGGACCACCGCAAGATATAGCCAGTAAGTGCTTAGAGCGCGTGCAAGAACATAATTGTGATAGGTCAAACTTGTACTCTTTCACTCTGAACAGAGCTAAGTAACTCGAAGACGTAGCAGTAGATAGGTTACTGCCTAGGATTTCTTCGCTTGAGCCCCATCGCTACTACAGAACCTGGATTGGCATGTCAGGCCCATGGCCAAACACCTCCAGCTCTTCATTCAAGGTTTCTCTCTCTCTCTCTCTCTCTCTCTCTCTCTCGGTGTGTAGGCGGCCGTGTAGTCGCCAAGATGGGCAGTTGCCACGGACTGCGAGGTTACCTGATTTACGATTGATCCACAATTTAAGCAAACCTGCAGCCTCACCTATTACGCATCCAGAGTAGTATTTCTACATTCAGAGTTGCTAGAACACACGTAAGGCGACATGAAGCAAACACGAGAAATGAGGACAAAGAAGTGAAGGGGGAGGAGGCGGGTCTTGCAAGTGATGAGAGAGGTAAAAAACCAATAACGAATAAGAAGTGAAGTAACTGAAAGCCTCATGTAACGTATCCCCCCCCCCGTTTCATTTTTTTTTTCGGGGGGGGGGGGGGGGGGCGGTTGGGGTGGGGTGTTAAATGGCGCTATTGGGAGGCACCCGCTAAGTGCCATGTTTGAGCTTACACAAGATTGCTCTCTCTGGACCTGCCACTGCAGCCGAAACATTGGAGGCTTCCACGCTCCTCCCAGCACACTTAGCTGTCGCACCCACCATGAGAGTGAGCTCTTCACCTGTCCCCGACCACCGTTCGTCCCCACCTCAATGTGGACGCACCGTTCGCAGGCACCACGTTTGAACCTAGCGGTGAGGCACAGCCTCGGGGCGAGGTGTAGTGGCGAATAAGCCCACTGCACGTAGCTGTAGCTGTTTCGGGGAAGCTCGCCATCGGGATGAGGAATGAGAATCCATAGTTCAGACCCTGCGGTTTCCCGCCGAGGCCTCCAATGCCTCAGCTAGCGCGTTTTCGTGTTTCCATCGGCTATGATGTACCATTCGACCTGTAATCGCACGCACGCACACATACACACACACATGTCTTTTGGGTTAAAATGTTTGTAAGAGAATGTCTCCACTAATAACGAAGATGTACAGGTCATTAGAGAGGCGGCCTGACCAATGGGAATTGGAGAAGGTTTGTAAATTCGACCACTGTGCTAAATATACTTCTGGTGCTTGTAGGTCTTAGACCTCATATTTAATTATGGGGCTATGCGCCGATTAACTAGGAGGAGTTGCTTCAGAAGCCAGAACTTAAAAAACAAATAAAATCAATAATTATAAAAAATATTTATTTTTAAACTCCGAGCGTTCCTTTCGAAGGTAAGTCATCAAGCTCATGCTGGGAGTAGTAAAAATGAGGATGAAAGTAAAGTTATGCGATAAGTGACTCATTCTTTGACGAATAAATTGGGATAAAAACAAAAAATACGTATGCCATTCACCAAGCACTACTACTTCGAAGCCGGCAACCTCACAAAATGCAGAAAACAAATGAGAAGACTGCAGCAGGCAAGGACACTTCATAATATTGTCATTGAATTCCCGCACAAAAGAAAAGAAAAACGATATATTGGTGGTGATAAGCTCTATCTCTTTATCTTACCACTACTCGTTAGTCATATGTTTCCGGCCAAACAAGACAAAAAGCACACGAAGAAGCATGCGCTATCAAGAAGCATCAACCGCCGGCGTCTTTCAAGATTGTTTCCAAGGTGTAGATTACCTTATTTGGAAGCAATATTAATACACACCAATCCCGCCCTGCGAAAGCAGGCGGGGCTGAGGAAGATTTATGCAAAGGGAAAATTGCGATCCAGTCATTTTGTTTCACGCACCTACATATGATGTATATATAGATGAAGGTTTCCTGTCAGCTAGAAAATTGCCTTCCCGGAAAACTTCGTGGCTTCATGCTACGAATCGCATGGTTTGCTTTATTTCTATGTCAATTTGCTGGGCAAATCGGTAACTGCACATATCTGCGCATGTCTACTTATTTAATTGTCAGTCAGTCAGTCAGTCAGTCAGTCAGTCAGTCAGTTAGTTAGTTAGTTAGTTAGTTAGTTAGTTAGTTAGTTAGTTAGTTAGTTAGTTAGTTAGTTAGTTAGTTAGTTAGTTAGTTAGTTAGTTAGTTAGTTGTAGTGAGGTGCGCGCATACAGATTCGCACGTCCACCCGTCCATCGAAGAGCGCATCACTCGCCACGCTCCTGTCGACAGACCGTACCACTCAAGTAGACACGCGGGTATCATTTATGCTCCGCGCCGTTTCCACACTATGCCAGCCACAATATCGGTCGAGTGCACCGAAGGCATCGAAGGCGTCAGAGCAGAAAAAGGAATATTAGTAATAACAATAAAGAGAAGAAGGATACCATTTGCAAGTACGCAGCGTTTCCACTTAACCGGGGACGACACATCACATCTCGTTCCGCGAAGCTCGGCACTTTACTACACTTTCACACTCGACCTTGCTCAGTAGCCATCCAGCAAGCGGGAACGGAGAGAGAGAGACTGCACCCAGATTGACTCCGCCAAACGATACACTGCCCGCATACGGACGCGTAAGAATAAACGCACATAAACACGTGTGCGCGAGCAAGGCACATCCCACGCATGGACACACCCGTGGACACAACATACACAAAGGACAAGGAAGCGACGCTACATCGTTTCCTTTTCTTTTTATTTGCTCTCGCTCAGCTGAACGGAGACCAAGCGTGTATGGGAGAGACGAGAGGGAGGCGAGACGACGAGGAAAAGGCAAAGACGAGCGGCTGCTGCTGAGCGAACTTCCTCGACGCCGTCACCGATAGCCGGTCGGAGCGTTTGTTTTGATTACACGCTTCGACGCTCGTCGTATACTGTGTTGTCATTCGGAACGGCCAGCGTTGATCTCGGCGGGCACTCTCCGGCTTGGACCGCGCGGGGACCATCATGGAAACCTACACACCATCGTGGCATTGAGCATCCATTTTTTTTTTCTTTAGTCGTTGTTGCGGGGCTCTGTATTTATATAGAGGCGTTCTCTCTGTAATCGCTTCCTGGGCGCCCCGGAGTTATAGGTAACGCTCTCGTGTCTTAGACTTGGGTCTAACGTTCGGTCCACCGCTGTGGTCTAGATGTTACGGTGGTCGACTGCGAACGAAATGGACGTGGGTTCGAACCCGTCCGCGGCAGTCGCATTTTCGACGGAGTGTGAAAATGTTGGAGACCAGTGTATCGTGCGTTGTCGGTGCACGTTAAAGGACCCCCTGTGATCAACATTTCCGGAGCTCTCTACTACGATGTTTCTGGACTTTCTACTTCTGCATTCTTTCTCCCCTACAAGGCTGCAGAAAACAGCGTCCTTTCCTTCATCGAACTACACTTACGGAGAACGAGTCGGACACATCTGATATAACTGCACGTCTATTGTGAGCGTTCGTTATGCTGTAGAGACAAGCAGGCTCCGCAATTGCTGATGGCGCGATTGAAATTCTATTCGAGGTAAGCTAAGATTGCGGTACTCTTGAAGGTTCGATAGAGCGAAGTAACGTGTATATTACGTAGTGAAGTTGGACGTAGATTGATAGAGAGGCGCTGATTTTCAATATGAAGCTATAAAATGCTATGAAAAGGAAAGGAGGTTTTTGTTTCATTTCCTTCTCCACACTAGAATGAGTGAGTGAGTGAGTGAGTGAGTGAGTGAGTGAGTGAGTGAGTGAGTGAGTGAGTGAGTGAGTGAGTGAGTGAGTGAGTGAGTGAGTGAGTGAGTGAGTGAGTGAGTGAGTGAGTGAGTGAGTGAGTGAGTGAACTAACACGTGTCTTTTTGTTTGTTTGCTTGTTTGTTTGTTTGTATTCGCTTGTTTAAAGAACATAGAAGGCATTCTAATTAGAGGCGCTCATAGCTCATACAGGTTGGTAGATCTGAAGAAGGGCAGAACAGCCCTGACACAGCCTTCTTCCTCGATGTGGAGCCCGTTAATGCAGTAGAATATTTTATTCCAAGAGAGGCCAGTCGCTTGATTAGTTTAGAACAATGAAAAGTTACTGTCTCTGTACGGTGTTCAGCGGGCACAGGCACAGGGCATGCTGAAGTGTCTCTTCGGTGTCTAAGTGGCCACGTCCTGCAGTGTCGTCCGTCCATGGGCTGAACGCATAGGCACCGGTAAATCGTTTCATCATGGCCTTCACAAGCGGTTTGAGAAAATCTTGCATCTTTTAAGAATATTGAGCTAGCGATATTTGCAGTGCTCACGAACTCACATGCTAGCCACTCCGGGTGTTAGGGCGGAAATACGTCGAACTGTGATTGCGCAAACAGGCAACTGTACTTTCAAATACATACACACTCGTGCAAACACAGGAAGGCTATTTGAGAAGTATCATCAAGAACTGTGATTCTCAAGCATTGTTGCGCAAGCGCCTATGATGTTTGCAACACGCACGCGGTGTTTACCCAAGTACCAAGAATGGTCCGTACTTTCAAGCTCGAGTCATGCAAATAACACAGTGTGCGAGTACGTTTAATCTCCATGACGATGCCTCAAGAAGATCTCCAAAAGATTTGTCACGCAGGGAGAGCTGTCAATGAAACGACCGAGAACACATACGCTCTCCCTCCCCCTCCCCCCCCCCCCCCGCCCCCCAAAGAAAGGAAAAAGATAATAAGCCATTGAAATTCACAGTTATTATCATTTACTCCGTACTTGGTAACGAAGGTAAACATGCAAGACAAAAACGTTCGCACACCTTTAGCTCTTTCTTCTTTTTTATGCGATGTGTTCAGTTATATCGCACGTGGAAGTAACAGTCGATCATTATTTTTCAACGGTGCAAGTGTGTAAGTAATCTGCAGAAGTTTTTAAAAGTCCAGCGAGGACGGCTCCCTCGGTTTGAAATATATTAATTTCTCTGCTTTGTTGGTCACCTGTCGCTTTGTCATTGATTTCTCTCTCTAGTAAGAGCAAGAGGGGAAAAAAAAACAAAAGAAAGATGCCACTAAAAACATGTTCAAGCCAATTCGGATCTGCCAGACTTCTCAGTACAAAGCCTGCTAGCCAATGACAAAAAGCACTAACGAACCAAAATATTAGTGAATTTGGCCACCGCTTACGGTGCAGTGGCGCGTGAGATTAACGAGCTATAGCTTTGTACGAAGCGGAAAATGAAATAAGAGCGGTGTAAACTCTTCCGGTCGTTCGCGTGTGGCTGTTGCTGCAAAACAAAAAAAAAAAGGAAGGGTACTTAACGGTGCACAGTAACGGTTAACCATAACGCTCTTTTGTTCATCATGCTCAACGTCAAGCGAAACATAAGCGTGCGGACACGATATGCAAACTCCCACTCCCACTAACTCATTTCGCGCGGCTTCTTTAACCGACTGCTCGCACAACTGTTCTTCCTTCACGGGAACGTGTGCTCCCACCGGGGTTTACTTTAAATTAAAAATAACTAAATAAATAAGAACTTCCGGAACATGTTCTGGCACCTAAAAAATTGCTCACCTTCACACGACTGTACCTTTGTATCCCTACGAGCTCTTAATAATTGCCGCCGTCCGTGCGGGATATAACAAAGGGAGAGCGTGAGATGGAGTGGGAGAGAAAGAGTTTGTATAAGAGGCGAGTCTACAGCAATGGGAGCGTGCAAGTATGGTCCGTGGGGTTGCAGAGGAATGTGCTAATTCGCGGAATGCACAACAGTGGCACTGCGAGCGTTTAATTACTCAGGAGAAAAATACGCTGTCTCCACCGGAGTATTTCTCTCTCTCTCTCTTTCTCTTCCCCCTTCCCCTTGTGCTACGTAGCTCGGCATACACGCTAAAGACATTAACGGTTAGAGTTGCGAGCGCCGCATCCTGATGGGTTGGCTAGCGGGTTATAGTAAGCCTCTGACGTTGGTGGACGACACAGCTTGTTTTTCTTGACTTTCCGGTTCTCATCGTCGCTCTTTCTCTTTTTTTTTTTTGCTTTTTTAAGCCGCTTTCCATTTAGCGAATAATGCGTCGTTTTCGCCTCAGGGGACGCTTTGCGTTCCTAGTTTGCGTGTTACTATTAACGGCGCTGTGAGTTTGTTAGTTAGCAAAACGAACATCCGTCATAGTTGTAGGGGTCCGCCCGATCTGTTATAGAGCATGCAGCCCGAAAAAGAAAAAAGAAAGAAAGAAAGAAAGAAAGAAAGAAAGAAAGAAAGAAAGAAAGAAAGAAAGAAAGAAAGAAAGAAAGAAAGAAAGAAAGAAAGATAATAACGCATTACCGCCCGTAGGAACTGTCGTGTCATATTTTTCTTTCTCTTCCTCTCGGGCATTTCCGAGAAACGAATAGATAAGCCAACCCTTGTTTCTTCGCCAGACTCCAGACTCGTACGAAACAAGCCCGCCCATTGGGGGATCCAGCCATTAACACTCTTGTCGTCGACCCTTTGAAAGTTGTCTAAAGTCGCCGCGCACGTTTTGTTCTTTCAGACTATTTGCGAAACACTAATGTACTATCTATGAAAACAAGGCTCCTTCGTGTCTATGAAAACAAGGATCCATGCTCCTTTCTTCGCACAACGAATTTTTCGCATGGTTATTTCCACAAAATAAGTCGTAATTTATAATTAAGACATCTTTTTATTCTTAAATTCATTCTCCCCATCTGGAAGAAGTGATCACGAACACGAAAATACGTGTTCATTACTCCAGCACTAAACTTTTCTACCGTCATTTCATTGCAAATACATCCAATGAGTGGAACCGTTACAATGAGGGGAACCGTTATCCAATGAGTGGAACATCATTAATCGTGAGGTACATGACGAGAATATCATGTTAGTGATGAAAAGATCAAGGTTCCTGTTCGTCATTCGTTCCCTGCCATACTACTTACGGTATATGGCAGGCGAACAAGACGACCACGAGAGCAGCGAGACGTAGGCGGACGGACGGACGGACGGACGCTGTGAGAGTAACTTCCATTCGCCAAGAAATGCTTCGAATTTAAAAACATAATTCCGTTACGAGTAAGCTCAAATACAAACCCTTTTTCCAGCATTTCTAACATACCAATTGCGGCGTGCACAGGCAACGCCATCTATAGAGAAGACGCGTTGACTCGGGTAGATTACTGGCGTAAGCGTCGTTTATATGGCACTCGCCAAGCTATCTTGTTCGACTCTTAAAGGTGAACCTTAAGCGTCCTCCAATTTTTATGGCGTTACTTCATTCTTTATACAGAACAGATACTAAAAGGTCATGCGCAGAGTACGCCACAACGCTCAGTGCGCAGAGTACAATAGTTAAAGAGTAGTGCCTTCTCCGTTTGTCCTTCTTGCGTGTGTTGTTTCGAGCTAAAAATGTATTACGGATTCGCACCAACCCGCCACGTATTGTGTCATTGTAGGTTCTCACGGGATACGATATAACTGAAGCGGATTGGTTCGAGCAGTGAAGGTGGATCAGAAAATCGCGGCACAAAACGTTTGAAACTGCAGCCCCTATGTCGTATAAAACCTTCCATACAACAAACTCAGGCATATGAGGTGTTGTATGTTGTATACCACTTCATAAGTGTCCACAGGGCGATAGGTGTGGCTCATTCCGTCTTTGCAATGACATCTAGTATTTGAAAGCGTAGACATTTTACCACATATCATACTCCGAAAAGATGCGAGTGGTAGTGCTACTGTCTAACGATGGCCCTATAGGAGCTACTCATCACACGTGCGTTGAGTCAACCCAGCAATAAACCTTACTCCGTACAACGGATCTTCTGTAATGCTGAATGCATATTAGCCAGGAGCCGCTAGCCTTCAGGTTAGCACAGCTGGTACAGCGATCGCACCATGTCGGTAGTGGTCCCGGGTTGGGAATTCCGTACATGGACGAGCTTTCGTCATCATCGAAGCAGTTTCACTGATGAGTCCGTGCAATTATCTTCGTAACTTTGTTCATCAAAAGGGCGGATGGAAATTTTGGTCACTTAGTAAGCCTTCGATTTGCCTGAGGGCTTCCCCAGGACTGATTAACCGTACACGAGGCTACGCTAAGAGTCTGACACTTTTCGCACAGGGATAAGACGTCATCATTTCAAAATGCTCTCCTCCCAAAATCTTCTTCAATTTTTTCGTGTGTAGAAAGGGTTTTGCTGGTTTCATACGCTATAGTAAAAAGCTATTGGTGTCCTTTTCTATGTTTCCACACTGTTGTTTCTCCGTGCTTGTGTTTCTTCAGCATGATTTATCACCGACAGGTGGCGATTGCGCAAAGGAGCGGCTTATGAAAAAACCATGTGCAGCGGAGCGATCACATGGCGAAACCTCAAGAAAATCCAGTCGTACATCTTCTTTACGACTGTGTTTGCTTGTGAAGCCATAAGGCGCACTCTAGAAACGCAGTGTCCTTTTTTCTTTTTCTTTCTTGACGTTCAAGATGAAGATCTTCACTGTGGGATTTTTTTTTTTTTTTCGCATGGGCAAGAAAGTTTCTCGCTGTTTCTCGTGATGCATGATGCAGTGAAGTGCAGCCCAAATTGAATCAAACTTCGTGATACTCTGACGTAAGTGTGTGTGCCTGACTTGTACATATATCTTGTCCAGGTGCATTATCGTACCTAGAAGAGAAGCTTGAGGAGAAGCAACGTTTCGACAAATAGACTTGTCTTCGGCAACATAGAAAGTAGCCGGCCTAGCGAAGACAAGTCCACTATTCTAAACGTTGGCTCCAGCGAGATTCCCTGTTCTCCATCCTTTTTAATCCGCTACGGAACGCCAAGCTTCTTCCGGCTGTTGACCCATTAAACCTTGTCCGCCGCGTTCAATTCGCTTGATAGTGATAGAAACAATAACAGCGGTTCAAGGGGAGATGAAGGCTTGAAATGATTAAAGGATCGCTGAAAGCGACGAATAACAGGGAATGTCCCTAGAGCCACCGTTTCGACAAGTGAGGCTATCTTCGTCAGGGCAACACTGCTTTCTCCAACTTATTCTTAAGCGCTTCGCTTACTCTCCCCAACCACAGCATCCCTAGCGAGACGTTCCGTATGATCACTCCAATAATTCCATGTTTCCGTCATTTCGATACATAAATATGATGAATGTACGCGAAATCTCAGGAATCTATATGTACTTCGTACGGAAACACATGGAAATATTAGAATGCGGAACTACATGTTTCATTTGGAAGCAGAAGGTGAAGAGGACAAAAATGGGTGGAAAATGAACGAAGGAGAGAAGGGAGTTAATCTATTTGTGCATGCTTCACCTTAACTCCCTTTTCGTCAGGCTCGGTAGCAGGGGACTGCCACCAAGGCTGGGGAAAAGTGAGATAAAAACAGGCAGTGTTGCACTGATGTAGACAAGTCCACTTGTCGAAACTTTGGCGCTAGTGACACTCTCTGTGAATCACTGTTCTCGACTATGCTTTCATCATTTGGTGTTTCGAACTATGAAAGACGCCCATTTCTGCAACCCGTAATGGATCACGGTGCAGCGCAGTCGAAGTAGGAGATGAGAGAAAGGAGAGGCCATCTTCACGAGATATGTGCCCACATCACAAAGTCACAGGACAGGATACCTCTCTACCAAATAAATAACCAGGCCTGGCGGCACAGGCAACTGAAACGAGTGCACCCTCTTACTTTCGAGGGGGACGGTTTACCTCTTAGCAGCCGCCATACTCGTTCTCAACCTAAACTATTGCGTATTTCCTCTCTTTCCACGATAATACCTTAGCACGAAAGAGCCACAAAGAGCAAGGAAAAAGGAGTCAAAGAAACGCGAACTGCCTCGCCACTGTGGTCGTGTGGCTGTGGTACTCGTCTGCTGATCCGAGGGCCGCAGGATCGAATCTCGCCCGCGGCGGCTGAATTTCGATGGAGGCGAAATGTTGAGGCCCGTATGCTGTGCGATGTCAGTGCACGTCAAAGAACCCCAGGTGGTCAAATTTTCCGGAGACCTCCACTACGGCGTCTCTCATAACCTCAGCTGGTTTTGGGACGTTAAACCCCCTAAATGAATCAATGAAACGCTGAACTCTCAACCGTTTACATTTGGAAAAGACAAAACTCGCAGCACTATCTATCTATCTATCTATTTATCTATCTATCTATCTATCTATCTATCTATCTATCTATCTATCTATCTATCTATCTATCTATCTATCTATCTATCTATCTATCTATTGGTTATTGTCCATGATTGAAGTTCAACGAGTTCAACGAGTCGAAACATGTGCACGCTCCCAATATAAACGAGAAACACGCTTCTGTTTTATTTGGACGGAAAGATGCTCTCCCCGTCAACCCGTCACTGGAGCATCGCACTTGGGCATAGTTCTTTGTCTCCCCTGACGTCGTATTTCTTTCTCGCTCGCAAACGTGTTGTCACTTGAGAGGCGCGAATTGTTGCACTAAGTATTTATGACGGCATGGCTTCTCGGCGGCGATCGCCCGCAAAGTCCCTTCCTGCAGCAGCGCGATTCCATGCCTTTTTTTTTTTTTCTATCCGGCATAATACTCGAAAAGACGGCACCGGATACGAAAGAGAAGATAAGCTGGTATTCGCGACCGCGAACCGTAACGAATGTCCTCGCGGTGCTTCTTTGTGGAGCAATACGCCGCTTCGATCTGGGACATTTATGACTCTTGTTCCTTTCCACGCCGTTCACGGGGCAAGGCGCGCATTAGCGGGTAGTTGCCGCTGGCTCACGTTCGCCGCACGGCTACTGCGATTCAGGGCCAATGGCGCTGGTGTTACCGCCCCTTCTCAGCCGCCCCTATTCACGCGCGTGTTTCAAGGCGTAGGGACATTAGTGGCGGCTGTGCTTCCCGCAAGGGGAAGGCGCCAGCGCGAGCGATACAAAAGGAAAAGCGTGTGGCGCATCAAGGAATCAGGCGGTGGAAAGGTAGGACGTGTCCCCCCGGCCTGCCAAGTACAGATGGCAAAAGAACCGCTGCAATGCATCTTAGCCTCGTTTCCCGGCAACCCTACAGTGTCTCCCCTTTCCCCAATCTCTCCTTACTTCGTCCCCTGTAGTTCCATTCTGCCTTGCTGCCCGTTCCCCGGCGCCAATTCATAGGAACATCACGTTGCTCATCACAGATCCATTCCTATGTCTTCCCCCTTCCCGCACTTTCGATGTCGCCAGGCTTAGCGATTCCCGGCTCGGATGACTCGTTCCGTGCTGCACGCCGCGGGAACGTGTTGCGCGCTAAAGCATAGCGCGACGGTCGCATCACGTAGTACTTCCGTGGCCACCCGGAAAAAGGACCGGTGCGGCATAGCTGCGGTTTTGTTTCCCTGAAAGGGACGTTAATGCAACGTCGGTCCCGGCCCACCCAAAACAGCGGCTTCCGACATGCAAGAAGAAAAGAGCCCAGCGTTCTGAGCGCTTGCGAGGTGTCGTGCTTCGTTTGTGGGCACGACCGGCTGTGCCCACTGACATGGTCGCACGTGCTAGCTAGAGTCGCGTAGAGCGGTGGCGAAATATAGGGAAGCTAAAGAGAAAGCGGTTAAGATGCATGGGAATAGAGGCAGGATACGTGGGAGGCAAACGTACCACAGAAGGGATGACGATTGTTAGCCCTCGAAGAGCTTTAGACAGAAAAGTATGGGGACTCGTAAGTACGAAAAAAAAATACCGAAGAAAATACAGATGGAAAGCCCACAGAACATTGTCAGATGCTTTGTTGTTGTTGTTGTTGTTGTTGTTGTTGTTGTTGTTGTTGTTGTTGTTGTTGTTGTTGTTGTTGTTGTTGTTGTTGTTGTTGTTGTTGTTGTTGTTGTGAGTGAAACCCCCTGTAATTTTCAACTCGAGGCCAGAAGTCGGCAACAAAACTGAGAAATATGCTACAAGGGCACCGTGTGTACGTTCGCAAATATTTTACTTGCGTTGTTTTCATAATGCTATGGCCTTGATCCTGATCTCAAATTTTGAAATGTCGTCACTAATACTGTAGGAAAGACGACCATCTAAGACAAACGTGTTTTGTTGTTCATTTTTGCAGTGACATATGAGCTGAAGCAGAAGCACCTTAGAATACTCACCCGGTAAGTTTCGGACCTGCATTATCGGCTGTATTTCAATGAGATTTATTCTTAAATCCTGATGATATTCATATTGCTTCAATGTACGTACTACGTAACATAAGAGGGACGGTGGACGGTCGCTGTAGTGGTTTGGCGACGTTGGCGTTGGGCTTCTGAATTTGAGGTCATTGCTTCAAGCTGAGGCCACATTAAAAATTTCAAATACGAGCATCTATAGTGCAAGAGTCTTCTCTTGCTAAGAGCAGAGGGAGCGCGGAGAAGCTCCAAGTAATCAGTTATTTCAGCGTCTCTTAACACGACAACGTGCGTAGACACGTCATGGTTGTAGGCTTTTAAACTATATAAGTGAATTAATATAGACATATTTTTAGCCACCAAGGTGCCTGCATTTAATGTATAGTTGGTTCCAAGGCATCTGTTCGATTAACTGTAGTTTAGATGAGGAGGTGGGAAGCAGCACGCATTAGCAAACAGGATGCTAACTTCAGGTGCACGCATTTTCGATGGCGGCTGAGAATGCCAGAGGCCCGTGTGCTGTACGCTGTCAGTTGTAGTTAAAGAACCCCAGGTGGTGAAATTTTTCTGAGCCGTCCACTACGGCTTTTCTCTCCTTTCTATCTCTTTCAGTCGCTTTCCCTTACCCCGTGGAGATGGGTTTCCCCCACAGCTTACCCTACGAGCGCGGTCCGAGACGCGACGCTCCTCCACCGGGTTCGTTGACTCGCCGGCACGGCGAGTCAACGGAGGCACCACCAAGGCTCGTCAGCGAACGAAGGCTTTATTGACTCACGATGCAACACAGTGCGACAATCACGGCTTGCGGGATAAAGGGCTCACCGCAGTGCCGATCGAGTACGCGCCTCCATCGAAATGCAGCCGCCGCTGCCGGGATTCGACCCCGCGACCCTCGGATCAGCAGTCGAGTACCATATCCACTCGACCACCGTGGCGGGGCAGGTGAGGAAATGAGATACCAACGTACCAAAACGTTCGTTATTTCAAGCTGCCCTTATTTTTGCGGCCGCTTTTCTCTGCCGCGTTGCAATATACGAATGCCTGTTATTCCCCACAACAGCACTTAAAAAAAAAAAACTTAGATATCATCTTTATAAACGTGTAACAGAACCATGCTTCTCGAATGAGGAGCTTCCCACATGGCAAAGGGAATTCTTGTTGCCCGGGTGCAGTGGAGTTCGAGCGTCCACATTCGAGCCACGTCCACTCCGGGCAAACCTCGGCGCAGAGCTCCTCTCGTATATACGAAGACAACTTTCCCCGACTCTTGTTCGAGCCCCAGCTGAGACGGGGTCGACGTCTCTCCGAGCGAAGGGGATTAAGGGATGCGACCTGTGGTCGAGGCAAGACGGATTCCCGATGCTTCCCACCGACGCCTCTGGCTATGCGGTTCTTTCTGCCCTTGCGTTTCGGGAATGACGTCGTTTCTTTCGCCAGAAACAAGCACGTTCATCTATGGGGCAGTGGATACTAGTCGCTGGCATCCTTCTCCCTCTCCGCAATGAAAGTTTCGGGTTGCTTCTTTTCCTCTACTTTTGTTCCTTCACTTCCTCACGCCCGATAGACACTCGGGCTATGTTTTAATACACACCGTATAGAAGGTCAAAGAGACAGCTCAAGGGCCATCGTAAGCATCCTTCTAATTCTCACGAAACCAGTAAGGAAACAGAGAAAGAAAGAAGAAAAAGAAAGACAAAGAAAAAATGAAAAAGAAAGGAAGAAACAGCTACTCGAAGGCAACACCGAAGCCAAAAATTATGCAGGCTATACTTTTCTGTCCAAACAAGATGGCGGCTAAGAAGAAGGCATGGACGCTCGGCGATAAAGCCCTCTGCTCACGGAAAAGCGTAGTCACGTTTTCGTGCATATGAATGTAAACGTTGTTGCGTATTGCGGAGTTTCGCACCCGAAAGAAGCTATTAAAAATGGTTGACACCTCTATCACATTAACGAGTGTGATAACACGGAAGTGGAATGTGCCGTCGAAAAACTAGTTGTGGGTTTTTTGGATGTTTTGAAGTACAAATACGTCGCTTTGCGTATATTCTATCGCAAAAAAATAATAAAATGAATGGCATCAATCCCGAAGCCCTCTTCCGGAGTCTACAAACGGCGAAGCTTCTTTGAGTCTTCGTCTTTCCCCCAATTCCCTCGATGCGCGTGAGGCGACTAATTTTCCTAGGCTTTATACGCCCGCTTACCACAGGTAAGTATGATGATCATGATGTCCATTGCTCACCAAACTTGTTTAAGAAGCGTTCCTTACTTCGAATATATCAGGAAGTGAGGTGGAAACAGAGGTGAATTACGAAACGTCTCGGAGGTGTGCTGAAACACTTGCATGCTCTTTCATTTGCGTCATTTCCGTGAGGGAAGTGACGTCAACCGCGAAATTTTCTTGCTGTAAATGACGTCACCGAACCGTTGATCAAGCCCCGCAAAAAAAAAAGACAATTTTGCATTACGCAAAGTGACGCATAGTTTCGCTAGCTCTATGTTGTCGGTATGAGAAGGAGCCACGTCGCACTTACGTCTTTTGGAGACGCGTTCTATTGCTGGGATAATTTGGGCTCAAAGTCTTCTTTCTAGCACTAATGGTAGCATGTCTTCAATGCTGTTGAACACGCTGTCATACGCCTCCGCGAGTCAAGAATTTGGTACTAGCAGCGGAAGCGGTGCTCTCGATATTAGTATTCATATTATTTAATATTATTAATATTATTATATTAATATTATTAATATTAATATTATTTAAAGGAGAGTTGAAACATCTTGTGCCTGCACTCGACATTTTAAAGGGTAAAAGGAGGGAAGGGGTGAGTGGCTACTTCGGGGAAATTAAGAGAATAGTGCACCCTGTAAATGCCTTTCAGAGGGAAGGACACCTCAACGGTGACATTTCATGAACGTCGTGCGGTTCCGTCTGCACTCAGTGTCTTCACAAGGAGTCTCGTCTTCGCCTGACAAGTTTTCTTATCGGGATATCGACTCAGCCAGGGGCTTGCTTTTTTATTTTTTTCGCATTCATTTGATCATTTGAAGTTAAGTTTCCTGCGAATTCCTTCTTTGATTTGAAACACTTTACCTTCGCAGTACTTCACCAGCCATAGAAATTACGAATAGGTCATGGAAAGAATATGTTCATTGAAAAGACTGATAACAGTGTGCAAACGTATATACAGTTACTATTCGAGGTTACGAGCGTTGGTTGTGGACGAACTGACTGTTGACGATGCGGGCTGTACAAAAATATTTGCACCAACAGGTCGATTGTTCTCACACATCATTTCACACCATATTGAAACCTATATGTATAGGCTAATTCGCACTATGCAGAGTACTCGTTTATCAGTGTCATTTCCCCCTCAAATTATTCCATGAATTCTATGTCTGATACACTAACGCAACTTTATTCATAAAGAAAAAGAGCACTGCGCTGTAAACTGTCAAATGCTGCATGAAGTAAAAAATTATTTCGTCCACTTGAAGTAAGTTTTATTTACCCTTTCATATTAGTGTGAGTAGCACTGTTCACATGTATGCTCAGGTATTGGTCGCATGTGCTCGAAAGCCACTGCAAACGCTGAAGGCGGAAACGAAAATAAAAATGGAGTGAAAAAAAAAAACGAAGTTGCGCGGAAGTTTTGGTAGACGGAGTAAAAGTAAAAGGGGAGCCCTATGGCCAAGAAAGGACGCGTTGGGCGCATCACTTTTGCGTGATTTGGCGAGGAGTCGTAACGACTGTATCCCTGTACTTCCAAACACCGAAGAAAGCAGCAAAAGAACACCAGAGTCTTATCCGAGAGAACGCAGCTGTCGGCGCCAAAGCACATCCCGACGGCGCCGTATTATACATCCTCGCCCGCCGTGTTTTGATAGATTCGAGTGGTTCCTCAGTGGTGGCTTCTTTTCAGCCGCGCCCGCTTCCGCGTTTTGAATCCAGAGGCGACAGCCTAAAGGAGAGCCCGCGTAGCAGCAAAAGTAACGCGCGTATTACAACTACACCGTAGAAACGCGGGGATAAAAGTACACGAAGAGGGAACCAAGAAGGCGGAGTGTGTGGCGAACTAAAGCAAGTTCGCCAGACGCGTCTCCCGCCGCTCAAAGATGGAATGGCTGCAAACGACGGTAAAGTGAGAGGGTAGGATATCCGATCTAGCCACTGTTCGCAGGAAGTGTCTATATAGGAAAACGAGGCAAAAGCCGCTGGATTCTTGGACGAGTCTAGCGCGGCTTCAAGTTTCTCTCCCCGCCAAACGGCCCTGCCGTCGATTCACTCCTCGCCGCCACTTCTGTCCGACCTTCCTGCATTACCGCTCGGTGTCTCGCTGCCATCTTAGTTTTATTTATTCCTCTTTGTTTCTACGCCGCTTCTTTCGTGTATACGCCGTGTTCTCTCTGTGTATGCAGTATGTAGTGCCCGGAAGTAGGTGAGAAGTAGTTGCGGCGACGCATTTACATCCACTTCCGTTTCAGCAGCTATAGGAAGCCGCGGTGCCTCCGAATTTGGCGTTTTTGTTGTTTGTTTGTTTGTTTGTTTGTTTGTTTGTTGTTTGTTTGTTCTTGTTTTCGCTTCAGTCTTTCCTTCATAAGCAATCTTGTAGCTCGCTTTAGTGTTCCCTATTCATATGAGTCCGCCGCGCGGTTGTCCGTAATCGTTATGGCGCTACTGTGGATCCAAAAGACGCGGGTTCGAGCCCGGCCGCGGCGGTCGCATTTTCGATGGAGGCTACAACCCTGGGAGCCCTTGTACCGCGCGTTGTTACGGCATTTTAAAGCACCGCAGAAGTTTCTTCAACGAGCACTCCGCTGCGGTTACAGAAAATGGCGTCCTTTTCCTAAACGAATCACAACTCACGAGGGGGCTGGGTATCGAACCCAGGACACCGAGGTGCCAGGCCATCACGCTGCTACTCGTCCACGGCGGCTCTAATTCCCACGATTTGTACAGTGTAAGCAAACCCAGCGGTGTTCAACTTGCACACAGGCGCCGATACGACTCGTGTGACACCTGGCTGAATGCCAAGCGATCCTGCATACGCAAATTCCTGGCTCATTGCTTCGCGTGACATTGATTCCCACAATGCGTGTGATCCTCCGAAATTTTCCGCAGTCTCTCCGACATCTCGCGGGGCGAAGGAAACACGCCACAGACATACAAGTGCACTGCGAGGCTCAGTGGTATAGGTGGCTCTCATTAAAGGGCAACTCCGGCGATTTTTCAGTGTTCACGGATCTCAGTGAAATTTCTCATATATATTCTCCTCGGTACTTTAACAATATATGCCAAGACAGACGGTTGCAAGTGTTCTAGTACTCCTGAAAATAAATCTTAAGTTTTTTAGCGCATTCCCACGCGGGCCACGCTGTGTGTTTTACGTCGTCACCTTCAACGCTGCCTACACTAGCCAGCGTGCCGTTAAAAGCAAGATGGCCATACTTCAGCGTTCAAATCATCGCTGTCAAGTTCACAAAAGCTGACATGACTCAATTCATCGTCGGATGGCCTCGCCACCGTCATTTTTATGGCACCAGCCCCATATTTCTGATGGCGGGTAGGCTGTGACGTCATCGCATACGCTGCACGAAACGTCTACCCGCTTCGGTTTAGGTTTGAACACGCCTTTCATTCAGTTATTTAAAATTATTGGTGCGTTTATGAGCAGAGCAAACCATCCTGACCGCTACAGGATTATCAGTACCGTTGGAAAACATCGATATCAGAACATGGTGAAAAATCATCGAAGGTGGCGAGAAACGTCGAAAACGTCGAAGGTGGCGAGAAACTCTTCCAACGAGACGAACGATCCCCTCTCCAAAGCGTCGTGCATCTCTACGTACCGTTGCTTGATTGTTGTTGTTGTTTTGTGGGGTTTTACGTCCCAAAACCAGTTCTGATTATGAGAGACGCCGTAGTGGAGGGCTCCGGAAATTTCGACCACCTGGGGTTCTTTAACGTGCACTGACATCGCACAGCACACGGGCCTCAACATTTCGCCTCCATCGAAATGCAGCCGCCGCGGCCGGGATTCGATCCCGCGACCCTCGGATCAGCAGCCGAGTACCTTAGCCACTAGACCACCGTGGCGGGGCATACCGTTGCTTGAGTTTCTGACGATGTGCCTTCTCGGCCTCGTCCTCGGTCGGAGGAAAGGGGACTACAATCCTAGTGATTTTCGTTATTAACTGATTTGGGGGCCAAATTAGTTCGTTAAATCGAGTTTTAAATGTACCTCACACTCGGGGAGTGAAGTTTATGCTGCAGTTCATAAACTAGAGGCATACCAGCCTGGACACACAACGCCATCTATTGAGCCATTCATAAACTAAACTAGAGGTGGCTACATACATACGGAGGAGGGAACGACCCACACCCTAAGGAGCTTCGCCCCTAAAAACCGCCGGAGTTGCTGCGCGGCGCGCCAGAGTGAAGCGCGCGGATCGCGTACACCACACGAGAGATTGAACTGACCTGAACGGAAAACTAGTCGGTGCAACGCGCGTGAGAACCCTTTCTAGCCCTTTGCCTCCTTGGGGAGCACCTACGCAGTTGAGGTGACATCGTGCCTAACGTTACTGTGTGAGGAACAACGAAAACAAAGCAAACAAGGATAGCATACGATCATGTCGGTCCATAAGTGTCTAATAAATCGAGCCTAAAAGCACGGACATAGGTAGAAATTTTGGACAGATTGGGTGTATTGGTCGCCCACGCCAGGGCAGCTACACTCCTGAGGTCCAATGTCGCGTAGGCTATTTTAATCAGCCGTGGGACCGAGCGCCTAGCAGCGACAATGCAGCGATTGAGGCGATAAGCGCACACGAAGCTTGCAGTTCCCTAAGGCCAAGGTGACCTGCGTGTGCGCAGTTTGTTCGTTCGCAAGCACGGTGAAGAGGTCGAAGCTGTTTGCTTCGCGTGACACTTCATGCCGCCTTCAGATCTTCGAAGATTGCTCAATGTTCGTAATGTGCAGTAAATAACAATAGACGCAGTAGTTTCGAGATATGGTGCGATGTAGATATTGTATTATTCGTTCTGTCTATTTTGGGGGCAATTGGAGATTGGATAGCTTGGATGTACTTCTGGTTAAGGTTTGGAACAAGGCTCAACATAAAGATCAGCCTCTTTTTACCGTTCTTGTTCTGTTTTAGTTTTCCACGCCAGCGTTGTCTGCTGGCATTGCAAGTACAATTTGCAAGGAACGCTTAAGCATTACGCTCATAAAACCCTGGTTCGAAACCCTGCACTTATGTTCTTGGTATTGATTCGAATGGGCCAGTTGCGTTCGTTCTTCGGAACCTTTTGCTTGCTTTTGTTTCAGGGGCTTACGGCAAGATCAATAAACGAACAGAAAAATTATAAGGAGAAGTCGCCATTTCGAATTAAACAGTGAGGTAGAAGCCTGCCCTTTGTTTTCAGCGTTTGTCCCGGTATCGTTAAGGTCTAGATCCAAGGCGTTGGTTATAGAGGGTTGTATGGCACCACTTCAAGCAAAACTTGCGCAAGCAAAAAAAAAATAAACATAGCGAAATTCCATTTAGCCCTATTTCCTCACGGTGACTGTATTTACACAAACTTCCTTGGTTTCTTGCAATATATTTCAGGGGAATATGATAGGACCGTCGGAAATGGTTTTCAGCGCAGAAGCAGTTCGTACTCTGTTAATGAGGTACTTCTTTCGTGTAGGCGTAATTGCATTCACTACATCTGCGAGGAATATACAAAATATGACAAAGAAATAGAGCCCGAATCAAAGGAACGCCGTTATAAGACCGCATTTTAAGCGTCCTTCTCATTTCACTAGATGAACTACAGGGTTACGTCACTTTGCTATATCTGTAGATTCAGCGACAAAGTTTCAGCCTTCGTCCGCATTCAGCACACCGAGGACGCGGCGTTTTCTTTTGTCAGCAGTTCGGCAAAAGCGTATACACAATTCACTTAGTCTACGCGCACTGCCTTGTTCACGCATCTATAAGCGGGACATAGCGACCCATCTTTTCTACGGCCAAGGGAACGGGGCTGCGAGTTCACAGCTTGTAATGGGGCGCGCATTCCAATCGAAGCTCGCCCGGCGTGTTAGTAATCTACTCGGATCCATTACATGTGGAGCAACAGCCTGCTTCCCAGCCCCAGAAACAGGAGTTGGCCCTATCCTCCGGGGATTCTCGCGCCTGCTAATCAGGTAATCAGGGCGAAAGCGAGATTTTCGTCCCCGCGTACCGCTAATCACGCGTACCCGCGAAGCCTAACGGCTTGGTTTGCCTCGCTCACTGGCTTCCAATCCATCTTAACTTCCTTATTTTTTTTTTCTTTGTAGATTGCGGACTGCGTTCGCAGTGTCACAGTATCGCTGTTGATTTTTTTTTTTCCCTTAGAGTTCACGCTCGTGAATGTTCTGCTGGTTTTATGTTATTGGAGTGATTCGCTGTCAGGTATTATATGGCTTCCCACAACGTTCACTGCATGTCTCTCTCTCTCTCTTAAGTTGAAGTACGATACTCTTGGAATACGGCGGGCACGGCTTTGGGACTCGGCGGGTGCACATGATGTGCACTCCAACATACGCGAAACACTTTCAAAGTGATTTTTTTTTCTTTCCCACACACGGCTATCCCGCTACCGTGATCGCCGGAAGGCCTCATTGACTGTTTGTGGCTTGCATATGCACTCCTCGGATTAAGCGGCGCTCTTGGTATTCCCTGGTTTTTTTTTTGTTTTTTTTAGGGGCGAAGCTCCTCTTAGTCTAACCAGGGTCCCTCGTCTAACCTTGTCATGATTGATGATGATGATGATTGTGGTTCGGTTAGGAAAGGACGCTAATTTCTGCAGCCCATGAAGGGAGCACGGCTAAGCGTCCGTGGGGGTGGGGGAAAGGGAGTGAAAGAGATAGAGAGTAGAGAAAGGCCGTAGTGGAGGGCTCCGGAAATTTAGACCACCTGGGGTTCTTTAACGTGCACTGACAACGCACAGTACACGGGCCTCAGGCATTTTCGCCTCCATCGAAAATGCGACCGCCGCGGCCGGGATCGAACCCGCGTATTTTGGGTGGTAGCCGAGTACCGTAACCACTACACCACCGCGGCGGACCTTGTCATGCGTCAGGCGTAAGGCGTAAACGGCAGTATCTCCCGGGAGGCACGCGCCGAGGGCGAGCGCGTGCCTCCCGGCGCGCGAGCTCTCTCACTCTTCCATCTGCTGTCTTGTGAGAGAGAGAGAGACAGAGAGAGAGAGAGAGAGCGAAAGGCGTGCGTTATTGACTATGGAAACGCTCTTAGATGAACGCTCTACCAGCTCGCAAAGAAGGAGAACGCGCCCTCACCCGCGAGAGACAACGTTGGCGCAGGCAGCGTCTCCTAGCGAGTTTCTTGATTGAGAAATACCGACTGCTCGCGTTGGAGAACCGTTCACCGGCCACACATGTATATATATAGGCACTGGATCTTCACTTGCAATGAAGTGCCGGTGGGAGATTTCACTTGTGCATAGTTGAACCATAAAGATTCGTAGCGTGCGCGTTAACTAAATTAATCCGGAATTCGGCACGATCTACGATGAACCTCCCGAGCTTCGCCCACTCATCATCATTAACTCCGTGGATATGCTGTAATCTGTTTAACCTTTTAAATACTTTTACCTTTCCACGCCGGGGGCGCATATGGTGGACCGTCCTGCCTTTCCTCTTTCTCGTCTCTCTCTATCTCTCTCTACCTGACTCTCGCAGAGCATAGTTATCTGGCTAGCGTGGGTAATAAATACGGTTGCGTTATTCACACCGGGTCCCAGCTCCTTAAAACATTGGACATGCCTTACACAAGCTTACACAAGCCTCCCTGCCTTTCCTTAGCCCCCCTCTCTCTCTCTCTCTTTTACACAAGCGCTCATAGCGGTAAGAAAACTACAACAACAACAACAACAACAACAACAATGAATAAACAAGAACAGGTAAATGCCGGCGAGTGTACGCCAAGCACGCTGTACAGGCTGAAGCTCGTGCTATGTGAGCAGTTAGAAATACACTGTGTCCGGGTTTCAAGTTCAGATTTCGCGCGGAATCGCGTATATCGCCCGCAGTCACCGTCACCGTTTGGATCAATTAAGCGCGTTACTCGCCTCCTTAGCGCGCCTTTGGGGGGCTCCTATTCAGCTGTTCGCTGTAGTCGCTAACAAGATGAACGGAACGGGCGAACGCACACAATACGGCGAGCTCGCGTTTCGGGTGCAGCACTGACACCATGGTTACCGGCTGCCAGGGCGGCGTGGCACCCGAAAGGTGCACTTCGCATAATGCGACGAACCAGATAGCAACGCTGTAGACGACCACACCGCGAACGCGGATACTCTTATATGTGTGTATACTCTGTTTGACGAGTTCCGTGCAGCATAGCCAACGCTACAAGGCCATCGAACGCAGAATCCTTTCAACGCGAGGCGAAATGCCATTGTCCGGACACGCGCCTTCAAGCCGCTAGAGCCATAGGAGGCCCCACTTCTACTCCTTCGAAGGCTGCAGCTGCCGCTGCAGCACCAGTAATTGGCAGATGGCAATTGATGGTAATTGGCAGATGGCAGATGGCAATTGGCAGATGGCAGATGGCGGAAGGACATGCACACATAACATGTGCGCGCCCTCCGGATTGGCCGAAAAGGTCTGTAGCTTCCACAGTGGTGCACAGAACTTCTGAAACATACTGTAGTGTCGTCCTAATTGCGGTGTGCAAGTAACCGAAAGCATGGTTGCAGCTACTGGACGGGTCGCTTACAGGAGGAAATGTCAGGGTGGGCACTGTGATTTGGTCTACCATGTGCGGCCGAAATTTGAAAAGGTCTCATTCAAAACGTATGCTTGAAGTGGGCCACATCGGCGGCGCAATGTAAGCTCCACGTGCACGTAGTGCCCTTTTAGAATTTCAGTGTCGTATATAGTGATAAAAAGTTAATCGCAGCAACAAATTTTGTCTGCACCTGTTTCCACCTCTCCTAGCGGGTGTTTCGCCCCTTCTATAGCGCTATTCTGGTGCCCGCGATACCTTGGTCGTGCAATTGCGAACGCCTTGCTCTTTCACACTCGCGTTTCCGCTGTTACAATCCTTCGCGCTCACGTTGAAATCCGCCAGGAGCTTTCGCCGTAAAGTCGTGCTGCGTTACTGCTTAAAATCTAATCTGCGAGGTGAGCGCCTTTATTTTTTCGGATATCCGTTAACCGGGCGAAGGGGGGTGGGGGAACTGGTTTTCAAGCCTCCGACGCTGCACACTCAAGCGCTTCCTTAAAATCATTTATGGTAGGCCGCTCTGCGCAGCTCGCAACCGGAGCTACAGCTTTGGGCAGTGGGCTGGGCCAGAACGGTCGCTGAAGCACAAAGGTGCCCGGGCATCTAGAGTGGCCAAGAGGGCTCATCCGTCCTGCTTCCTTTTTCCCCTTCCCCCCCTCGCATGATTCTCTCGGGAATCAATAAAGTTGGTTACCTGCCTACCTACCTACAACCACGTCACCGGGCAACGCATGCACTTGCATGGTGTGACAACGCTGCGTGTCCAGCTTTGTTCACGCGTGAAGAGCCCAAGGCAGCATGCGTATGTATGCATATACGCACACTGCTTTCCGGCAAGCAGTGCCATTAGAGGCCTTAGGGGGCTTCCTCAAATTAACGACGGTGCTGGTAAAGAGGGGAAGGAGGGGGGACCTTTGTGGGCCCTGTAGAAGCGGCGATACATCACACACACACGTGGCACTGGCGTCCGCGCACATTCAAAGACGTCTTTATCAACAGAGTTTCCCAGAGGCCTATGTACCCCTTTGGTGCTTCAGCTCGCTTATACATGCACCACGAGCACTCTGGTAGTTTTGGGTGGCGATCAACCAGCGGATAAAACGTGCCAACTGCCGCCTGCTCCTTTTGCGCGCTCACTCAGCCGCGCCCTTCGAGCCGGCGTTCGGGCCGCAGAGCGGGGAAGGTCCCGCCGAGGGCGTGCTGGCCATTATGTACGAGCAGTTAAGCCATGAGTTAGTGGCCTGTGCGGCAGTGGAGCAGGGGGAGGGTGTCCGCGGCGTCCTACATAGAAAACTCGGCACGTTCTCGTGCATATAACGACCGGAGTATAAGTTGGCCTGACACAATGCTCCATCATTTGCGCAAACGGGTAGTTTTGTAGCCGACGTTTGCATTTAGGGCGCAGCGTAGAGGCCAGTTTTTACATGAAGGTGGAGTCGACTTTCTCGTGCTTGCAAATGTGCTAGAGAAATACCAAGAGAATCAAAATTCAGGGTGTCATGATGACCTTGAGCGTATATGAGAAAATGTCTCCCTTTCCGCGACGGCCATTTTCACAGCCAAGTCGTTTGAAAGGGTCGCGAGTGACGCGGTTGGCAATAATATACTCAAGGAAGTGCAAAACCTATTTTACATTATGGCGACACTCAAGCAGAATATTCGCTTAGCCGTCGGCGTCGCCGTGATGTTCCGTGTAATGTCCAAGTGCGATGTAATATTTCGTGTACCAAACACTGTAAGCTGTGAGCGCCATGATAAGAGTATGGGGGCAGGCCCAAAAGGCAGGTCGCTCAATGCGCGTGTACTGTTGCATGCCACGTGATCAAGAGAGAGAGAGAGAACAACTTTATTAGAGTCCAATGCAGACGCTGAGGTTGCCTCGCGCCACCAGGCTACTCCCACGTGGGGACCGGCAGGTCTAGCCTAACGGCCCTGTCGCGGGCGCACTGGACGGCCAGGATTTGGTCTTCAAGGTGTGGGCTGCGCAGAAGCGCATCCAATTCGGCCTTGCTGTAAGTCGGGCCGAGCAACCCGCACTCCCAGAGCATGTGTGCTAATGTAGCGGCCTGCCCGCAAGCGATGCAGGCGGCGTCGGGGAAGTTGTGTGGATAAATTTCATTTAAGTATGCTAGCGACGGGTACGAGTGGGTTTGAAGTAAGCGCAACGAAACTGCCTGTGCTCTATTGAGTTTCGAATGCGGGATCGGGAAAGCCCGTCTCGCCATATAGTAATACTTGGTAATCTCGTTATGTGTGGTTGGAGTGTCTTTATGTCCCGCGTCGTCGGCGCTGGAGCCGTCGCCCATGTCGAGAGCAGCGCGGTCGGTGAGCGCGCGCGCTGCTGTGTGGGCCGACTCGTTCGGGTTCAGGGCGACGCCCTGTACTGAGCCGACGTGCGCTGGGAACCAGTATATGGTGTGAGGGACGATCCCATCGCTAGTGGAGCTGTTCAGGATCCTGGCGGCCTGTGTTGATATTCAGCCCTTTTGGAAGGCTCTGACTGCCGTCTTTGAGTCGCTGTACACTTCGTCGCACCGACTATTTAGGAGAGCGAGTGCAATGGCCACTTGTTCGGCCACCTGCGGGTTCGTTGTGCGTACAGTGGCGCAGTTCGTAGTCGAGCCGCTCTGGTCAACGACCACCGCTGTGAACTTTTTACCACCGCGATATGCTGCAGCGTCGACGAAACTTGCACTTGTGCCACCCTTTCCCAGTTGCTTCAGCAGAGCCGTCGCCCTCGCCCGACGGCGTCCCTCGTTGTGTACAGGGTGAGTGTTGCGGGGGATGGGGGCAACAGTGACGTTTTCTTGTACATGTTTTGGTATATGCGCGCTATTTGTTTCCACCTGCATTGGGTTTAAACCGATTTCGTCAAGTATGTGCCGACCGGTCGTCGTGGTGGATAATCTAGCCAGCTGAGAGCGTTGTTTCGCTTCCGCTATCTCGGCCGCAGAGTTGTGCACACCGAGCGCGAGTAGGTTATTAGTGTGCGTGCGTACGGGAAGCCCCAATGCTTTCTTGACGATCTTCCTGATAACAACGTCAAGCTTGTCCCACTCGGACCTGAGCCAGTTGTGCATGGCAACGGTGTGATCAAGCGTGCGAGAAGGAGCGATGGTTTGTGGGCGCGCTGGACATCCGCCTTTCCCTCCAGCCGGCTGCGTATAGGTCCCTGCGTGACAGACCTTTAACTTAACCGATGACAGTCGCACACTTACGGACGTCCGCTCCGCAATTGGTTACAACTCCTGACTCGTGTATTTACACTGTGGCGAGTAGCGTCGACGAGGATTATTGTTGTTGTTGTTGTTTTCCTCAATTCTGGCAACCAGGATTAGCCCTCACACCAGACGATCCCGTCTTTGTCGTCTTCTATATTGGCGAGATGCCTCTCTCTCAGATAGTGCCCGCCTCTTAGCAATAGCACACAGCTGGTGTAAGCAGAACGATTTTCCAAGTCCCTGACACTATGAACAGGAGAGAGGATGCTTGCATATCGAGAAATCACAGCACACTCAGACTAAATCGACAAATTTAACCAGGTGCGGGCAGAACGCTCACTGAGAAAGAAGAGATTCTGTGGAGGCAATTACAGACGGGTTACTTTTTTCGCCCCGAAACCCCGTACTTTATAGCAAGTGGCATCCAGGAGTGTTCAGCTCGAAGTGGGAATATTTGTAATATGACAGCAAACCACCACGTGTTGTGGACACGTTTAAAGTGCCTAGATATCTTTTCCCGTTTTTAAGTAGCGACAACTACCTCCTCTCCCGGCACCCTCTCGCTCAAAGCCCGCGTCGGCAGCCATGTTCTTCCTAAACACGCGGAACGGCGCACGCACACGCAGATAGCGTCCGGCCGTCAACATACGCGTTCCTATCAAATATCATAGTGGACGCGCCATATGTAATGAAACGCCTACTGAAACGCGCAACCTTCTTTGACGTTCTCTCACTGCAGCATTTAAGTAACAAGCTTTAGGAAGAACATGGCTGCCAAAAACAACGCCGACCAATCAGATGCGCCAGCGGCGCATCAAAGCTTTTCGCTGCTTAAAAAACAGAAAAAGATGTAGAAACTTTAGACATATGCGGCTAAATACGATAGCTAGCGTTCTTCAGAATCCTGGGAGGCTTTGCTCCGTGGCCTAGACCTCAACGTCCAGCAGGACATCATCGGTCAAGCACTGGCTGCTGCTGAATCTTGAGGGATCCCTGCCAACGGTTGTATAAGGGCAACGGGAGAGATGGACGTCTTTCCTGACGTTCATTCACTGGTGTTTAATAAAGTTGTTCTCTCTCTCTTTCTCCACAGAAAAACGTAAGACGGGGGTGCTTGTGGCCTGATATGCGAATTGGCGCTGATATGCGACACTTCCTCCGCCGTTTCCAGCATATTTTCGCATACACTGGTTCTAATAGCCGACGTATATAGCTGCCATCAAGGGTTCTTCCTCTAACGCATATATCGATGTTACACAGTTTCACGCATCAGCGGAGATCGAAACGCTTTCGTAGCAAATTTCCCCAGTGCGGCCGACGCCGGCCATGAATTTGCGATTGACATCGCATAAGCTATTACTGAAAACAACCGCAGGTTTTACTGCTACAACGCCGCACAAAGCGGGGTAAGTTTGTCCATCAATGTCAGCGGACAAAGCGAAAACATAAAAGACGAAGGTCAGCGACGTTTCCGTTAACAGCGTTCTTACCACTCTCGCTTCACTATATATTACTGACGAAAGTTAGTGCGCCACCTCCCCAAAGCAGTGTTCCCCATGATCCATAGGAACGATAGTCGGAGTACCAAAGTACTGCCGGTGATACGCCGCCAAAGTTGCACCGCGGTTGGCAACAAAAGAGAAGAGTTTGACGCTTTATACAATATGTACCGTAGTACATTAACTCTCGCAGCTGTAGCACACTTTGTATACCGAGCACGCATTGCACACGTGCGTTGTTTCTCCGGACGAGCTCCATTTGTCATTCCTTCGCGCGGGCTGTGCACTGCGCCATCTGTGCGCACAAAAAGCGGCCCGTGTGGACCCATATAGCTCAACGTTGTCAGTCTCTCTGAGGCAGTGCAGTTGAGGTATACACGGCGGGACTGCCACTGCGGAAGGCGCGCGCTGAGCACGTCTGACGCGAACGACTGACTGGGGGAAAGGGGGGCGAATATTTCATCACTGGCGCTGCTGCGCCAGCCATCATTATCCGATTAAACACCGCGCCTAACCCGTGTTCTCGTCAACAAATTGCTTGCTCCTTTGCGAGCCTTCATTCTTTCCCCGCAGCTCGTTGGAGTCGCAACCGTATTAGCCGGGCGCACCGACTGTGAAGCCACTGAGCTTCAGCACGCTTCACTAGCCCCGTTTCGAAGTGTGGCGTTGTGCGTAGTTTGTGCTTTTGCTTCCGAACATGCTTTCCATCAATGTTAGTCGGTCCTCCGCCTTCGCGTCCATCGCGCGAACCATACACCGCGCTGCGTGTTGCGACAACACGGGAATGGGGTGATAACGGAAGGTCAGTGGTTTGACGACTTGCGTTCCTTGATGACGAGCGCCACCACTCTCTCTCTCTGCCCTTTATTCGCCCAATCTATGGCTTCTTAAAGTTTATGCTTCGTGGTGAGTGAGGAGGCCGCCTAGAAATGGCACGATTTTCTTCAACAGCGCAGTTAGAGGGATTTTTAGGACCACTTCAATATGCTTTGTTCTTTCCTGAGCAACATTTGGGAAAGTGGTATAGCCGATCTTAAATATACTTATATTGAAAGCTGACAGTTTGCCTGTAACGAACTTAGCATGCAAGCGAATCGATCTCCTGTTTTCCTTCCTTTGTTTTTTTTTTCGGTGTGTTCAGAAATCAAGGATGTCTAAAAATTTTTTTGAAACCTTTTTGTAGGGAACCGACCTTCCAGCCAGACGCGCTGATATTTGGCATCATTATTTAAATAACAGAAGTGAGCAGCGAAATGTGCGTGCCTGCTTACTCATGCCTTTTAACAGCGGAGCTGTTTAAGCCTAGCACTGGTCCGTGTACCGCGAGCAGAAAACTATCATCTTCGGGAAATAAGTAATCGTGCACTTCTACGAAATGCACGGCATTTGTGCGTGCACTTCTCTCTTCTCTTGCTCACATTCCCTCAGCCCACTGCTACATAAAGGCGGAGGCGTTTCATAGCATAGCGTATCTTTGCAAGTATAGCAAGGGGGTGGGAAAGGAATTGAGGGTGAGGAGGAGGAATAATATGAAGGGATCGCCACCAGCAGCGCTGTATCTTCAGTCTTCGCACCACTAATTAGGTGCCCGAACCTTTTTATAGCGTTTTTCCCGGTCCCTGCTTTAACGAAGTTACGACGCCGACCCTATCACCACTAAAACGCCGCAAAGGAACACCTTTGCAGGAGAACACCTGCAAAGGTGTTGCAAAGTTTACCTAGAATCCCACTAAAAGTCTTGAAATAAACTTAAGAGCGCAGGAAACGAAGTATGGTCGAGGAAGAACGCACCCCACAAGCCCTCACTCATAACTGAATGTGTACCACGGGTAGGAAAGCACATGTGTACACAAAAGCACATTGCGCATGTCAAAAGAATTACAAGGGAAAAAAAAACCTGAGTTATTCTCAAGGTGCTATACCAACTGGCCCACCTAGCTATCCTGCCACAAGAAGTCACTAGATGCACATTTTTGTTGGTTTATCTTCCGCACCTACTTTGATTTCCTCAACGCATTGCGCACTGGACTACTGACATTGCGCACTGGACTACTGATTGCGCACTGGACTGAGTGGGTGAGTGCGAATGAATGCTCAAAAAAGTGGGTGGACGTAGCCGAGTGTATCGTGCGTGCTCAGGCCTTCGTATATGCAGCCGGCACTGCTTCGCTTTCGAAAAGCGCAAAAAAAAAGAAACAAAACAAAAATAACGGTGAGACATAAACGTAGAAAGAACACAGACGTGTACGTCCACTGCCCGAAACACAGGCGGCAAATCTCGACAAAATTCCGACGAAGTGAGAAGGTTCGCTGTCCCTCTTACGGTTTGTGAACCGAGAACCCGAACGGTTTCCCCGGGATGGCTTCAAAGCTGCGCCGTCAGCGCGAATGACCCGAAAGTGCTGACCACCTTCGACAGTCGACGCAATCTTTTGATGGACGGCCTCTGCAAGTGTTCACGATTTCTTTCTAGCCCCTAACCGTGTTTCCACCGATGCGGAACCATTTTCTTTTTTCTGTTTTCTCTCCGGTACAGGTTGCGTCACATTTCCTTACAGATAGCTCATGTATGGTGTGTGGGTGTTGTGTGAAAGTACAATTTTCCTGCCCATGTGTTGTAAAAATACTCGTAGAGTAGTAGTAGTTCGTGAAAGTCTTAAGAGTGTCTATAGCTATCGCTGATGAGACGGAGAGGCCAACGTTGGCATCATTGTTAGTCTAACCCGGGACCTAGGGGTTAGAATCCGGAGCCTTTGGAAGTCGAACATCACACGAACGTAATTCGCCATACGCTCTGAAGCATTGAATACGCATTGAATCCCGTGTGGCTCATATATCCACGTGCCCCTGGCTAATACGCACATTCGGTACGCTGGTGTTGGCCAAGCGCACATAGTGAGGCTAATATTCTTTCACCGTGGCCACAGGTGACCTTTATTAATGCTTGTTTCGTGACGTAGGTTAGATGGCAAGGATGCGAAGTTATCTACGTCAACATCTATCAGTGATGTTCGTCATACACTTATACCCTCCCACGCCATTTTTTAAATATATGTACGATGTAAACGAGACGCAGATTTTTGTTTTTTGTACCATATTGCCGTGCCAACGGCTTTCGCAATTTCCTTCTAGGTCAGCTTCACATGAGAAATGCAATGCCATCGGCTTAATATCTAGGAAGAAATTAATTCTTTAGCGGCCCCTTGTGCCTTGTTCCACATCACTTGTCATCGAGCTTCTTAAGGTTACCTGATTTTATCGATAACGCTTGAGGTACTTCGCTCTGACACCGACGAAGCGGGAATATAACGGAATAATAAAATGACGCGATGTTAGGTACCAAAACTGAATGAAACATGTCGTTTTCAATAACTCCGGTATACATTTTTCTACCCAGCGGCTCTTAACGTGCACATAAATTTAATTATACGTGCGATTTTGTGCCTGTTACGTCCCTTTGAAGAGTGACAGCCGTGGCTGGGAATCGAACCTGCGTCCTCACACTTGGTAGCACAGTATCGCAGCTGCTACAGCGGGCACTAGCTGAGTGTCGCTACGAATTCGTGGCCTGTCACACTGCAAGTGGTGCAAACAGGGTTCGTTGCAGGTAAATGCTAACAGAAGTCGACAGTTCTAGTTTTCGTACATCTGTTGCCCGCTTTCCTGACGATACACTTCCGCGCCTGCCCACTGATATGTATTCCTCTTTTGATCTTTTGCTTTCATTACCCTTCACCTACACAGTAGGTGAAGTAGGTAGTCAGTAGTGTTTGGGGTATAGTCAACGTTGATTAAGTCTATATAGGAAACGTAATCAAAGGGGTATTAATAAAGAAATTCATGCATATTTAGGGCGTAGCGTCATACGAATGCAAACCGTGCAAGCCACATTAAATTGACGAGCGAGAGAGCAGGAGTCGTCAAGAAAAAAAAAATCTGAGCGCGTATTTTACGCTCTATGCTTTACCTAAGCACGTTCTAAAAAAAATGAGAAACTATATATTGAATGGAAAGGACGGGGAACTCAATGAATATTACGCGGTCGAGGTGGAGGGAATATGTCAGAGTGCGCGAGCGCGTACGGCGCACAAAGCGAATGTTCGAAGTGCAATTACTCGAGGTGCGTCAAACGTACACACACACACACACACACAAAAGAGAAGGGGCTGTCGACCCGTGTCCCGGAGGTGCTCCATCTTCGTCAGATCGCTTGTCTTCGATCGGCTACGTGGCGAAGCGTGATTTCGGTGGACGTACTCGACAAGAGGGGGCGATAACTGTGGTGCCGTCGGTTCTTTGCTAAGTGATGTATAGCTTTTCGTGATGAACGTAAGCGATGTGTAGCTTTGTGGGGTGAATGACTGAAGGGGATGCTGTTCAGCAGTATATTATAAGTGCGTGGGGGCGGCGCTGTTCTCTCCTTCAATTCCCGCTTTCTCAATTCAGGCACGTGGGCGTCGTTTCTGACGCACGTAAATACATTTCTATTTCTTTAGTGCGATGCCTTTCTTTACCTTGGGCGGCTCACTGTCATCCCACTTGTTGCTTTTCTCACAGTGGTCGCCTGCCTCTCTCCCTTTTCTCTTTCTTTTCCTTTTCGTGAGTTGTGGTAAAGTATTAAATGCGTGATTGACCGTCACGCTGCGGGGACCTGGCGGTTCATATGACGTTGCGTTACATTAGAGCGAGCTAGACTGTCTTCTGGAGCCGAATATATGCAGCAGCGCGTGCGGAAAAGAATTGAAAATTTTCACATTTATGACCGAACATTTAACTCCCTTGCACGATTGATATCTCCGTTAAAGGGGCCCTACCACTCTTTTCGAGATAATCCTCGGGTGACATCAGTCAAGGGGCTTACTGCTTCACGAATAACCTTCCGCAAATCTTTTACAAATCTGATCGGTATCAGCGCTGTCGCAGCGTCAAGTTTGAGGGGAAATCGACCATCCGAGCGCGTTCGCTCTCCCCTGGTCGCGACGATCGCTCTGGAAGCTACACAGAGGGGACTGAAAAAAGGGTCAGGAACTACGCTGGCGCGTGTAATGACCTTGAACACTTCGTCTTCTCTTTGAACGTAGTCGCGCTTCTGCAGTGACAACAAGCTTCTGGCGAGAGTCACGGCGGGGACGTGGCGCCACCCCACGGCGTCCGCGGCAACTGCACACGGGAATACAAATTCTTCCAATAATACATTTCGTAGTCGATGCTAATTATTACGTGTTTTCTTTGAAAGAAGAGCGGGCGCTTTCCGTGTATATTTTGAAACCAAATTGCAAATTTCGTGCTGCGTGTAGTGCAATAATATTCGGCTGACACGTTCACAGGAGCCTACATGATTGATCGGCAGTGTTTTCTTGCTATGTTCAAAAAAATGTTACGGGGTCCCTTGAATTTGTTGTTACGATTATTACAATATTTTCTCGACTCAACTTCTCTTTAAGCCCGGCCACGGTGGTCTAGTGGCTAAGGTACTCGGCTGCAGATCCGAGGGTCGCGGGATCGAATCCCGGCCGCGGCGGCTGCATTTCGATGGAGGCGAAATGTTGAGGCCCGTGTGCTGTGCGATGTCAGTGCACGTTAAAGAACCCCAGGTGGTCGAAATTTCCGGAGCCCTCCACTACGGCGTCTCTCATAATCAGAGCTGGTTTTGGGACGTTAAACCCCACAAATCATCAATCAACTTCTCTTTAAACTCAATTTCATCGCTTCTCCAAACCTGGGCGTTAGATATAACTGCGGGGCTTTTCCATGTTAAAACCATGATATCAAAATGAGACATGCCGTCATG